>OX940804.1:6290716-6927948 GCA_954870605.1 Acer campestre | reverse complement strand
TGGAACTAATGAAAAGTGACCGATCAACTGCTCCCGGAATCTGTGACGTGCCCACACACATGGTTGCTAGATCACATGACATAGCTCGGAAGGCTTAGTGGTGAAGGATCAAGAAGAAAATGAAGGAGTGATCTTCAAATGTATGAAAACAAATGTGTTCCTCATATTCGTGTATACAAAAGGTCTGAAGACGATAAAAATTTTAAAACCTATCATTCTTAACTCTTGATTTTTCACTGCATGACTTACATGCACACCAAAAAGAACAAACGAGTGCAAAAACAAAACAAAACAAAAACAAAAATAAAAACAAAAACAAAACAAATACCCAAAAACCAAAAATAACGTCTAGGAACTAAAAAGCACACTCAATAACTAAAACGCACTTCCGAGTTCCAAAACTCAAGCCCGCAAGCCAAAAATAAAGCTTGCATGACAAAAATAACATGTGTGTGGAAAAAATAATGCACGAAAGCCAAAAAACACACTCAGAAACTAAAAAGCATGCTCTAGAAGTAAAAGGCACGCCCGCGTTCCAAAACGCATGCTTGCATCCCAAAAAAAAAAAAAAAGTTTGCATGCCAAAAGAATACACACTTCCAAAAAAGAATGCTCGAAAGCCAATAAGCACGCCCAGGAAATAAAACGAACGCTCGAGATCAAAAAAAGCACTCCAGCGTGACAAAAAGAGTGCATGCATGCCAAAAAAAAACACATGAGTGCAAAAAAGAATGACCGAAAGCTAAAAAGCACGTAGGGGAACAAAAAAGCACACTCGAAATCTAAAAATACTCCCGCATTCCAAAAAGCATGCCTACATCCAAAAAAGAATGTTTCCATGCCAAAAAGAACACACGAGTGCAAAATAGAATGCCCGAATGACAAAAAGCACTCATGCGTTCCAAAAAGCATGCCTACATCTGAAAAAGAACGTTTACATGCCAAAAAGAACGTTTGCAAGCAAAAAAGAACACACACTTGCAAAAAGAACGTCGGGAACTAAAAAGCATGCACGCGTTCCGAAAAGCATGCCTACATGCCAAAAAGAAAGACTGTATACCAAAAAGAACACACGCATGCCATGCCAGGGAACTGAAAATCATGCAAAGAACTAAAAAACACTCCCGCATTCTAAAATACATGCCCGCATGCAAAATGAACGCCAGAAAGCCAAAACCTATGCTCAGGAACTCAAAAGCACGCTCAAGAACCAAAAAGCACTCTCACATTCCAAAAAGAATGTCCGCATGCAAAAAAAAACGAATGCAAAAATAACACCCAAAAGCCAAAAATCAAGTCTGGGAATTAAAAAGCATGCTCGAGAACTAAAAAGCACTCCCGTGTTCCAAAAAGCATATCAGTGTCCCAAAAACAATGTTTGCAAGCCAAAAAGAACACAAGCTTGCAAAAAAGAACGCCTGAAAGTAAAATAGCACACCCGAGAACTAAAAAACAAGCTCGAGAACTAAAAAGCACTCCTACGTTCCAAAAAGCATGTCTGCATCCCAAAAAGAATGTTTGCATGCCAAAAACAACACAGGCTTGAAAAAAGAATGCCCGAAAGCCAAAAAGCATGCCCAAGAACTAAAAAGCACTCCCCTGTTCCAAAAAGCATGCCCACATGCAAAAACGAAGGCAAAAAAAAGAATGCCCAAAAGCCAATAATCATGCCTAGGAACTAAAAAGCACGCTCGATTACTAATACAAAACTACCGCGTTCCAAAAACCATGTCTGCATCCCAAAAAGACAATTGCATGCCAAAACGAATACACGATTGCAAAAAGGAACGCCTGAAAGCCAAAAAGAACACCGATAAATAAAAAGCACGATCGATTAATAAAAAGAACTCATGCGTTCCAAAAAGCATGCCCATATACCAAAAAGAAAGCATGCATGCAAAAAAAGAATAAATGCGTGAAAAAATAAAAACGCCCGAAAGCCAAAAATCAAGCCCGCATTTTAAAAAGCATGTTTGCAAGCCAAAAAGAATATATGTATGTCAAAAAGAACACACGAGTGCAAAAAAAAAAAAAAAAAAAAAAAAAAAAAAAAAAAAAAGGCCTGAAAGACAAAAAAAGCATACGGGAACTAAGAAAGCATGATTGAGAACTAAAAAGTACTCCCGAGTTCCAAAAAGCAAGCCTGCATGCCAAAAGGAACGCTTTGATGCCAAAAAGAACACGCGCATGCAAAAAAGAATGCCTAAAAGCCAAAAAGTATGTCCTGGAACTAAAAAGCGTGCTCAAGAAATGAAAACACTCTCGCGTTCCAAACTAAATGCCTACATCCCAAAAAGAAGGAAAGTTTGCATGCCAAAAAAAAACACATGCTTGTAAAAAAGAACGCCCGAAAACAAATAAACATGCCCGGGAATTAAAAAAAAAATGCTCGAGAACTAAAAAGCACTCTCATGTGCCAAAAAGAATGTATGCATGCATGCAATAAAGAACACACGAGTGCAAAAAAGAAAGCCCGAAAGCTAAAAAGCAAGCCTGAGGAATAAAAAAACACGTTTAAGAACTAAAAAGCACTCCTGCATTCCAAAAAGCATGCATGCCAAAAAGAACACATGCTTGCAAAATAGAATGCTCAAAAGCTAAAAAGCACTCCCGCGTTACAAAACCATTCAATCATCTGAAAAAGAACATTTATGTGCCAAAAAGAACGTTTGTATGACAAAACGAACACATGCTTGCAAAAAAAGAACACCTAAAAGACAAAAAGCACGCCGGTAAGAAAAAAGAACGCTTGAAACTAAAAAGCACTCACGTATTCCAAAAAGCAAGCCTGTAGACCAAAAAGAACGCCTGCATGCAAAAAAGACCACACGTGTGGGAAGAAGAACGTCTACAAGCCAAAAAGCCAAAAAGCCAAAAAGCAAGCGGGGAACTAAAAAGCACTCCCAAGTTCCGAAAAGCATGCCCGCATACCAAAAAGAATGCCTGCATTCCAAAAAGAATATACGAGTGCATAAAAGAACACCCAAAATCCAAAAAGCACAATCGAGAACTAAAAAGCACTTCCGCATTCCAAAAAGCATGCCTTCACCCCAAAAAGAACGTTTGTATGCCAAAAAGAACACATGCTTGCAAAATAGATCGCCCGAATGCCAAAAAGCATTCCCGCGTTCTACAAGGCACTTCTGCATCCGAAAAAGAACGTTTAAATGCTAAAAAGAAAGTTTGGATGCCAAAAAGAACACGCGCTTGCAAAAAACGAACGCCTGAAAATCAAAAAACATGCCAGGAAATAAAAAGCACGCTTGAGAACTAAAAAGCACTCACATGTTACAAAAAGCAAGCCAACAAACAAAAAAGAACATCTGCGTGCAAAAAAGAACATCTGCGTGCAAAAAAGAACGTCTGAAAGCCAAAAAGCAAGTCGGGAACTAAAAAGATGCTCAAGAACTAAAAAGTACTACCGCGTTCCGAAAAGCATGCCCGCATGCCAAAAAGAACACACGAGTGCATAAAAAAAGCTTGAAAGCACTCCCGTGTTCCAAAAAGAATGTCTGCATCCCATAAAGAATGTTTGCATGCCAAAAAGAACACACGCTTGTAAAAAAGAATGCCGAAAGCCAATAAGCATGCTCAGGAACTTAAAAGAATGTTCGAGAACTAGAAAACACTCTTATGTGCCAAAAAGAATGCATTCATGCAAAAAAGAACACACGAGTGTAGAAAAGAAAGCCCGACAACTAAAAAGCAAACCCCAAGTACAAAAAAGCACGTTTGAGAACTAAAAAGCACTCCCGTATTTCAAAAAGCATGCATCCACCCCAAAAAGAATGTTTGCATGCCAAATAGAACACATGCTTGCAAAATAGATCGCCCGAAAGCCAAAAAGAACTCCCACTTTCCAAAAACCATTCCTGCATCCAAAAAAGAACGTTTGCATGCCAAAAAGAATGTTTGTATACCAAAAAGAACACACGCTAGCAAAAAAAGAACCCATGAAAGCCAAAAGGCATGCCGGGAAGTAAAAAAGCACACTCGAGAACTAAAAGCACTCACGCGTTCCAAAAAGCAAGCCCACGGACCAAAAAGAACGCCTGGATGCAAAAAAGAACACACGCATGGGAAAAAGAACGTCTAAAAGCCAAGAAGCAAGTCAGGAACTACAAAGCATGCTTGAGAACTAAAACGCACTCCTGCGTTCTAAAAAGCATGCCCGCATGCCAAAAAGAATGCCTGCATTCCAAAAAGAACACACTAATGCATAAAAGAATGCCTGAAAGCCAAAAAGCACACTCGGGAACTGAAGGCACTCCCGCATTCCGAAATGAATGCCTACATCCCAAAAGGAAAGTTTGCATGCCAAAAAGAACATACTCTTGTAAAAAGAACACCCAAAAGCCAATAAACACGCCCGTGAACTAAAAAGAACACTCAAGAATTAAAAAGCACTCCTGCATGCCAAAATGAATGCATGCATGCAAAAAAGAAACCCGAAAGCTAAAAAGCAAGCCCGGGAACAAAAAAGCACTCATGCATTCCAAAAAGCATGCATGCACCCCAGAAAGAACGTTTGTATGCCGAAAAGAACACTTGCTTGCACAATAGAAGGCTTGAAAACCAAAAAGCACTCCCACATTCCAAAAACTATTCCCGCATCCAAAAAAGAACGTTTGCGTGCCAAAAAGAACGTTTGTATGCCAAAAAGAGCACACACTTGCAAAAAAAGAATGCCTGAAATCCAAAAAGCCCATCGGAAAGTAAAAAACACGCTTGAGAACTAAAAAGCACTCAATAAAATTTTTATTAATAAAGTTAAATAATGACAAATGTCACTTCCATATGAAAAGAAGCTACTTTTATTATTCAATAAAAGAAGCTACTTTATGTTAAATATTAATTAATAATATTAAATAATGAAATATCTCACATCCACTATATTATAATTAAACTATTTTTATTATATTATATTTTTTAAGATTTTTGAAATTACTTACTATATTATTTAATTAGTATAATTATAAGGGTTTTTAGCAAAATTGCCCTATTTTAGGGGTTGAATTGCAAATCTACCCTAAAACCCAATTTATTTGCAAAACTATCCTGAAATGACCTCAATACCCTTGATTTAAAAAAAAAAAAATCCAATTCACTGGATGCATTAACCATCCCAAACCATCAGCCTACCTAGCCCGACACATCCCAAACCATCTGCCTCCCTTGCCCGATAGCACCCTATCCCGACCAATTTCACTCATCAAACAGTTCGTCGTCGAGTTGCCGTCGAGTTCCGTCGGGCGTCGCCGATTTCGCTGTCGAGTTGCTCGTCCCGCCAGCCGCCCGCCGCCCGCCGTTGACTTCGCCAACTAGCATCAATAGGACGCCATCGTCGACTTCAACATCTTCTTCATCGGCGAGAATTGACGCCATCATCTTCGTCATTCCGTCTCAGTCGTTGAGTTGCCCGTCCGACCTCCTTCTCATTCCGTCTCAGCCGTCGCCAATTTGTTTTCCATTTAAGGTATTTGTAGTTTTGAAACCTAACATTTTGGTTGTACGTAATCAAAATTTTGATTGTTGGGTCATGTGTTAATTGAAAGAAACAGTGGAACTTGTGAAGAGATTCGAATTTTAAAGTGTTCTTGGTTATCAATTTCGAGTTACAATGTAAGGTGTTTATAAGTTAAATTTGTAATGTATCATGGAATGGATTCATTCCCTATTTTATAAGTCTATTGCTGTAGTCCAATTTCTAAATTTTATGGACTTAGTTTACTTGATCTTTACTTCATGGAGATGTCGTAGGAGATGTTTCTGTTTTTCTCATTTGTTGTTTTCAGGTACTTTAAATGTTTCTGCTGAATTGCAAGAATCATGATTCAAAAATAGCAATTTTTAACCTGTAGTTCAAGGTACGAGTACCTTTAGAGTCATCCTTAGCCATTGGATTCCCTCAATGTACGTCATACTTGAAAAGGGGACATGGGAATATCTTTGAAAAGAGAGTATTCAAGAGTCCTATATATAATATTCAGATGGATCAGCTTCACTAATCAGGTTTTGGAAGAAAAGGCATCAGTCTGCTTGTTAATTTCCGTGCGTTGAACAAGCCCATATTTGTAACTGTGACATTGAAAATGAACAATGTTTTATTTATGAATTGTGTAGTACAAGTTTTTTAGTTTTCTGTTGTCATGAGATAGTGATAATTGAATTGCATCTTGACTTTGCTTTTTTCAAATCTTGAATTCATTTGGGTGGATCTTTACTTTATGCAGGAACCTGAACCTATTGATTGGGAATACTACAGAAAGGGAATTGGCCCTCTCTTGGTGGACATGTAAAAAGAGGCTTATGATAGTAAGTTTTCTGATGCATTTATGACCATCTATCTATTGCATTGATTCAATTTTTATATTCCATTCTTCTTATTGTTGTACTTGATTGAAACTTTAAGATAACATTTCTTCATTTCTAAACGAGGAATTCGCCAATTACAAGGCATTGTCCATTGTTCATTGAGATAATGATAATTATGTGTAATAGTTGGTTGTTTACTACGGTCTTAAGATCATAGCATCTCATTGGCTAGTGATGTTGCTTTAGATATGATATATAGGCAATGTTAGTCTGTTGCATATGTTTTCGCCGTTGCAGAAGTGGAACCCTTTCACCTATTAGCTTGGATAAAATACATGTCTTTTGATGTGTCTGCTTTTAATAGTCATATGCTAGTATATTTCCCATTTTATCTGTTGTGTTTACATTATGCATGTTTCTTAAGGTCATTGTTGACTTCCTGCCATTTCTTAGACTTTAATCAGCCATCGTTCATATAATGAATCAGTATATCTTTGTCTTTGTTTATTTCTTGATGATTATAGTTTGTCTTACATGATTGTTATTAATAATGAATGTTTTTTTTTTTTTTTTTTGAAATAGGTCCGATTGTGGGGTTTTTACGCCAAAATTCTTGGAGTATCTATGGGCAAGAAAACAATTTGACTTTGATGGAAAGGACGAAGAACCCTTTAGAGTTAAAATACAACAGAAATATTCCAAAATTCAAAAGAAGTACCTTATGTCAATGATAGAACTTTTTATGTAAATGATGAATGATTGGTATAAGTATAATTTACACAATACTTGATGAGTAATCACCCTAATGCAATATATATATATATATGCAACTTGTTGTGCAACTTGATGTAGAGACTTGTGGTTGTGGTTTGTGTGAATGGTGTAAAGACGTGTGTGGCTACTAGAAGTGTTAAATTTGCAAGTACCAAAAAAAGATATGGATTTGTTGAAATTTCAAATGAAACTCTGTCAAAATTTCGTAAATAATGTATTAAGTCTTAAATATGCCATGTAAATACTACCATATCAATAATACCTGTTACTAACCAAAATATAGTACAATAAGTTCACATTAAATGTACACTTGATACATGTCAATACTACCATTGCAATATTACACATGATATAAAATATAACAACAAAAGTTCACATGTTCAAAGATAATATAATAATACATGTTCATAACACATGTTAAAATAAAAGATAATTCAAGTACATTACTTATGCAACAACATCATGTGATCCACTTGCCTCACCAATTTCACTAGTACTTCCCATACCACTTGATGGTCTACTTGACTTCGGATAGGTGCATGTATGGCTATTGTGACCAACACGATGACAAGTGGTGCATCTCCTTTGAGTTACTTCCTCGCCAAATGACGGAGTGCGATTCTTTTTAGGTCTTCCAAGACCACGACGACCTACTGGTGGGTGAACAATTTTGGATGCAATATCCTCAGAAACCAACCATTCACTGGGTTGTCCAACAGGATGTATTTCCCCATTGTATGCTGCAACCAAGAACGCACTAGAGTAATAAGGAGAACAATAATCAATAAATGAAAATCCCCGTAACCTAATGCAAGCTAATGCATGTGCACATGGAAGTTGGTCAACATCAAATTCTTTACAGGTACAGGTTTTTGCTGTCAAATCCATGTTCCCATCTAAATCCCCATCTTTAACAAGGAACGTGTAAAATGTGATGGGGTAGATCCACATATATCGTGCTTCCTCATCCTTGACACCGATGGCTACATCCGTATGTGTTGTCAACTGAGTTGTAAGTTTAAGTGCAGCTGTGCGTCGATCATGATACCAAGACTGAAGAACCCCTCTGATGTAATCAATCACTCCAGTAATAGGCAATTCCTTGCATTCTTTAATTGCATTATTCATGGACTCTGCAATGTTGGTTGACATTATGTTGTACCTTTTTCTTGGAATGTATGCTCGCGTCCAACGCTCAATCCCGGTATCAGTGACATACTGAGCTGCTTCGAGATTAATATTTTTCAGTTGTTCCATACGCTGCAAGAATTGACTTTCCCGATACACCCTGGCTGCCCATCTGAAGTACTGTTTAAGTGCCTTATTCCTACTTGCGATTGTAGCTGTTTCTTGCTTGGAAACAATTCACCCATTTCAAGACACATAGTAATCGGTCTGGGTGCAACTGGAATAAAATGCACATGGAGGTGGAACAAGCCTTTGGACATGGGCAAACTGGTCGTCATACCAATTGGGAGCTCCCTCACGATTGTAATTAAATTGTGGTTCTGTTTCATTATGGTCAGGAATATGTTGGTTACCCGTAGTATCTTGAAAACTCAAATGATGAGAAGGAGATGTATCGATATTGACGGTTGGTGTGAATCCCTCTCCAATATCATCTAAATGGGCAGCCATGTTAGGTACATCCGACCTTTGAAACTCATTCATAGTATTGACATGTATATTGTTTGTATGATGAAATTCATGGTGAGGAGTTGTATAGTGTAGGTTGTGAGACGACTCTGGTGGTTTATGTTTCATTTCAGGAGACTCATGGCCAATTTCCTCAACACCGATGCAAACTAATAGGTCAACATTCTCTCGACCAAGCAACAATGCAACGTCCTCATCATCAACAATCTCAATTGGCATGCTAGGACGAAAAGTTTGTGGAAGAGTCGTCATACTAACCCGATAATGATCTCTATCTATTCCGGTTACATTGTACACTTTATCTAACAATTGATCATAATTTGAATCCCTTGAAAATGCAAACGTCTTCGCTCTTTGACCTTCATACCAATACTCACCATGATGATTTTTCCATTCTCCACCCCAATTCAAAACCACATGCACATACTTCATCGTCAATCCTGAAAAATAATTAAACAAATATTATCATATTATCAATCATTATAATATTTATTATTTCAAAGAACATAAATGGAGAAAACAAAATTAACCATTAAAAAATTTTTTAAAAAAATCGGACATATTAAAAAACCATCGGGTCGGGCCACCCTGACCCGATGGTTTTTCAAACTGTTGGAAAAACCATCGGGTCAGGGTGGCCCGATGTCGGGTCACCCTAGCCCAATGAAAAAAATCATCGGGTCAGGGTGGCCCGACATCAGGTAGGCCTGGCCCGATGGAATTTTCCATCGGGCCAGGGTGACCCGACATCGGGCCATCTAATGTGTAAAATCGTGTTATAAAAACCTAACTCGCAAGTGCACGAATCGTGAGATAAGTACAGCGACAAGTAGGGATCGTTCCCACGAGGAAAAGTGATTTATCGACTAAAACTAATTCTAATTAAAGCTAAGCAATTAACAGTAACCAAGAGATTTGAGATTGATTTGATTGATTTGAGATTAAAACTATATTAAACTAAGAAAGCAGTTAACAAGAATATTTGAATGTGATCAAGAGGTGAGAGGACTAGGTCATCAATGATCCCCAACTACGTTTACTCAATGCTTCGAATTGACTTTCACAAAGAATGTTAATCAAGTTAAGGGTTCGTTCTTAAATTATGTATAATTAGTGCTACGTGGTCCTGGAATAAATCAAATACTCTCTACTGCAGTCAATAGCAAACCCTGCATATAAACTATAACAGAAAATACGTCAACCATACACCAAGCGTTCTCAGTTGAGTCAATAGCAAACCCTGCATATAAACTATAACCTAAAACCCACAAAGCACACAATTAAGTATTCTCAATCATAGTCATTAGCAAAACCTGCATAAAAACTACGATTGAGAACCCATTAAGCACAAGAACAAGAGAACCAAAGATAACGTGCAATACCCTGCAACGATAAATTCATTCATTCAATTGAATATTGGCTAAGAATGGTGAAACCCACACATATCTCAACCTTAACATATAAAACCCTAAATTCAAGACTAGCACTAACCATGCATAGACAAGAAGAAATCACAAATTGAATGAATCGAAACTTAAATTACGAAAACATAGTCAATTCTAACAAAGAGTATTCATAGAGGTTCACATTGATTCCCTAGTATGGATTTAGTTACACATCAATGGAGGAAACAAAAACATAGAAGAGGAGAAGATAGAACCCATTGTTGTCTTCTAATCTTGTCTTGAATCCTTCGTCTTCTTCTTGCTTTTCGGTGTCCTCCAAGGATGGACGAAAGTACGGCTCCCAATTTCGCAGTCTCCAACCTCCCTTCTGAAAGACTTCTGATGTCTTATTTATATTCGCTCAAAACTCTGTCTCTCGCTGACCTAAACGAATCAGGCTTTTAAAAAGATCGCTGCACGTGCCGCTAGGTAGACAACTTGCCTATCCCGCGGTCATGTTTTTGCAACATCACTGGAGTTGAACGCTAGATAGGACCGCTAGATAGGAAGGTGTCTAGGCCGCGGTCACTTGATCGACACAATACTGGAGATTGATGCAAGATGGGACCGCCAAGTAGGTAAGTACCTAGGCCGCGGTTATTCATGCACAACATCTCTGGAGTTTGACGCCACATGGGACCGCTAGGTAGGCATACCTAGGCCGAGGTCCTTCATGACTTTCTCTTGAAGGCTGCAATGTTGATCGACCGCAACATAGGACCGCTAGGTAGGCCTTGCCTAGGGAGCGGTCCACTGCAGAGAATGTATTTCTGATCAATTTTGACATCTTTTCTTCCATAATCGAATATTTGCACAACTTCTGTTAAAGAGACCTGCACAACTCAACAAGCACATCAAACAACCTAAATCACTCGAGAACAAAGCACAAAGAATAGGAAATAGGGGCCTAAAACATAACCGATCACCATCCTGACCCGACATCGGGCCACCCTGACCCGATGGTTTTTGTGAAGTTTGAAAATTCATCGAGTCAGGGTGACCCGATGTCTGGTCACCCTGACCCGATGGAAAATTCCATCGGGTCAGGCCGACCCGATGTCGGGCCACCCTGACCCGATGAATTTTTTCATCGGGCTAGGGTGACCCGATGTTGGGCCACCCTGACCCAATGAATTTTCAGACTTCACAAAAACCATCGGGTCAGGGTGGCCCGATGTCGGGTCACCCTGGCCGGATGAAAAATTCCATCGGGTCAGGCCGACCCAATGTCGGGCCACCCCGACCCGATGGTTTTTTCAAAAAATTTAAACCTTATTCGGATTAAAGAAAAAAAAAATTGGGATGTTGGAAAAATAATTTTATAAAGTAATACTTACCCTTTCAAACAACTTCAAACCATTCCCCAATGTTTGTAAAACTTCAAATATGTAAAGGAAATGTGATGTATAGAAAAAAAAAAGGTTATATGATGTAGAGAAAAATAAATGTTAGATGATGTAGAGAAAAAAAAAAAAAAAAAAAAAAAGGTTAGATGTTGGTCAATTGTTAGTTTTTTTTTTTAAGGGTTGGTAAATGGTAGGTTGGTGGTTAGTAAATGTAATTAATATGGTTAGTAAATGGGGTGTAGTTATGGTAAAGGGCATTAATGTCATTTTAGGGCAATTTTGCAATTAATTTGGGTATTAGGGTAGATTTGCAATTCAGTCCCTAAAATAGGGCAATTTTGCTAAAAACCCTAATTATAATATGATAAATTAATTACTTAATTTCAAAAAAAAATTATTAATAATATTAAATAATGAAACATCTATTATAAATTACCTACAAAATTAATTAGTTAGTATAATTATAGTATGATAAATCAATTACTTAAGATATTTGTAAAACGTAAAAGAAATTTTGGTAAAATATTGAATAATATGATTTGAAATTACCTACGACAAGCTATTTTTATTATATTTATATTTTATATTACCTATTATATCAATTAGTATAAACATTATATTCATTCATTCATGGCCATGGGAAAGGGTTTTATATATACTGCAAAACAAATGTTAGAGCATGCAAATAATAATCTCACCATCCACATATCTCATGGAAAAGTGACAAACCCGTACATGTTTATATTGCATTAGCCTAATAACATGCAATTAGCCTATGGCAGATTGCCAGTTATTTCAAACAAAAAAACAAAAAACAAAAAAAAAAGTGAGTAGAAACTTATCTACTCTCTTTTCCCCATATACTGAGAAGCGTGTATCATGATTCAAAAAGCTTCAAATGCCCTTCATCTTCCACGCTAATCTCCACTCACAAAGCATAACCTTTATTCTAGCGTCACCTATTGTATAATTTTGACATAACCTTTTTTCTAGCCTCACATATTGTATAATTTAAAAACAACCTCTATACAAATATGTTGAAAATAATAGTAAATAATGACACGTCTACTAAATTAATATTCAATTGTTAGTATAATTATAATGTATTTAAGACATTCGCAAAACGCTAGCGTAAGGGAAATTTAGATAAAGAATTATAAGACGCAGAATTCATTAATTAATTTTTGAACCGTGAACTGTGAACCCTAGACCCTAAACCCACCAACCATAAATCATGACCCTAGACCCTAAAAACCGAAAATAACTAAACCCTAAACCCTAAAGACCCTAGAAACCCTAGACACTAAAACCCCAAAATCCTAAACCCTAAACCCCACACCCTAAATTAATTAATTAGTAAAATTAAACATTAGTAAATAATAGAAAATAATGACACGTCTACTAAACTAATTTGTTAGTATAATTATAGTGTGATTAATCAATTATTTCAGACTTTGCAAAAGGCTAATGTAAATGAAATTTGCACAAAGAATTATGAGATGCATATTTCATTAATTAATTATATTCTATATAATTTCTGAACCCTGAACCCTAGACCTTTGATAACATTAGAATTGCATATATTTTATACCCTTTCTTTCGTAGTTTCTTGCTTTGTTTTGAGTTAAACTTGTGTTTTTTACGTGTCTTTTGTTAGTTTTCAGTTAATCGAGTCTTAGGAGTTAAATGGAAGAAAATAGAAGATTTCCGATCAATCCTGAAAAGCCAACCTCTGTAAATGAGTTAAGTTCGAAGAATAAACTGTATCAGCTCAGGAAGAATTGGGTGTCGAGCCTTATATGGTTGTAAAGGCCCGGATGTTAGCTTTCCAGAGAATTTTATGGCTCGCAATTTCAAGTTTTCTAGAGTGAGTTATGGCTATTACTACCTGAAGGTCAGTCCAGAAATTCTACGCGCGAATTCGAGAAACCATCTATTACGGGCTGCCACTCTTGGAGAGAAGGCCTTGGACGAATTCTTTGTGTTTTGACTGTTAATGAATGCCTAAATTTGTATTTTAATTCAATTAAATAGCCGATCCAAATCACTCTAGGATTAGTTATAATTGGGTTAATATTCCTGAAACTAGTAGGATTTTATTTCCTATTCGAGATCGCTTTAACTTGGACTTATTGGAGGCGGATTAGGACACCTCAAGGAGACCTAACTTATGCCTATTTAAGAGAGAAAACTCCAGCAGAAATTCATCATTGAATAGAGAGGCGGAGGATTGAAGAATTGAAGACTTTCTTGGGCAGCACTTCCCGGGTTTTATCTTTCTTTTTCTTTTATGTTTTCTCATAGGATTGTAAGGAACTAACTTTCTTTGCTAGGGCTATGATGTAGCCTAGCCATGAATGCTCAATTACTTTAGTTAATGTTAATTCATATTTTGCCATGTTGAGTGTCTCTTACTGTGTTTAATGTTTTTGAATGTTTGGCCAACATTTAATTGATTTGATGCTAAATTTTGACAGGAATGTGGAATTTAGATTATTGCTTCTTGTAATAGATACCATAATTTACATGACTTGACAAGAATGTATGAGCATGAATTGTGTGGTTTCTTAAAGGTTTTCCAAAGAATTTAACGGGTTCTTATTATCTTAATTTCATTGCTAGGAATAGAGTGGATTGGTAATTAGGAATACTTTCGACATTGCCAGGAATGGAATATTGAATAAATTAGGGAAAATCGACTGTCAACATGCAGAATAATTAGGATTAACATGCTAAAGGAATTGAGTGGAATTGGCTACGGTGAAATCAAAAGCTCTAGTACTTCAATCTATTGAATTTCTCTATATCTTTGATTGCTTCATTTATTTTCTTTAGTTAATTAAAATCTCAAACCTCAACATTCGATTGTTCAAATAAAGTTTTGGGTTAATTATAATCGGTAATTAATAAATTAATTACTCTTCGTGGGAACGATACTCTACTTACTTCTAAACTATTTGTCTGATGCATACACTTGCCAAATCTCTCAACAAGTTTTTGGCGCCGCCGCCGGGGAGTGTTTTAATTTTTATTAATATCGATATAAATTGATTTAGATTTTAATTTGATTTTTTTCTTTTTTTTTAGTTTAGTTTATTTTATTGATTTTTTTTCCAGGTACTTTGCCTAGTGCATGAGTTTTGGGAGACGTTCGTTGAATCTTGAGATTATGCCGTTAGATTCTGAAATCGAACGAACGCTTCACAAGTATAGCAGGCTAAATCAAACAAAGACAAAGAGGGGAATTTTGGGAGAATCGTCAAATATGGCCAACCTAGAGGAACCGAAACTGTTGCGGGACTATGCCACCCCCTCTGTAGAAGCATCACCATCGAGCATTCGTCGTCCAACCATTGAGGCTAATAACTTTGAGATAAAACCAGCCATAATTTCAATGATCCAACAATCATCCACCTTTTGTGGTTTACCTCAAGAAGATCCTAACAGTCATATCTCGACTTTTCTGGAGATATGTGACACATTCAAGTACAATGGAGTGACCAATGATGCTATTCGCTAAAGGCTTTTTCCATTCTCATTAAAGGATAAAGCAAAGACATGGTTGAACTCTCAACCACCAAATTTAATCACTACATGGGATGACTTAGCTAAGAAATTTTTGGCTAAATTCTTTCCTCCATTGAAGACTGCGAGACTCAGGAATGAAATCATGTCTTTTGCTCAACTTGACATGGAGTCTTTTTATGAAGCATGGGAAAGATACAAGGAGATGCTAAGGAAGTGTCCATATCATGAGCTACCCACATGGATGCAAGTTCAATCATTCTATAATGGGATGAACAATACATATAAATTAATGATTGATGCTGCAGCTGGAGGAGCGTTAACGGGAAAAACATAGACTGATGCTTACAACTTGTTAGAAGTGATGGCATCAAATAGCTACCAATGGCCCAGCGATAGATCAATGCTAAAGAAAGCTAGAATTCATGAGATTAACTCCATAACCACGTTATCAGCTCAAATTTCTACACTTTCTAAACAACTTGGTACTTTTAATATGAATGTTATTCAGTCTACTAATTTAAGTTGTGAATTTTGTGCAGGACATCACCTTAGCAGTGAGTGTGGCGTAGGGAATCCATTTGCAGCAGCTTCTGAGCAAGTGAACCAAGTTTCTGACTTCAACCGACAGCAGAATAATCCTTATTCCAACACCTATAACCTAGGATGGAGGAACCACCCAAATTTGTCATGGAGCAATAACCAAAATGTTCAAAGACCACCACCTGATTTTCCATCACAAGAGAAGAATAATGGATTAGAGGACATAATTACTCAACTTGCCAGAAACGTGAACACTCTCTCCATCAATACAAATCAGTTTATGAGCAAAACTGAGACGACACTTCAGAACCAAGCCGCTTCTATTCGAAATTTAGAGGTTCAAATGGGGCAACTTACTAATGCATTGACAGGAAGAGAAAAGGGAACCTTGCCAAGCCAAACTGAAGTTAACCTGAAAAATCAGGAACATGTGAAAGCGATAACTCTTTGGAATGGTAGGCCAATAAAAACTGCCTAAACCTATTGCACTTGTGAAGCCATATGTGCCTGCCAATCCCATTTCCGTAAAGTCTTCATAAAAATAAAGTTGATGTGCAATTTTCAAAATTTCTTGATATCTTCAAGAAATTACAAATAAATATTCCTTTTGTCGATGCTTTGGAGCAAATGCCGAATTATGCTAAATTCATGAAGGATATTTTGTCAAAGAAGCAGAAATTGGGCGAACATGAGATGGTGAAATTATCTGAAAAGTGTAGTGCTATTTTGCAAAGGAAACTACCACCAAAGCTAAAAGATCCAGGGAGTTTTTCTATACCTTATACTATTGGAACCACATATTTTGAAAAAGCTTTATGTGATTTAGGTTCTAGTATTAATTTGATGCCTTTTTCTATTGCTAAACATATTGGTTTGGGGGAGATTAAACCAACCACGGTTTCTTTACAAATTGCAGACAGGTCAATCACATACCCGAGAGGCATAATTAAGGATGTTCTAGTTAAAGCTGACAAGCTTATTTTTCCAGCTTATTTTTTGATTTTAGAGATGGAAGAAGATGTTGAAACTCCCATTATTTTGGGCCGCCCCTTTTTAAGAACAGGGAGGACATTGATTGATGTTGATGAAGGCCTACTGATTTTACGAGTTGCAGATGAACGTGTGACGTTCAATGTCTTCGAAACAGCAAAATACCCAGCAGAAGCTGAATCTTGTTTACAATTGGATGTTATAGATAAAGTTGTCTCTGAAAAATTTAAAGAAGAAAATCCATGTGATTTGCTGGAGGCCTGCCTAGTCCATGCCATTACTACAGAGCATGAGGATCCAGAAGTTTCTGAGATGGTGCAATTTTTGGAAAAAAAACAGCCATGTTCTCCAAGAAGATGGCGAGAATTTGAAGGGCTTGGAGTCACACCCTCTAAGCCACAGCCGAGTATAGTTGCAACACCCACACTCTCATTGAAGCCCTTGCCTCCCCACTTAAGGTATGCATATTTGGGTGATTCTGAGACTCTTCCCGTGATTATTGCCGCAAATCTGAGTGACTTGCAAGAAGAAAAATTGTTACGAGTTCTAAGGGAGCATAAAACAGCAATTGCAGATATTAAAGGAATTAGCCCTTCCATGTGTATGCATAGGATATTAATGGAGGATCATTTTAAGCCGTCAGTTGAACACCAACACAGATTGAATCCAAACATGAAAGAAGTTGTGCGAGCTGAGGTATTGAAATTATTAGATGCTGGAATAATTTATCCAATTTCAGACAGCAATTGGGTGAGCCCAGTACAAGTAGTATCGAAAAAAGGGGGTATTACAGTAGTAGAGAATGACAAGAAGGAGTTGGTTCCGACAAGAGCAACTACAGGATGGCTCGTTTGTATAGATTACAGGAAACTAAACACTATGACGCGAAAAGACCATTTTCCTTTGCCTTTTATCGACCAGATGTTGGAAAGACTTGCTGGCCATTCCCATTATTGTTTCTTGGATGGATATTCAGGATACAACTAGATTCCGATTGCTCCTGAAGATCAGGAAAAGACAACATTCACGTGCCCATTCGGTACGTTTGCATACAGACGTATGCCATTCGGATTGTGTAACGCCCCAGCCACTTTCCAGCGTTGCATGATGAGCATATTTTTTGATATGGTGGAGCGTTTTATTGAGGTATTCATGGACGATTTTTCCGTCTTTGGCTCTACTTTTGACTCTTGTATGAATAACTTGGTGTTGGTTCTAAAACGATGTGAAGAAACCAATTTAGTTTTAAATTGGGAAAAATGTCATTTTATGGTGCAAGAAGGAGTAGTTCTGGGACATTGAATTTCAGCCATGGGTATAGAAGTTGACAAAGCGAAAATCGAAATTATAGAGAAATTGCCACCGCCAACTACAGTGAAAGGTGTATGCAGTTTTTTAGGCCATGTCAGGTTCTACCATTGCTTCATCCAGGATTTTTCAAGAATTGCCAAGCCTTTATGCACTCTGCTTATCAAGGATGTAGCCTTTTCTTTTACCTCTGATTGCCTATTCTTTGAAAAAGAAACTTACTACAGCACCTGTCATTATTGCAACAGATTGGAGTCTGCCATTTGAAATTATGTGTGACGCGAGTGATTTCTACAGTTGGAGCAGTTTTGGGTCAACGAAAGAATACATTACTTCATGTAACTTATTATGCTAGTCGCACACCAAATAATGCTCATATGAACTACTCCACGACTGAGAAAGAATTGTTGGCTGTGGTTTTTGCTCTAGATAAGTTTCGTTCTTATTTGATTGGGTCCAAGGTGATAGTATTTACAAATCACTTAGCCTTGAAGCACTTATTTTCAAAGAAAGATGCAAAACCAAGATATATTCGCTGGGTACTACTGCTGCAAGAATTTGATCTTGAAATTCGAGACAAAAAGGGGTCTGAGAACGTTGTGGCCGATCATCTCTCTCGACTGGTGCGTGAAGATCATGAGAGTGAAGAAGTTGTCCCTATTGCTGAAGTTTTTGCAGACGAACAGCTGTTCGCAATTCAATCTTTTGATGCTCCTTGGTATGTAGATTTTGTTAACTATTTGGTTTGTGATATAATTCCAACTGACATGAATTTTCAACAAAAGAAGAAATTCTTTTCATTAGTCTAACATTATTTTTGGAATGATCCTCATCTGTATAAACATTGTCCTAATCAAATGATACGACGATGTGTGCCCGAAGTGGAGATGTAAGACATCCTGCGGCATTGCCATACCTAGGCATGTGGAGGCCACTTTGGTGCCACCAAGACTTCTGCAAAAGTATTACAATCAGGATTTTTCTGGCCTACTTTGTTCAAGGATGCTTATGATTTTGTGGCTACCTGTGATCATTGTCAACGCACAGGAAATATTTCTAGCAGGAATCAGATGCCATTGAATAATATTCTCGAGGTTGAATTATTTGATGTATGGGGAATTGATTTTATGGGGCCTTTTCCGACGTCACTTCACAACAAATACATATTAGTAGCCGTTGATTATGTCTCCAAGTGAGTAGAAGCCATTGCTCTCCCTATCAATGATGCCAGGGTGGTTCTCAAGTTTTTGCGAAAAAATATTTTCACCCGTTTTGGCACTCCTCGAGCAATTATTAGTGATGGAGGTACTCATTTTTTGCAATCGCCAATTTAATTCTCTTTTAGCCAAGTATGGAATTACACACAAAGTTGCGACTCCATATCATCCGCAAACTAGTGGGCAGGTTGAAATTTCAAATAGAGAATTAAAGCGAATTCTAGAGAATACAGTAAGTACCTCACGGAAAGATTGGTCTACGAAATTAGATGATGCACTTTGGGCATATCGAACAGCATTCAAAACCCCAATTGGAGTGTCACCTTATCATCTGGTTTTTGGGAAGGCTTGCCATTTACCTGTGGAACTCGAACATAAAGCATACTGGGCAATGAGAGTACTAAATTTTTACATGGCTGCTACTGGTACAAAAAGGCTGCTACAATTAAATGAGATGGATGAGTTTCGGAATGAGGCTTATGAGAATGCGAAGATTTATAAAGAACGTACAAAGAAGTGGCATGATAAACATATTCTGAGGAAGGACTTCTTTCTGGACAGAAAGTTCTCCTATTTAATTCTCAGCTCCGACTCTTTCCTGGGAAACTTAGATCTCGTTGGTCCGGGCCATTTACTATCTTGAAAGCGTTCCCTTATGGAGTTGTTGAGATTCAGAATGACACTATGGGTACCGCCTTCAAAGTCAATGGCCAAAGGTTGAAGCCATACTTGGAACTCAATTTTGATCAACAAAAGGCTTCCATTATGCTTAATGATCCTGAATGATTACCTCAACAAGTCGAGCTGGGGACTCTAAATTAAGCGCTTGGTGGGAGGCAACCCACCTAGGTAACTTCTTTTCATACTTTTTACTTTATTTATTTTTTATTTTTTTTATTTTCATGCCTTCCATGCTTAGTCTACTCATTGCATGCATTTTATTTGCTTTTTCACATTGAGGACAATGTTTAGATTATGTTTGGGGGTGTGAATTCGTATTGTTTGTCAAGTTTTTTTTCAAATCTGCGAAAAAAAGTGCCCTGTTTTGAAAATTTTTGGGGAAAAGGTTTCATTAAAACTGTATTTATTGGTGAGGAAATAAATTTTTCCGTCCATGATGCATTCTTCATTTTTTTTTATATTAATTCAATGGTATAAAGAACGTAAATTTCTGGGCGATATTTTAAAAGTTATGATTGTTTCTTCGACCAAAGGTCAAGGGTGATGCTCTGTTTTTGAAATTCTGCACGTACACTGTTTTTGACGTCTGTTTTCTCACTTTTCCAAGTAGAATTTTGAAATGTTTTCTAAATGAAAAGTGTTAGTTTGCATGTCTATTTTCTTTTTTTAAAATTTGGTTAACATTTGTTGAGTCATTTGAGAGATATGCATTAAAGAACAGACATAGGTCAATTTCAAAAGTCACCAGTTTTTGGAATTTTTGTTCTCCATTTTTAGAGGCTTCTTTTGTGTGCTTTTAGAGCCGTAATAATGTATGTTTTATTCACTAAATTTAGACTAACGTCTTGCCACTTAGAGTAGTGCATTGCATTTTACAAAATTTATGACATGCTCTTGATGTGATAGTGGATAGGATACTTTGGACAGCCATGATTAATAGTGGAGACTACCCTTGTAAGTTCACTAAACCAAAAAGTGTTACATAAAAGACATTTTATGAGGGTTGTTTGTTTTTACTCATTAAACACTCAGTAGGTTCTTAGCATTAGATCCGATCTCTATAGGTTGTACTTTGAACATTATAGAACATTTATCATAAAGATTTCACATGTTAATTTTGATCTTGAGTAAGACGAACTAATGGAAATGATGTTAGACTATGTGTGCTTGTACTTACTTAAAAGGCCTTAAATATTTCCTACCCATGTGTGTGTGCTCTATAGCCCTATTTGAAGCCAAACATTGATAAGTTTTTTTTCTTCACCGCATTAACTGTAACCCATAAGCCTATATTATAGCCATACCTTATAGATTGGGATCATGCTTTGAGAATGTGAAGAAGATGTGATAGTTCTCCACATTATTTTTGTGCATATTTCGATCAGAGGCCAATGAAGGAAAGAGCTGATTTCTATCCAAAAGTGTAAGGTAGAAAATTGTTTATTTTTATGTAATTCTCTGATTCTCAAGTTTCAAAAAAAAAAAAAAAAGTTGCCACCAAAATAAATGGTGTGTTGAGAGAATCAGAGAACAGATTGTTTATGAATGTAATAAAGTTAATAAATTGCAAAGTTTCTGTCTACTCAAAATGAGTTTTGGCAAGAAAGAGGATGGTGAGTTTTGAAGACTTGGACAAGTGGTGAGTGGCATTGTTCCACTTACAATGAAGACTAAAGAAATTTGTGTGAAGAAATAAGGTAATTGAAGACTTTCATGGTATGGTCCTAAGTTTTTGAACTCCTTTTTTTTCCCATTCTTTCTTAACCTTCACCCAATGGCCCCATTATAACATTAATGAAAGTCTAACTGATCTACTGGTTATCCTTGCTATGAAAGTAGAAGTGAATCATGTGTTTATCTTGTTCATAATGTTTGATTCTTTTCATGAGATCTTTTGCATACAAATCAAGCGTTCTTTCAATGATATATTCATATGCGATTATAATTTGAATTTTCTTGTTCATAACTTCATTCGCATATGCTTGATGAGTGTTTTTGCCTAGGTTCTATGTGAAATTAAAGAGTGACATCCTGTGAGAACTAGAGTCGAGGCGAATTATATCTATAGTGTTTGACGAATGTGTCTTTGAAGCTAGAGTATCTTAAGTTTGTGCTTTTCATTTAAAACTAAGCATGCATTCAAATTTGTGGCATAATTTTAGTCTTTATTCAGTGGCTTTAGCATGCATTGGCTTTGAATGGTACATGTGAGTTTGCATCTTGATTATTTGTTTTTTTGCGCAGAACTATGTTTGTGGGTAACATAGCTATAAACCCTCAGGAGACAACACTCCTGCTACTAGGGACACCTAGAGGTTTAAAGGCTTGTAGCATACGCTCAATACTATCATGTTCCCTACGAAAGTGGCTTAGCTTAGGTTTTATTTTAAATTTTTTGTTTGATTTTAGCTTTTGTTTTTATTCTAGTTTTGCTCGAGGACTAGCAAAAGCCAGGTTTGGGGGTATTTAATAATGTTAGAATTACATATATTTTATACCCTTTCTTTCATAGTTTCTTGCTTTGTTTTGAGTTAAACTTGTGTTTTTTACGTGTCTTTTGTTAGTTTTCAGTTAATCGAGTCTTAGGAGCTAAATGGAAGAAAATAGAAGATTTCCGATCAATCCTGAAAAGTCAACCTCTGCAGATGAGTTAAGTTCGAAGAATAAATTGTATCAGCTCAGGAAGAATTGGGTGTCGAGCCTTATATGGTTGTAAAGGCCCGGATGTTAGCTTTCCGGAGAATTTTATGACTCGCAATTTCAAGTTTTCTAGAGTGAGTTACGGCGATTTTACTACCTGAAGGTCAGTCCAGAAATTCTACTCGCGAATTCGAGAAACCATCTATTATGGGCTGCCACTCTTGGAGAGAAGGCCTTGGACAAATTCTTTGTGTTTTGACTGTTAATGAAGGCCTAAATTTGTATTTTAATTCAATTAAATAGCTGATCCTAATCACTCTAGGATTAGTTATAATTGGGTTAATATTCCTGAAACTAGTAGGATTGTATTTCCTATTCGAGATCGCTTTAACTTGGACTTATTGGAGGCGGATTAGGACACCTCAAGGAGACCTAACTTATGCCTATTTAAGAGAGAAAACTCCAGCAGAAATTCATCATTGAATAGAGAGGCAGAGGATTGAAGAATTGAAGACTTTCTTGGGCAGCACTTCCCGGGTTTTATCTTTCTTTTTCTTTTATGTTTTCTCATAGGATTGTAACCATGACTATGAGGAACTAACTTTCTTTGCTAGGGCTATGATGAAGCCTAGCCATGAATGCTCAATTACTTTAGTTAATGAAATTTGTACAAGGAATTATGAGATGATTAATTATATTATATATAATTTATGAACCCTAAATCCAACCTTAGACCCTAAACCCTAAATTAAAAAATTAATCAAATCATATATTTATAAATAATAATAAATAATGACACTTGTCTATTATATTATAGGGTTAATATAATAGACAAGTGTCATTATTTATTATTATTTATAGTGAGAACCAGTCCCCACTGAACTTTATACGAGTTTACATTTTACCCTGAACTTTTACTTTAGACAAACCCTAAACTCTCATTAATTGACAAAACTTAACTGTAGAGTAGAATACATACTCCTCAACCAGTGTCCAATGCTGTCCAGATAGTGCCGTCTTTAATTGGGATAACAGATGCAAGTTCATCAATAAACGCGCCAGCACCTAGTGGAAACGTTGTTCCTCTACCTGGAAATTTGAACACATTTCCCTGAAACTGCACCCAATTCTGGACAGCCTTCTCAACTGTTAGACTTTTATGAGGGACATTAGCATATTGAACATAGTCACAGCCTTTTGGCCATGGAAATGGGGTTCATATACCCTTTAGGTGCTGGAATTAGACGGTGCAATTTTTCTTCTTCAGGAGGACAATGTCTTTCCCTATATATCATATCCTCCCTTGGAAATGTCATGGCTCGGTCCTGTTCTTGGCAAGGAATGCATAAAATTAGGATGTATCAGGAAAAAAAAAATCTTTGGAAGCCAAAAATTGTAAACAAAACTAAACATAATGATTCAAAGCAACTGTCTTACTTTTACCTCCATCAATGCAACACATGAATTTGTGGCTCCCAAATCAATACCGATAACATTATTTCCAGCAGGTTTTGAGCTGCAGCGAAGAGAATTGACACGAGTTGCATACCACCATTATAAGAAATTGCCAGCAAAATCGCAAACAGATTAGGTAATACTTGTTACCTGAAAGCTCTTGACACACTTATCAACCTGTTTCCAAGACTAGAAAGGGTCCAGGAGGGCTTGACAATGCTGCTCAACTGCAAAAGCATTAAGAATCATGAGGGGACATGTAGTTGGAATTTAAATATTGTATTTACTTATTTAGTTAAGAATTTTTTTTACTTGGTCTCCAATCTTATATGGTCCCCACACTATTTACTTGTTCACCACTCTTATGTGGTCCCCACTATTCTTGTTCACTACTCTTGTATATCTCTATATATTCCTCCATTGAGAGAAAAATAAATCATCACAATATAAAACCCTAAGGTACCGTTTGGTGCATATGATTTGATTGGACTATTTCATGGGATTGGATTGGATTGAAATGGGACTGGGATTAAATGGCATTGGACTGAACTGGATTGGACTAAATTAATACTATGCTGTGTTTGATGAAACATGGGACTGAACTAAATTAATACTATTTTTAATTTGATAATATTTTAAAATTGAATAATAAAATATTGAAATATGTATTTAAAGAATAAATGTTTTAATTTGTATATTATTAAAGTAACAATATCCAAAACTATTTTGAAAATATAGATATATATAATTTTTAACTATATTATTTTTAAGGCTAATTGGCACTGATGCCCCCTATACTTTTTTTTTCATCATTAAACCCCCTGAACTCTCATAAATTGGCAATTGCTGAAGGAATTTGCCCCCTGGTTTCACATGGTGAGGGGGAAAATTCCTTCAGCGATTGCCAATTTATGAGAGTTCAAGGGGTTTAATGGCAAAAAAAAAAAAAAGTATAGGGGGTAAGGTGTAAATTCAGCCATAATTCAGAGGGCATCAGTGCCAATTAGCATATTTTTAAAGGTATCAAAAAAATGTTAGAAGGTAAAAAAGTTTTGTCTAAAATGGCTCCTCACCAAATAGCAATAGAAACTAGGAGAAAACATGGAATAATTAAAGATGAAGTAAATGGGAAATTAAATAAATAGAGTACTTCTTTATTTTTATTTTATTTTTAACAGCTAATTTCAAGAAAGCAAAAGAGCCACCAACAAACAACACCAGCCAGACTGAAATTCCCTTAAAGCAATAGTGTTTTATACCTAGAGGGGGTGAATAGGTATAGTCCCAAATTCTTCCAATATTCAAAAATTACGGAATACAAGAATAAAATGAACACTTGATATGATATAGCAAATGTATAATATGAATCAATTCATGTAAGCATCAATATACAAAAGAATCAATACAAGTGAACATATGGAAGATAAAGAAATATAAAACGAAAATGAGACACAATGTTTTTACATGGTAAAACCTCAAAGAGGAAACATCCACGGGTTGAATCCACAACCACCGGTAAAGCAAATTCACTATACGAAAAAGGACATACACACTCAAAGCTATCAACACTATGATATCCACTTCAAGCTATCAAATCCTAATCTAACCCTCAAGGCCTAGTGATTCACAAAGCCTACTCTATATCCAAGATGTGTCCTACACCTCTAGAGAGCAACTCCCTATCCAAGGCTCTCAAGCCTCTAGGAAGATTTCCTCGCTTAGCAATCTAGATCACTAGGATCCTAGTCAAGCTATCCAAACTCAACCATCCGGAGTACACAACTCCTTGCTAAGACTTTTGCTTAGTTATCCGGATCCCCTTGATCCTAACTAAGGCTTCTTGCTTGGCTATCCGGAAATCTTTCCTAGCCAAGTCTTCTTGCTCAAGACAAAGCTTCACTCACTTTGCAAGAGACTTCAACCTATTATAAGGCAATGATCTAGGTGATGCAAATGATGCAAACACACACAAATAGAGTAAGTAGATCAAACACACTCTATGAACATACTTAATGATAATCTAGAATATACTATCAACACACAATCACAAATCTATCTAGAAATCAAAGCATGCCAAAACAATAAGAACAAGATTAGAATATTCAATATATGTCACACAAATCTTAGTTCTTATATCATGAAATTGAATCTAGAAAATAACATGAAGCATATCATACAATCAATTTCTAGAAGCAATTTCAAGCAAGATCAAGTCTAGCAAAAATATGTTCAAGAGAGATCACAAAGCTAAACTCAATTAATTAATCAATCATACAACCCTAGCATATGATCTAACATACTTCTCAACATATTTCAACAATCAATTAGAAATAATCAAAGAGATGATTAAGAGAAATTGAAAGAGAAGAAGTTTCACATACAACACTTGAGTCTCGGACTAAAATCTGCCAACTGTGAAAAATCAAGAACTCAAATGACTCTGAAAATGCTTGAGGTTTATAGCCCTCTTCAAGACCAACAATTTTGGATTTTGGATCACTCAATTTCGAGTTCATATGAGAGAGTTATGATCAAAATAAGAAAATGAAAATGTTGAAGAATTCTGCAGAAATTTCTTCAAGTTATTAGAAATTGAGGGAAGAGAAGGCATTTAAAGGAAGGAGAAGAGGGGCAAAATTGTCCAAACAAAAGATGCCAGACCAGTCATGCCCACGTGTGGGGCGTGTGTGCCACATGTGACCAGAGGGCTGGTTGGGCCGTGTGGCACACGTGGTCCTCCTTGCTTGGCCTTTGGCCGAGCAAGCTCCCTCGCGCACCTCTCACGTTCTTCAGCCGTATACGAGCATCCGAACTCCGAATTCGAATCCGTTTTTGGATTACGAACCATGACTCCCTCATGCACAATGAAGACTATGAAACTTTGACAAATGGTTGAGAATTCATCTCGGAAAATGACGACGAACACAACACAATGAATGAGAACGAAAAGTAACATAGCTACATCGTTTGGACTCGAAACTAAACGAATGAGTAACCGAAATGACCAGAACTCAATAAGAAATCAAATAAGATCATGTTCAAGTCCAAAACACAAGAAACACAAACAAATAAACACTATGCAACACAAGCATGCCATATCTAAGCGATAGTGAGAAATCATGCAATTCTACAAGATTGTCAACAATGAGATAAATGCATGTGCATACTAAATGTGTGTGAAAGTGTTATACCACATGTTTGAACTATGATGCAGGGACACACATATATGAATTGTGTGTGTGTGCCTTATGCCTTGCAAGAGGAAGAAGACTCTTGATACATTAGCATCCAAGTATGCAATATTCCCCTTGAAGACGATATTTGCACAAGATGTTGCTTCTTCACCTTTGAGGCTCCTTTCTTCCAAGAAATACTTAAGCAACTACTAATACAAATATAGAGAGTTTTGCAATGGAATCAAGCCAATACAAATAAAGGATCTTACACAGACCAACACAAAAACAAAAAAAACAAGGCCACACGAGGCAAGGCAAAAAGCCACGCAAAAAAGAAACCAAGGAACCAAACAACAGAGGCCCTTACAAAATAGAGCACAAACCCAAGAAGAGGGAAACGGCATCACCCAAACAAGAAAAAAAAAATAGAGAAGCCAACAGGAAGCAACAACCCAAACCCCTCCAGTAAACAGTTAAGAATCACCCCAAACCACCTTATCAGCCAACAATTTTTCCACTTCTATTATCTACCATTGATTCTTTGTTGTGATTTGCTGAGATTTTTATGAAAAATGAAGTGATGAGAGACAATACTGATGAAAAAGATGATACTAATGAAAGAGTGAAAGAAACGGTGAGTTTGGGTTGGTGAGATGCATTAAATGGGTGGGGTCCACATATAAATTAGTCCCGAGATAAATAGAGTTGGGGTTGGAGGTGGGTATATTTAATCCCACTATCATGGGATTATTTGGTAGGTGGGACTAATAATCCCATATCTTAAAACTTCACCAAACGTGGGATTGAGACTAAAATAGTCCAATCCCAGTCCAATCCCAGGTGCCAAACGGTGCCTAAAATTCTACTTGGCATCAGAGCGAAAAAAAAAAAAAAATCCACTGCCCTTTTCTTTTCCTAACCCTTATAAGAAGATCTACTACCACTGTTGCCACACCTTGCAAGAGCAAACTACGCTCTCCCATTGTGTGGCCGGATAGCCTCTCTTCTAATGTAGAACAAGTGGCTGATGCATACATGATGAAGAGGGAACATCCTAAATTCAAGGGCAATCAAATTCCAGTAGTCCGGGCGTCGAAGTCGGAATGACGCGAAACTGATGGGTAGACAGAGGTGACGAATAGGACCCTGGGAAATCTGGTTCGTAGCATTGGTGGAGACAAGCCAAAACAGTAGGATCATGCATTGCTACAAGCTGAGTTCACCTACAACGGTGTTTTTCATAGTGCCATAGGAAAAACTCCATTCACTATGATATATGTGTCGCCACCAAAGCATACTGTAGACTTAGTTCGTTTACCTAAGGGTCTGGGATTTAGTGTTGCTGCAGAAAATATGGCTACACAGGCCCAAGCTGTGCATGAAGAGGTGCGACAGAAGCTGGAAGAGACAAATGCAAAGTACAAAGCAGCTGCAGACAAGCATAGGTGTCGCAAGGTGTTTGAGGAGGGAGATTCAGTGATGGTTTTCTAGCACAAAGAAAGGTTCCCAGTAGGAACTTACAACAAATTGAAACCCAAGAAATATGGTCCGTATCAGATTTTGAAGAAGATAAATGATAATGCATATGTGGTCGACCTACCTGAGACCATGGGAATTTCCAAGACTTTCAACGTTGCAGACCTGTTCTAGTACCATGCAGAAGAGTCTCTCTACCCTGAACCTAACTCAAGGTTGAATTCTTTCCAAGTGGAGGGGACTGATGTAGAACAAGTGGCCGATGCATACATGATGAAAAGGGAACATCCTAAATTCAAGGGCAATCGAATTCCAATAGTTCGGGCGTCGAAGTCGGAATGACGCGAAACTCGCACAGTTGATGCGTTTCAGCAAGACCATCAATATTCAATAGCTTTACTATTGTGGCATACCCTTTTTTAGCCGAATTCCATCATTTAGGCATCAAAATTGCCATTTTTGCTATTTTAGAAAAGTTTCGTTTTAGCCATAACTTTTGTTTTCCAAGTCCGAATCAACTTTCGTCAATTCTAGTTTGCTTAGGATTCCTAGCAGTTTTTATTTCTGCAATTATTTCAATTTTACTCTTTTTGGTAATTTTTAGTAATTAGTCCCGTTTCTTATCCAACAAAAATTAGGGTTAGTTTTTTTTTTTTTTGCTTTAAATATGTTTGTAAGACTTTTTGGCCAGGGAATTCAGTTATCAATAAATTTCGGATTTTTCTTAAGAGTTTCTCTCGTTTTCTGGTGGATTCTAGAGTTATTTTAGAATATTGACGTTAGTCGTATTCTTTTAGTGTTTTCCGATGTGTCATCTTCTCTACCAAAGTCTTACCCTAGTCACACCATCTTTCAATCACATGGCTGCTAAAAGTCCATCTGTGGTTGATACTAAGGTTGCTCTAACTGAGGCTTCTCCATCTTTTGCTTCTCATGTTTCTCGAGTGTCTCCTCAAGAAGGTAATTCTAATTTGGTTTTACTTTCTTCTACTAACAACACTTGGGTTATTGATTCAGGAGCTACTGATCACATGACTAGTAATGCCTCTCTAATTACTTCTCTAATGTCTTCACCTGTTAAGTCTATTCAGGTTGCTAATGGGACTCTCATGCCAATTACTGGGGGCGGGAATGTGTCACTCTCACCTACCTTTTCTTTGTTGTCTGTCTTACTTGCTCCTAATCTCTCTAATAATCTTCTCTCAATTAGCCAAATTACCAAACATCTTAATTGTTTAGTAACATTTTATCCTACCCACTGTATGTTTCAGGACAATCTCATGAAGAAGATGATTGGCACTGGTAAAGAGAGAAGAGGTCTGTATTACTGGGAGGAGGCCAGAGCATTGGAATCTGAGTCTAGTCAAGGATTACGAGTAAGGAAAGAAACACTTGACAGAGATAATACTTTTATGGCATTATCGTTTAGGGAGCTCATCTTTTGCCTATTTAGAACGATTATTTCCTCATTTGTTTTACAATATTCCTTCTTCTAGTTTAAAGTGTGAACAATGTATTTATGCTAAAAATCATCGTGTTCCTTTTAAAATAAGTTTCAATAAAAGTCCAATTCTTTTTTCATGTGTTTATACTGATGTTTGGGGTCCTTTTTCTACTCCTACTTCAGGTCATAAATATTTTGTCTTTTATTGATGATTGTACTAGGGTAAGTTGGATATATTTGATGAAATCTAAAAGTGATGTTATACATGTCATTCCTCAATTTTACCAAATGATTGTCACACAATTTCATACTCCGGTTAAGGTTTTTCATTCTGACAACGGTCGTGAGTTTGTGAATCAACCTTTGGCTGATTTCTTTAAACAACATGGTATTCTCCATCAGACAACATGTGTCTACACACCACAACAGAATGGCATAGAATAACGTAAAAACCGACATCTCCTCAAGGTGGCTCGGGCTTTATGTTTTACTATGCATGTTCCTAAACGTTTTTCGGCTGATGCTGTTATGACTACTGTCTATCTTATCAACAGAATGCCTACCCATGTCATTGACTATCAAACTCCTTTAAGGATGTTGTCACGTTTTCACCATATCCCTTCAGCTCTTAACATTTGCCCTAAGGTTTTTGGTTGTATGTGTTATGTTTATGTGCACCCACTTCATATGGATAAACTTGATTCCCGTGCTTTAAAATATGTGTTTTTGGGTTACTCAAACTCTCAAAAAGGTTATAAATGTTTTCATCCTTCTACAGGTAAATACCGTGTGACTATGGATGTTCAGTTCTGTGAGCAGGTGTCCTATTTTTCTGGGGATGTATCTCTTGTTCCTCTTTAGGGGGAGATTAGTAGTAAGGAAGAGGAACGACTATGGTTGGAAGAAAAAAGAGTGGATTTCGAGTAAGGGGGAGGATGCAACTATTTTAGACAAGGGGGAGTCTTTAGATGCTCCTGATCTTGTGGAGGTTGAATCTAGTGATAGTGAGAGGCCAACTCGGCTGAAGGATTCGGCTATTTTAGGTGAGAGGGAGTCTATAGATGCTTCTAATCCCGTGGAAGCTAAATCTAGTGAGGGTGAGAGGCCAGCTCGGCAATTTCAAAAATGTTACACAAAACGGAATAAGGATGTTACTCTCTTGCCTCCTCTTGACTCCAGTACTCCACTTAATGATACTACCATGCCATCAGATGACTCTTCCGCGATTGAACTTGAGGTACAGACTTCTCCTGAGGTACATAATTCTTCCCCTATAATTCCCACTTCAAATGTTATTTTGGATTCTAACCCTACAGATTTAAAAAAAAAAAAAAAAAAACTAATATCTCATTTCTGACTTTATCTCTTATCATTGCTTGTCTAAGTCTCATCTAACTTTTGCCCTTCAATTATCTTCTGTTTCTATTCCTAGTCATTTTCAGGAAGCTCTTGGAGATCCCAAATGGAAGTCTACTATGGTTGAGGAAATGAAAGCTCTTCAGAAGAATTCTACTTGGGAAATGGTTGAGTTACCTCTGAATAAGAAGACAGTGGAATGTAAATGGATGTTTACAGTAAAGTACAAGTCGGATGGGACAATTGATAGATATAAGGCTAGATTGGTTGCCAAAGTTTACACTCAGACATATGGGATTGACTATCAAGAGACCTTTGCTCCTGTGGCCAAAATGAATACTGTTAGAGTTATACTTTCTCTTGCAGTTAATCTAAACTGGCCATTACGATAGTTTGATGTGAAGAATGCATTTCTTCATGGTGATTTGATAGAGGAAGTATATATGGATCCTCCTTCAGGATTTACACCAAAGGAAGCAAAGGTATGCAAGCTGAAGAAGGCGTTATATGAATTGAAACAATCGCTGAGAGCTTGCTTTGGTAAGTTAAGCTACTCAATAAAGGAGTATGGTTTTAAGCAGACTTTGGCAGATCACACTCTGTTCTATAAAAGAGATGGTGATGATATTACCTTGCTTATTGTTTATGTTGATGACATGATTGTTATAGGTAGTAACATAAGTGAGATAGAAAAGCTTCAGTGTCGTTTGGCTAAGATGTTCGAGATGAAGGATTTAAGGGCTCTAAAATACTTCTTGGGCATTGAAGTATCTCGATCCAAGCAAGGAATTTTTCTCTCCCAACGGAAGTATGTCCTAGACCTCTTGGCTGAAACTGGTAATTTGGCCTACGAACTCGTGGATACTCCTATTGAGGTGAACCATGGTCTAACTATCTATCCCGATCAAGTTCCAACGAACAAGGAGAGATATCAAAGGTTAGTAAGGAAGTTGATATATCTAACTCATACTAGACCTGACATATCATATGCAGTTAGTGCCATGAGTCAGTTCATGCATAATCCAAGTGACCGACACATGGGTGTTGTGAACCGTATTTTAGCATATTTGAAGTCCTCTCCAGGTAAAGGTATTATGTTCTCCAAGCATGGACACCTAGATATTATGGGATATACCGACTCTGACTTTGCTAGATCCAAATTGGATAGAAAGTCTACTTCAGGGTATGTGTCATTTGTGGGAGGTAATTTGGTGACTTGGAGAAGTAAAAAACATAATGTGGTTTCTCTATCCAGTGCGGAAGCTGAATATCGTGCACTTCATCATGCTACTACAGAGCTTACTTGGTTACATATTCTCTTAGGAGAACTCGGTTATGGCCCTTAGAAACCTATGGTGCTCTTTTGTTATAACACGGCTACCATTAAGATAGCTAATAATCTGGTATCGAACCAAGCATGTTGAACTTGATAGGAATTACATCAAGGATAATCTAAATTCTGGTTTAATAGAGGTTCCTTACATTAAGAGTGCAGATCAACTAGCTGATGTGATAACTCATGCTGTTACCAGTGTTACTTTCTATACATTCCTATCCAAGTTGGGCATGTGTGATGTCTATGAACCAACTTGAGGGGGAGAGTTGGAATGTAAATATTGTATTTACTTATTTAGTTAGGAATTTTTTTACTTGGTCTCCACTCTTATGTGGTCCCCACTATTCTTGTTCACTACTCTTGTATATCTCTATATATTCCTCCATTGAGAGAAGAATAAATCATCACAATATAAAACCTTAAAATTCTACTAATGTTTCATTATAGCATGCATTCAATTAATATTAGCTAGAACCCAGGAGTCCAAGAAAATAAAAAAAGAATACAAATTTGCATGATATCAATCAGTCAAAGATTAAACCCATATGTTTCCAACAACCAATATGATACACATAATGATTGAACATTAGCAAACAGCCTAGAACACACTCAAAAAAAAAAAAAAAGTTTGTAGACATGCAAACAATAAATCAAATCAAATTGGAAGGCCTTTAAATCTCAAGTAATTTGACCATTCAACACCAACAACAAAGGGAGTTTTCTCTCTATTGTTTTTGTTTTCATCATGAAAACAGAAACAATAAACTCCCTTGCACCAATATGCAAACCAAAAATGTAAAAGATGAATGAAAAAGGACTAAAAAGTTACATCTCAGGGAATGATAAACTACAATTTCAAGATCAGTACACAAAATTAAATAAGGTGAGAGACATAGAGCAACTTACTTTCCACACCAAAGCTCATTTTCAGTAGTCTTCTTCCTAACTACACGCTTGTCTCTCGGTGACTGCCTGTCTTTGCACCGGTCAATGTGACTAATGCACCGGTTGATGTTATCAATTTTTTTTTCTTTCTTTTTTTTTTCTTTTTCTTTCCTTTTTTTTCTTGTTTTTTTCTTTTTGACTTTTTTTTATTACTTTTTTCTGTTTTATTCTTTTTTTTTCACATTCTTCGGAGTATTCCAAAACCTCTCTAATCACTCCTCCTTTCGCAGCCATCCTCGGGGAAGTATCATGGCCACTTAGAAAGTATGCTCCTAACCACCTGAAACAAGAAAAATTATGTATTCATGTCAATATAACAAAAAATGCATTACATGATAAAATTTGATTTCGACTCGAATCAACCATCATTCTACACTCTATATGCAAAGCTCAACATAGCAACTAACCTTTGTAGGATCGAATGTAAGTTTTTTATAAAATTGTGAGCAACATATGACATTATATTTTGAGTTTATGAAAACCGAATTGATTGGAATGTTTAAGTAAGAGAGAGTTGACCGGATAGAGCCCGTTTGGTTGTGATCAATATTTGTTGGGCTTCGTGCACCTTAACTACATTATATGTAGGATATGGTATGGGCTATTGTATATGTGTGGGCCTAGTATTCCTTTTGGGACTAGCCATCCTATTAGGATTGAGAATCCTTTATGGGTTAGGATTCTAGTAAGTTATACTATTTATAGGAGGTCCCTACTCTCGCTCACGTGTGTTACAGAACTGTCTCCCCATTAGGCAATCTGAGTAAGGTGAGAAGAGAGTAGAAGACTTCCTATTAACTTTCTATTGTTTTCTTGTGTTTTCTTTTCAGGTGATTGTTCTTGTGCTATCATGGATTCTGGACTTTCAGGTACGCGTCTATTCATACTTATGCATACAATACGAGATCTAATTATATTTACTTATAATGCTTACATCGATAATTCCTGCAGCCATTAAATTTTCTTATTTTCCGGTTGCAGCAATGTAACCATATTTAGGATTGTCACCGGAGAGCAACTGCGAATAAAACAATACCAACTTCAATTAGAACCAATATATCTGGAACATATTTATAATAAACAACATAAGAGAACAAAGTCCTTTTACCTTCTCGCTGATCACACTTCCATGAACACCAACATTTGTGGCAATCAATTTTAGTGGGTAGCTGAGAGCTCTTTTAACGATATCAACTCCAACCTGCAATTAATCAAAAAATAAGAAGCAGTTTTCGACTATATATGCATCATACAACTCATCATGTTGGAACTATTTAACACCATTTTGAAGCTTTCAGGAACTTAAGATCAATAAGATCAATTTCTACAAAGGACAAAGACCACAGAAAAACTTTAAAAACACTGGAGAGTTAAGGCTGACCTTTTCTTCATCGTTATCAAGGGTTTCCTTGATGGATTGAGATCCCCTACCCATCTTTTTTTTACTCACCTTTCAAGCATCCGTTGACACGTGGCAAACAAGCAAAAGAATGGCTGAGATCCTTTTACTTTTTTCTTTCTTTTCTCTTTTTCCTGAAACGACACCGAATGTTTCTTTCTTTCAAACAAAAAACTTAACCTCATCACATTATTGGAGTTCCTCATTGACAGACAATGAACATTGATGATTCTTTTGATTCTTTTATTACCTATAATCAATTAATATATTTGTATCGGGATGATCTTGATGGTGGATGATCCAGTCATTTTTTTTCTCTCATCTTCACAAAATTCACCATCAGAAATTCACCAATTCCAGAATTTATATAATTAATCAACTTCACCAGCTTATCGACAATCATCATTAGAAAATTCACCTGCCCAGACCTTTCAAAATTGAAAAGAAATTATAATATAGGATTCTTCTAATTCTGCAGGAAATGGAGATCAAATCTATGACCCAAAGTGAACATTAAATCAACCAAATCGTTTTTTTTTTCTGGGAATTTTCTATTACTCCAAAATCAGAAATTAATCTCATTAAGGTTGTGAAATCAGAGTTCTCTTGTACTACCATATGTCTATCATGACTTTTTAAAATCACCGAAAACAACAACTAAGGTTCCAAAAGTTTAGATTGTCATTCAAATTGTCTACCAATAGAAAATCACCCATATACTCTGAGCCACCGGAAGAGATGAATGTTGGGATTTAGAATTAGAGGAGCAACAGAGGAGCCAAATTCCAGAATTTCCAACAAAACTATAATTCACTAGTTTATCAAGTTCATAATCTAGAACTACACCACCCAACCCATTCACCAACAACTTCATAACCTAACCCAACCACCACAGATTTAAAACCATCCACCATAGCCCCCATTAGATTCAAAAGCCAAAACCACCCAGAAACCACCACCACCATCCCACAATCTCACCGGCAGCCCACCCAAACCACCAAAATCTAGAAAGCACCGGTCCACCACCATCCCACAACCCAATAACACCCAAACCTCTGTCAAAAGAAAGAAGATGGAGACGAGAAGGAGAAGAGTAAAGAAAAGACAATCGGCGGCGAGAGTAGATCGGCTCGTTTGGAAGGAGATCTGGTGGCGATCTCCGCATCCGGGAGAGCAAAAAAAAAAAAAAAAAAAACTCAAACTGTTTAGAGGAGAGAGAGAGGAATCAAATAGAATCCTAGATGAAGATGAGAGAAAGTAGAGTCTGATAGCTGTTTGGGGGAGAGAGAGTGAAAGTAGAGTATGATTAAACGTTGTCGTTTGGAGGAGAGAGATGAAAAAAAAAATAGAAATCTAATCTGGTCCATTTATTTGTTAGGTTGCCACATGTACATAGATTTGAAAAAGATGAGTAAAAAAAAGATGGGCAGGTGATCCTAATCCTTCCTTGATGGCATCCACCTTTGATGAAAGTCTCAACAGTGTGCACCCACCACCAACTACAATACCTTCCTCAACGGCTGCCTGAAAATCAGTGAAATTTTATATAGAGAGAAGTGAGAACAATCCTCAAAAGGAAGCAACCTATGACCCAAAACCCATCTTGCATGCAGTGGCATCAAAATAAATTACCTCTGTTGAATTAAGAGCATCTTCAACTCTCAGTTTCTTTTCTTTAAGCTCTGTTTCAGTTTGTGGGCCAACCTTAACAAAATTCAAGTGGCCATCAATACAGAAGATTTGCTTAAATGTAATACATTTTCTCCCAAGAAATTAAAAATTTACCAGTATCACGGCAACACCTCCTGAAAGTTTTGCAGTTCTTTCATTCAGTTTTTCCCTCTCATAGTCTTGCTCTGCAACCTACATGAACATAACTTTTAACTTGAGCTTACAGACAAAAGGATAGAACATTACTACAGCAACCGTGCGCTAACCTCAATAAGATTTTTTATTTGTGCAACTCGTTTTTTCTCTGCTTCCATCACCCACAATGGTGGTAGTATCCTTTGTGAGCACCACCTTAGAAGCATTACCAAGGACCTCATTGCCAACTTTATCCAAAGCATGCCCCACCTCATCTCTGATTACCGTCCTGTTGGCCAAAAGACAACAAATTAATAGCAACAAAATATAATAAGCCAAAGTTAAGAAGAGATCCAACATGCAATTAATCAAATAATAAGAAGCAGTTTTTGACTATAAGTACGAGTACTTACCATTTGAAGTCCAAGGGATTAGACACCAAGAGCACTGAGCCATATCAAAGGCTCTTGATGGGGAAGGTGTATTGTTCCAAGAATACCAATAACAGTTGGTACACCTCCCTCTAATGCAAACTGTACCTGTGCTTCATGATTGTCCCGTGGAGCAAAGGACATTGCCAATATATTTCTTTTCAGCAGGTAAGCACCCCAGCTTGCAACCTGTAGATTGATTAGCATCATTAGTCCAAGTAATCATATATCAACTTAGTAGATTAAAATTGGTAAAAAGTCAATTCTGATATTATACTGATCAACCTGGTTTATCAGATAAACAAACATATAACCAGAAAAAGTGGAAAAAAAAAAAAAAAAAAAATTGTAACATTTAAAAAGATAACCACATAAAACTGCATTAGTTCTCAACAAGCAGGCCCTCCAAAATCAGTTAAGAAATTATTCTGTCCCTTTTTGGCATTTGCATGAAGAAAAAAAAAACAATTACAAGCCTGATTTGCATAAACACAAGCCAAAAATGGACCCAATAACTGAAGTTCTACCGACCTCATAAGCTGCAGAACATAGATTATTTCTAAAAGCAAAAATCACAAAACACTGAAAGGCCAAAACTATACTAATATTCTAATAGGCTTGTGATTATGGAAATGCCAAGTCCATGCACCTGCTAAACCACACCCCACATCCAGTAATGGTTTCAGGAAAGCCAATCCCAAAAATAACCAGGCTAACCAAGGAAAGGATATAATGAAAAGCATTCCACTGATCCTGGCCATCGTCCTGAAGAAATGGTACCTCGGAGTATTTATGTATATAATGTGAATTTATATCCCCCTCGTCCAGATGTAATATCCGAAATATGAAAACAGAAACATTAACAATAAAGGTATTTAAGTCTAAAGTAATTTGACATTTTGACCATTCAACACTAACAATAAAGGGAGTTTTCTCTTTATTGTTTCTGTTTTCATCAACAATAAAGAGAAAACTCCCTTGCACCAATATGTAAACCAAGATTGTAAAAGATGAATGAAAGAGGACCGAAAAGTTGCATCTAAGAGAATTTCGAAATCAGTAAACAAAATTAAATAAGGTGAGAGACATAGATTAACTTACTTTCCCCACCAAAGCTCATTTTCGGTGTTCTTGTCCTTAACTAGACGCTTATCTTGGTGACTGCCAGTCTTTGCTCCGGTCAATGTGGCTGATGTACCAATTGATGTTACAAAATAAAATTTCTTTTTTTTTCCTTTATTTTCTTTTTTTCTTTTTTTCTTTTTTTCTTTTTTGTCTTTTTTTTTTCTGTTTTGTCCCCTTTTTTTTTCCTTTTTCCTTTTTTTCCTTATTTTCCTTTCTGTTTTTTTTCCATTCTTCGGAGCAATCCACAACTTCTCTGATTATGCCTCCTTCACAGATCATGAAGTTTTTGCCATTGAGGAAGTATGCTCCGGGCAACATCTAACCACCTGAATCAAACAAAACATGAAAAAATCTCAGTATGATAAAATTTGATTTCGACTCGGATCAACCATTGGTGTACACTATAAATGCAAAGCTCGACACAGCAACTAACCTTTGTTGGATCGATAATTACTGCAGCCATTAATTCCTGCTCGACATTAGCATAGTGAACATAGTCACAACATTTTGGACATGGAAATGAGGTCATATACCCTTTAGGTGCTGGATTTAAACGGTGCAATTTTTCTTCTTCAGGAAGACAATGTCTTTCCCTATATATCATATTCTCCCTTTGAAATGTCATGGCTCGGTCTTGTTCTTGGCAAGGAGTGTAATCAGTGTATTTAACATCACATGGCTTAATTTTTTTGGCTTTTGGCTCAGAAGGTGCAACAATTTCTACATCATTGTGTTGAGTTTCAAATCTCAAATTTTCAACAATATTGCAGTCTGTCTGTTTGGTTACATACCGGGCGCATAGCAGACATTGATTTCTCAAAAAGATCAATTCTTTGATTGCATGATGAACTCTTCTGAAAAACATTGGCGCATGTGTAAACGAGATGCCCTACTTAACTGAGCTTATAGCCCTTGTGCTTGTGATACATATTTTATCATATTATGGAGATAATTTCTTGTCAAGATGAATATTCCATGATCCAACATCGCATCTCTTTGATCTTTTTGATTGGTATTGCTTCGAAGTCTTATTGCATTTATAATCCATCAATGGGAGGGGTCTTTCATTTATCCGAGATTCGAAAAAAAAAAAAATAACAATTGATATGGGGTTTTTGTTTTCCGTTTTATGTTTAGGGTTTAGGAGTTAGGGTTTAAGGTTAAGGGTGTTATCTCCTTTTCCAAAACCACTCCTCTGCCATGCGCCCAGTATGTAAAAGAAACAGCACAAAACAATCACGATGAATATAGACAGCGGGCTTCGTGTTCTGAAGCTTGCCGTATTATTCTTAGAGCCTATTATATGGTGGGGCAGCTGCCTGAAGCACACTGTTAAAATGCCAAATAGTCATAAAGCAATAACTTGCACCAGTTAATCGAGGGCATAAGCCAACGAATATGTAAAATTTGACAAAAGAAAAAGAAAATTAAGGAACCAATTTCATTTGATTCCTGGTAGCTAAGCCTTAATGCGTTATAGCTGTTCTTTTATACACAATTTAACCAGTGTTAAAAAGAAGATGAGTGATACCCCTATCATGTAATCAGTGATTCCAATTCAAACAAGAAATAAACGAAAATGGGATTAAATCCTCGGATAAATTATGTAGATTTGAAGGGCATGAACTACAAACAGAGGCAGGATACAAATGATAATAATAGTAACAAAACGTGAGAAAAACAGAAGAACATAAAGCTTCACACAGTTGAAGTGTATCTCGAGGCAGTGCATGATGAATTCAAGGATCCAGATCAAACCCCCATTCGCACTTATTATCTGTTGTAACTTGAGACCAAGATAAGATGTAAAATATCAATACCATAACAGAAAACCACATTTATTAGTTTAACATCACAACTCTTTGGATTTGATCGAAACAGTTAAATTTTATTGTTGAAAACAAAAGCTAGATTAAATGTGAAAGCGAAATGCGAATAAACGATGAAAGTAGCTTCTAAAAGCCACCACCGCCAGAAAAACAACAATAATATCAGAGTAAGAAGCACAGATATCAAAATGTTATGAAGTAACACAATAAGCAAACATAGCAACAAACAAAAAAAGAATTACCTGAAAATAATGAGAGCTCTTGCTCAGTTTTGCCTAAAATCCCTATTTAGAAAAGGAGAAAGAATAAAATACTCTAATTCCACATAATCCTAGTAAACCATTCTTTTGTTCTTGTATGTTAATGTAATATAATCACAAAAGTATTTAATAAAATCCACATTCAGCAAGTCAGCATGCACCAACCACTATTATTATTATCTTTTTTATAGGAAACACCGAACGTAATTATTTCGGTCGCAAATTTCATTCATGAGAACTAAATAGCAAATCCATCTTGTTATTAATACAAACTTATTCAACCTAGTACATGATACTTCAGAAAAATGTGACATCATAAGAAGATGCATGGCTCAAGCAATCTTCTAAAGCAAAAACAACTAGCAACAATCAAGCGAAAAAAAGGTGCAAATTTCATTTGTCAAAAGGCCGTTGAAAATTAAAACACCAAATTACCATGAACAAAACATTTCTTAGAGCACTTCTAGTACGATCATTACATATGCTAAAAGATCTATTAACTCTTAAGTTGCTTCTTCGATAAAATAACTGCGTTACAATTACATAGAATTAATCACTATTTAATAAAATCACGCATACAAAAGTTTATGTATTAGTTCATTGTCATGTACTTGCCCTATCTGTAAAATTTTCTAACTAGAAATAGTAACTATGCCATAACATGTCCATATTTTGTATGCATATCATATGAACTATGTAATTGGATGCATATCATATGAACATTACATAGTTAATAATGTAGATAAAAAAATAAACGCATGCACCTTCAACATAAGATAGATATTTTATAGTTATCATGTCATATGATGATGGGACACAGTAACATACCTATAGTTCATATGTATATCAGCTTGTGAGTGTTTCATAGTTAATAAATGTAGTCACAAATTTTCAAGCATATCACATTTAGCAATTTGACTGAGTAACATTCCTAGTTATTAACCATGTCCATATTTCAAATGCAACTCACTGTTGAAATTCCAGCCAAATCACCTTCAGCAATTTGATAAAGTAACGTACCAATGTGGCAATGTCATATCAATAACAATTAATAAGGGTAATTAAGATTCTAGCCACGTCATCTTTGAGGAATACTTTTGAACTACAACTGGCCTAACCTAACATGCTTAAGTTCTTACTGCAATCCTTCCCATTCAATCTTCTCATTTCAGTTTTTCTCTGAAGGTGCAAAGTGCAACAAAGAAAAGCTACTCTTGATATCTAGCCTCTAGATACAAAACTCCTTTCCATAAAAATAAAATTTACATTAATTTTGTCTATGACTAGTAGGAGTCCTCACTGTGCTAGTATTGGAGACTGCACCTCTGTTAACAATGTGCATAAGAATAGATTGGATAATGTAGTTATATTTTTACACTGATTCTTAGTCAGAGACTAGACCCTGCCTCATCTTTGTTAATTTCAACCAAGATAGGAACCATCTACCTTTAGTCTAAAGGAAAGTACTTCTTACAACCTCCCACCCCGTTCCTAGTAAAATTGTTTAGGAAGGTAAACAAGTTACCATTGATCATAGTTTTCTCGAGGTACCATATATCATCCTACAATTACCAAAAAAAAAAAGGTCTAGAACATCTTTGAGCTATAGTTCAACATTTTAAGCTCTTTTCTTCTGCTTGGCTACTTGCTTTCATCCTTAAACCACTAAAAAATGCTTGTCGCATTCAAGTATCAAGCAGAAAGATGATTCACACAAAAAACACACTATGCCAAGGTCAATACATAAGAATATCCTGACCATAAAATAGGCAAAAGATAATAAGTATTTATAAGCTTGCATTAGATACATTATTCATGCTACATTGCTGCTGAGAATCATCAAGCATCCTAAAATAAACCAGGTAATGAATGGCTTAAAGGGTAGAATATGTCAACGAAAACACATGCAAACCAGCAAAGAGCAGAAAAAGGACAATCCAGATCTCCAAAAGAATTGCCATCAAAAGTTGAACCAGTGCAAAGCAGTATCATGAACCTATAATACAGAAACAGAAACAGAAACAGAAAAAATAAACCATATACTGTTTAGCATGTTTTGTGTCAGTCTCGGATGCAGAAGTCTTAGCATGAGATTTGTCCTTTTTTTCAGAAGACAATTTTAGATCATGCGGATCAGCTTTAGCTGTCTCTAGCTTTTCACTTGCTGTAGATGTACAACCATCTTCTTCTTGTGTTGCGCCTGTTGATCCCGCATTCTGCATAACAGCATTTTCTCTGGCAGATGGAAGGCTACTGTGACGAGTCTAAGCATTCACAAGTGATTCCCATGCCTATTCTTCGGCTTTGCTGAGTTAAGCTTCAGCATAATGTGGGGCATGCCGCACATCCTTGAGATAATCAAATTCTTGAGATGCCCAAGAAGGCATAGAAACCAAATTTTTATATCTGTACTCATCTGGAGCTGCATAGCACTAATTACATCAATGTATGCAAATGAGTCACTTGATGAACGCTGATGACCTCTGCATACAGGAGTCTCAGGCTCATTAAGGAGATCGTCAAGCCAAGAAGGTTACTCCTCCAGTAGAAAGCAGTAAGAGGAAGTACGCTGATGGTGTATATTTCCCTCTCTGGGCTTTGGAACAGCTTTTGGTCCAAGCACACGAGTAGGGGTACAGTCAGCATAAGCGGAAACACTAGGAAATGGACTTTTTGGAGGAAGTAAGGATTGCTTTCCAGCGAACATCACATTTCTAAAATTTGATGAGCTCATAGAATTTGCCATGGCCAAAGTGCAACCAATCCCTGTTCAAGCAGTAAAGTTAATAATTTACCAAATAAACAATTCATGAAACAGACAAAGAAAACATAATCAATGGTCGTTGGATTAGGCTTCAGTCACTCTTTCTTCTCTTCCACCCTATGAGCAAAGGATGAGATCTGAACCATTAAAAATTTCTTGCACTATCAAATGACCTACCTCTGTGAATTCCTTAGTGCATAGGACTAACCCATAGAACTCATGTTACAAAAAGAAAATTTCTCATTTAGACTTTTCAAGTATATGCAAAGGACATAAACTTATCCGGAAAACAAAACCCACCTACAGAGAATTTCAAGTCAACTTGACACGACTTTTACAACACTAATTAATAATACCCAACCAAAAAAATAAATCAAATCAAATCTTATATATCATAAATAAATAAAATAAGTTTTACTCTTGTTGTTTTACCTCATTTTCTCACTAAAAATAAAATATAAAATAAAAAACCTCTAATTCCAATTTTTTTTCCTCACATTTTTCTCGGCAACAAAACAGAAAATAAAATCAGTATGCTTACAAATCAACAAAATAAACAACAAAAGGCCTAAATGTCAAAATTAGAAATTTTAAAAAAATCAAAAAAAAAAAAAAAAACAAGGCAATGTGCAATGTGAAAGGCCACGATGGAACAAGAATCGAATCTCAAATTGAATAAATAGAACAGGAAGAATTGAAAGCAAAACTAATAAAACAGGAAACAAAATAAAATTTTCCTGTTTCAAGAAAACAAAAAAGAACAAAAGAACAAAAGGCATACCTGTGTGGATTGAAGAACCGAGATCTCGAAACAGCAATGTGAAATAGAAGGCGTGATTTCTCTCACTTAGGGTTTGCTTTCGTTTTTGTTCTGTTTCTTGTTTTCCTTACGAAGAATCTCTCTCTCTCTCCCCTCGTATGTTTTGAGCTTTGATTGATTGAAAAGTGAAAACTATAAAAAACGAAAAACTGAAATAAATAAATAAAATCATTTATTTCTTTTCTTTCTTTTTTCTTGTAATATTTGTTATTGCGATATTTTATTTTAGAATAATAGACATTCCAAATTTTTTTTCCTATACATTCTGTCACAAATGATGTAATATACTAGCATGTGAGATGTCAACATCATATCAGTTACCATATAATCTCATGATTTATAAGATGCTGACATCTCACGTGCCACATCATTTAGAACAGAATTTAAAAATAAAAAAATTATGACGTGTAGTATTACTTTATATAATAGCATAAAAAGATTTTGTACACACTACACAATTATATACTTTTATTAATTTTTAGGATTATTCTCTTCAAAAAAAAAATTAGGATCATTTTGTATGGATTGACCTACTCACCAACAATGAAGAATTTTTTATTTATTTAATTTTTTTCAAAAAACAAAAAAGACAATATATATGCCGCCTATTTTATTTTTTTTTTAAATTATTGTCTAGGGTTTTTTCAGTATATTATATCTTGTGATGTTTTTCCCCCTTAAATCAATCCAATCTCTTAAAAAAATAATTTAAAATAGAAATGTATATTTTTTTAAAATAAAAAATGTATTTAAATAATTAAAAATATTCATGTTTTTTTCAAAATGTTTAATTGAAATAATAGAAATATTATTAGAAGGCAGAAAATTATTTTAAAAAGTTTTAAATAGATATATTACATAAAAATATGTATGATTTTATTTATTTCCTATAATCTAATCTAACCTCAATTAAGGTAATTTATTTATTTTTAAACCTTTCCGTATAAATTGCATTAAAATTGAGATTTTAATTTTTAAATTATTACAATTGGAAATAGTAAATATGTATATTTTTGCGTCCATTTCCTACTGTGGTAGCCAAAAATAGCCCACAGGCCCAAAGGTACAAAGCCCAAGCACCTTTTAACTTTGATCCAATTTGAAGTAGCCCAGGTGACAAAGCCAGCAGCGTGACTTGGTCGTTTGAAGACCAAGTCAGCCAGCAGTTTAAAAACACATTCAGCAAACGAGATATTCGGGGAGAAAATATCTCCAAAGATCTCGCTGAATCATATCGTGATGGATTTGTGGTTTAGTAAAAACGGTCACTGGAATCTCCTATATAAAGAGCTCCATTTGACACTTATAAGAGGGAGGAAAACAAGCTTACTAAAGCGTACCAAAACTCTGTTTGTGAGAATCACGATCACCAGAATTCAGCAATCACGATCACCGGAGTTCAATATTCACAGTCATCATAACCGACGCTCAGCCCAAGCGTATCTAAGGCTAACGATCTGAACCACCTCTTTAATTTATCTCTTTCATTGTTTATCTGTTTTTCAATATTTGCAGGTTATTAGGTCGGTCGACCAAGTTTCTTTGCAGTCGACCGAGTTCTTTTGCAGGTCAATCCAGCAGACGACAACAGCATTTAAACGATCCAACCCAAGTTGCTTTGGGCCTATCAACATACGATCCGATCCATATCGATTGTAGGTCGACACCCTACACCTACCAAAACAAATTTTAACGAGATTAATGTACCAATTTATCTATAAATATGTTCAATAAAATCATGTTTTGTATCAATTTATTTTATGAGCAGTGCCATTGGCGAGGGCAACCCAATAATGATCTAATAATGCCCCATTTTTTAAAATATAAAATTTTAATTGACTTTTTTCCAAAACTACCATTTCTATTTCTCTTCCAAATTTAACTCATCCCATAAAAAACTGCTATATATATATATATCTAAATTTTTCCGTTTGTTGAGTTTTAAAAAAGTTATATTTTTTAAAAACAAAAATAATATAGAAGCACTCGAATTGTTTACTCTATGTTTGGTTTGAAGGAATTGAAGAGGAAGGAAAGGAAATGATTTGAGGGGATTTCTAATTTCTTGTTTAGATGGTTGAATGAGAGAGAAATGGAAGTGAGGAAGGAAATGGAAGCAAATGGGGGGAATAATTTCTTCCTATTTTACACGCTTTGGTTTCCATCCAAATTTGAGAGAAAAGGGAGAGAAAAGGGAGAGAAAAGAATTCATCATTAATAATTTTTTTTCAAAATCCCAAAAATAACCATATATATTGTTAGTATTCATATTGTTAAAATAAAGGTATTTTCATAAATAAAATAAAATCACTTTCATTTCTTTTTCTTTCCACCCATAACCTTTCAAACAACAATCATTAAAATCATTATTTTTTCATTATTTTCCTTTCCTTTCTATCAAACTAGACATAATAGTGTTTGAAAAATTCTTTAAAAAAAAAAAATCGTTTAGAAAAACAATAAAGAAGAATATTCCTATGTTATATTGGTGAAAATGAAATGGCAGACAAAACAAAAGTTGCAAGTCGTCAATACAATTTCCATGTACCGTAATTATTAGTTTTCTAAAAAATTTCAAGACCTAATGTCTATGAGTCTCACCTTTTTAGCTCCAAAGTAGTGAATTAATTTTCATATTGTTGTAAATCGGTGGCTTCCACCATTATGCATGACTTGCCAATTGTCAATAAAGAGAGAAGACGTGTCTCAAGGTGGTATTATTTAGAGTGGAAATTACAATGAGCACCTCTTTGTGTTTGCCTATATATATATGGTCTTTTGTATTGATAATAAAATCTGGTACCTCTTTTGATACTTACAAATATATCAGGTCTTGCACTCTTGTTCTCTCTTGATCTCTCGTCTCTCATGACTCTCTTTCTCATCTTTGTTTCTTATTTGTCATTCTTTATTTATTAATTATTTCTTGTTCATCTATTGTTATTTTGATTTTATTATAACACGTTATCAGCACGAATGCTATTATTCCCAGAACTTGAATTTCAGAATTTATTATTACTAGAGTCTGAAGCTTTCAGATTTTTATTTATTAATAACAGAACCTGTAGTTCTGAATTTACTTTTTTGCATTTTATTTTTACGCAATTTACTTTCTCGCATTTATTTACTTTTACACAATTTATTTTCTCGCATTAATTTATTTATACACTTTTATGTGATTGGCCATGCCAACCTACCAGAACCCGCAGTTCTGGATTTACTTTCTCTCATTTATTTATTTCTATGCTTTTATGAGATTGGCTATGCCAACCTACCAGAACCTGCAGTTTTGGATTTATTTTTTTTCGCATTTATTATTATACATTTTTACTTTACGCAATTTTTTTTAAGTAATTTGGTCACCCATCCAGAACCTAAAGTTCATAGATTTATTTATCATTACTGGAATCTAAAATTTCTGGATTTTTTTTCCATTTATATATCTGAAGATTTGAATTCCTCGAATTTTTATCAGACCAGAAGTTCTGACTCCGATTGTGATTTTCGGATAACCAGAAGTTGTAATAATGTCAAAGCTTGCAAATTTGAAATTTGCTGCACTAGAAGTGTCTGGGGACAATTACGATCTGAAAGCCTAATACCTAACGGTCACAGAACTAGAAGTTCTATGACAAGAACTAAAAGACCAATTTGATAACCAACCCGATGTTGCATTACCAAATGCTAGGTATCAGTGGCAACATTTATGTTTTCAAGGCTTTGGATCAGTCAATAAGTATAATACTGCTTTATTCAAAATCACTACATAGCTGAAATTGTGTGGTCAGGATGTAATCCGAAATCATCAATAAAAGCAAATAGTAAATATTCTCCCCTATTCACTTTATATCATACTGTTATTCTTTCATTCTTCTTCATCTTATTTCTGTTATATTATCTATTGTTTTAATTTTATGCATCTATTTAATTTTATGCAATTTATGTATCTGAGTATGCCAACTAACCAGAACCTGAAGTTTCTGGATTTGTATATATTATGTGTTGAGCCTAACTAGGTCAATCGTTAAGTTTCTGGAATTTAAACCAAGCTCAGCTAGACTGACTAATCAGAATCTGAAGTTTCTGGATTTATCATTATAATATTTAAGTTGGGAATCTGAAGTTCTAAATTTTAAATTTTAATAAAAATATGGAGTTCTGGATTCATTACTATGTACATGAATGTCATACTTGGGACCTGAAATTCCAAAATTCGAATACTATATAGAACCTGAAGTTCTAATTTTGAATACGAAGTATTAAATCTGAACTTGAAGTTCTTAAGTTTTGAACATGAAGTTTTAATCAGACTTGAAGCTCTGAATTTAATTTAAATTGTGATATTAAAACTTTTATGTCAAAGTTTATTAGAACTAAAAATTCTGAATTAGATCAAGTTACGATTCTTTCATCTAGAAAGTCAATTTGTAATTTTTATTTAGAACCTGAAGTTTTCTGAATTTTATGAACCAACAGTTCATGGTCGAACTGGAAGTTCGAAAAATCAATATGATTCATGATTTTTTTTTTTATAAAGTGATATATTTTCATATCTATATGTTTATACTTTTGATTACTCTATCTGATATGCACTTTTATTTATTTTTGTTTTGTTTTGTGAATAGTTCTGTCTTTAAACGATAAATTGGGTGATATTGAGAAGCAAGATACATGAGATATATGTCTGGCCGATAGTGTAACGACACATACGATTTTACGGAATCGAAAAATATTTTCTGAATTTAACATTACTCAAGGCAAATGTTAATACAATATCGGGTCCAGCAGATATGATAGAAGGCTCCAGTAGAGCCATGATATTGTTACCAAACGATACTAAAATATGTATCAGTGATGTTTTATATTCAAGTAGATCCAAAAGAAATCTACTTAGTTTCAAAGATATACGGTGTAATAGATATCACATAGAAATTATAAGTGATGAGAATATTGAGTATCTGTGCATTTCTTCTCATAATTCAGGCCAAAAGCTCGTTATAAAAAAGCTGCGTGGTTTATCTTTTGGATTATATTACATTCTTATAAGAGGTGTAGAAATTTATGCAGTTATGAACCAGAAGTTCCCAGATCCAAAAATATTTATGCTTTGGTATAACCGTCTTGGTCACCTGGAATCTACAATGATGTGCAAAATTATTGAAAATTCTCATGGACATCCATTAAAGAACCAGAAGATTCTTTTATCCCATAAAAATTTATGTACTGCATGTTCACAAGGGAAATTGGTAATAAAATCATCTCATTCTAAAGTTGGCTTTGAATCCCCATCATTCCTACAAAGGATTCAAGAGAACATATGTGGACCTATTCATCCACCAAGTGGACCACTCCGCTATTTTATGGTCCTAATTGACGCATCCAGTAGATGGTCACACGTTTGCTTATTATCAACATGCAATGTTGTTTTTGCAAGATTACTTGCACAGATTATCAGGCTTTGGGCACATTTTCTCGATCATTCAATCAAAGCAATCCGCCTTGATAATGCTGGTGAATTTACTTCTAAGACATTTGATGAATATTGCAAATCAGTTAGGATTGATGTTGAACATCCAGTTCCACATGTTCATCCTCAGAAGGGATTAGAGAATCACTTATCAAGTATCTCCAGGTAATTGCGAGAACTTTATTATTTCTATACAATTACCAATTTTTATATGGAGACATTCTATTCATCTCTAACTCACTGCTTATCATTATTACTTACCATTACAATTTTTAATTGGTCATAGATATGCTCATTTTTAAGATAATTGATCATCAGATAATTATTAATCGGTTACTTGATATAATTTTTTTTTTAAGTTGCTATCTCATAAACCCCGGCCGGGTGATTGTTCCTGAAGAACGATCTGAGTAAAATGCAGCAAATAAATCATCTGATGCATATCATAGGTTTGTAAACCTTTTATTTCGAAATGTATTGTTCCTAGAAGAGGAAAATAAATTATCAAAATCCTAATATAAACAAGACTCGAGTTATGAATACATCCATTTTCTCTAAATCAACTCTATAAGAGTTAGATATACCTAAAGAGACATAAAGTCCCTGAAGTGACTAAATCCATTGAAATGGAAAAATTCTCGGCAGAGATTCAAGTATATTAAAATTGAGAAAATTTCTATAAATCATACATGAGATATGTGGAATAGTAAAGAAATAACCATCAGTGATACATTTTCAAATACAGTAGCTACTGAAATAATGATTATGAAACTCATAGTATCGATGATTGTAGACAAATGTATGATTAGCCTAAATGAAAAGAAGCAATTCAAGAAGATTGACTTCATAAGCCAAACATAAAATATTTAGACCAATAGTTCTCCAGACATCTGAAGATATCAAACTAGTTGAATACTAAAAGGTCTTTATATGGAAACATAATGAGAAAAACGAAATCGTAAGATATGAGGCACGACTCGTAGTACAAGATTTCTCACAGAAACTTAGTATTCAATAGTAATGAATACAATTACGTTCTGAATTTTTGATAAATTTGGCTGCCTTTAAAAGGCTTGAAATACGTCTTCTAAACGTAATAATCATTTATCTATATGATTCACTCAATGCAAATATTTATAATCCCGGAAGGATTTAAAATGCCAGAAGCATGTAAATCGAGATCTCGTAATCTGTATTTGATGAACCTACAAAAATCCTTATATGAATTAAAAACAATCTGAACGGATATGGTATAATCGTCTTAGTAAATATCTGATGAAATAAGGGTATAATAATTATATTATACACTCGTATGTTCTTCATAAAGAAATCTGAATCTGGATTTGCTATTATAACGGTTTATGTTTATTATATGAATTTAATTGGAACTCCTGAAGAGCTCCTGAAAACTGCTGAATATTTGAAAAGGGAATTTGAAATGAAAGACCTGGGAAAGACAAAATATTGTCACGGTTTGGAGATTGAGCATAAATCAAACGGAATATTTATCCATCAATCAACATATGTTGAAAAGATTATGAAAAGATTCCAAATGGACAATGCTCACCCATTAAATACCCCTATGATTGTTAAAACCCTTGATCCAAAGAAAGATCCATTCCGACCACTTGATGATGGTGAAAAGATACTTGGTCCTGAAGTATCATATTTTAATGCAATTGGTGTTTTATTATATCTGGCTCAATATACTATACAAGATATTGCATTTTCAGTAAATTTGTTTGTCAAATTCAGTTCAACACCAACTCGAAGACATTGGAATGTGATTAAACATTTTTTTTTTTTTGTTATCTTCATGGAACGAGAGATTTATGATTATATTATTCAAAATCTAACAATTTTTCAGGTTTACTTAGTTATGCTGATGCGAAGTATCCATCTGATTCCCATAAAGCTCGTTCATAAACGAGATATATTTTTACCTATAATGACACAACAATCTCCTGGCGCTCCACAAAGCAAATTATTATTGCTACATCATCTAATCATTCTGAGATCCTTGCACTTCATGAAGCAAGCTGAGAATGCGTGTGGCTAAGGTCAGTAATTTATCATATTCAAAATACATGTGGTTTTCATTATCTACAGGAATGTTGACATCGATATTTAAAGATATTATGGCTTGTATTGCTCAAATAAGAGAAGGATATATCAAAGGAGGCAAAACCAAATATATTTCTCTCAAATTCTTCTATACTCGTGAACTTCAACAGAGCCGACAGATTGATGTTAAGCAAATACAGATAATTTGGCAGATTTGTTTACTAAAGTATTGCCTACATCAACTTTTGAGAAACTGGTATATGGAATTGGCATGCATCGTCTTTGTAAATTATAGAATTGATATTGAAGTTTCATTCAGGGGGAGCGTTCAATCAGGGGAAGCAAAATTTTGAATGGACATATGTGTACTGTACTCTTTTTCCTTTTACTGGATTTTGTCTCACTGGGTTTTACCGGAAAAGTTTAATGAGGCGGTTCTGAACACATCCACACCACTTGATCCAGAAGATCATTGTATATATTTTTTTGCTAAGGTTTTTGTCCCAATAGGTTTTTCCTAGCAAATTAAAATACAAATGATGGAATCCAAGGGGAGTGTTGTAAATCGGTGGCTTCCACCATTATGCATGACTTGCCAATTGTCAATAAAGTGAGAAGACGTGTCTCAAGGTGGCATTATTTAGAGTGGAAATTACAATGAGCACCCCTTTGTGTTTGCCTATATATATGGTCTTTTGTATTGATAATAAAAATTGATACCTCTTTTGATACTTACAAATATATCAGGTCTTGCACTCTTGTTCTCTCTTGATCTCTCGTCTCTCATGACTCTCTTTCTCATCTTTGTTTCTTATTTGTCATTCTTTATTTATTAATTATTTCTTGTTCATCTATTGTTATTTTGATTTTATTACAACACATATAGCAAACAATGTAATTAATAATAATAATTTTTCCAGAATTTCTTTGCTTTATATACTGGTTATCCTTCTCTAGGCTGCAATATGCCAATATTTACCAATTTAGTGCTTTTGTATTGTTTTCGTTTTAACAAAAATTAAAAAATTAAAAAAAAAAAATCAAACTTTTAAAAAAGGATAGTTTTGGAAAGAAATCAATTAAATTTTTGAATTTTAAAAAATGGAACATTATTATAGCATCCCCAAAATACTCTTCTATTTTCTTTCTTCAAATGTCTATTTATTTACCTATGTGACAATTTTCATTCTTCAAATGTCTATTTACTTACCTATGTGGCAATTTGAGGAGTAAAAAAAGAAGAGTCCTTCCAAAACACCCTTCAATTATAAATAGGTTTATATTATTTTAATGAAAGCACTCAAATTCCGCCCCTCCCCACCAACAAATCTAATTACCCTCTATTTTTTTTTTCAAGTTAGAAATAATAACTTTTCATATTATTAATATGTTATTATTTAATATTCAATATTAGTCTCATTTTAATGATCTAGATGAAACCTTTATAGTGGTATAATTTTTATGATGTTAAAATTTTAAATTAAAACTTATTATATATTAATTGAAATTAATTAAAAAGATAAATGATATAAATGTTAAATATTAATGATGATGAGATATAAAAAATAATATAATAATAATTGAAGAGGGAGAAGTTGCTCTTCAATATTGAAGAGTAAGAAGCAAAATCTTATTTAAAGAATTTAATTTAAAGAGTCTATTGGAGTCAAATATACTAACATGGCTCGTTTGATTTTTAAAAGAGTGGGTTGCCAATAGCACCACTTTTATTTTATAAGTTAGCAATTATGATAGTAATTTATTGATTTCAACATATTTATAGCATGATTTTACTGAAAGATCTTTATAATAATAATTGATTTATTTTAAGAATTTTATGGGCAGTCAATACAAATCATTTATAAATTAATGAAGTCCATGTATGATTTTTTTTTTTCTTTTATTTTGTTAAGGTGTAGAATGAGAATATATTTGGAAATCTGGTAATGGTTGGAATTTCTATTGTTATGAGTTGGGAATTGATTTAAATAGACGTAAAGTGAAGGAAATATGGTTGTAACTTGTAAGTTGTTCAAAAATGATTATATATATTTTGGATTAATAATCAATTATCAAAGAGGGAGACAACATAAAGTGCTCAAGAAACAACCAACTCCTACACATTTTCATACAAATAAACACTAACGTGTCCTCTCTCCCTCTCTATTACACAAACTTTGCCTAAACTCTATCAATATACATATCATCACAATTCACAAGTCCTATCATACACTTTCAATTTCAATTTCAATTTAAAAAATAAACGTTACCTTGTTGTTGGTTCAGAGTTCAAAATTATTGGATTAAATTATCAGAATATAATTGTATGATTGTTATTACAAAGAAAAGAGAAAATAAAGTAAATTTAATTTAATTTTAGAAAAAAATAATTCAATTTTTTTTTTTAAAAAAAGTAAATTTAATTTTTGTAAAAGTAAATTAAATTTTTTTTTAAAAAAAAAAACTTAGAAAAAAAAAAAAACCAAGACCCTTTGATGTTGTTGGAATACTAATTTAGCTAAACCTGTTCTTGTCAACTTTTGATTTAAAGAGAAACAAGCAGGTATGTCAAGTGCGAAATAGGAGTGAGGGGATGTTCCCCCATCCCATCCCCATATAGAGTAAATGGGGATGGGGGCATTTTGGGGGAGACCTATTATCGCCATTTTCTTCATTTTCTTTGTTTGATCTTGTATGAGTGTATGATTTAAAATTTAAAAATAATTATATAAATAAAAATATATATATTAAAACAATCAAAATTAAAATAATTAAAGTTAATTTAAAATAATTTAATAACTTAAAAATAATAATAATTGAAACATTTTTGCGATGGGGAAATTAGGGAAATGGTGATGGGGAACCAATCCCGTCCCATCCTCGTCTCTGGAGTAAATATTTACTCTGATTTTGGGCAACTCTAGAAACAAATGTGACAAGTAATTCCAATTTTCATGAAAATAAAACTCATTTTTTTTTTTTTAACTAAACAGAAATCAATAAAAATTAAAAAATTAATGGATCTTAGATCAAAATGCAAGTACTTTATATATAAATTCCAAAACCATATGAATTTGTTTGTATTAACTACAAACACAACGAAAGCTAATGATATCAAGCCTCATTATTGGGGTTAAAGAATGAGATATGACTCGAACCCACAAACTCATGGTATAAGTGTGAGGGGCATATCCACTAGACCAACTTTATATTATCTTATCTTATACATAAGATTAGATTAATGAAAAATCTTTATCTTTTCAAAAAAAAAAAAAAAACATATTATCTTAGGCTAAGTTTGGTACACAAGACCGGAGAATATTGGATTATTTCCGGTCAAGACCATAGTCTTGTGTTTGGACAAGGATCCTCTGCTAAACTATAATTGCGCTGAGCTATAACAGTCCTTTTAAGGATCCATTGACACATGTCTTTTAAAAAAATATGTGGTCGGGATTTGATCTTGTTAGTTGTCCCTCTAAGTATAACCAATACTACACCGTTTTATATGTTCAAACAATCAAACCCTAAGAAAACATAAACTAAATTCAAAACTAAATCCCTGATCCCTCGTCTTCATCTTCTTCCCATTCCAATAATGAGCAAAATAAATCTCTAACTTCAAATCTCGAATAACCCAAACAAACTCCCTCTTGTCCTCAAAAATATTAATAGTTGTAAATGGGAAGTTTGTTAAAAAGAAATTGGCAAATTGGGTTTGTTTGGATTCACGAAATGAACAAGGTGTGGATGTGGTGGTGTAGGCGGTGCGTTGTTTTAGTAGATGATGATGATGAACAATATATATAGCAAAGCATTTAATTTGTGGGTTTTGATTGTTTGATAAAAAAATATTGCAATTGCTCTAGCTTGTCTTCTAGTTAATCTAGGTACTCTTTGATGACCAAAACAAAGGTTGCATGTGAGAAGAAAAAAAGATGCAATAAATATTATGACAACTGATTGAATTTCATTGATTTCAATAATAGAAACAGAGTATGTGCTACAATAAATGGTGAAATAATGTTGTAACAAGCATGGAAAAATGGATGTGTCAATGCCTCTCAAGCGCTTGGTCTCTTGCTTGGATCCCATGAACATAGTGATTTGATCAGAATGATTGCATTCCCATTCGCCAAAGGCATCAACAAATATACTTGTCCTCAGAAATATTAATAGTTGTAAAATATCAAACCCAAACAAGAGGGAGTTTGTTTGGGTTATTCGAGATTTGAAGTTAGAGATTTGTTTTGCTCATTGTTGGAATGGGAAGAAGATGAAGACGAGGGATCAAGGATTTAGTTTTGAATTTAGTTTATGTTTTCTTAGGTTTTGATTGTTTGAACTTATAAAACGATGTAGTATTGGTTATACTCAGAGGGATAAATAACAAGAGCAAATCCTGACCAAATTTTTTTTAAAAAAAAATACATGTGTCAACGGATCCTTAAAAGGACAGTATAGCTTAGCACAATTATAGTTCATCATTATAGTTTAGCAGAGGATCCTTATCCATTATGTTTAGTAGTAGGCTAACTTTATTGAAGAACCAATTTAATGTGGTAGCCAAAAATGACCCACATGCCCAATATGTTAAAACCCAAGACCTTAGTAAATACCGATCTAGGCCCATGGATATAAGGTCGACCCAGCTTCATCATCAGTTACATGTTTTGTTAAAACTAACCAAGTCAAACAGCAATTACAGCTAGTAACATGGGTAACAACCAATTCAAAATAGAGAGAATCTCTCCAGAGATCTCTCCCACGTTAAAACATGATCACATGGATGTTGGAAGGGGATTTTTTTGCTTATAAAAGAAACCCTCTTTGGCCATAATGGCTCTCTGAAAATTCTGGACTAAAACAAAGCTATCTAGCATATTGAAAATCTGCTCATAATCTTTCCAGCCACCGAAATTCGATCTAATTCACGATTACTACAGACAATTGCTCAGCTCAAGCATACCTAAGGCTAAGAATCTAACCCCACTTTCATCGTTTCATTATATCTATATTTCTGTTCTTATTTTGTTTGCATGCTCAATAAAGAAGTCAGCCACCCCAGGTTGATTGACTAACCTTTTTTGCAGGTTTATAGAGGAACAACAACCCTCAATTGACAAGCCCAACTAAGTTGCCTTGCACCTAATCTAACCCGACCTGATCCACATTAATCGTAGTTCGACCATCTACAGTTTGGCACCCACCGTGGGGCCCATCGTAACTTTACAAATGCGCCAGTCAAATCTTTCATACGAACCTTCCAACATGTCTGAAGGTGGAAACGTCTCAACCGTTGAAGAACAGATCGCGGCGCTAACTGCCCAAATGGCCGCAAACGCAGAAAAATTGCTAGCACTAGAAGCAGAAAACATTGCAATCCGAGTGACTAACGGCGAGCTAAGAGCTTTGCTCGACGGTGTAGTACCTGACAACGAGACTACGGGGCGCCCAAATCCAATCCCAAACGGTGAACAGGAAGTCGATAGAGTAGCTCCAGTCTCCCCAATCAGATCAGTAATACTATATGTGAATCCCAATGTTGGGCAAGACCAACAAACGCCCCAGACAACTCCAGTCGAAATCGACCTCAACAACATGTCGGTCTGAAATGAAAATGGGCAAGACCCGATCATGGGCCTGCAGCCTGAAAACGTCTTAAGAACACCCATGTCACTCCAGTCGACACAAGGATTGGTAAAGCCCGGAACTGAATTATCTTCATCTGCTAACTTAGAATTTTCCAACAGGTTATCAGAAATGGAAACCCTTATACAAAGGATTCCAGGAGTCCCAGCCCTGATAAAGAAAAGTATCGGGAATAGCTTCACTTATTCACCATTCGTCGACGCAATAGCCTTGGTCGAGATGCCCAAAAAGTTTAACTTCCCGAATATGAAGCAGTATGAAGGCACTACTGATCCGGACGACCATATAGCTCAATACAAGCAGAGAATATTCACTGCATCAATTCCATGCAACCTACGAGAAGCGTGCATGTGCAAAGCTTTCGGGTCCAGCCTCAATGGTCCAGCCTTACAATGGTATACTAATTTGCCTAACAATTCTATTAATTCATTCAAACAACCTATAGATACATTCGTGGAGCAATTCGCAAGCAGTCACAAGCTGGAAAAATAATCGGACGGCCTATACACGATAATGCAGAGACACGGGAAAAATCTAAGGACCTATGTCTGACGTTTTAATAAAGAGAAAGTGCAGATCCCGCATTGTAACCAGGCGACCGCCATCTACGCCTTTAGAAAAGATCTCAGGTTCGATTCCGACCTTTATAAAGAACTCACTAAATACCCATGCAGGACGATGGAAGACGCATTAACGAAAGCATGGGCCCAAATGAAATGGGAAGAAAATGAAGCAAAATTCATAGGTAAGGTCAACAATAACACAAATCGGAGTAACGATCATGTCTACAGAAAGTCGAATCATAGACGACCAGAACCTTATCCGACAATGATAGACGGAACACACATCTACGATCTGAAGGCTCAAACGATAGTCGACCATATAGGCGAGATTACCCAAGAACTAGTCGACCACACATCGAAGTACCAGAGTATAATCTCAGCATTAAACCAGTCAACCTCGTGGCAGTGATGAAGGAAATGGGCAAAACAATCAAATGGCCACGAAAGATGAATGCACCTCCAGAATATCAAGACGCAAGACTAAGATGCGAATTCCACGGAGATCATGGTCATCGGACAAAGGATTGTGTTGCCCTCAAGCTTGAAGTTGTAGAACTTTTAAAACAGGGACATCTGCAGGAGCTTCTAACGGATAAAGGGAAATAAACCCTGGCCAAATGAGAAGGCAAAAGACTAGCCAACACAAACAACAGTCCACCAGAACCACCCCCACAAGACAGGGTGATCAATTATATCGTGGGAGGATCTGAAGTCAGTGGTGTTAGTTATTCTGCAGGAAAGAGGCACACACGACAAGTGTCGAACACGGAGATTCAACCTAGTTGAGAGAATCCCTCAAATGTCGACGAAATCATCACCTTCAAGTCTACGGATAAATCAGATTTGTTTTCTCCTTATCATGATGCACTTGTTATTTCTTTACATATTGCAAATTGTCTAAAAAAACGCATTTTAATCGACAATGGCAGTTCGTGTAACATTTTGTTTAACAGTGTTCTAAGAGAAATGCAGGTCGACAAATCCAAACTCAGACGTCAAACGAAAATGTTGACAGGCTTCAGTGGGGAACAGAAAAGTACCCTACACAAAATCGTACTACCAGTCTACGCCGAAGGAGTGAACCTCTTCATCAACATTTTGGTGCTCGATTGTCAATCACCATACAACGAGATCTTAGGAAGACTTTGGATACATGGATGAAAGCGATCCCATCGACCTACCATCAAATGATAAAATTCCCAACTAGATAGGGAGTGCAAGAAATAAAAAGGGAACAAAGAGCAGCCAGAGAGTGCTACCAAAACGCCATGAAGAAAAAGAAAGAGGAGTTGTAGCAATTACAGAATTCCAAGGTCGATTCGACCTCTAATACGTGAAAATGGAGGAACTCGACGAAGTATCAATCAACCCCGAATGACCAGAACATAAAGTTTTCATCGAATCCAGATTACCAAAGGAGATCCACGAATAGTTGATCGAATTCTTAAAAGAACGATGAGGTAGCTTCGCTTGGTCACATTTAGACATGGTCAGCATTGACCCGGAGGTAATTGTTTATCGATTGCAGGTAGACCCCGATCACCAGCCCGTAAAACAAAGGCGAAGGAAGTTCGCTCCAAAAAGGAATAAAGTAATCAACGAGGAGATCCAGAAGCTGTTCGACATTGGTTCAGTGAAAGAGGTAAAATACCCCGACTGGCTAGCAAACGTCGTGGTGGTAAAGAAGAAAAATAGGAAATGATGAGTGTGCATCGACTTCACGAACCTTAACAAGACGTGTCCCAAGGATTCATTCCCACTACCATACATTGACAAGTTTGTTGACGCTACAGCTACACACGAACTGCTCAGCTTCATGGACGCTTATTCAGGCTATAACTAGATCCTGATGCATCCAGACGACCAGGAGAAAACCGCATTTGTAACATAACAAGGTACTTTCTGTTATAAGATAATGCCTTTTGGTTTGAAAAATGTAGGCGCAACCTACCAACGACTGGTCAACAAGATGTTCACCAAAATGCTCGAGTCGACAATGGAGGTGTACATCGACGACATGCTGGTCAAATCATTGATCGTTCAACAACAAAACAACCACTTTAAACAGTCATTCGACGTACTCGATAAATACGGTATGAAACTAAACCTTACTAAAAGTTCTTTTGGTGCGTCATCAGAGAAATTCTTAGGATACTTGGTCATCCAAAGGGGTGTCGAAGCTAACAAAGACCAGATTCAGTCGATATAAGGAATCGAGTCGCCTAAATGTATCAAAGACGTTCAGAAGTTTACATGTCGTGTAGCAGCACTGAATAGATTCATCTCCAAGTCGTTCGAACGATGTCACCCATTTTTCAACACCCTAAAAAAAAAAAATAAAGCATTTGAGTGGAATGACGATTGCGAAAAAGTGTTACAAGATTTGAAGGCATACTTAACTTCACCTCCACTACTGTCGAAACCAAAGGACGATGAAATGCTACTCGTATATCTAGCAGTATTCGACATAGCTGTAAGTACCGTACTGGTCAATGAAAAAGATAACATACAACACCCGGCATATTACGTGAGCAAAGCGCTACTCGACGCTGAAACAAGGTATAGTCGACTGGAGAAACTCACATTAGCCCTTGTCGTTGCAGCACGTAAATCAAGGCCATAATTCCAATGCCACTCTATTAAGGTATTAACTACTTATCTTCCCAAAAATATTCTACATAAACCTAAACTTCCAGGTCGACTGACCAAGTGGGATGTCGAACTAAGTGAATACGATATCAATTTTCACCCGAGGACAGCGTTGAAATCACAGGTATTAGCTGACTTTATCCCAGATTTTACTCCTTGTGAGAATGTGCAGGCTAAATGAGAATTAATACCCTTACGGTGATTGCTGCAACTGAACTCTGTGATAGCGCGAATGGCACCTCGCTCTATCATACCTTTCGCATTAATAGTAACCACTTTCGACGGATCTTCAACTGACATCAATTGATCGAAACTAGCTACTCTACTATCGAATCCTCCGTCATCACCTTCTACGTTGCTAAGGGTCCAAGAAAAGCGTGGTTCAGAAATTGTAATGTCGCTCGACATGGTATCTCCAAAATTTGACATGCACAAAAAATGCACAAATCAGAAACTAAAAAGCTACAATCACAACCTAAGGTTTCTAAGATCAAAACCTAGGGTTTTCAACGAAAAATCAACAACTAAAAAATTGACCTAAACCTACAGGGTTTTTTGCTGTCCTAAGTCGATCAAACATCAACTCTCGACATAACGCCATTTAAACAAATTCGGGAACTTACAACACATCACATGAAGATTCAACATGGCATAAAAGTCAGAAAATTACAAATTTAACAAAAAAACGAAGAACATAATGAAGAACATATTTATTCCCAGGCAAAACCAGAAGAGTTCATCTATTTCCCTATAGATTCACGAAGATAAGTCTCACACAAAACAAACAAGGAGTGCGTAAAATACCTTTTACTAACCTTGGGAGTTAAGAACACTGGAAAAAAATGATCAAAGCACCAGCGAACCTCTGCAACTATCTCGTCGAAACGAAACTCTTTGTCTAATGGATATCTTTCTAAAACTTACGTGTAAAATGATAAACTTGGAAGATAAAGTTTTTTGGTTTATAAAACCAAAAACTTAACCATAGATGCCTAACCTTGGTTGACCATGTGTCAGCACCCCTTCGTTTGCCAAGCTGAACCGAGGTAACTACCTATTTTAAAATTTAACTTCAAAAGTTACGCTCGAATTTAATGCATTTGACGTCAGCATAGGGGATTGAAACGTAACTGTCCCATCGATTTGACTCCCCATACTTGCGTTACGCTTCATTGTCGAACGACAAATCACTTCATCAGGAACTTGATCAAAAATCAATCGACATATGGTCGATTCAACACTCGACACATGGTTGGCTCGTTGCTCGACAAAAGCGATCTCAAAGAGCGTCGTTGAGTCGACCACACACAACGACTCAAAATTCACTCTCTAAAACTAATGGCCTTATCTTTAGAGAGTGGGAGACAAACTGTGGTAGCCAAAAATGACCCATATGCCTAATATGTTAAAACCTAAAACCTTAGTATATACCAATCTAGGCCCATTGATATAAGGTCGACTCAGCTTCATCATCAGTTACATGTTTTGTTAAAACTAACCAAGTCAAACTGCAGTTACAGTTAGTAACATGGGTAACAACCAATTCAAAATGGAGAGAATCTCTCCAGAGATCTCTCCCACGTTAAAACACGATCACGTGGACATTGGAAAGGGATTTTTTGCTTAAAAAAGAAAACCTCTTTGGCCATAATGGTTCTCTAAAAATTCTAGACTAAAACAAAGTTATCTAGCATATCAAAATTCTGCTCATAATCTTTCTGGCCACTGGAATTCGATCTAATTCACGATTACTACACACAATTGCTCGGCCCAAGCATACCTAAGGCTAAGAATCTAACCCCACTTTCATTGTTTCATTATATCTGTATTTCTATTCTTATTTTGTTTGCAAGTTCAACAAAGAAGTCAACCACCCCAGGTCGACCGACTAACCTTTTTCGTAGGTTTATAAAGGAAACGACAACCCTCAATCGACAAGCCCAACTAAGTTGTCTTGGGCCTAATCCAACCCAACCCGATCCACATTAACCGTAGTTCGACCACCTACATTCAATAAGCCTATCATTAATCTTGCAATATTATATATTTTTTAATTAATAAGAAATCAATGATAAATTTAAAAGTATTTAAATTTTTTTAAAAAAACAATATATTGTTATAATTTTATTTAAAATTAATTTTGAATATTTTTTAATTTAATAATATATAAAATTAAAATATTGATTTCATTAAAAATTTATTTCAATAATTTTTTATTCAATTTTCACACAATTACAAAGGAATTATATTATTTCAATCCTCGTTCCTCCCAATGGGATTGAAAATTTTAAACTTGTTGTCTCCACCATAATCCCACCTATATTTTTGAAAATTTATTAAATAAATAAATTATAGATTTGAAAAATATTTTGAATCTATAATTTTAAAAAAATTTTGGATATTTTTTACCTTAATAATATATAATTTTTTTGAAATATTATATAAATTCGGGGTTTTGGAGAGGAGGGAGGACTCAATAATAATATATAAATTAAAATATTTATATTATTCAAAAAATTATTTCAAGAATTTATTATTTAATTTCAAAATATTTTCAAATTTAGTCTAATCCAATGTTTTATCAAACAAAACATATTATTAATACAGTTCAGTCTTATATTTCTCCAAACACATTATAATATTAATTTAGTCAAGTCCAATCTAATCACATCTCATCTAATTAGAATCAAATCTCAATCATTTTCAATCCCATAAAATAACTCAATCAAATTTCGCGCACCAAATGGGGCCTTAAAGACGGAATCTAAACTTAACTTACAAAGCTAGAGGTGATCCTAATAATTCTCAATTTTATGAATAAATAATTACTAGTATTGAAGATGCAAAAAAGTTAGTAGAAGAAGATCAGATGAAAAGAAATTTATTCAATTGGGTGCTAATTAATTAATGAAAAAGAGGGAAAATATTTTTGAATTATATATATACATACGTAGGTACATTTGCCTAGTTAAACTTTCGAATACATCCAAGTCAAAAAGCAACCGATCGAGTCAACCATTTAAAAGGTTCACCCAACAAAGATTAATACTAGAATTCCATTAAGATGGGTCTTATATTTTTGTAACTTTTGAAGTCGAGTTCATGCCGCGGAAGAGATTTTGAAGTTAGAATTGTGAATTTCTAGTGATTCTCAGGTTAGGTTTTCCTTACTTTTTTTTTCAAGATTCGGGTTATCTAATGTAAAGATTAGGAACCCGCACATTATATTAGCTAGAAAAGTGATTCTCTAACATTAGAGAACGGATTCAGACCAAAGGAAAATTATGTGGATAAGTACCATAACCATACAATGGCATAATAGTAGCTGAAGCATAGCAATTCCCCACTAGAGATTAATTATATCCTAATTCCTCTCAACCGGATTGAGAAATACCTAGATCGTGGAGGAGGCCTTTACGATCTAGATCTCCCAAAATAAAGGCTTTGCCTTATTTTGAGTTGATTTAGTTGAAGACTTTTACTTTGGTAGGTGAGGTGCTTCAATCTCTCTTTAACGATCGATTGCCACCTAAGATTTTTTTAAATATTTAGATCTTTAGATCAAATTTATTTGTTGAAGCTTCTTCCTTGTCACATGATTCTTATGCTTCATCCATGTCGGAGGTCTCTGTTAATTCAAATCAAAAGAGGATTCTTACTTTTTAATCAATGGAAAATGATTTTTAAGTTGTGTCTGCTAATGCCCAAGATATCATCTAATTTGGTAGAAATTGATTTGTATATACTTTATAGCTTTCAAGCTAACCAAGCAAACAAGTTAGATGTCACAAATTTGGGATTAGACATTTATCATCATTGAAAGATCTAACAAATCTAGTGGAGGCAAAACAGGCGGCCCGGCCTAGCTGTGTCGGGCCCCTTAACAGGCCGGACCGAAAAGGCTCGACTCCCGAATGGGCCGTGCCACAGTCTGGCCTATTAAAGCTATATGGGGCATGGCCTGATGGGTCCATGCTAGCAGGCCACGGTGGGCCGGCCTATGGGACTTAGGCGACTAGCCTTAACAGGCCATTTGTTCAAAAAAAAAAAAAAAAAAAAAAAAATTTCTTTTCAATTGTTTGTTACTTTGTTTTTTACATTGTTTCTTTTCAATTTTTTGTCCAACTTTTTTTTTCCTATTTTATTTATTTTTTTTAGTTAAAAATTTATTTATTTTTTTAATAATTTAAGTTAGAAATTTATTTACAATTTTAACTTATTTTTTTTATTTTTAATTTTAAAATAAATTAAAGTTAACATTTTATTTTAAGTTAAAAATTTATTTCTTATTTTCTTATTTATTTTAGTCTAATGAGTAATGAAATAAAATGTAAGAATAGATTAAATTATATGTACTTCAAAAACTCTAATTTTCTCCACTTCTATCCTAAGCTTGGATGTTCTCATGTGTGAAGGTATATCATGTGGGGTAAGGAGCTTCTTATGAAAGGGCTACGTTGGAGAGTAGGTGATGGTACTGGTATTTGTGTCTTTGCAGTTCCTTGGATTCCAAGGCCTTCATCCTTTAAACTTGTTACTAGTAACACCAACAATAATTTGAGGGTTTCTCACCTTATTGATGGAGAAAGGCATTGCTGGGACTCCTCCAAATTGGATTCTATTTTTCTTCCTCTTGACAAAGAAGTTATTCAATCAATTCGAATTAGTGTGAGAGGTGGTGATGATTGCCTATCCTGGCACTTTGATAACAAAGGTATTTACTTGGTTAAAAGTGGTTATTGGCTTGCTTTGAATATCTCCTTAAAAGAATCTCCTTCTTCCATGACTAGCTCTCAGAAGTGGTGGAAGGGACTTTGGCACCTTATCCCTCCTAAAATTAAGGTGTTCATTTGGCGTGTGTGTTCTAGAGCAATTCCTTGCCTCTACAATCTTTGGAAGAGAAAGATGTCTGATCGAAGTCTTTGCTTTAGATGTGGGAAAGATCCTGATAATGTGTGCCATGCACTGTTTTGTTACCCTGAAGCTCTTAAGATTTGGCAATGCTCCCCTTTCTTTGATATGGTTTCGGAATTTTAGAATTTATTTGGGATTGATACTCTTAGAGGCTTATTTGCTCGCTTGGGGAGATAGGAATTCAGTTTTGTTTGTGTTCTTGTTTGAAGCCTTTGGAACTCCTGTAAAGTTGCCTTGTATGGGGGTCAAGTTAGGACTGCAGACGATATCATAGCTTGTGCAGGGACCTTATTTTGGAATTCTAGAATACCTGTCACGCTCTTACTCCCACTCTGATGATTCCCATATTAGATTCGAAAGGCTGGCTTGCTCCTCATTTGGGTTGCCTCAAGCTGAATTCTGATGTCTCTGTTAGACGTGGGAAGAATTTTATTGGCATTGGGACTACTATCAGGGACACTATAGGTAAGGTCATGGCTACTATTTCCAAACCTTTGCTAGGAAATTTCTCGGTTGAATCGAGTGAGCTTCTTGCTCTTCATGAAGGTCTGCTCCTTGCTAAGCGCCATGATCTAGTTCTTAAATTTGCTGAGGTTGATGCTTTTTCAGTGGCATCCATGCTTAATTTAGGTGATCCCTTTTTAGGAGCTGCTTTGTGTATTATTTCAGATATTAAGCCTCATGTTCTAAGGTGGAGGGATGTTCCTCTCAAGCTATTCCTAGGTCAGCTAATAGCTTGGCTAATTCCCTGGCCCCCCTGGCTTTCTTCTCTGGTGAGGAGTTGTTCCGGTGGGATGTTAATCCCTCTTGTATCTTCCCTGCTTAATGGTTTTCGTTTTTCTTCAACAAAAAAAAAAAAAAAAAAAAAAAAAAAAAAAGAAGAAAAAAAAGAGCAAATTGCACTAAACCTCCCTAAGGTTTGCCCCCTTGCACCCAAAAACAATTTTATCATTAATCGACACTCAACTCCCTTCACATTAGTCAACGGCGTTATATTTAATGTTTGACCGTGTGATAACAGTAGAAAGTCTAAAATACCCCTGACATTATTTCTTAATATTCAACCCTCCAACCTTTTACAATTTAACAACTTTACTTATTTTGATTGTCCAATAAAAATGGGCAAGTGTTATGAAACTTGCTTTAAAAAAAATAAACGCAGAAAATTTATAAAGAGAAATAAATAAAAAGTGGACGATTGTGATAAATTAATCATTATAAAAAAAAATAAAAAAAAATAAAAAAAAAAAACTCTACCCAATCTTAGTTCGCTGCCCATCTTCATTAATCTTCATCGACTCAGATTCTGCAATCCTACTCCCAACCTATCAATTATCATAGATCAAAACAATATAACAATATTTCAACTTCACAAAACCCATATTCTTTAGAAACTAGATCTGTTCAATCCTTAACACAAGCCAATCTCATCCAACAAGGTAACAATTCATATCATCATCTTCTTCAATCAATTAAAGAAAAACAACAACAAAAAAAATCACACTCAAAAACCTGTTGCCATCTATCTCTCTCTTCTCTGTAGTCTCTTCTCTCTTTGTTTTTTAGTGTCAAAATTCATCATCTCAGATTAATTTGATTTGCTTTGGGTGGGCGTGGGTGCGGTTCGATTTGGGTGGTTGAAGGTTCGGTTCGATTTGTGGTGTTTAGGGATGTTGAAGCTTTAGTTTGGTGTGGGTGTGGGTGTTCTAGGTTTGATTTCTGATGGGGTTTTTTTATCGTGGGGTGTTGGTTGTTGATGGGTTATGGGTTTGCTTTGAGATGGGTTGAGTTGTTGAAGGGTAGATGGGTTTGGAAAACAATTTTTTCTTTGTCTTGAAAACCAACTAGTCCACGATCTGGATCTGGAAAACCCATATTTTTTTTATTTGAAATTTGAAAATCTGGACTTGTGGGGGTGTCTTGGCTAATATTGCTAGTCTATAATCCAGTTTGGGAGGGGTCACTGTCAACTACATCCCCAAAATGGCCAACAAGGTTGCTAATGTCTTAGCAAAAAATGCGCCGCTGCTAGATGATGATGCCTACTAGTTGGAGTTCCCTCCTGTTGCTTGAAGTGTTGTTGAGGCTGATATGCCTAGCTGACTGTTTCTTGTTTTCCTGTTTTTTTGTTGTCTTTTTGCTTTCTCTTTTGTTGTTCTCTTGTTGTCAAAAAAAAAAAACAAAACAAAAAAAAAAAAAAAAAAAAAAAAAAAAAAAAAAACAAAACATAAACTAAATGTAGAAAACCTAGATTTTTTAGTGGGTGATCTTGGTGCTCTGGAAAACTAATGATAGTGAATGTTCTTTTTTTTTTTTTTTTTAATTGGATCACCATCATCCATATCTTAGATGGATGATGGGAATCCATCTACCTATTTAAAAATAATAATTTTGTTATATATAAAAAAAAATTGTAATGTTATTATTATTTCCTTATTATATAAAATGTAAATTTGTTTTCATATTAATTTTATTTTGTATTACACAAATATTTATTTTTTATATTTTTTTTGGTGTTGACATGTGGTAGGTTCTAGACTTTTTTATAATGTCAGGGGTATTTTAGACTTTTTAATCTTATCACACGGTCAAACGTTAAATCTAACACCCATTGACTAATGTGAGGGGGGTTGAGTGTTAATTAATGATAAAGTTATTTCTAAGTGCAAGAAGGCAAACCTCAGGGAGGTTTAGTGCAATTTGCTAAAACAATAAAATGGTCATTGAAAAATAATCAATCACAATACCAATTGAGACTAAGGGGGGTGTATTCAAATAGAATTTCGGAAGACTTTTAATGATTTTTTTTTAAGTGGATGACTTTTATAGATTTTATGGATTTTTATGGACTTTACAAAATTATGAAAAACTTTCATAGACTTTTATTTAAAAGACTTTCATTTTAAAAGACTTTCATAAACTTTTATTTTAAAAAAATTTTATAGACATTTATAGACTTTCACTGACTTCTAAATATAATGTATAATTTGTTTTAGTAAAATTATATATATTTATCATGTTAATAAAAATAATTTTTCAAATGAATAAAAGAAAATCATTGTTAATTAAACTTGACAAAAGCATTCATGTCTATATATGTGATTTTAATTTTTTTTCATTTTAATTATATTTTGCATTATAAAGACATTATGCTCCTTTTTTTAAAAAAAAAAATAGTCAAAATTTTATTTGTTTTTTATAATTAGTTAAAATATTATAAAATTTCTTTTAGAATAAATGTAGTAAACTGACAATAATATTAACGTTCACATATCTCTACGAAAGTATGATAATGAGTATAAAAAATCAACCAAAAGTTCATTCACGTTACTAAAGATAAAACATAAAACCCGCACATAGTTGTTGCATAAGATCCATGCCTAAAAGTGGATAGTTTGATATTGATCATAAATATATAGAGTCAAGCTCATACTCGACTTTGATTATGGCATATTAACATGGTTAAGTAGTGGTTTTTGTCTTTTATTATTTTTATTTTATATAAATGAAATTCATTTAATTTGTTTAAATATTGTTTAGTTGCTTTAAAAATATAGGTAAAAAAAAATATGAACTCGTTCTTAATTGCATAGTCGATGAAGAGATGTTTTATATTATTTTTTAGTTTTTTTTTTCGTTATAGATCATTAATGTTTGTATGTTTTTTTTTTAAATAATGTTTATTCATTTTAAAGTTATTCATTTTATTTTATTTAAGAAATTTGTTAAAAATGAGTGTGCTTTTATTTAAAAATAGAACATATATTTGGTTGTTGATGTTTTTTAAAGAGTTTTATATTTTTCTTTTAAAGTGAAATTCTTTCTATTTTTTTTTTTTTAAAAAAAAATCATTCAAAGTTTATGGTAGGAATGGAAGACAAATTATGAGATTTGTTATAACTAAAAATCATTAAAATTCATTAAGATTTTGAATACCTCATAACTTTCATAGACTATTAAAAAGTCTTGATTGAATACCACATGAGTTTTAAAAACTTTTTAAAAGTCTATAAAAGTCTGTATTGAATACCTCGTGATTTTTATAGAGTCGTTAAAAGTCTACATTGAATACACCTAAACTTTTTAATTTCATAAAAGCCATTAAAAATCTTTTAAAATCCTAATTAAATAAACCCTCCTAAGAATTAAACCCTTAACAGGGTGCAATTCCAATGGCATTTCATTTATTTTCAAGTTGAGAAAAAGTGGTCAGCAGTCAATGGCAATTTCCTAGGGATCTTCTTCACATAATTAAACAACATTAATAATTAATTAATTAAGTTGTAACAAAGGCAAGGTTATGAATGTAAATACAAGCCTACACGTGAAGCTATAAAAACACCATCACCCCAACCTAACCATTAGTTTGCCAAAACAAAAAACAAAAAACAAAATTGCAATTCTTTAGAGGTGTTGAATAATTCCATGGCCTCAAATTATGCAAAGTCACAAACACAAACACCAACAAGAACATGCTTATGTTCTCCAACCTACCATCCAGGCTCATTCAGGTGCAGCCTCCACAGGAATACGCAGAGGTCTTATAGCCAATCCGCGGTTCGGATTTCATCATCCAACAGATGGGAATTGGGTGTGATAGCAAAAGCAAATGCGTTGAAAGCATTTCTTCTCCAAATCATCAAGCCTTCAAGCCATGATCTTCAAAGGAGGAGGAATTTCCAGCCTAGGCCTACCAGGTTTTGCTTGAAGAATGCCAATACACATGGGGTTGCTTTTTCTTAATTAATCAAATGATCTGATTAGTTTGATATATTTATATATATCACCTACCTTTTTTTTTTCTTAACAGATCAAAAACTTTTGCAGTGAGATGTATATACTATATAGTGAGGAGAAGAGAAAATTATTAGAGTTGTAATTTGTGGTGTGTTTTATAAGATTTGCACCATTTATATTATATTTGCATAGATACATAATTAATTTGATCTTTGGTATACTGTGTGTTGTGATTCAATCAGAGAGAAAAAAAAAATGAAAGATTGATGCTTATAGTTTGACCTTTGGTGTTGTTTCTTCTTCACTTTCTTTAACTTAATTGTTTGAATCATTATTCTCTCTTCCATTAACTCCTTCACATTTGTCATCAAGAACATTTTGATTATTGTGGAAGAAACTAATAGATGAAGAAGTGTTTACTTGATCGATAAGAAATTAGGAAATTAATTAAGAAGATGGAAAAAAAAAGTTTAAGGGGGTGCATTATGTAAGATGCAACAGTGACTTGTTTCATTTTGACCCCACTTAATCAACTTTTCCAAAATTTGTCAAACCATGTGTTGATGACCACCCCATCAACTCTTCCGGGCAAGAAACACTACAATATTGACAAATTTTAATTGTTTGGACTTTGGATCTGATCAACCACTCATACCGGTACTAAATCTCACAACTTATGCATCTGTTTCAACCAATTTTTTCCTATGAAATTGGAAAAAAAGAATTGTCAATTTTTAATTTGTTGATAGATCCACCAATTTGATTGACTTTCTCCATTTATAAAGTGGCAATATGCCTAAACTAAAATCAGTAGTGTTGTTATGTCAAGAAAATAATGCTAATTTGAATAAATACCTGATCAGGATTGGTAGATCGAATATGGATTACTTCACACTTAAGAAACTACAAACTAATTAAGTTGTCATTGCTTAATGTATATATAATGCGAATTGAAATAAGGGTACGTTGTTCGATAAATGATGAGGGTGATCAAAAGACCTTTTGATGATATTGGAATTTGGAAGAAGAAGCTTTACCTCTTCCTCTTCCTTAATTAGGGCTCCAAAGTTCCTCCCTTTTCATTTTCTAAGCAAGTTTCTCTCTCCTTATTTACATAAGTTATTTATTTGGGTGGAAACTATCATGTAGATTTATTTGCTTGTAACTTTTTTTTTTCGGTTTTGTTTTTTCTATGTATCGCGATATAAACTTAATAAATATATATATATATATATGGCTACGGATATTGACACCCATAAAAGTTATTAGTACATTCATTTTTATAAGTACACCCATGACTAAAATTTAAAAAATAAACATTACTATAAACACTCATCCTACCTCATTAAAATAAATATATTCATTTTAATACATATTATTTATAAACACTCTAATATTATTATCACACCTAATTTATAAAAAAATAATATTATTTTTGGAATCAAATCTTCTTTTAATGATGGTCCAATTTACTTTTGTCAATATCTCGAATATAGAAGTCTTATAAAAAGGAATATGTGGAATCGTATATGGAGTCAAGAGATTTTCAATCTGAAATTCTCTTATTTATATAACTATCTTTAAAAAAAAATTATTGATATCTACGGCTATCTTAAAAAAATAATAATAATAAATAAAAAAAATAAAAAAAAATAAAAAAACTTGTTAATATCTATAGCTATCATTAATATATATATATATATATAAATATATATTGTTTATCGATAGAGTTTATAACTATACATTTTTTTTTTTAAATAAGGTTGTTGGGATCGGAATCAATCCCACCACAATATTTTATTAAAGAGGAAAAAGAAAGAGAACAATAGAGAAAAGAAAACAAAAGAAGAAAACAGATCAACATAACCTAAAAGAAGGTCTGCTACAAAAATCATTAAAAATAAGGGAATTGCAAAAATTCGGAGTGGTCCACCACCATGTAGGAGCGACGATACTGGGGCTCTTGGATGCTAACTATCTGCAGCTTGGTTACCTTCCCGATAAATATGAGTGGTAGCAAAGTCCATTTGAGATATTAAGCTCAAATATCTATCCCAAGCAGGGTGCCAACACCAAGGAACCTTACGAGACCTAGAACGTAAGATATCCACTACAAAAGTCGAATCGCTCTCCAACCACAACCGATGCCAGCCAAAAGTCCAAGCATAATCAATAGAGTGGACAGTAGCGGCCAATTCAACCTCAAAAGCAAAGCAGACACCAATAGGAATAGCAAAGCAACCTTTAACGAAACCCCTACATGTGCGAAAAAATCCCTGCACAACCAGCAAGACCAGGTCCGTGTTAACCTTAAGATAGCTCGGTGGGGGAGGGTGCCAATTAACCTCTAAAATGCGAGAAGCCTTGGAAGTACGACCAGAGACATGAAGCCGTTGAAGAGTCTGAAGTTCATCCACTGAATTCTTCATAGTGTCAAGCTAAAGGTAGTCAAACTCGCGCTAAATCAAGGAAAGAGCATCGGTAAAAACAGGCTTGTCACCCTGTAGCTTAATTCTGGAGGAACCACACCATCCAGAAAACTATGATGATAAAAGCTCGCTAGAGAGCTTTTAGTTGAGTGCTAAAGACAATCCTCATCGCCTCCTGCCAAAGGTCCAAATAGGTACTATCCAACTTAAGCTTATGATCAAATGTAGAGAACACATCATCTCACAACCCACGAATAAAAGGGCAGTCAAGAAACAGATGTTTTAAGTCTTCCTCTGCAGCGCAACAAAACTGACAACGAGATGGATAAATATAACCTCTGGCACGTAACACAATGTTCGTAGGAATCTTATCTTGAAACAAGCTCCAAATGAGGACAGAGCGAGAAAGAGGAATAAAAGACGCCAAAATCTGCTTACCTCCAAAAAAAAACAGAACTCCTAATTTCAGAAAGAGAATCATAAGCAGATTTATAAGAAACCACACCATCCAGGGAGTAAGCCGAAACTAACGAGTCTGGGTCATTGCTTACCACCACTTTCTCAATCTCAGAAGCAACATCCAGGTGAGAAGCTTGAAAAGAAGTAAGAATATCTCAACCCGTAGCATCAGAGTAAATATCACCCACAACAGAATCTAGATGAGGTTGTAACGAAGACCTATCCTCAACCAGATCAATCAACGAATCTCCCAACTAGTTATCCGTCCAAAAACGAACCTTAGAATGATGACCAACCAATCACCTAGACTCAATTAGCATGGGAGTATAATGTAGTTTAGACCTAGCCAAACAGAAGAAACAACATACCACGTTCTAGGTCTGTGATCCTAGGTGAAAAAACAAGCACGAAGATATGTGAAAACGAAGGACTCCTCAGTCAACATCCTCCAAGTGAACTTCTTAAGCAAGGCTTTATTAAGATACCAAGTGTTAGTAGGAAAATATTAACGAGGTCAAATTCCTATTAACACAGAATATCTATTGAAATGGAATAAATAACACTGTTTCATTGATGGAAAATACACAATTTAAATGATACAATGGTATAGTACAAAAAATGGAGGTTTCTGGGAGGTTTAGGTATGGAGCTTTCAGACATGGTTGATGATAGCGATCTTATGCTAGTTAATAAGTGGAAAAAGCTGTAAGGTGTAGGTCGACGGTCTGATTATCAATCCCCTCTATTTCGAGAGTCTTGAATTATGTATAGGTCTCCTTTCTTGCTCGTTACTTCGATAATCATTCAGTCAATCAAGCAATCACAGGGACGTTAATTTAGGTGTGGAATAATTCCCCTAATTAGGTGATCTTGTTTCCTTCTTCGGCGATCATGACAGAGTTGACTATGTAGGTACCTAGGTTTACAGATTGGGCAGCGGAAAGGTTTTTTAAAATTTTTATGCAATCATAAACTAAACCTATTTGTACAGTAATAATCGAAAACAATTAAAGAAGGTGAAACGATTTCATACCTACGTAGGAGGCTCCTTCACTTTAATTCGATCTGCTCCTGATTTGAACCACTTGATCTTCCTCGCTATCTCCCGGAACTGGCAACGGCGTGTGGGCGCGTCACGGTACTTAGGAACTTGAATGGAGGTAGTAGAGACACACAAAACAACTCTTTTGCTTTTTGTGTATAGTATGCAGCAAGCCTAAAAAAAATTATTAAACCCTTTTTTTTTTCTTGTTTGCCGCACCCTATGCCACTCTTTTCATTTTGCTTTGTTTATTGTATCAGATACAAAAATGTCTACTATTTTTTTTTTTATTCAAAATCACATATATCATATATATATAATTTTTAAACTTAAACTAATAAAATCTTTTAAGATATCAAATATCTTTTAAAGATATTAATTAATTTATTTGATTTAATTTGAATTCAAAACTCTTTTAAATTCAAATTTAAATATTTAATTAAATGAAAATAAAATAATCAAATTATCTTTTCTTCATTCAAAATTAAATATCAATCAACACCCTTCATCTAATGATTAATTACTTAATTAAATAATCTAATTATTTAATTAACATAATCATTAATATTCATTAATTGAATAATCACATTATTCAATTAATTTCTGAATAGACATGTGTCACTTTTGTAACACAATTAATTGGACAATCAAATTAATTAACCGTGACCCTTGTTACCTAAATCGATCGGGCTAGCAAGGGGACCTAATGAACCCACAGTATTTTGAGCTCCAATAATCCTTAGAAATAAATAATTAAACTCTTTAATTAATATTTCATGATTATTAACTTCGGTGTTATTCCACTAAAAACCCGAAGTTGTACTCTCTCAACTGTAGACGTTTTTACACAAACCAATAATTATTGGTGTCCATCGATATAGCTATTACATATGGTATAATCCTCCACAGGTAGTTCATAATTAGAGCTGGTCATAATGTCCGTTATACCCCTCTAATTATATCTTTCTATTAAGTACCATTGATTCTCTAATGAACAATAAATCCTACATTCCTTACGGAATTAGGAGAGCGCTCATATTGTTCAAGCCCCCAAATCAACCCTTAAGGGAACTACTATCTACTTCTCACAAGAAGGAGTGGATTCCACTATTGTGTGCAGACCTTCCCAGCCACAAGCCAAACCGCGATTCCAACATACGAAGTTATTGACCGGGAATGCAACTACGATCTCACCCATGGTATATCAAAAACCACGATCTAACCTAAAGGAGTCGATAAGACACTTAGGATTAAGATCACCCATATATAGCCATCTTTTGTTGATATATATGAATCTCATCTTTTAACAGATCTTGGTGAGAGATTCATATAGATCATGGCCCAGTCCTATATGATCAAATCATATAAGGTGCCTCCATTCTCATATCTACATATGAATGATCTAGGATAAGATCACCGTACATTACGGAGTGGACCGCAGCTGTAAATTGACCACAAATAAAGTACCCAGCTCTATTTGCTATCTACGGACTCTTTAGATTGCTCGTTTCAAACTGAATCCATCTATATATGTCATTCATATACTCAGTTTGAAATTACATCTGGCAATCTTGGATGTTAAGTACACATGTTATTATAAATGTATGAGACAATTTGAATGAATAAACTACTTCTTTTATTTTATGTTCAATTCATATTTACAAATTACAAGCTTTAGGACAAAAACCCCAACAGACTAATCTCATTCAAAGTGGAGCTTTAAAGATGGCGATAGGAGTCAACTCTCCTCGTGTTTAAAACGTGGCATATACCGTCATTCTTATAGCATAATTTTGGTACTTTGAGGATCTAGGTGCCCTCTAACTTCGATTTGGATTTACATAAAGTACATCTGGACATATCAGTTCTAGCTTTTTCTCGGGGTAGTTAGATACTCTTTGTAGTGTCTTCCCACTTCAAATAGTCTTAGACTGGATGGAAAATTCTTCTTTGGACCCCTGCCATTTTTGGCAGTTAACACCAAGGTCTTTAACACCAAGACCAACACTATCCTTAAGTCTACAGTAAGACTTCCAAGCAACCTAGACAGATTTACGATTATCGATCGAACCAGTCCAAAAAAAATTCTGAATAACAGCATTTAAATCTTTCAAAAGAGATGATGTATACCAACGATAAACTTGAAATGAATGCAGGAAGGAACCCATAATCACTGAATTAATAAGATATAACCTGTTTTCCATTGAAAGAGAGAAACCCGTCCACGATTCCAATTTACTTTTAATTTTATCAGCTCATGGGATCAGCTATCGACGTTTAGGCGCACCAATGAAAAAAAGGACCCCAGATAAGTCATTGAAACCGTCCTTACACATCCTAGACATTGAGAGAAAATTAGTAATACGAGGCCTAGAGATGCCTTTGCCAAAGAATATGGAAGATTTTTTCCAATTAACTAGTTGACCTGAGAGAGAACAATAAAGCGCAGAAGCATCTAAAATCACTCGCAAATTTTGAGGATAAGCCCGGCAAAATAGTATAACATCATCAGCATAGAGAAAATGCAAAGGGGCATGCATCCCAACCGAAGAAGAGATAGAAGTCATATAGCCCGAGTCTACTAGATACGTAAGATATCTGCTCAAAAAGTCTTTTGCCAAACAAAAATGTAGGGGGGAGAGAGGATCACCTTGTCGCACACCACGCGAACAGAGGAAATAGCCTTTAGGGGAGCCATTAATAAGAATCGAGATCCTAGCAGAATCAAAAACAGTCACAACCCAACCAATAAAACTCTCAAAGAAGCCAAAACACCGAAAGACTTCGAAGAGAAAAGGCCAACTAATGGAATCAAAAGCCTTACGAATGTGTATTTTTAAAGCCAAGTGCCCACCGCGACTACTATTACTCAACACATTAAAATATTCAGAAGCACCAGCAATATAGTCTCCAAATTAACGACCCCTACTGAAACCAAATTGATTTGGGGAGATAATTCGTGAGCAAATTTCGGTCAAACGGTCAACAATAATCTTAGTGATAACCTTAAAAAGGAAGTTACCAAGAGCAATTGGGGGAAACTGATCGACCAGAAGAGCATTGGGAGTCTTCGGAATAAGGACCAAGAAATTAGAATTCAAACTCAAAAAAACTCGACTAGTGTGAAAAAAATCATGTACAGCTAAAATAACATCATATCCCAAAATTTTCCAACAATGAGAATAAAATCTGCTCAAGAAACCATCAAGACCAGGAGCACTTAGAGGATCTATGGCAAAAATCGTACTCCTCACTTTATCAAAAGAGGGAACCTGGAGAATTGAAACATTCTCATCAACAGTAACCAATGAAAGCACATGCTCTCAAATTATGGAGAAGTCTGAACTATCGTTGCTAGGATCCGAAAAGCGATGTTGATAAAATGAGGAAACATGCTCACCAATTTCAACTAGATCATAAGAAATATTCTCACCAATTTTGTAAGATTCTTGATTTGTATTGGCTTGATTCCATTGCAAACACTCTTTATTTGTAATGGTTAGTTACTTAGGTGATTCTTGGTGAAAAGAAGCTTTAAAGGAGAAAAACAATTTCTCATGCAAATATCGTCTTCAAGAGGAAAATCGCATACTTGGATGCTAAGGTATCAAGATATTTCCTCCTCTTGCAAGGCGTAAGCGCACACACATACAATTCATACATGTGTGTCTCAACATTATAGTTCAAACATTTGGTATAACACATTCACACTCATTTAAGTATGCACATGCATTATTCTCATATAGACAAACATTGTAGAATTGCATGTTTTATGACTATCGCTTGGATATGGCATGCTTGTGTGACATTATGTTTATTTGTTTGTGTTTCTTATATTTTGGCCTTGAACATAATCTCTTATGATTCCTTATTGAGTTCCGGTCATTTCGGTTACTCATTCATTAGGTTTCGAGTTCAAACGATGTAGCTACGCTACTTTATGTTCTCATTCGTTGAGTTGTCTTCGTCGTCATTTTCCGAGATGAATTCTCAACCTTCTGTCAAAGTTTTATAGTTATCGTTGTGCGTGAGGGAGTCATGATTTGTAATCTAAATATGGATTAGAAATCAGAGTTCAGAGGCTCAGATACAACCGAAGAATGTGAGCGGAGCGTGAGAGGAGCAAGCAAGGCCAACGGCCAACCTTGGAGGCCACGTGTGGCACACGGCCAGAGACCTCCTCTACCCACGTGTGCCACACGCGCCCCACACATGGAGGTGACATGGCAGCCTCCTATTGGATCGTCTTCTTCCTCTCTTTCATCTCTTTTAAATTATCCAATTCCCTTCCATTTTATTCTAAGAAGAAATTTTGAAAAAGAGTAGTTCATAATTTTTCTCTCCAACTTTCCCAACTTCCAAACACCATAACTTTCTCATTCGGACTCTGAATTGAGTGATTCAAGTTGGAGAATATTTATATTCAAGTCCACTACCTTCTTCAAAAAGGTTTGTAGCTTTTTGATCATGTTTTGAGGTGGTTCTTTACTCAAAACCGAAACTGCACGGGATTCTTAGGTATTGAACTAAACTTTATGATTTCATCTATTTTGATCTTCAATTACCTAGGTTTTCTTCTTCTATATATATGTATATGTCTATTGAGAAAGATAGTTTCACAATCAAACCTAATCAAAAGTCTAATTAGAGACATATGTGATCTAGTTTCTTAGATTCTTAGATTCTTAGATTTTCACATGATTGAGAGTTGTATTGTGATTAGTTTGATATCTAGGATTATTTGAGACTTGATTGAATCATTTTATGATTAATAATCCTTGAAATGTGTTTTGATCCTTTGATTGAAAATATCCAGGATTAATGCTTGTGTATGTGTTTTTAGAGACATCTAGGATTTAATTAATTTATCATTATATCCTTACTCTAAATCTTTAGCTAGAATATTCATTGAATACATTTTATGTTTCTAGCATTTATGTGTATGTTTATTGCATCTTGAATATGTGCTTCATGTTTATGATTTATTCAAGTGTTATTTGTATGAATGAAATTAGAAGCTTTTGTGTTAGGTGTTTTCACATACTCTAGGTTTAATTCATGTTTTTGCATCTAAACTTTTATTACTTGTGTTCTCACATGTTTAAGTCTAGTTGTTCCATGGAAAGTCTTGATCACATGTTCTATGTTGTATTGATTGTGATTTGCATCATTTGCATCACCTAGATCATTACCTTGTGGAAAGGTTGAAGTCTTTTGTTAAAATGAGTGAAGCTTTAACTTTAGCAAGAAGTCTTGGCTAGGAATGTGTTCCAAATAGCCAAGCAAAAGTCTTAGCAAGGAGTTTGGTACTCTGGATGGTTGAGCTAGGGAAACTTGACTAAGATCTTTGTGATCTAGTTGCTAAGCAAAGAAATCTTCCTAGAGGCTTGAGAGCCTTGGATAGGAAGTTGCTTCTTAGAGGTGTAGGACACACCTTAGATAGGAAGTAGGCTAGGTGGTTCATTAGGCCCGACGGTAGACTAGGAGTTGATAGCTTATGGTGGATATCATGTGTTGATAGCCTTGAGTGTGTAAGTCATTTTCATATAGTGGATTGCTTTGTCGGTGGTTGTGGATTCAACCCGTGGATATTTCCTTTTCAGAGGTTTACCACGTAAAAATCAATGTGTCAAATGTCTCTATCTTTATCTCTTTATATTTGTATGTATGATCAATATAACTTGTTTAAGATCTTCATTTCCTCACATCCTTATAACCAAGTTATTGATAAAGAAAGAGATGCTCACATTGTTTGTTGAATCAACATTTGTTTCTTGTATCTTATAAGTGTTTGAACATTGTATCTTGTAATTCTATATCAAGTTGTAAAGTTTTACTTTGTGTTCTTACATTGTAATATTCATAGTACAACTTGTGGAATGTGTTCTTCATTGAATATACTTGTATATGAGATACATTGTTTCTTGGTATATGTTTTGTAGACTTAGGGTGGTGAATTGAGCATACTTGTGTAAATTGTTTTCTCATAACAATCTTGTTATAGGTTAATTTGCATGCTCACCAAGGTTTTGACATAAGTCACGAAAGAGTTTTTAAAACTAGCGTGTCAATCTATTCACCCCATCTCTAGGTTGTTTAGTATAACCTTGTAGGCATTTTCAAATTTGAATAGAGGCAAGGGACTTTTTTGCCCTTTACGTTTCAACAGTGAATGAAAAAAATTAGAGTTCCGATCACTCTCAACAAGTCACCTGACTCTACTTTTCTCTTTTAGAAAAATCTCTTATTGTTTTAGAACATTGTCCAAATTTGCAAGAGCCGCAGTCTCAAGACGAAAAAGATCATCTAAAAACCTTCAGAACCAATCCTACCCTGAATAAGCATCACCTTCTCATTAGCATTAGTGACATTCAAGGCAATATCCCCAAACACCTCCCAATTCCACCTCCTTAAGGCCTTTTTTAACAACTTCAACTTTTGAACAACAACCCCAGTACCACTACTAGTAATAGTGGATGACCAAACCGATCTAACCAAATTAAGGAAAGAATGATAAGAAACCCACATACCTTGAAACCTGAAGGGTCGTGGACCCAGTAAAACACCCGCAGAACAAGAAACCAATAAAGGGTGATAATCTGAATGAGATCTAGGCAATGTAACACTAGCTATCTATGACCAGGCATCCATAAAAGAATGAGAACATACGGCTCTGTCTAATCAATAAAGAACCATACCATGCCTACCTTGGCCGATCTAGGTATGGAAAACTCCTTTCGTTTCAATGTCAACAAGATCACAAACCGTCAAAGCAGCATAGAAATCATCATAAGAGATAGTAGAAATGTTACCAGTGGTTTCATGAGTGCCTAGAACTTAGTTGAAATCCCCAAGCACAAGCCACGGATCATCTGAACTAGCAATGTCCATAAGAGAGCTCCAAAGAGATGTACGAGTGATGTCGTTCACACTAGCATAAATAAAAGAGATCCTATGGACAATCCCACACAAATTAGTAGAAACATTAACATGTTGAGAATGAGACAAAACAATAGTGGCATCCTGAAAAGCAGTGGACCCAAAAATCCACATACTATGAGTATCTCTAGCATTAGCACCAATGAAGTGTAATCTCATAGATCGCCAAAAAGTAGGAGCAATTGAATCAAAAGCACACAACGGTTCAGCAATGCAAACAAAATTTGGTCTATGATGAGAATAAAAGTCTTTCAAAGTACGTTGGGTATCACTGTTTGCAATACCTCTACAGTTCTAATAAAGGACAATCATTTATGTAACAATTTATTTTTAGCAGCCCTAGTTTTAGGCAAAACAACACTGGTAACCTATTTTTTATTTTTCTTACCTTTTTTAGCGATAACCTCCTTCCAATCAGAATCTTCCAATTGATCTGCCCAAGAGACTCCACCATGAATATATGTGATGTCTAAAGCTGTGGGATGGCCGAAGTCTGATTCGGTGTCTTCACTATCAATGTTAGAGCTAACTTCACCCTTAAGAGTGTGCAAATGTGGCTCTACCATGGGAGGATCTATCAAGGGCTTTGTTATAGGCAAAAATAGTCGTGGTGGACACGTCATCACTATATAAAACCACGTAAGCAGGGGAAAAGGAAAATCAACTAACGGAGCAAGAATTTCCCCATGAAAACTTGTTCGGGAAAAGAGGAAGCTGCCCGACCGCCAACAAAGACAAGTTGCTCGGGCGATAAATCTTACTCGGGTAAATACTCGGTGTGGTCGAGAATTAATGAAAACAGATAGTTATCAGCGTCAATATCCAAAACTCTAGGCGCAATCAGCGACAAGCGACTCCATGATAAGCAACAGTGACTGCAGAGTTCAAATAAGGAAGCAGATAGATTTTCCGTAAACAAAGGAGGAAGAATCAGAATCAGAATCAGACTTGGATTCTGATTCTGATTCAACCAAATCAGGAAATATACAAAAGAAAGAGAATCCGAATCCGTTTAGGATTAGAACTCAATTAGGGCGTCACATACCAAACCCTAATTAAACATGTATAAATACCCCTTCTTTACGTAAAAAAGGGGGACACGAGAGAAATAGCTTGAGAGAGATTGTAATGCTGCATTCTTGCAATTGTTCTTCATAGTGAATTTGGCTTCGTTGTTTAGGCAACAAACCGTGGATGTTTCTCTAATCCATGGAGTTTTACCACGTAATTGCTTGTTATTTCTGGTTATTCCTTTTGTTTTTAATCATCCAAGTTCATAAATTATAACAATTCAAAAGCAAATCATTGACTCGGTGACCACCAAAAATCACCATCAACAATTGGCGCTAGAAGAAGGGGGGTACCAGAAATTTGTGATAACAATGGCTGGCGAAGGAGATGGTAGCGATTCCAGGTACAGTCAAGGCGTGCCAAGTAATGAGCTGGAGGATGACACCACGCTTAATACAGCGGATGCCACCCTAACGACGGCAGACCAGTCAGCCGCCTTAGCTGGTATTCAACGTTTCCCCACAACTAATGAAGAAATTGCGCAACGATTTCATGCTTCCCTGCAACAACTTATATCAGACGCAACAAAGCAAGGAGTTGACCTTTCCACCACGGGAGGTTTGATGTCGCCACACAGTCTGTCCGCCCCAAACCAGCAGGCTGCGAGACTGCGTTCTGCAGTGGTGATACCAACGCCTGATGCACCCCTAAAAGTGAGACAGGATCCTATAGGCAGGCCAGAAATATTATCCGAAAGGGTGGATAGGAGGAGTAGGGAGCATAGAGAGGGGAATGATTCTGACAAGGGCTACGATCAAGATCGAATAGATGTAAATCGGGATCACCCCAGGAGGCGCAGTCATCGGAGAGACCGATCTTCATCCCCGGAAGGGAGTGAGCAGAATCGTCATCGCAAGCGCCAAAGGGGCACAGTACGGCTGCATGGCCTAAACCGAGATCGCAGAGAGTTGAATCCGGAGGAAAGGGGTCAAAAATTGACCATAAGTCAAAATTTCAATGCGATAGGGGAACCAGAAGGAGACAGAGATATACTCATACAGAGTCTAACCCGGGAGGTTCAGAACAATCGTCGACAAATGGATGCTTTAGTCAGGCGATATGGGCGTAATGAGCTGTCGGAGGATGAATCCGGAAGCCCTTTCACTAGTGAGGTCCTAAGAACACCTTTCCCGGAGAGATTCAGGATGCCACACGTGGAACTGTTTAAGAAAGATACCGATCCAAAAGAACACGTCCGGAGATATAGGAGCGCTATGGCACAATATGTCAACAATGACGCACTGCTATGTTTGAATTTTCCTCAAACCCTTGGGGATCTAGGCTCCCGGTGGTTTGGTAGATTACCAGCAGCAAGCATAAGCAGCTTTGGTGAGCTGAGCAAAGCTTTCTCAAGGCAGTTCCTCGGGAATGTGCATATGAAAAAATCGGTAGCTCACTTATCCCAACTCAGACAGGGAAGGGATGAGTCGTTAAAGAAATATCTGGGGAGATTTGGTCAGGAAGTGTCCGAGATTGGGAGTGCAAATGACGAAGCAATAATTGCTGCGTTCATCAACAACCTTCAGAATGGCCGATTGTCATTTGACCTCAGAAGAGCCCGACTAACCAGTTATGCTGATATGATGGACATGGCAGGGGGGTACGCCCTAGCTGAAGAGGAAGAGATTGCCACAGGAGGTTACTTTGTGCATGGAGGTCGTCCGGAAGGGTCCAAAACCAAAGACCAAGCCAAGGCGCCCGACGCCAAAACGGACAAATAGAAGAACAAAGCACGGGATGGTCGGGATGGGCGGCGAGCATACGACCCGAAAACCGACCAACCGCGACAGAAGTTCCAGGGCAGATATACAAATTACACCCCACTGAAGAAAGATCAAGGCGAAATCTTGGCAATCCTGGAGGAGAAGAATATGTCAAAAGAACCACCTAGGCAGTCAACATATGCTCGGAGGGACACCACCAAATACTGTTGTTTCCATAAGGAGAATGGGCATGAGACGTCCAAGTGTTTCCAATTAAGGGATCACATCGAAACCCTCATCAGGGAAGGACACCTGAAAGACGTTGTCCTCAAACAGGTAGACAGGGCGAATGGGCAGAAGGATAGCCGGCAGGACGGACGGGCAAGAAAATTCAGTCCGAAGAAAGCTGAGGATGAAGGAGCAATTAATACCATCTTTGGTGGACCGGCAACCGGCAAGAGTAACAGGGAAAGGACCCAGGAAATCCGAGAGGCCGTGGAGGCGCGAAGAGACCTAGATGTAAATTCCGTTGAACCCGACCGGAAAAGAATCAGAGAAGGATGGGACCCGATCATATTCACAGAAGCAGACTCACATGGGGTAGATGTTAAACCAAATGATGCATTAGTAATTGGAGCGCGGATCGGTCATCGAGAGGTTCACCGAATTTTGATTGACAATGGAAGTTCAGCGGACATTCTAAGTGCAGAAGTATATGACCAGCTGAGGTTGGACAGGAAAGACCTACAGCCGTTTCCCACGCCCCTCAGAGGATTTGGATGAGTCGAGGTAAGGTCGCTAGGAACCGTGAAATTACCCGTGAAGATTGGGACGACCCCTTGCCAAAAGACTGTGCTGCTCGACTTTGTGGTGGTGGATACGGAAAACTGGCCGTACAACGCTTTATTAGGCCGACCATTTTTGAATAAAACCAAAGCAGTGACGGCAACTTATGCTCTCATGATGAAGTTCCCGACAGAATGTGGAGTAGTAGTAGTTAAGGGGTCACAAGAGATGGCCCGAAGAGCAAACTTGTCAGTATACAAAGACAGGGAAGTACACCATGTGTACGAGGTAACAGCCCAACAAAAGGTAGAAGAACCCGAAGAGCAGGCAGAAGTGCCAAAAGAGTTTGAATTGGATCCCAGAGAAGAACCCGAAGTCAGAAAGGATGAGTTGACTGAACAAATAGTCCTGAATCCGGCGGATCCAAGTAAGACAGTGAAGATAGGGGCAAGCTTAAGTGGGCATGTCAAAACCCAATTGATCACATTGCTAAGAAGTTACAAGGATTTTTTTGCTTGGGGTCACGAGGATATGCTGGGAGTAGACCCAAAAGTGATATCACATTGTCTTTCTATCAACCCAGAGTCCCGACCAGTGGTGCAAAAGAGAAGGTTGTTCAATCCAGAGAGAAGCGTTGCAATTAAGAAGGAGGTGAAGTTACTTTCCGCAGGATCGATAAGGGAGGTCAAGTACCCGGAGTGGGTAGCCAACGTAGTATTGGTCAAGAAAAAGAACAACCAATGGAGGATGTGTGTAGATTTCACTGACTTGAACAAGGCCTGCCCGAAAGACAGTTTTCCATTACCAAGAATTGACCAATTGGTAGATGCAACGGCAGGATACGAACTGTTAAGCTTCATGGATGCTTACTCGGGATACAATCAGATTCGGATGAATAAAGCAGACGAAGAAAAAACGTCTTTCACCACGGATCAAGGACTGTATTGCTACAAAGTGATGCCTTTTGGATTAAAAAATTCTGGAGCAACATACCAAAGGTTGGTGAACCGGATGTTTGCTCGGCAGATTGGGAGAAACATGGAAGTCTATGTGGATGATATGTTGACCAAGAACACTACGGCAGAAAAACACTCGGAGGACTTGAAGGAAACCTTCGATGTTCTGAGGAAATATAAGATGAAGCTCAATCCCAGTAAATGCGTGTTCGGAGTACCCTCGGGGAGGTTTCTGGGCTTTCAGGTTCACCAAAGAGGAATTGAGGTGAATCCCGAGAAGATCAGAGCACTAGAAGGAATGGCTTCACCAAAGACATTGAAAGATGTACAAAGGCTGACAGGATGCCTCGCGTCGCTCAATCGGTTCATTGCCAAGTCAACAGACAAATGTGCCCCATTCTTCAGGGCAATAAAAAAGGGAAAAGGGCTCGAATGAAGTGCAGAATGTGAAGAAGCTTTTCAGAAGTTGAAGGAATATTTGGGGCGAGCACCCATCCTCTCAAAACTGGTGGTAGGAGAAACATTATACTTGTATTTGTCGGTCACGGAGGTGGCGACAAGTTCGGTGTTAATACGATTAGAAGAGGGGGTACAAAAGCCAGTATACTACACAAGCAAGGCATTGTTACCAGCAGAAACCAGGTATTCTCCAGCAGAAAAAATAGCGCTAGCACTGATCACATCGGCTAGGAAACTGAGGCCATATTTCCAAGCGCATACAATAGAAGTATACACAGACTGTCCATTAAAACTAATCCTTCAAAAGCCGGAGGCGTCGGGAAGATTGACCAAATGGGCCGTGGAGCTGAGCGAATACGACATCAAATACACACCTAAAGCGGCAGTTAAAGGGCAGGCAGTATCAGACTTTATAGCAGAATTCACCGAGCCCGATGCCGAGGTAAGGAGGACAATGGAGGGTGAACGGATTGAAAAACTTCAGTGGAAATTGCATGTAGACGGATCATCGAACACACATGGCAGCGGGGCAGGAATAGTCATAACAACCCCCGAGGGGGATACCGTGGAGTGTGCCATGAGGTTCGATTTCAAAGCAACCAACAATCAAGCAGAATATGAAGCCTTGTTGGCCGGCCTAAGGGTTTGCATAGCATTAGGGGCAGATGAGCTGGAAATTTACAGCGATTCACAAGTCGTGGTTAATCAAGTGCTGGACGAATACCAGGCAAGGGAAGAGCACATGATAGTTTATTTGGACATTGCAAAAAGGCTACTTAGAAAGTTCAAAGTGTACAAAATCTCTCAGATCCCTCGGGAAGAAAACGAGAAAGCAGATGCTTTGTCCAAGTTAGCTTCAGCCACCACGAGCATCAGATCCAAAGCAATACCAATGGCACATCTGACTAAGCCGAGTACAGCAGAATCAGAGGAAATCATGGTAGTAGAGATCCGGCCAAGCCCAAGCGACTGGACATACAAACTCAGGAAGTACTTAGAGGAAAACATATTACCGGAGGATGCAGTGGAAGCAAAACACATCAGATACAGGTCAACCCGGTATACAATTTTAAGGGGAGAATTATACAGGTGAGGATTCTCGAAAGTATTGCAAAGATGTGTGGCCGGCGAAGAAACCAAAAAAATCCTAGAAAGTGTCCACAGTGGAGTGTGTGGGAACCATACTGGGGGTAAAAGCCTAGCACACAAGGTACTTAGGCAAGGCTTCTACTGGCCGACCCTGTTCACAGAAGCGCAGCGATTCGCCGAGAGCTGTGAGACATGCCAAAGAATAGCAAATGATATTCGGCAACCCCCAGAGTTACTCAGAAGCCTAACCTCACCGTGGCCCTTCGCCATGTGGGGACTCGACCTAATAGGACCAATGCCCACAGGAACAAAGGGAGGGGCAAAGCATGCTATTGTGGCGGTGGACTACTTCACCAAATGGGCAGAAGCGGAGGCACTGGTACACATAACGGAGGCAAACACCACCAGCTTTGTCAAGAAGAATATCATATATAGGTTCGGGATCCCGAGTATCATTATAACTGACAACGGAACCCAGTTCGACAACAGGAAGTTCAGAGAAATGTGTGAAGAACTCAAGATCACGAACTATTACGCATCACCTACTCATCCTCAGACCAACGGACAGACAGAAGCTGTGAATAAAGTGATCAAGCACACACTGAAAGCAAAACTAGAGGCAAAGAAAGGTGGTTGGGCGGACAAATTGCCCGAGGTGTTGTGGGCATATCGAACAACGATGAGGTCATCCACTGGGGAGACTCCTTTTGTGCTGGTATTTGGAACAGAAGCTGTCATCCCAGCAGAGACAACTTTTACATCCCCCAGGGTACAGTTATACAGTCCCGAACCCAATATGAATATGTTGCAGCAGAACTTAGACGAACTTGAGGAAATCAGAGATATAGCACAGGTCAGAAATTCTGCGTACCAGCAAAGGGCTGCGAGGTACTACAATTCCCATGTTCGGGAACGAAGATTCCAACTCGGAGACTTAGTGCTAAGAAGAGTATCCCCAAACACCAAAGATAAATCTTCGGGATCTCTTGCCGACAAATGGGAAGGGCCGTACATCATCAAAGGAGTTGTAGGACACGGGGCATACATGATAGCCCAACCAGAGGGTAGTTTAGTACCCCGACCATGCAACGCACAATATTTAAAGATCTTCTATCCTTGAGGGATCCGACCATATTTTTATAATTCTGCTTTAGCTCAGTTTTCAGTTTCCACCTTTATTTATTTCAAGTTTATTTTTTGGTTTCATAATCATGTCTTATCTAATGAAATTCATGTTGATCATTCAATAAAGTCCAGTTGCTAGTATGGAGTAATTCAGCAGAATTGAGTATTCATGAGCAAAACTTCCGCAACGGCCCACCAAAAGGTGGTCGAATAAACACCAGAAAATTCGGGCGCCATAAACCCGTGAAAGAGCTGACGAGTAGTGCCCGAAGGGCGGAAAAGCTGTAGTAGCATGCCCGCCTAGCTAAAACGATAAGAATGTATCCCTTAGCAAAAGGTAAAACCGAGGCACCAGAATAAACTGGAAAACTGCTCGGAGCGCCGCTAGGAAAGCTAGTGAGATGCGCAGCCATGTTGGCCGGTGCAATGCACCCCAACGATTCGGTGAAACCTTGCACAGATAAAACCGGGAGACGTCCTAGGTAACTTGTGCAAGGACCTTGACGTATGGTCGTGGCAAGCCTCGGCGTAACGTTGAGGTAAAACAAAATCAACAATAAAGGCCAGTTACATGAGATACTCGGTCAAAGCTAATTACCAGTTAAATAAGATATGCGGTTCAAACTGTTTAAAGGCCAGTTACATGAGATACTCGGCATAAACTATTCAAACCGTTTAAAGGCCAGTTACATGAGACACTCGGCATAAACTGATTTGCCAGTTAAATAAGATACGCGGTTCAAACTGTTTAAAGGCCAGTTACATGAGATACTCGGCATAAACTATTCAAACCGTTTAAAGGCCAGTTACATGAGATACACGGTTTAAATTATTGAAAAGCCAGTTATACGAGACTTGGCTAAAATTAGTTGCTGATTAAATGAAAGGATCAACAAGTGTGAAAAAATGCTGAGTACAAGTCGACAAAAAGAATTTAGATCATCCCATTCACGCACCCACAGATGAGAAAAAGTCCATGTATATACAGGAAAAGAATACAGTTGTATAGTTACAAATGTAAGTAGTTACAAATCTGAGTATAGTTACAAGTGGATGTGAAGATAAAATACTTAAGAGGGAGGCGCTGGGGGTCGGGAGCTGCTTCCGCTAACATCCGGGTCAGGCTCCATCACATACTCACTTAGCAGGCTATCATCCGAGGGCCAAACAATGACATCCTCCTCCTCATCGACCATCCAGTCGGTATAATCGATCCAGGGGACGGGTCCCAAGTCAGGTGTCTCATTGTCAATCCCCGCCTTCTCGCAGGCATAAAAAGTGGAGAAGGAGTCAGCAGAGGGAACCTCAAGGTGCATGTGATGTGGCACTTTACCCTTACTTATACAATACGCCCGCCACTCTCTCATCTGGACCCGGAGAGACTCCAGAAAGGTATCCACATGCTTTCTGATTGAAAGGCTCCAATTGGCCCGGGCTCGATCAGTCGCCCTATTCTTCTGCTTGAAGAACTCCCCAGCCGAGACCATTCCCCGCTGGAACTCGTGCAGAAGCAAAGCATCATAGGCTGGATACCTCTTGAAGCGATCAACGCTCTGTAGTTCCAGTTCCAACCTAGCTTCCTTCGATAGGGACCTGACTGTCAGGGCCTGACGCTCCAAGTCTTCAATTCGGCGTTCGTAAGCGGACTTGGCGTCTTCAGCGGCCTGCTCAGCCTGGAGCAAAGCACCCTGAGTGGATGATAGCTGATCTTTCAAAGTTTGGACCTCCTCGGCGGCGGAAGATGCTCGCTGATCAGCCTCCAGTTGCCGAGCCAGGCATTGGTCTAAAAGCACCTAACTCGACTTAGCCCCCTCTCGGCAAGCTAGCTCAGTCCGAGAGCAGCGGTCCTCACTCTCCTTTAACTGGGCTTCTAGCCGTTTTATTCTTTCTGCCTGGGCTTCACCAGCTTGACAAGCCCCAGACATCTCGGCCACCATCTGCAGCAAATCAACAGTAAATAAAAAATAATAGCGAAAAGCGAGAAGGGAATACGAAATACCGCATGTAACTAAAACACTACTTACGTAAGAGGCACTGTTAAAAAAATTGCAGAGTCGGTCAGACACGCTCCCGGTTCTGAGGTGGCTCCAATGATCCTCCCCAATGTAGGCTCGGCCAGAAGCCATGGCCCTCAACATGGATTCGGGGGCAGGATCATCAGTATGGGGCGAGGAACCCGAGCCGCCAGCATCGATTTCAGGAAGCTCGGCGGACGAGGCAGCTCGAGGAATAGCAGTTGAACCCCCCACATCATCCTTTGTCGGGACCATCGGAGAAGAGGCGCCCACGTTTTCCTCAGCGTTACCCTCTCCCTCGTCGCCCGAAGACGAATCGACATAGGCAACTACCCTGGGAATTTTGTGGGTAGCTCGGCCAGAAGAAAACGAGGCTTTTCTCTTCCCAAGCTGCCTCGTCTCAACACTGCTGCCCTTAGGAGCAGAAAGAACAGCAGAAGCCGGAGTCCCCTGAGTTACCATATCCGAGTGTTGCTCGGCTGTTTCAGCATCTCGAGGAGTAACATGAGATGCGTCCACAGCGGCAGAAATGGGAGAGTTGACTCCGCCAGCGAGAGTTGCTTGATCGGAATCAGAGGGGTGCCCCACTTTCTCTTTGCCTTTTGAAGGACCCTTTCGGCTGTCCAGATCAGCTTCGGTCCTACTTACTCCAAAGCCTTCCGGATCAGCTGTGGTCTCTTTTGAACATGCAGTTGTTTCTTGGCCATGGATCTCTTCAGGCATATACTCGGGCACCCCCTCTTCATCATTATCCGAAAGATCCTCGGGAGCACTCCCTTCAGACTTATCATCGGGAGGAGCTACTCCTGCATCTTGCTGGCGGAGAGCTTCTTTCCTGCTGGCCTCCACGATCCCTTTCATTCGGCGTGCCAGAGCATCGCAGACCACGTCCACATCATATACTTCAAAAAGAAAAAGAGAAGGGAGCCCGAGTCAGTAGACTAATACAAAGATAAATGAAAAAATAAAAGATATAACGCTACTTACGGCGTCTGCGGCGTGCAGAAATCTGAGGAAAAAGGCGAGCTGTAATCATCTTCCCCTCATTATACAGATAGGGTCTACCCCTCTTCTCCAAGGGGCGGACGGCAGCTCGAGCCAGTGTCTTTAGCTCCTCGTCCGTAAAGGCGGAAGTTACATGGTTCCATTGGGGCGAACAGAAGTACCGAGGAACCCTGCAGGTCATCTGGGAGCCATCCAGATCAAAACTGATTGATTGGCCCCAACGTCCACCCACAAAGAACCAGCTGTTCTTCCAAAATTTGTTTGAGGTGGGGAAGCCCCAAACAAACCCCTTCATCTTCTCATCTGTGGTCGGCTCGATCTCGCCCTTGACCACAACGTCTTTTGGGATCCAGGACTCGGGCTGAGCCGATTGAAGAAAATAGACCCCAGACTTTCCCACAGGCCTCAAGGAGTAGAAGTGTCGGATTTCGCGAGGAGTGGGAGGTGGCCGCTTCATCCTGTGCCAAATGTGCCACATGCACATCAAAATCCGATAGCTGTTTGGAGTTAACTGAGCCGGGGCAATTCGGGCCTCAGCCAAAAACCAAGTGATAAATGGCTGGAGAGGAAGAGTGACGCCGCAAGAGAGCATCGCCCCGTAAATCGCCACGTGGCCGGGTGGAGGGTTCTATGCAGCCCGACCTTCAGCGGGGATCAGTGAAATCATGTCGCCATCCAGATCAAACCGCCGCATATACTTGCTTACCTCCTCAGGGCCGACCACATTTGGCTCGATATCGTAAGCACATATGCGTTCGGGAGAGAATGGAATGCGAGCAGCCCTGTGCTCTCCCTCGACATCATTCTCAACAACCCTTTGACTCCCCACTCGGTTCTCCAGCGAGTGAGAGTCTTTGTAAACTTTACGCGCGCTCATCTTTTTTCCCGGTCGTCTCCAAGGCCGAATGTCAGCTGTAGAAGAAGAAGAATCCGACCAAGCTGCAGGCTGATAGTCAGGAGGCGATGAATCCGAGGAAACAGAATGAACTTCAAGGGGAGGTGGAACCTCTGAAGGAGTAAAATTTTCACGGTAAATTGCAGAAACGTCAGCATCAATGAAATGTGGTTGATCAAAGAGAGGTGGTTTCAATAAATTGTGGACTACAGATGCAGTGTGTGCATCATGTTGCTCAATAGCAATCATGCCAACAGTGTAAAGACAGTACCTAGTTGCAGAATCCATGAGCACTAACCTTGATGTGTTTGAAGCGGAACCCAGAAAAAGCTGGAGATGCGGTTGAAGCAGAAGAACTCAACAAGAAACCAGGAGATGCATTTGAAGCAGATGAAGAGGCGGTTGCAACAGAAGAACCCAGTAAACAGGAAATGCAAGCAAGTTCTTCAGAGAATAATGCGCAAAGATTGCAGAAAATAAAGTAAAATAAAAGAGGAAAAGCGCCACCACTGCCAGTTTATATAGGCAGCACATTGATTTCAAAAAACACGAAACCCTAGGAGAAACATAAAGAAGCGGGAAAACAGAGGGGCGTGGGTGGTGACGTAATCCACACGCGAGCGAACAGAAAGGTCATGTCCCATAAATGCGTCATACCACCGCTGTACCACAGCCAAATAAGAAGGGACAAGTGGCGACCGAAGAACGCCTTGGGTCGCCAGTGAGCAGAAACGTCACCATCAAAAGATTTCTGAAATGATTGATAAATCGAATGCATGCGGTCGTAATTAAAACACGTCATTTAAGAGCTTTGAAGCAAACGAGGATACATTAATACAGAAAACGACAAACGAAGACTAGTTGCAAATGAGCATGAGGTTAAATATCTGACCCGAGTGGAACTGACTCAGCATGATCGGCACAAATATTTAAGGGGGTATTGTTATAGGCAAAAATAGTCGTGGTGGACACGTCATCACTATATAAAGTCACGTAAGCAGGGGAAAAGGAAAGTCAACTAACGGAGCAAGAATTTCCCCATGAAAACCTATTCGGGAAAAGAGGAAGCTGCCCGACCGCCAACAAAGACAAGTTGCTCGGGCGATAAATCTTACTCGGGTAAATACTCGGTGTGGTCGAGAATTAATGAAAACAGATAGTTATCAGCGTCAATATCCAAAACTCTGGGCGCAATCAGCGACAAGCGACTCCATGATAAGCAATAGTGACTGCAGAGTTCAAATAAGGAAGCAGATAGATTTTCCGTAAACAAAGGAGGAAGAATCAGAATCAGACTTGGATTCAACCAAATCAGGAAATATACAAAAGAAAGAGAATCCGAATCCATTTAGGATTAGAACTCAATTAGGGCGTCACATACCAAACCCTAATTAAACATGTATAAATACCCCTTCTTTACGTAAAAAAGGGGGACACGAGAGAAATAGCTTGAGAGAGATTGTAATGCTGCATTCTTGCAATTGTTCTTCATAGTGAATTTGGCTTCGTTGTTTAGGCAACAAACCGTGGATGTTTCTCCAATCCCTGGAGTTTTACCACGTAATTGCTTGTTATTTCTGGTTATTCCTTTTGTTTTTAATCATCCAAGTTCATAAATTATAACAATTCAAAAGCAAATCATTGACTCGGTGACCACCAAAAATCACCGTCAACAGGCTTCATATGAGCAATAACAGGATTTGTCATGACATCAACGTCTACATGCTCAGTGTGTAATGGGTATGTTGAATCATCCGAACCGTGTTTTTCAAGGCCTCCCATTGTCCAATAGGAATGATTGAACTAAGTGAACTAGAAGATGCAGTTGGGTCTGAAGTTATCTTGTTTGGATGAGAGGTTGTAGCTTTATCAGGCTTAGTCGCAATGGTATCAATACCTGATTTGATAATCTCAAAGACGCAAGAGGTTAGAACATCTCTAGACTTGTATTTCGGTTTGTACTCTTGTCTAATTCTGGATCTTCCTCTTTCCAGATTCTTGTCTTTTGGCTTAGTGGTGACATTCCTTGTAAATAGGGCCACATGTTTACATGAGGTGGCCAAATGACCGATAGTGCAACAACCGAGCAAAAACTTGGAACATTCTCAAAGAAAAGAGTCGAAAACAAACAATCTTCCCCAACCTCTATCATGATGGAATCATGCAAATGCTTAGAAAGGTCAACATCAATCAGAATGCGAGCAAAGTGGCCATAATCACCCTCTAGGGTAGCTCTGTCAAACTTTAGAGGAAATCCGATCCCACGTGCCATGTCTGAAAGGATTTGAGGATGCCAAAACTCCCAAGGCAAATCATAAAACCGAATCCATATTTGAGCATTCGTCGTGCGCTGTGTATTGGAATTAAAATTCTGAGTCCATGGCTGAAGCCTTAGAATTTCGGGATTCAAATGAAGTGATCCAATGCCCCAAACTCGTGCTTTATTGTCCTCAAAATTCAAAAGAATCAGAAAGAATCCTCATCCAAGAGAGATGAGATGCCATTGAGAGTTCAATTTCCAAATAGATTGAAGTTTTTCTTTAAGAGCCAATATCTTTCATGGTTCCTCTCCCTTTAACAAGACAACTAAACCAATAAAAGAGTAACTGCAAAATTTCAACCATTCTTCGTAAGCTTTCGGATTGACTTTAACTGCAACATAATCACATTTTTTCTTCACTGAAGAAACCAGAGCAATGACAGAGGAGATTGCTTAGGCATAAAATTTCATTACTGGTTTGGGATTCGAAAGTTCATCCATGTGAGAATCTGTTTGGATTGAAGTGGCTTTAGCCCGTAGTTCAAGCTCTGGAAAGAGATCCGATAACTCCATAGAAGCCATAAGTCTAAGCAAACATGTGAGGACGATTAAACAACAATATTATAATCAAGTTTTATATTGTAAATATCCATTCAGATTTCAGCATAAGAAGAATTGGTGGCTGAACGAGTGAGCGGTAGGTGAGCAGATGAGCGTTGGAAGCAAGGATTGGCGGTGAGGCGTCTGAGAGCTGGACGAGATCTGGCCGAACGGGCGACTGAGGTGCGACGGAACTGGTGTGAAGGAATTGGCTAGAGAGGTGCGAGCGGGGTTAGAAATTAGCGACGACTGACGTGTGACGGAACTGGTGTAGTGCGATCGGTGCGACGGTGGCTGGGTGGATTGAGGACGGGAAAGGATTAGAGAGGTTTTTGTGGTAGCGAGTCTTGATTGGGCTGTCTCTTGGATGGGAGAGATGGTAGCGGCTAGGGTTTGTCCAACCTATATTATCAAATTCCCGAAATACCATTCTTACAAGAATGGCTCTCTATATCTCTCCACTAGCTCAAAAAAAAGTTTCTCAAGAGTACATAACTACACATAAAAGAAAGACAAAAACAATATGATGATCATGTGATGATGAGAAAGTTTGATACTTGAAATAAAATTAGAGTTTAATTAGGTTTTATCATAAAAATTAGGGTTTATAATAAGTTTTTTTTTTTTTTTTTTTGAAAGTTAAGTTTTTTTTAATAAAAAAATATAGTTGAAGATATGGATGTTGACGCAGCGGAAAACACAAAAAATACGACCAATGTCAATATTCTGTAATAAACTCTGGAATCCACCAGAAAACAAAGAGAAAACTCTTTAAAACAAACTCTGAAATTTAATTAATTGAAAGATAACTCAGCCTCGTGGCTTAAAGCATATTTAAAGTAAAAAAACCCTAACCCTAATCCTTGTTGGACAAGAAATGAGACTAATTACTAAAAATTACCAAAAATAGAAAAATTGAGATAATTGCAGAAATAAATACTACTAACGACCCTAAGCAAGCTGGAATTGATGACAGACGATTCTGACTTGTAAAACTCAACCTATGACCAAAATGAAATTTTCCTAAAATAACAAAAACGACAATTACGAGACCTAAACGATGGAATTCAGCTAAAAAAGAGTATGCCTCAACAGTAAACCTGTTGATTATCTCCTCTCTCACCGAAACGCTTCAACTATGAAAATTTCACGTCATTCCGAATCCGACGCTCTTTAATTGCCCTTGAATTTAGGATGTTCTCTCATCATCAAGTAAGCATCAGCCACTTGTTCTACATCAGATGTAATTAATGAGTGTATAAAATTAAAGTTTAATTAGGGTTAATCATAATATATTTTTTTGAAAGGTAAGTTTTTCTTAATAAAGAAATATAGTTGAAGATATGGATGTAATTAATGAGTGTATATTGTATTTGGTTTACTTTTAATTAAAGTAATTTGTCCTTATTGGTAAATTTCTATTGAGATATTTTGTAATTAAATTTTTTAATAAAGTATGGGTATATTAATAAGTTTTATGGGTGTCAATATCGGTACCCTATATATATATATATATACGAGATTGACCAAAGGGTCTCATTTTAAATATTCGTCATGGGCGTCCAAAATCTTAGGACCGGTATTATGTATATATATATATATTTATTTATTTATTTATTTTTCAAATGAGGACGTCCTGATATAACTTCATAAGGATATTGAATGTAAACCACTAGTTTTACATGTTTTGACTCAAGTGTGCATGTACTTATCAAAACTAGTGTCTCACATTCAATATCCTCATGAAGTAATATCAGGACGTCCGTATGAGAATGAGATTGTGTGTGTATTGATCGGTCTATTTTTATATATGTTTCAGACCCCTATTTCCTAGTCTTTGTGCTTTGTTCGCGAGTATTTTAGGTTGTTTGATGTGTTTGTTGAGCTGTGCAGGTCTCGTTATCAGAAGTGGTGCAAATATTCAAGTATGGGAGAAAAGATGTCAAAACTGATCAGATGTTAATTTTCTGCAGTTGACCGCCCCCTAGGTAGTCCTACCTAGCGGTCCTATGTGGCGGTCAGAGCAAGTTGAAGCCTCGAGAGAAAATTGTAAAGGACCGCCCCCTAGGCATGTCCTACCTAGCGGTCCTACCTAGCACCAAACTCCAGAGAAGTTGATCAAAGATGACCGCCCCCTAGGCATGTCCTACCTAGCGGTCCTAGCTTGCACTAAACTCCAGCCTTGTGTCATTCATGTGACCGCCCCCCAGGCACTGTACTACATAGCGGTCCTACCTAGCGGTGGTCTCCAGTGGTGTTGCAAAAAGATGACCGCGGGGTAGGCAAGTTGCCTACCTAGCGGTCCGTGCAGCGAGTGTTTTAAAATCTGATTCGTTTAGGTCAGCGAGAGACGAGGTTGCGAGCCGATATAAATATAACATCAGAGGGTTTTCAGAAAGAGGTTAGAGACTGCGAAATTGAGAGCTACTCCACCATCCATCCTTGGAAGAGACCGAAAAGCAAGAAGAAGACGAAGGATTCGAAGCAAGATTAGAAGACAACAATGGGTTCTATCTTCTCCTCTTCTATATTTTTGTTTCCTCCATTGATGTGTAACTAAATCCTTACTAGGGATTCAATGTGAACCTCTATGAATACTCTTTGTTAGAATTGACTATGTTTTAGTAATTCAAGTTTTGTTTCATTCAATTTGGGATTTCTTCTTGTCTATGCATGGTTTGTGCTAGTCTTGAATCTAGGGTTTATATGTTAAAGGTTGAGGTGCGCGTGGGTTTCACCATTCTCAACCAATAATCAATTGAATGAATGAATTTATCGTAGCAGGTTATTGCACGTTATCTTTGGTTCTCTTGTTCTTGTGCTTAATGGATTCTCAATTATAGTCTATACGCAGGGTTTGCTAATGACTGTGATTGAGAATACTTGATTGTGTGCTTTGTGGGTTTTAGGTTATAGTCTACACGCAGGGTTTGCTAATGACTTAACTGAGAACGCTTGGTGTATGGTTGATGTATTTTATGCTATAGTTTACACGCAGGGTTTGCTAATGACTGCAGTAGAGAATACTTAATTTATCCCAGGACCACATAGCACTAATTATATATAATTTAAGAACGAACCCTTAATTTGATTAACATTCTTTGTGAAAGTCAATTCGAAGCATTGAGTAAACGTAGTTGGGGATCATTGATGACCTAGTCCTCTCACCTCTTGATCACATTCTCATATTCTTGTTAATTGTTTTCTTAGTTTAATTTAATTTTAATCTCAAATCAATCAAATCAATCTGAAATCTCTTGGTAACTGTTACTTGCTTAGCTTTAATTAGAATTAGTTTTAGTCGATAAATCTCTTTTCCTCGTGGGAACGATCCCTACTTGTCGCTGTACTTATCTCACGATTCGTGCACTTGCGAGTTAGGTTTTTATAACACGATTTTACACATCAAGTTTTTGGCGCCGCTGCCGGGGACTAGTGAATTTATTGGTTATTTCTAGTTTTACTTTTAGTTAATAGATTTATTAGTTCAGGTAGTCGAGTCATTAATTTTTAGCTTTTTAGATTTTTCTTTTTATTTTATTCATTCTTTTTCTTTTTCTTTTCAGAGTTTACTAGTGATTTGTTTGTCTCATTGCAGATTTTTGACAGCAGATGCAAGGTAGAAGTTCTCAACAGGGAGAATTACTACCTTTGAACGATAACATAGATCGTATCAGAAATTTAGTAATGGAAGACGAGTGAAATCAGGAACAGAATCAAGAGAGGGTGCAACAGGCCCCTAACCTTGTTCCTAATCCAGTGTATGAGCCAGAACCGATCAGAACTATGAAGGATTACAGTAGACCAGTTGTGAGCAATGACCCTTTGTGCATTGTGCTAGAACCTGCAGCAAGGAATTATGAGCTGAAGAGTAGCCATTACAATCAGCTGCCCAGTTTCCATGGATTACCAGATGAAGATATACTCTTGTTCTTCAGAGAGTTTTATGGAGCAATTCAGTCCTTCCCTAACTACAGGATAACTGAAAATCAGCTGCGTATGAGATGCATTCCACATGCATTGAAAGGAGAGGCGAAAGCTTGGCTGTTAACTTTGCCTCCTGCATCTTTGAGGACATGGGATGAAGTGCGAGAAAAGCTAACTGATCAGTATTATGCACCTCAGAAAACCAGTGAAATCCGAGCCAAAATTTCGAGTTTCATTCAGCAAGACAATGAGACTTTTTATGAGGCATGGGAGCGTTTCAAGAAATATACCAGGGACTGTCCTCAGCATGGGTTTCTGACGAATCAGTTGTGTCAATGGTTTTATGATGGTCTGACTGAAGTTTCGGGACTTCTAGTGAACAATGCATGTGGTGGATCTATGTATGACAAGCAGCCTGATGAGGTGTACGAGATCTTTGAGAAGTTAGCTCAGAATTCTCGTCATAAGAACTCCAGAAGAAAGAAGGGAATCTACACAGTGGATGCTAGCACAGAGAGTTCCATTCAAATGACACAGATAATGAAGAAGATAGATTCTTTTGCTTCTGAAATTGGTCAGCTGAAACAAAAGGTGTTTATGGGAGAGCACCAGGCAGCAGGTCCTGGACCTGAAGAAGAAGAAGTTCATGCCATGAACAACTTCAACCCCAGACCTAGGAATGATCCATATTCCAACACCTACAATCCCGGATGGAGGAATCATCCTAATTTTTCATGGTCGAACAATCAGAACACTGGTAACCAATGGGGTAACAACAGCAGAAACACCGGTGCTCAGCAAAACTTCGAATCTCAACCAAAGAAGCCTTCAATGGAAGAATTACTGGAGCAACTGCAGCAGCAAATAAAGCAGCAATCACTAGACATGCAGCAGCACATGCAACAGCAATCACAGCAAATTCAGCAGCAATCACAGCAATTAGGGCAGCAATTACAGCAAATCCAGCAATTAGGGCAGCGTATGACACAAACTGACCAAAGGAATGAGGTACAATTTCAGAATATTAATGCTTCAATAAAGAAGACAGAGATCCAAGTTGGACAACTAGCTGAAGCTCAACAAAGAATGGAACAAGGAAAATTTCCAAGTTACACTGAGCAAGCTAAAGCTATGACAATTCTCCGAAATGGTAAGGTGCTAACTGATAATTTACCTGCTGAACTTTCTGATAAACCTATTACTGTTTCAGGTTCTTCAAAAGAAAAGCTCAAGCACCAGGAGGATGAGGTAGTGGTGGAAAAATCCAAGGATTCACCACCCCTACACAAGTCAGCAAATCCTTATGTGCCACCCATTCCATTCCCAGGGAGACTGCAAAAGAGCAAGTTGGAAAAGTCTTACAAAGACATATATGAAATCCTTTCAAAGGTCAATGTCAACTTGCCCCTGTTGGAGATGATTCAGAAGATGCCTGCATATGCTAAGTTTTTCAAGAGCCTTCACACTTACAAAACAAGATTTGTGGAGAATCATCAAGAGTTCATGACCGGAAGTGCTAATGCAGTCCTTCAAAAGTCATTGCCACCAAAGCTTCAAGATCCAGGTAGTTTCTGCATTAACATTACTATTGGTGGTACAACTCTGGAGAGGGCTATGCTAGACTTAGGAGCCAGCATCAACTTAATGCCGACAACTATCTATGAGCAATTGGGTTTGAATGATCTGAAAAAGACAACCATGTCGCTTCTGTTGGCTGATGGGTCTGTAAGGTACCCTAAGGGTTATGTGGAAGATGTGCTAGTGCAGGTAGAAAATCTTATTATTCCTGCCGACTTTGTGGTGCTAGATATGGATGAAGGTGCCAAAGATAGGAACTGCAAGCCTATTCTTTTAGGGAGACCCTTTATGGCAACTGCAAAGACTTTTATTGATGTCCAGAATGGGAAGCTAACGATGACTGTGTTAGATGAGACTGTAGAGTTTAAAGTCTTTGAGTCCCTGAAGTTCCCTGAAGCAGCCGACGATTGTTATTCTGTTGAATGTAATGCAATTGAAGTGGTAAAGTCAACAGTGCAGGATGAGTTGTTAGAAGACATTTCTGAGGAATTGTTAGATTGGGTTTGTGATGTGTTTGAAGATAATGAAGAACTTCAGCAGATAGGAGTTTCAAATGAGGATTCTGACATAGAGGAAGTGTGTACTGAAGTGAAAGATGAGATCAACAAGTCGTTAATCCCATCTATTAGCTCTCCCCCCACATTGGAGCTGAAACAACTTCCTTCTAACCTCAAATATGCATTTCTAGGCGAGAATGAGACTCTTCCAGTGATTATAGCTTCAGATTTAGAGTCAGAAAAAGAAGAGAAACTCTTGGCAGTACTGCAGGAGCACAAAGCCGCCATTGGATGGACCATTGCAGATATCAAGGGAATAAGCCCTACCATTTGTATGCATCACATTCTTTTAGAAGAAGGTTTGAAGCCATCTAGAGAAGCTCAGCGAAGACTTAACCCGAACTTGAAGGAGGTGGTCAAGGAAGAGGTCCTAAAGCTACTCAAAGTGGGTATCATATACCCTATATCTGACAGTAATTGGGTAAGACCGGTTCATGTTGTGCCAAAGAAGTCTGGAATCACAGTGGTGGCGAATGAGAACAATGAGTTGATCCCTACAAGGAAGACCACAGGATGGAGGGTGTGCATAGACTACCGCAAGCTTAACACGGTAACAAAAAAGGATCACTTTCCACTGTCGTTCATCGATCAGATGCTTGAGCGTTTGGCAGGACATGCTTATTATTGTTTCCTGGATGGTTTTTCAGGATATAATCAGATTGCCATCGCTCCAGAGGATCAAGAGAAGACGACATTCACTTGTCCTTTCGGTACCTTTGCCTACAGAAGAATGCCGTTTGGGTTGTGCAATGCCCCTGCCACTTTCCAAAGATGCATGATGTCGATCTTTTCCGACATGTTAGAGAAGTATATCGAGGTATTTATGGATGATTTTTCTGTTTTTGGTAATTCTTTTGACCACTGCCTTGATAATTTAACTAATGTTTTGAAAAGATGCACTGAGACTAATTTAACTCTTAGTTGGGAGAAAAGTCACTTCATGGTGAAATCTGGAATAGTGCTAGGGCATGTGATATCTGATAAAGGCATAGAGGTAGATAGAGCTAAGATTGAAGTAATTGCTAAACTTCCACCTCCTACTTCGGTAAAGGGTGTGAGGAGTTTTCTTGGTCATGCAGGATTTTACAGGCGTTTTATAAAAGATTTTTCAAAAATTAGTCGTCCCCTGTGTAATCTGTTGACCAAGGAATCTACATTTGATTTCAATGATGAATGTATGCTTGCTTTTACAACTCTGAAAGATAAACTGACATCTACTCCTGTAATTATGCCTCCTGATTGGTCCCTTCCATTTGAACTAATGTGTGATGCGTCAGACTATGCTGTAGGTGCTGTTTTAGGACAACGAGTAGATAAATTGCCACATGTTATTTACTACACTAGTCGCACTCTGAATGATGCACAGTTGAATTACTCCACTACAGAAAAAGAATTACTTGCTGTTGTTAGTGCCCTAGAAAAATTTCGTCAATATTTGATTGGGTCTAAAGTAATTGTTTATTCTGATCATGCTGCCTTGAAATATTTACTAACAAAAAAGGAAGCGAAACCGAGATTACTCCGGTGGATCCTTTTATTGCAAGAATTTCACTTGGAAATCAGGGATAAGAAAGGCAGCGAGAATGTGGTAGCTGACCACCTTTCTCGTCTAGTGGAAGAAGAAACTGGAGAAGAAAGTGCCAAGCTCGTACCAATAAACGAGACCTTCCCAGATGAACAGCTGATGAATGTGAGAGCTAAAGATCCATGGTACGCAGACATAGTGAACTATCTTGCTAATGGCATCGTACCAGCCGACCTGAATTCTCAAGCAAAAAGAAGATTCATCTCCCTTTCCAGGCAATACTTTTGGGATGAGCCATACCTGTTCAAATATGGCGCTGATCAGATCATTCGGCGATGTGTCCCTGAAGAAGAGCAGCAAGATGTGCTGAAATTCTGTCACGACCTGAGCTGTGGAGGGCACTTTAGTGCCAAGAAGACTGCTCTAAAAGTTCTCCAATCAGGTTTCTTCTGGACCTCTTTATTTAAAGATGCTTATGTTTTTTGTATTTCTTGTGACAGGTGCCAGAGAACAGGGAACATTGGCAAAGGGGATGAGATGCCCCTTTCCAGTCAGTTGGTGATAGAAATATTCGACGTGTGGGGAATTGACTTTATGGGTCCCTTCCCATCCTCGCACGGATTCACTTTCATCTTGGTGGCTGTGGACTATGTTTCGAAGTGGATTGAAGCAATTGCAACCAAGACGAATGATAGCAAGGTGGTGGTGAAATTCGTGAAAGAACACATATTTGCCAGATTTGGGACACCACGTGCGATCCTCAGTGATGGTGGGAGCCATTTTTGTAACAAGGTTTTTGCCTCGTTAATGAAGAAATATGGTGTCAGGCACAAAGTGGCAACCCCATATCACCCTCAGACTTCAGGACAAGTAGAGGTGAGCAATAGGCAGATTAAGCAGATATTGGAGAAGACGGTGCAACTAAATCGAAAGGATTGGTCGACTAAGCTTAATGATGCATTGTGGGCGTACAGAACTGCCTACAAAACCCCGATTGGTATGAGTCCTTATAGGATAGTATATGGAAAAGCTTGTCATCTTCCAGTGGAGTTGGAACACAATGCCTATTGGGCGCTGAAGAAGTTGAACTTCGATTTAGATAAGGCAGGAGAGGAATGAAAATTGCAGATGAGTGAGCTTGAGGAGCTTCGGGACAATGCTTATGAGAATGCCAAGATATACAAAGACCGGACGAAGAAACTGCATGATAGCAAAATCCTTCGGAAGGAATTCCAACCGGGGATGCTTGTCCTTTTGTATCAGTCAAGGTTACGGTTGTTTCCAGGGAAGCTGAAGTCACGTTGGCGAGGTCCATATAGGGTTACTCAGGTTTTCCCGCACGGAGCTGTGGAAGTTGAAAGTCTTCCCGGTCAGCAGAGATTTAAGGTTAATGGGCACCGACTCAAGCCGTACCTGTGTGCATCCGAGCTAAGGATTAATGAGTTTTCTCGCCTCAATGAGCCGTAAGGCTCTTTTGCGTCTTGCCCAGACGTTAAATAAAGCGCTCAGTGGGAGGCAACCCACCTAGGTAATATTTTCTTATTTTATATTTTTGTCTATTTTTGAGTCAGTTTTTTTTTTAGGAGTCTCGAACGTTCTTAAACCCGATGAATATGGTTATTGGATATAGAGTTTTACAGGAGATATTATTCAATTCAGGTTTGGGGGTGTTCGATCAATTAATTTTTCTGTTTTAGGAGAGAGCTGGTATGTTTTATGCGTGTTTTACTTTTGGCCAGGTATCAGGTATGCAGAAAATATGTTTCGCGGGATAGGACCGCCCCCTAGGCACATGCCTGGGCAGCGGTCTCTCTAAAGGGGTCTCTCTGGAGTTGACCGCCACTTAGTCCCGCTGGGTGTGCACGTTCCTGACCAGCTGAAAATCCTAAAGAGAGTCTCTGGAAATCAGTGCAAGGTGGGACCGCCCCCTAGGCACATGCCTGGGCAGCGGTCACTCTTAAAGAGCATCTCTGGACTTCAGTGCAGGGTAGGACCGCCCCCTAGGCACATGCCTGGGGAGCGGTCACTTTTAAAACATATCTCTGGACTTCAGTGCAACGTAGGACCGCCCCCTAGGCACATGCCTGGGCAGCGGTCCCAATGTAAGTGAAACAGTGCGTTTTGCACCTGGGTTTGCATGCATGCGTTTGACCGCTGGGTAGGACCGCCCCCTAGGCAGGTACCTACCCCGCGGTTATTTTAAAAAAACCCTACTGCACCTTGTTAAATTGGACCGTGCGCAGCCCCTTTCTTCTTCCCTTGGCTGCGCACGTTCTCTCTCCTTTCTTTCTCTCTCTAATTTTCTCTCATTCCTCCATTGTTACTCTCTCTCTCCAACAAGTCACAAGGTATGATTTCTACCTCTCTTCTCTCAATTTTCTTCATGATTCCATTGTATTTGACTTGAGATATCTTTATTTATGTAATTTTTGATGGATTTTGGGATTATTTTGTGTGAAAATTTCGAATTCCCTTGCTTAGAATCATTATGTTTCTTGTGAAAATTGATTATCTTGTTGGATTTGAAACATGCATGGTTGGTTTTTCATTTGTTTTAAATGGGATTTGAGATTATTGGCATGGGTGATTATTGTATTCTTTGATATAATGTTTTTTTTTTGACATTGATATTATTAGAATTATGATGTTATTGTTAGAATGCCCAATGTGGATTATAATGAGTTTGATACAGTTATAATGATGAGTTTTTATTGGTAATATGTGTATTTGGACACTTACCTTGAAACGAAGTGCTGCCAATTTCTGTTCAGAATATCTGTGGATTTATTTTGATTATTTATTGTGACAGATGGCAAAAACTCATATTGGCAAGCGCCCTCGGATTAGTGCAGCAGATAAAGGAAAGCGTCCGGCCACTCCAAGACTGGCGTAACACAAAGAATTCCGAGATAGGGTGAACAGGTTCCAGGCACGGCCCTGGATTATTGAGAGGGGCATTGATCTAGAGAGTATGGCACAGACGCCCATTCCAGCCGCCGTTGCTGCCCGCCAGTGGGAGAGGTACGTTGCTAGGCCGACTAGGCCTAATAGGAGTCTCGTGATCGAATTCTATGCCAGTGCCATGGCAGGGAGGCTCCAGGATGGGGGAGTTGTTGTGGTCCAGGGGGTTGAGATCCTGATCAATCCCGAGGTAATAAATCAGTTCTTCGAGGTTCTTGATTTTGACATTGGAGGCGGAGGAGGGGTGGAGTACCTTGATACTCTCGACCCGTTTCGAGGACGAATGGCTGCAATCCTTAAGATGGATGGGCTTGACCAGTGGGACCTATTGCGGAAGTTGTACCAGCGTGACACACATATGGACGTCGCCTTTTGGAACATTTTTCTGACGTGTTCGCTGCTACCTTCTCAGCACCGCACAGAGATTTTCTATAACCAGGCTCGTATATTGCTCCGATTGAGGACTGGTGGCCCCATCAACATTGGGAGGGTGATTTTTGGTGCTATTCGTGAAGCCTGTGGCACTGATGACTTATCCATGGTATTTCCATGTTTGATCACGGCTTTCTGCAGTCGGGCAGGAATTGATGTGACTGCAGGTTTGGAGCACAATGACCCATCTATGCTCACCCGGACTAGATGGAACCAGCAGTTAGCTCTTCGGGGTTTGCCTCCTGTTGGAGATTATGCGCGACGCAGACGTCGCAGAGAGGAGTGTGCAGCAGCAGCTGCCGCGATGGCACAGGAGCAGCCTGAGGAGGATGCACCTGCAGCACAGCCCGGAGGTGATCAGTTTCACACTCTTTTGCAGGCTATGAAGGCTCACATGGATTTGTGCATCAGGCAGATGGAGGTTCGTATGGAGGAGCGTTTTGACGATGTCGAGACGAGCATAGATGATTTGCGCACGATGATGACTAGTCGGTTTTCTGTGGCTAGTGGGAGTGGAGCTCCATCTCAGCCTCCTATTCCTGATCAGGATCCTTATGCAGCTAGTGGATCGGGATTTGAGCAGCATTTTGATGACCAGAGGACCCCGATCATGCAGTTTGATGATGTGGAGCAGCAGGATGACCAGATAGACTCTGACCAGAACACCGAGATTTTGCACTTATCAGATGAGGATGGCGGAGATTGACAGGATATGATTTCTTTTGACTTTTTATTTTATTTTCTTTTTCTTTTATTTTTCTTTGGATATTTTAGTTTATTTCTTTTTGTCTGTCCCTACCATAACTGTCTTGACTGTCAACATTGTGGACAATGTTAAGCTCAGGTTTGGGGGTATTTAGTGTCGTTTTGGTTTTTAGTTTTATTTTCGTTCTGAGTCTGTCGTTCCTCCTGAATCTTTGATGAGATGCGTTGATGTGTGCTTTAGAACCAGTATGCTTTATTCAATGTGTTTAAACTAAAGTATAGCCACTTAGAGTATTGCGTTGCATTTTTCAAAAATTATGACATGCTCTTGATATGATAGTGGATAGGATGCTTAGTTGGATTGCCATGATTAATAGTGGAGACTACCTTGGTGAGTTCACTAAGCCAAAAAGCGTACATAAATGACATGATATGAGTGATTAATTGTTTCTACTCTTTAAACACTACATAGGTTCTTAGCACTAGACTTGATCTCTATAGGTTTAACATTGAGCATTATAGAACGTTCATCATAAAAGATTTCACATGCTATCTTTGATCTTGAGTAAGTTGAACCAATGGAAGTGATTTCAGACTATGTGTGCTTGATCTACTTAAAAGGCCTTAAATATTTCCTATCTTTGTGTGTGTGCTCCATAGTCCTGTTTGAAGCCAAACACTGATTAGCCTTTTTCTTTCTTCACCACACTGACTTTAACCCATGTAAGCCTGAATTATAGCCTTACCTTTTTATCTTGGGATCATACATTGAGATTGTGAAGAGGACTTGAGATTTCGCCGCAGGAATATGTGCGAAGGTAATGAGTAACAAGTGAAGAAGAGCTGCATTCAATCCAAAGCTGAGAGGAACTGTATTTGTATCGTAAAAAAAAAAAAAAAAAAATGGTGCAACAGAAATATGCACGGTTCAATGAATTCAACCAGTCAAATGACTGGTAGTGTTGTATCTACTCTTAAAGGAGTTATCAAGAATTTGGTGAAAGAGGTGGTTTGAAATTAATGGTGAGTGGTGTCATTCCACTTGCAAACAGGAAGAAAGGAAGGCCTAGAAGAAAGCAAGGCCTTGAAGACGAAGTGAAGACTCTCATTGAATGATCCTAGGGTTTTTGAATTCCTTTTTCCTGTTATTTCTTAGCCCCTACCCAATAGCCCCATTACAACCATAATGAAAGTCTGATTGATCTGCTGGTTATCCTTGCAATGAAAGTAGAAGGTAAGAGTGTGCTTAATCTTGTTCATAATGCTTGATTCTTTTCATGAGATCTTTTGCTTACAAATCAAGCGTTCTTTCAATGATATATTCATATGCGATAATAACTTGAAATTTCTTGTGCATAAATTCCATTCGTATATGCTTGATGAGTGAAATTGCCTAGGTTCTGTGTGAAATATGAGCGATATCTCGTGAGAAGTAGAGTTGAGGCGAATTATATCTATGGCGTCTGGCAAAGGTGTTTTTGATGCTAGATTGTCTTGAGCATGGGCTTTTCATTTAAAACGAACAATGTTTTCAGTTTTGTGGCTTAATTTTAGTCTTTACATATTGGCTTTAGCATGCATTGTTTCGTAATGGGCGCTATTCGATTGCATCTCGAATGATGGGATTTTGTTGGATATGTTTGTGGGTGTCATAGCTGTAAACCCTCAGGAGACAAAACTCCTCCTCTAGGGACACCTAAAGGTTTAAAGGCTTGTAGCATATGCTCAATGCTATCGCGCTCCCTGCGAAAGTGGCTTAGCTAGGATTTAGTTTTTCTTTTTAGTTGGTTAGTTGGTTTTGCTCGAGGGCTAGCAAAAGTTAGGTTTGGGGGTATTTGATCGGTCTATTTTTATATATGTTTCAGACCCCTATTTCCTAGTCTTTGTGCTTTGTTCTCGAGTATTTTAGGTTGTTTGATGTGTTTGTTGAGCTGTGCAGGTCTCGTTATCAGAAGTGGTGCAAATATTCAAGTATGGGAGAAAAGATGTCAAAACTGATCAGATGTTAATTTTCTGCAGTTGACCGCCCCCTAGGTAGTCCTACCTAGCGGTCCTATGTGGCAGTCAGAGCAAGTTGAAGCCTCGAGAGAAAATTGTAAAGGACCGCCCCCTAGGCATGTCCTACCTAGCGGTCCTACCTAGCACCAAACTCTAGAGAAGTTGATCAAAGATGACCGCCCCCTAGGCATGTCCTACCTAGCGGTCCTAGCTTGCACTAAACTCCAGCCTTGTGTCATTCATGTGACCGCCCCCCAGGCACTGTCCTACATAGCGGTCCTACCTAGCGGTGGTCTCTAGTGGTGTTGCAAAAAGATGACCGCGGGGTAGGCAAGTTGCCTACCTAGCGGTCCGTGCAGCGAGTGTTTTAAAATCTGATTCGTTTAGGTCAGCGAGAGACGAGGTTGCGAGCCGATATAAATATAACATCAGAGGGTTTTCAGAAAGAGGTTAGAGACTGCGAAATTGAGAGCTACTCCACCATCCATCCTTGGAAGAGACCGAAAAGCAAGAAGAAGACGAAGGATTCGAAGCAAGATTAGAAGACAACAATGGGTTCTATCTTCTCCTCTTCTATATTTTTGTTTCCTCCATTGATGTGTAACTAAATCCTTACTAGGGATTCAATGTGAACCTCTATGAATACTCTTTGTTAGAATTGACTATGTTTTAGTAATTCAAGTTTTGTTTCATTCAATTTGGGATTTCTTCTTGTCTATGCATGGTTTGTGCTAGTCTTGAATCTAGGGTTTATATGTTAAAGGTTGAGGTGCGCGTGGGTTTCACCATTCTCAAGCAATAATCAATTGAATGAATGAATTTATCGTAGCAGGTTATTGCACGTTATCTTTGGTTCTCTTGTTCTTGTGCTTAATGGATTCTCAATTATAGTCTATACGCAGGGTTTGCTAATGACTGTGATTGAGAATACTTGATTGTGTGCTTTGTGGGTTTTAGGTTATAGTCTACACGCAGGGTTTGCTAATGACTTAACTGAGAACGCTTGGTGTATGGTTGATGTATTTTATGCTATAGTTTACACGCAAGGTTTGCTAATGACTGCAGTAGAGAGTACTTAATTTATCCCAGGACCACATAGCACTAATTATATATAATTTAAGAACGAACCCTTAATTTGATTAACATTCTTTGTGAAAGTCAATTCGAAGCATTGAGTAAACGTAGTTGGGGATCATTGATGACCTAGTCCTCTCACCTCTTGATCACATTCTCATATTCTTGTTAACTGTTTTCTTAGTTTAATTTAGTTTTAATCTCAAATCAATCTGAAATCTCTTGGTAACTGTTACTTGCTTAGCTTTAATTAGAATTAGTTTTAGTCGATAAATCTCTTTTCCTCTTGGGAACGATCCCTACTTGTCGCTGTACTTATCTCACGATTCGTGCACTTGCGAGTTAGGTTTTTATAACACGATTTTACACATCATGTATATATATATTCAAAGTTTGATGAACAAGCTAAGAAGAATCTTGATTGCTAAAGTCTAAAGATATTATAAATATCCTTCAAAAAAAAAAAAAAAAAAGATATTATAAACGCGTTTTTGGAACATTTTGGACCACCATTAATATTGCTTTTCAAATTTCAATTACAATAAATTGATTTGAGAGGGAAGAACATTACACACAACACGACTTTAACATAGCTAGGGCAAAGGGGAGAGAGCTTCAAAGGTTGAAATGGTTGACTCAACTTTTCTTTTGGCAGATATCATATAAACCAGAAACTTGTCGAGTCCAATACATGTAGCGGTTCAATTGGCAACTGTACGTTGGGCTGGTCAGCTTTGAATGAATCTTCACCATTTAGAATCTCAATGGTTTAAGCTACATAAATATTGGTATTATCATCATAAATCACAAGTGATCATGAGGTTATTTCTTTGCACATTGAACTACAAAGTGCGGGAAGACCGTCCCTCCCCTGTAGTGAAAGTAAATAAATCTTATAGTGCATAATCCCGACAAGTAGTTTAGTGTAAAAAAAAAAAAAAAAAAAGATCAAAGGGAAGATATGTATCAAAATTTGGCTACCATAATCCCAATTCCCAACATATGGGTTAATTAGGTCATATTGGAAATGATGATGTAACCCGCTATGAATTGGTTCCAACTTCCAAACATATATATTGCTATCTATGTAGATCCAACAATAATAATGATATGATGTTCACCTAAAACCTAAGATGATCAGTCCCCACTCCCCACAAATATTTTTAAAATGGAATTCTTAATAATGGAATTGATCATTAACTTCTAACAAGAATGATATATAATTGTGTTGGAATTATCAGATTAAATCTTGATCATGGAAATCTCGAGCAACAATTGAGGCATGAAGTGGCAATTCTATATAGATGTTACACTCGAGAGGTTGAGTATTTTGACTCATACGTTCCACCTAATAATTCTTTTCAATGTTTTTTATTTCATATGATTATTATTATTATTATTATTTAATGTGAATATTGTTGAAAGGCGGTTCAATGTTCTTGACACGACTCTGTCAACCCACACCGTGTATATATATATATATAGTGCCACCTGTTAATTAATTAATTATATTTTTAATAGTAAAAAGAAGAAGAGATTATAAAAGAATACATGAGAATCTTCTAAGGTGATGAGTTGCATTTGATTTTTCATATAAAAATCCAAGTGCTTTCTCGGAGCAGTATTCCCTTGTCTAATTAATTTAGTTGTTTGATTAGTACAAAACATTCACAAATTAATACCACGTACCATGTTCCCTTTTCTTTTTCATTTGAAAGCTAAAGTATAATCTATTCCCATCACATGTATTATATTATGTCGTATTAGATTTCTCTAACGGGGTGTATTCAATTAGGATTCTTGAGGACATTTAAAGATATTATAAATCCTGGTGTATTCAATTTGGATATTTAAAGACTTTAAAAGAGTCTATATTAATCTAATGGTATTCAATTCAGATTTCTATGGACTTTTAAAGAATCCTTCCAAATCCGGGTGTATTGAATTGATACTTTAAAAATGTCTACAAGAATCAAGGTGTATTCAACTAGGACTAGATTTTAAAGGATTTTCTTAGGTCATGAATTTTGGTGGACTTGATGGTAAGAGATATAAATATCAAATACCATAACATGTCCGGCTTTCTCCCCAAAGATTTTGGTGGACTTTACTCTCTCTCTCTCTCAAACCAAAAACGTGTTGATTCTTCTCTGTTCAAATAATCCTGATCGATAATCTTCCCATACTGATTTTTCGACTGCAGTTCTTTGAGAATAATGAGTTATATATATATATATATATATACATAGTAAAAATATTGTAATATTGACTGTGCTTACTCTTTGCTGCTCCATAATTGACATGCTTACTCGTATGGATCAACAATTGACACACCGTGCTTTCTTTCGTCTTTGAAGAACATCTCCAGCCTCTTCAATTCATTAAAAGTATCAAAAGCATAGCCAATAGGGATATATATATATACAACACCTCGATCATGTATATATCATTAATTACCCTATAAGAATTTTCATTTGTGATGATTATGATGATATAATGGTGGCACCGGTTCGGTTTGGTTCCGGTTTCGGTTCCAAACCGCCGGTTTCGGTTTATAGGCCACCTAAAACCGAAACCGAAACCGAAACCGAAACCGGAAAAACCAGTTTGTTACCGGTTTCAAACCGCCGGTTTGGGACGGTTTCAGTTTCGGTTTCGGTTTCGGTTTTGGGCGGTTTTTCAAAAAAAAAATCAAAAAAGTGCCACGTGGCAACTTTTGATTGGTGGATTTTTTTTTAAATTTTTTTACAAACCGGCGGTTTAAACCGCCGGTTTCGGACGGTTTGGAGGAATCCCAAATCGGAACCGGAACCGGAACCGGAACCGGAACCACCAGTTTCCAAACCGACGGTTTTGGTTTCGGTTTCCGGTTCCGGTTTGGCCATTCCGGTTCTGGTTAAACCGCGGACAAAACCGACGGTTTAACCGAACCGTGGTCAGCTCTATGATGATGATATCAGCAGCATTCATGCTTGATGTTGCTAACGCTCTAAGGATTAAAGCCATAATGCATGTATGCTACCACCTGACCTTATTACATATACTAATTATATTGAATGAGTATATATTGATGACATGATACATAATAAGCTCGTCCTATATATTCAAACATTTAAAAAAAAAATGCCTAATAATCAATCAACATTTATTTGCTTAAAAATGGTGGTTTTTAATTAAATTCATAAATGGATGCATAGACGTATGTTATTAAATTATTATATAGATAACTTGATATATTTGTTTTATTGAAACATAATATATGACAGACAGACAAAGACAAAAGACCAAAAAAAAAAAAAAAAACCTATAAGTAAGCCATAAGCAAAGTCCAAATGGAGAACTGGAAAAAGAAATAACTGATAAATGGGGTGAAAAATAATAGAAGAGAAAAGGAAGAAAGTAGAAACTGATTAAGAGGGTGAAAAGTAATAGAAGAGAAAAGGAAGAAAGTAGAGATTGTTGTTAGTACTGCAAATTGTATTAATGAATCCTATTGGTTGAGTGTATATATTGTGTTATTGGGTCATATATTGGTATAATGCTTCATCTATAATAGAAGTCAGACATAACAAATCCATGAAAGTCTATGAATGTTTAAACAAATCCATAAAAGTCTAAGATAGATATCTAAACAAATCCATAAAAATCTGAGATAGATGTCTAAACAAATCAATGAAAGTTCATGTGAATTTATAAATGTCCATAGAAATCCATAAAAATCTATCATTTAAAAAATGTCTTTAAATATCCTCAAAAACCCTAATTGAATACAACCTCCTAATTTTAGCTTTACAAATCTTATATCAAGTAGGGAGTAGGGACCGGAGGGGTGCAGGTAGAGATGGACGTTTGGGGAATGGGGATGGATATAGGTCCCCCCCGCCGCCCCCGCCCCCCAATACCTAGACCCTTCCCCCATCCCTCCCCATTTCCCCATTTGGGGAAAATGGGGATGGGGAATTTTGGGGAGACCTATATCCATCTCCATCCCCAATTCCCCATTTTCCCCATTTTCCCCGTTTCCCCGTTCCCCTGTTTCCCCCGTTCCTCCATTTCCCCATTTGAATAAAAATTACAAATTAAACTGAAAAATCAAACATTCCATTGCAAATATAAAATAAAATTCATTAGTGCATTACAAATACAAAATAAAGTGTTTTAAAATTCACAAGTTCATTACAATAACAACTAATTGTTGAGAAAATGAGAGCAACTTTAGGTTTTAGGTTTTAGATCTTGAAGTTAAAATGAGTAAAATTGTATATACTTAGGGTTAGAGAGTTAGGTTTTCAAAGAATAAAAAAAATATAAAATATATATATTATAATTATATTTATATTATTATATATAATTGGGGGAAATGGGGATGAGGGACCTCCCCCCCATCCCCATCCCCATCCCCATCTCCATCTCCATTTCAACATAATTGTGGGGAAAATGGGGAAATGGGGATGGGAAGGGGTCCCCCCCCCCCCCCCCCTCCATTTCCCCATTTCCCCATTTTTCCCAACAACAAAAAAATCCCCAAATAGGGATGGGAACGGGGAAAATTGAGGCCCCAAGGGGAAATGTGCATCTCTAGGTGCAGGCAGCATGCAACTCTATCTTGTATATAATGTTGTTGAGAATTTGAGATAAACATCATCTTATTATTTCATGATAATTGAATAATTGGCTAATGTATATAAATCTTATCCTCTTATTCAGGTCATTATGAATTTATGATTTATGTCCATGGTGAATCTACACTACTACCAAATCTGGAGGGTAAATTGTAAAATGTTTGAGGATACGTGGAGTCAATGAGTCAAAGAAGTGGAAGACAGCATACGTGGCTATTATTTTTTAATTTTGAGAATTTCGAAAAGCTGTTTATACGTCAGAGTCAGATCAAACTGTACGGTCCACAACAATTAACAAAGCAAGCAGAGTAGAGAGAGCGTAGAGCCCATAGCTTTTCTAAAACCGTTGGATCCAAAAAAAAAAAACCGATGGCTCATCCTGTATGGCTGTAATCCCCTTTTAACTAACCCAACCCCAACCTCTGGTTACATCATTTATTGCATTCATGTCCCTATACTTCCCCTTATTTCCATCCGCTTTTCCACATTCATTCCCCTTTTATCCCTCGCATTCACATTCACATTTATTAATTGTACTACCACTGGAATTTGGATTCGATGGATGTATAATTATAAGTTTTTTTTTATTTTTTTTTAATAATTAATATTTCCTCTAAATTTTTTTATTTTTTATTTTTTTATTTTTTGAGTTGAGATTGATCAAGTGATAAACTCCTTACACGTATCATTCCCTTATCCATTGAATTGTAAACGATAAAAAGACTCATTTTCAGTGGTGAAAATTTCATTTCGAAATCCTTAAAATTTTGTCTAAGATATTATATTCAAATGACATAATATATGAACTTGTAATTAATATATCATTTATATATAAATTTTGAACAAACTTTGTTAAATTTAGTATTACTCTTACTTTTATACAAAAGTATATGGAATTGTATGAATTTTTAATGATTTATCTTGAAAAAAAAAAATTGTTTTTTAAAGTATAATATTTGATTGTTGATCATATAATAGTTTAAGATATATATATATATATATATAATAGTTTGGGACGGATTATCAATCGTCAACAAATTTATACGAGATTTTTATTTATATCAATCAAATTAATGAGATTTTAATCTTTACAATTGTTATATATATTACTTTCAATACATTTTAGTCATCCATACCAAAAGATAAAATGTTTTTTTTTTCAAAAATATATATTAATATGATACTTTTGTTTATATTCATCACACTAATGATTTTTTTTTTTTTTTTGAAATATTACAATAATTCGCGGTTTTTGGGGAGGAGGAGAGATTCAAACCTAAAACCAGAACCTCATGATATAGGTGTTAGGGGCGTACCATCAGACTAACCTCATCTTGTCACAATAATGAAAATTTGATATTAGAAAAAAAAATTGACTTTTTTATTTTATTTGCAATGACGACAACTCGAATATGAGACATTGCCAATTTTTTATTTTTATTAATTTTACTTATCAAGGTCAATTGATATATATATATATATATATAATTTTAGAACATCTAACCACAGCCACATCTTTTAATGAAAGGTTGATTTGTTTAATTTCAGGATATCCTGACTAAAGAACTATATATATATAATTTCAATACATTAAAAAAGTCAAATCCATCAAAATCTATAGGGGTTGGACAAGATTTGTTATAAGCATTTATGTTTATAATTCTAATTTTAAAATCCATCAAATTCCATCATTTAACCAAAATCTGTAAATTCAATGATTTCTTGAATACACCTAGATTTATTTGGATTTCTTAAAAATCTTAATTGAACACATTTATATTTATTTGAATTTGAAAAGAATCTTTACAAATCTAGATTAACTACACTAGACTTTGATAAAGTCTTTACGAATTTGGATCGAATACACATAAATTCCAATAAATTCTATATTGCTAAGATTATTAGAATGGTGGTCGTTTTATTGATTTGTAGATAGGGACGACAAAAATCCCCGACCCGCCTCAAACCTGCGGGGCCCCGGTCCATTTGGGGTGGGTTTGGGGCAATAAAAACGGGTAATATGGCGGGTTTGAGGCACATTTCTTAACCTGATCGGGTTACCATATCGGGTATGAGGCCGTCCTTTTTGACCCAACCCGCCCCATTTGACCCGGAATATATATATATATATATATATTTTTTAAAAATATATTTTTAAATATAAAAGGAAAAGAAAGAAAAAAACTCTATGTTGGCTGAAAAGAAAACAATTTGAATTTTTTATGTTTAAAATATTTTGATGAAGATGTTGAATGGATTGTATTGATACCGAAAATGTTGTATGTATTTTGTATTTTTGTTTAAGTCATTTTGGGATTTGTATTTTATACTTTACGGATGAATTTAATATGTTTATTAAACTTAATTATCATGTTATATTAAATTTAAATTTATGTAAATGAATCGGGTCGGGTTTGGGACACCCTTAACCCAAACGAATCGGGTTTTGGGTGAAAATTGAAAACTCATTCAGGTCACGGGTCGGGTTTGTGATAACCATTAAAAACTGGATTTTGGGTTTGGGGCGACCTTGACCAGCCCCGACCCGCCCCATTGCCATCCCTATTTGTAGATGTAGGATTTGTGAGAAATAACGAGAAGAATTGGGTCAGAAGTGAAAAAGTATTGAAATGTCGCGCTTAGTTGGAAATTATCTTTGAACCGCCTTCTCTCGACCCACAAACCCTATATATACATAGCTTGAGTGAAGCTAGGTTTGCCAAACTCAATAGCCAAACACGGCTTCCTAAAAAAAAAAAAAAGTTTTCCTAAAATTCCTTGTTCTGTCTGCAACAAATATGGCGGCAGCCTCTTCTAGAAGATCATCGAGCGGACCAATGATGCGGTCACTCTCCCCTTCCGGGAGATTCTGCAACTCTCATTACACATCGTCGTCGTCGTCAGCTTTCGCTTATTCCTCCTCCAGTTTCTCCGCCAGATCCTCTACTTTTTTCAACAGATCTGCTTCTCCGACACGTGTCAACCTCTGCGGCAAAAACAAACCGGCCCAAACGACATCGGCTCACTCAGTAAGGTTCGTGTCTCCCAACCGCTCAAATTCCATCACCTCCACCTCCACCTCCACCTCCTCTCGAAACAATCAGATTTTGAAAAATCACACCAGTACTACCACCACCACCAAACAAAAGAGAACCTGTATGTGTTCTCCTACTACGCACCCTGGCTCCTTCCGCTGTAGCCTCCATAAAAACAATTCAAGTTCGAGTTCCAATTACTCGCCAAATAATCGGCTGGACGCGAGGAGATCGGCGATGAAGAACTCACTGGTAAGGATCGGTGGAGTAGAAGGAGATTTGGTGAAGAGAGCTTTGGCGGCTTTGATTCGGCCCTCTTCTCACCAGCAAAAACGACGCGCCGGTTTTCAGCAGCGCCCGAGTCGATTGTCTATCATGTCCAAAGCTGAGGATGATTTATCATGAAAACTTTTTGGACATTATATATATTGTGTGTACATATACAGATATAGACCTATAATATGAAAATCAAGCCATTTTCAAGGCGCTTGCTTTTGCACTCAATTTAAATTTAAAATTTTGACCTGGTATAACACAAGTTAAATTATAAAATTGAGATTAAATTAACTAAAATTTGGTGCTTGGTTCTGTTGATCAACTTCAGATATCAGTCCATTCGATACAGTTTTTTTATATTCTAAATTTTGTGGTTGTTGATGTGGTTATATTTGTCGTTTATACGTATGTAGGTGTTTCTGCGTCTACGTCTCATGAACGCCGCCGTGTATGTTCTTCCAAGTTCCAAATCCGTACATCGTCTGGTTTGTGTATTTCCACTTCTTTTTTTATTTAATTGTTATTATTTTATGAATATACTTGGAATTGGAATGAGCACCTTCTCTGCGGTGAGTTTTCGGATCCTTGTAGCTGAATGAATGAGCACATTTTCCACTAATATCTCGGGAGGTAAATTTTTTTTTCTCTTTTCTTTTTTTGTTGGTATCTAGGATCTGGATTTTGTCATGCAGGTATTCGTCTGTCATCCCCAACTGCGTTACCAACTTATTCGTTGGAAGTAGGCGTTTTTCATGCACCTATTCCTCTGTCATTACCAGCCGTGTTACCAACATATAGGTTGGAAGTAGGCGTCAACTACATGACCCTGTGGTATATATGTTGGAAGTAGGTCCCAACTGCTATGTTGGATTCGTAGAGGATGATAGATAAGAAACGGCCTTCACCCGGTAAATTAGAACTTGCTCCTGCATAGGTTGTTATCATTATTATTACTACTGTAGTTGTTTTGGTTGCAGGTATTTAATTTCTTGGGCTTGAATTGGAGGATTGGTTGCAGTGGGTAGTGGATGTAACTTGTAAGAATTGGAGGACACCCCTGACCTCAGCGATCCCTTTGTCTTTGCCTTTGCCTTTTACAATTAGGAACTAGGATATAATTAAAAAAAAAAAAAAGGAGTTAGATTAATACCTAAATTAATGAAATTAGAGGAGACATGAACTATTGATGCGGTCACCAAACCTCAACAAACGGGACTTGAAAATAATTGTAGGAATAGTTCAATCTGATAATGGAAAATTGAAAATTGGACTTTTATTTTCCCTTGAGAAGAGTGATGTTCCATTTGAAGAAATATTACAGGATTAGCAAGTCTCAAGTGGCAACAAAAGAAGAGTGGAAAAAAGAGTAGAGGAATGGTCCCAATCTAATCTAATACAGAAGAAGAAGGTCCCATACGTTATCAAGTGCCCCCAAAAGATAAGGTTGTCAGAACGAAAGTTGTGTGTCATGGATATAAGATGCCATTTTTGGTTTCAGTCATTGTCTCCACACTTTTACTTTGATACTCCTAAGCAAAACTTACTCTCTAGTCTCTTCCATCTTCATTCGATAGACAAATAATTTATATTATTAATTCCAAAGAAAAATCAAAGTTGACGATAGTGATACCTAGAGGTCCTGTTGTGGAGATATTAAAAACAAAGAAAAAATGAACCTCTGTAATTGAAAGCCAAAGGCAGAGTAGCAGCAGATGGGGCCTAAATCCACTTTTGCAAAAGAAAATCGGTTCAACGTTATCCTCACTCACTTGGGAGAGGGAGGTCCACATTACGTGTCAGATTCTTAGACTTATCATTATTTACTGTATTTGTTTTGTTCACTTTCCACTCTTGTGGGATTTGGAAAGACAAATACCGTCAAAGGGATCGAGTCAGAAATATGGATATCCGAGTCAGGATGACGTTTGGATGGTAAGAAAAATTGGATGCTGGCATGTCCAGTAAGATGTTCCACAAAAGAGTAGATGAGTATATGTTTGGGTTGTGATTTGTGACTAATAAGGAAAATGAAAAATTGAATTATATAAGAATAAGATACATCATAATCATATATAGTAATGTGCATGCACCAGCCACATGGGATGGTGGATGATGAAAATTGGTTCGGTTTCTTTGGGATAAGGATTCCATAATTTTGGTTGAGTTGGCAACAGAGTGAAAGAAAAGACAATTGATACTAGCCTGCTTTCCCTTTCATTGTCCTAATTTTAGGTTTTGGATCGATCAATTTCACCAAGTAGCTATTATATCTGATATACCATGCTTGGTTGCCCAATTTAAAGATGGTCAAGTGTGGTAGCCAAAAATGGTTTATAGGCCCAAGAGTGCAAAAGCCCAAACTAAACTCTACTTTGGCCCGAGTTTAGAGAGTCCAGCAAGCCCAACGAAGACAGCAACAACGTGACTTGGTCGTTTGAAAGACCAAGTCAGCCAGGTGTGCTAACAACGAGATTTTGGGGGAGAGAATCTCTCCTAGGATCTCGCCCACGATCAGTCCTCTATCCTACCTACCTACTTCAAACGGTTACCTAAAAGCTTTTCTATAAATAGCCAAGCATTCTTCTCAGTAAAGGGGAGAAAAAACAAGCTTAAGAAAGCGTACTGAAATTCTGTCTCAAAAGGATCACGGTCACCGGAATCCAGATTATTACGATCATCATTGCTCAGCCCAAGCATAACTAAGGCTAACAATCTAAATCAATTCCTTTGCTATTTCTTATTTCTGTTCTATTTTATCTGTTCTTCCAATTTTGCAGGTTATTAGGTCAGTCGACCAATGTCTATTTTCGTCGACTAAGTTCTTTTGCAGGTCGATCCAGCAGACGACAACACAATCCACGAAAACTCGACCCAAGTTGCATTGGGCCTGACAACATACGATCCGATCCGATCCGTATCGATTGTAGGTCGACACCCTACATCAAGTATGGGAATCCAAGAACATAATGGCCCATAATAATAAAGGCCTGTTAAATGAAGTGCACATTGGGTTTGTGGTACTTTGAGCCTTGCCTTTACTTAAGGGTCGTTTGTTTTTATATCTAAATACTGAATAGTCTTGAATTTTTCTAAAGACTGAATATGGACTGAAATATGAACTTGAATCACATGTTTTTTTTTTCGTCACATCTAAATGTAGTATCAACACGTTTGTTTTTTAAAAGTAAAATTGTCTGAAAATAAGTAATTTTACATTGAAAATAAGTAATTTTATATTTATACACTTGTTAAACAATTATATATATAATATGGAATAAAAACAATCCAATAATAATAATTATATATGAACATATATGATCATGATCTTCTTCTTCCATTACAAATAAACTTAATTTTTATTAAGGAAAGAAAAGTTTTTTTTTTTTTTTTCAAAAAATAAAATGCAAGGAAAACTCACACAAAACACTCTAAAAAAAATAATATATAAATACATCACCAAAATATCATAATAAAGTATTGATATTAAATACCAATATGAGAAGTGATTATAGTTCTTTTTTATTTTTAAAGCTATTTAAAATAAGCAATATATTAAAATAAAGATTTTTATAACATATATAATTATGATGAAATTGGAAATATATTATATACAGGGGATAATATCGGAAGAAAAGATTTTGGATTATATTTAATGTAATTAAGTGATTTGCAATTAAATGAAAAGTTATGATTTTTTACTTTTTATTTTAAGTTGTTTGATCACTTAACAAAATTAAAAAAAAAATAATAATAATTATGATTCAAACCTATTAAGTTTTAAATGGAAAAAACAAACAACCCCTTATTCATCACTTTATTCTAGATATCGTCTATCAATATCATCTGAGAAAACTTCTCACCAAACCTATCTTTATTCTTTACACATGAAGTGAACAAGTATTGTCTTTTTAATGAGGCCTGCTGCGGTTGCCTGTAACACATTTTGAAAACGTAAGCTGGAAATCAAGAAAACTTCAAATGCAATCAATGCACTGGAAACTACAATCCAACCAAAATCCGGACCACACCGCCCCCAATCTTTCCTTGCACTACACATCAAAGCTGCTGCGAAATCAAACGATATAATCTTGGGGTCTAATTTAGGGATGGCAAAAACCCGGGTCCGGGCCGGGTATACCCGCACCCGTCCGGGTACCCGGGTTTTAAGAGTCCGGGTATCCACCCGGGAAAAACCCGGATTTTAAAATCCGGGTACCCGGCCAGGAAAGACCCGGCCGGATATCCGGGTATCCATACCCGGATTTTACCCCGGGTTTTACCCGGGTTTTTTTTTTTTTTTTTAAATTTTTTTAAAAAATACTGTTGCAGATCTGAGATTTCAAAATGAAGAAGAAAATATCATGCAGTTTTGTTTGGAAAGTGGAGGCAGATTTACTAAATTGTTACTTTGAATAAAATTGGAAACAATTTGTGAATCAATTTTTTTTTTTAACGGAATTGTACAGTTGTGGTTGTGGCCAAGAAAAGTTCAATTAAAAATCAAGCAAAAATATAAGAAAACTGGGTTCTTTCCAAGGATATGGAAGAAAGAGAAAACACCCCAAAAACAGAATTTCAAAGAAGAGAACAAAAATTAAATATGGTTTTCAAAATCTCAGATTTCAGGAAAGTCCACGAACACCCATTTGCTCAGATTCGAGATTCGAAATATATGTCTTCTGGGGTTTCTTCAAGACCAGATCTTTGGTCACCAGAGTAACAGCTGAATAATTTCTGATGTGTTTGTAATGCCCGTCTAATTTAATTAATAATTTCTGATGTGTTTGTTGTATTTGCAGATTTCTAGAAATAATATTGAAGAACAGATTGAGAGTTGAAAGAGAGTTGAAAGAAGGAATCAGATAAGGTTGAGAGGAGAGAGAAATAGAGAGAGAATTAGTTGAGGAATCATTGAATCAAATACCCTGTATCAGACCCACAAAAGATTTGATTCCCTACACTTGACGCACATTAACTAAAATAGACACCCAGGTACCAAACGACATCGTTTAGTGAAGACTCTGGAACCCTAAATTATAACCCAATACAGTGTCAAAACGCAAGCGTTTTGAGTTCATTTACAACACTACATATAGCTTGCTTTTTCAGACTAAACCCTTGTGCGCAACTCATTTTTCAAAACTCCTTTTCTCTCTCTACTTTGCTCTAACTTCTCTCTACAACCCATCTCTTCTTCTATAAATCCTTCAAACCTCTTACTCAAATAGCAAACTTGACAATCTACTAACCAAAAACCAAAACGGTTATTAGATATTCTTAATGAAATCGAAATTTCAAAAAAAATGAAAGAAAGAAGATGAAATACCAGGAAGAGATAGAGATGGCAATATCAGAGCAAACTTGAGAAGAGGGTCGGGTATACCCTCTAAATTTGAAAGATTAAAAAAAAAAAAAATCAAAATCAAAACCGGGTACCCGGCCGGGCATCCGGGTATACCCTGACCCGGGCCGGAACACATCCGGCCCGGGTACCCGGACAAACCTTACCCGGTGCCGGGTAAGGAATGTCCGGGTCTTACCCGGAAAATTCCGGCCCGGGTAATCCGGGTACCCGGCCCGGCCGGGTGAGTTTGCCATCCCTAGTCTAATGAGCAGAAGAAATATACAATTTCACAAATGGGCCCTCCAAACACGTCTGTGTCTTATAAACTATATCATGTGTGGCTCATGCTTGTGTGCACTTGAGCTGAGTTGAGTTGAGTATCTCTGTGTTTCACATTATATAATATAATATTATTGGACAAGACACAGGTCCTAAAGAAGACGGATAGAGTGAATAGCAGGAGAGAAACTTGCATTGCACCCATCCAAAGGGTGCATGACATACAGCAAAGACAACAAATCAAATGAGTTCTCCCTATCATGTGGCATGCATCCATTGGTTAAGGGTGCATTGTACCAGGTACTTACAAGATTTTCTCAAATAGTAGATATGGTGGAATTTTATTACAAGATACATCCAATGCTTGGTTGATATATGACAACCAAACACTTTAAAAATATGAAGTAATGGTTATTACTTTCAAATTATTTTATTTTACATTTTTTCTAATTTATTATAAAAATGTAAGAATCTAATTTAATTTAAATAATTGTGTTAAATAATTTTAAATGATAATTAGATAATAATTATACATGTCCTTACAATAATCTTCTGTGATTTAAATAGATATGTGATATTTTTTATTATTTGAATAGTTAAAATTAATTTTATATTTTAAATTATTATTATTATTTGAAAATAATATATATATATATTGATTTAATTTTTAATATATTTTTGATGTATTATATTTTGAAATTAGTATTTATTTGATTTAATTTTATAAAATTTTGAAACATAATATTTTTTAATTAAGAATTCATTTTAAATATTTATAAATATTTTTATTATTTTTTATATGATAAATTACATTTAACATAATTTTTGTACAATGTAACAAATTTTGTATAAAAAGTTATAATTTAAATGTGTGTTGTAACAATTTCAACTTTGTAACAAATTTTAAGTGATATGTAACAATAAAGTCGTAGCTCATAACAACTTTAACATAGCATATAACAACTCGATTTATATGATTAATAAAATACATATTTTGTAACAAATTTCATGTAGAAAGTTGCAGTTAAAACGTTTGTGGTAACAATTTCACGTTGATTTTAATGATTTTACCCAATTTTCGCGTTAAGTCAATATTACGAAAATTCCCCAATCTAGTCAATAATAATAACAAGTGTAATATGGTGTGAAATTTAAATAACACTAGATATTTACGTGGAAACCCTCACGGGAAAAACCACGGGCTAATAAGTGCGCCACACTCGAACCTCGAATCCACTAAATGCGTTAATGATTACAACCTACTCCCGGTATATAATCACACACACCTACCTAATCCCGGTATAAGTGAACCTAGTCCAATTGCTTGTGTGACCACCTAATCCCGGTCTATCACACAAGACTTCAATTGCTTGTGATTTATGCAACCTAATCCCGGAAGCTACACAAGTTTTACTTTTCAATGAAGAGATAAGAGTCTATGTGAATATATGATGATATTCAATGAGCAAATAAAGCTAGGTAACCTTAGATACTTATTTAGGATGATTAGATAACAATAAATGTAATCCTAGATATCAATAGTTAAATGACATGTCAAATAGCTTAGCTAAACATAGATTATAAAAAACCTAGATAGTTATTACAAACAACACATAAACATTCAAAAGCTTAACTATTTGATTAAAAGACAATCTATCAACCTAAGAATCAATAAATCACACAAGAATGTTTATGACTTAACTTTTTAGGCAAAAATGACCTAATCAATTAAGTTATCAAAATACAAACCCAATCATGTCATAACTTCACAAAATATGCAATAAGAGTGAAGATTTGCTAAACTAAGTAATAAAAGACATGTCTTGACTAAGATAGAACAATAAATGAAGATGTTGTGTTTGTTCTACTTACCAAGTCATAAATGAAGAAGACCTATGGAAGATTGATGCATGAAACATGTTAAATGCACATGGGTTTTGGGTTTGGAGAGTTAAAGAAGCAAGCTTGAAGCTTTCTCTCTCTAGGAAACTCTTAATCTCTCTCTAGGGTTGTGCATTTTTTGTTCCCTTTTAATACAAATGAGAGAAAAAGATGTATTTATAGTGCTTAGATGATAGCCCTACAAATTTCATGAATTTTGCTCCAAAAATGAGCCAAATCAAACTCCAAATGAGTGAGATATGACCAAATTACAAAACAGGGGCAGAGCATTGCTGATGCAGATAGGATTGCGGACTCTTACTTGGGACGTTTGGCACACCCGAAACAAGCCCAGCTATGGTCTTCTAGTTGGCGTGAACTACTGACTCTGAAGTCTTTGTTTGCTTAGGAGTTGTTATCTTTTCTTATTTAGGATTTCGTTTCAAATTAGTTTTTGTTTTAGAAGTCGATTCCGCTTAGAATTCGACTTATTGTTTTCCTATTTAATTTGTTTGTTTTCTACATTGTAGGATTGATTTTAGATGAATAAAATTTCTTGAGTTTTACTCAATTGAGTTTTCCTTTTTCTTGGTATTCGTTAGAATCAACAGGTTTTAGAAGCTACAGGTTATTTAGTTTTGTGAGATTGTCTTACTCTAAGCTTTCATCTACATCAGTTTGGTATCAGGGCAGGTTAATTTTTTTTTTCGCCGTCATGCCGCCACGGAGACGTGCTAATTTTCCAAACACTCGTGAAGCCCCCATTGACAAAGTCTATGAACGTGACGAAATCGCACAGTTATGACAACAAGTGGAGGCGTTAACGCAGCAAATGGCTGCCATGACGCAACAACATCAGGCAACTCCAAATTCACCATCGGCGGAGGAGGAAACGACTGAGGAGGACAACCCGTTTGCCCCCTTTCAACCAGTAAAGCGAAGACCTGCGGTTGAGGATTCACGGCGATGGGAGTCAGGGTTCAAGGTTGACATTCCCAAATTCCATTGAGGATTGCAACCAGAGGAGTACTTCGACTGGATTGCTGCAGTTGAGGAAGTGCTGGAGTTTAAACAATTTTCAAAAAATAGGCGTGTTTCGCTGGCCACAACACGGCTGAGAGGACGTGCCGGCGCTTGGTGGCAACAACTGAAACTAATCAGGTCTATGCAGGGGAAATCAAAAATCGTTGTGTGGGAGAAGATGAAGAAACACATACGAGCAGCCTTCCTACCACATAATTATGAATGTCTCATGTTCCAGCGGCTACAGAATCTAAAACAGGGCAATCGCTCAATTGATGACTACACGGCTGAGTTTTACCAAATGATTTCAAGGAATGCCATCATCGAATCTGATGACATGCGGGTTTCAAGTTATATTGGAGGTATGAGGATTCAGTTCCAAGACGTCCTAAATTTGTTTGACTTAGTTACCATTTCTGGTGCTTATCAGATGGCTATACAGTTACAAAAACAATTTGCAATGAGGGGCATGAGCATGTCAAGTTCAGGACAAAGTTATAGTGGCAGTCGACCAAGTGTCGCCACATCTTCCATTCCCGCAAAACTTGATGCGGCACCACCAACAGCAGGTACGTCTTCACGTGCTCGTTGCTTCAGTTGTGGAGAAACAGGTTACAGGTTTGCTGACTGCAAAAGAGGGCCGAGGAAGGGGCTGTTTGTGGATGCTGAGGGCGTGCCAGAAGAGCCAGGGGATGTTGAATCTGATCCAGCCTTTGATGATCCCATTGTCGTAGAGGAGGAACGGTTGGAGGGAGATTGTAGTCCGCTTTTGATGGTCCGGCGCAGTTGCCTTGCTCCTCGCGGTGTTGATAATGATTGGTTACGAACTATCGTGTTTCAGTCCACGTGTACTATAGGTGGAAAAGTCTGTCGGTTCATCGTTGATTCGGATAGTTGTGAGAATGTAATTTCAAAAGAAACAGTTTGAAAACTGCAGCTCGCAACTGAGGCTCATCCGAGGCTGTATAAGTTCACATGGTTGGACAAACGGAATGAAGTCACGGTGGCCCGACGAAGCCACGTTTCCTTCTCAATTGGGGCGACTTACAGGGACAAAATATGGTATGATGTGGTCTCTATGGATGCCTGCCATTTGCTATTAGGAAGGCCGTGGTTGTATGATCGGAAAATAACATATGATGGGTTCCTCAATACATGCACATTTTCATTCAATTCAATAAAGATTACTCTTTTGCCTAGGAGAGAACCAGGTGGTAATGCACCACCAAATGAGAACAGTAACTTATTGTCTATAGGCAAGTTTGAGGCAGTGGTGAAGGAGTCAGGTGTCGTGTATGTGTTGCTAGGAAGGGAGGAAGTCAAACCTGGTGTTGTTCCTAGTGCGGTAAGGTCGATCTTGGAGGAGTTCAAGGACGTGTTTCTAGCTGATCTTCCGGACAACTTACCACATTTACACGATCTCCAACATTAGATTAATCTGGTGCCAGGTGCTACATTACCAAATAGACCACACTACAGGATGAGTCCCAAAGAGCACGAGGAGCTGCAATGACAAATAGAGGATTTACTAGCAAATGGACATATCATAGAGAGTCTTAGTCCCTGCGCCGTCCCTGCTCTCTTAACACCAAAGAAAGACGGGTCCTGGAGGATGTGTATTGACAGTCGGGCAATAAATAAAATCACCGTCCGCTATAGGTTCCCCATCCCGAGACTGGACGATTTGTTGGATCAGTTGAGTGGTTCTATGGTTTTTACGAAGTTGGATTTAAAGAGCGGGTATCACCAAATTCGTATCCGCCCAAGGGGTGAATGGAAAACGACCTTTAAAACTAGGGAAGGCCTTTTCGAGTGGTTGGTAATGTCGTTTGGGTTATCAAACACACCGAGTACATTCATGAGAGTGATGAATCAAGCCTTTAGACCATACATTGGCAAATGTGTGGTGGTATATTTTGATGATATCCTGATTTACAGTGCTACCCACGAATTACATCTACAACATCTTCGTGACATTCTTTTGATTTTGCGCAGGGAAAAATTTGTCGCTACAGCACAAAGTGCACATTCCTAACCGACACAGTACTTTTCTTAGGGTATATTGTATCATCATCAGGTCTGTCGGTTGATCATTCAAAAGTTGAGGTGATTCGACATTGGCCGCAGCTGCGTACAATTACGGAGGTGCGTAGCTTCCATGGCTTGGCTTCGTTCTACCGTCATTTTATCCCCAACTTTAGCAGCATAATGGTTCCGGTAACAAATTGCATGAAGACAAACAGCAAATTCGTGTGGACACCTGAGGTAGACTAGGCATTCACCGAGATCAAGAGAAGACTCACGACAACCCCTGTGCTTGTACTTCCGGACTTTCACTTCCGTTTGAGCTTTATTGTGATGCATCAAAATTGGGTGTGGGAGCAGTTTTGAGTCAAAATGGGAGGCCAGTGGCTTATTTTAGTGAAAAATTGTCAGGTGAGAAATTGTGATATAGCACGTACGATGTCGAATTCTACGCCGTCGTACAGGCCGTTAGACATTGGCGCCACTATCTTTTTTTACAGGAGCTTGCCATGTACACGGACCATGACGCCTTCAAGCATATGAGCAGTCAGCACAAGGTATCCTCACGTCATGCTTCCTGGGCATCATTTCTCCAGCAGTTTACATTTGTTATCAAGCACAAATCTGGCGTGCTCAATAAAGTAGCTGACGCTCTTAGTCGACGACGGAATCTGCTGGTTGACATGAGAGTGAAAGTGGTAGGGTTCAATTCTTTTCAACATTTATACTCCTTGGATAAGTTCTTTGCTGTTGTGCTGAAAGAAATTGAAGAAAAGCAATAGTCCAAATTTACACTGCAAAAGGGCTTTATTTTCAAGGGGAATCAGTTGTGTATCCCCAATTGTAGTCTTAGAGCAAAAATAATCAAGGAACTACATGAGGAGGGACATGTGGGACGTGACCGAACCTTCCAGCTAATTGCCATGTCCTATTTTTGGCCTTCTTTATGGAAGGAGGTGGGTCGGTTCATCGAAAGATGTCGCGTTTGCCATGTCTTGAAAGGCAGCGCCACCAATGCTGGGCTGTATATGCCCCTGCCAATTCTGGAACAGCCATGGGCAGATATCAGTATGGACTTTGTGCTAGGCTTGCCAAGGACACAACGTGGATTCGATTCTATCTTCGTAGTGGTGGATTGATTTTAAAAAATGGCACACTTCATTCCATGTAAAAAGACTACCGATGCCATACATGTGGCTCAACTATTCTTCCGGGAGATTTACCGTCTACATGGATTGCCGAAATCAATTATTTCAGATCGGGACACCAGATTTCTCAGCCATTTCTGGCGCAGTTTGTGGAACATGATGAGTACGAAATTGAATTTTAGCAGTGCTTACCATCCCCAGTTCGATGGACAAACGGAAGTGGTTAACAGGTCCCTTGGCAACCTGCTTCGAAGTTTGGTGGGTGAACAGCTGAAGACTTGGGACCAGAAACTTAGTCAGGCTGAGTTTGCACACAACCATGCGGTAAATCGAAGCACTCAGTTCAGTCCATTTGAGGTAGTGTACGGCTTTCTTCCTCGTTGTCCGCTTGACCTCACATTCTTGCCTTCCAAAGCAAAGGTGCATCGCAAAGCAGAGGATTTTGCAAATCAGTTGCATGATGTACATGCACAAGTTCACAAAAATTTGGTGGATGCCACGGCCAAGTACAAGCATGCTGCAGACCAGAAGCGCCGTAAGGTAGACTTTTGTATGGGAGATTTCATTTGGGCGTGTTAACAAAAGATCGATTCTCTGTGGGCGAATACAACAAGCTTTCTACTCGAAAAATCGGTCCTATTGAGATCATCGAGAAAATAAATTCAAATGCCTACCGCCTCAGGCTGCTGAGCCACATTAAAACTGCTGATGTCTTCAATGTGAAGCATTTGGTTCCTTTTCAGGGTGATCCGTCATCTGGGGACGAGAATGAGCTGAATTCGAGGCCGAATTCTCTTCAGTTGGGGGAGGATGATGCAGATAGGATTGCAGACTCTTACTTGGGACGTTTGGCACACCCGAAACAAGCCCAGCCAGTGGTCTTCTAGTTGGCATGAACTACTAACTTTGAAGTCTTTGTTTGCTTAGGAGTTGTTATCTTTTCTTATTTAGGATTTCGTTTCAGATTAGTTTTTGTTTTAGAAGTCGATTCCGCTTAGAATTTGACTTATTGTTTTCCTATTTAATTTGTTTGTTTTCTGCATTGTAGGATTGATTTTAGGTGAATAAAATTTCTTGAGTTTTCCTTTTTCTCGGTATTCGTTAGAATCAACAGGTTTTAGAAGCTACAGGTTGTTTAGTTTCGTGAGATTGTCTTACTCTAAGCTTTCGTCTACATCAATTGCGCTGCTCGTCACACTAGCACCACACCAGCGCCACATCTCTGGACCAAAAGCGCTAGTCGAGTAGCACCACACCAACGCATAGGCGTGACTGCACAACAGCTCGAGATTCGAGCACTCCAAAACATGACCAAACGACATCGAAACCTTTTGTATAATATATCGTAGAAAGGTATGGAAGTCTACTTTCTATTCCAATTTATGGAATGATATTTCAATGTCTGTAGTAAACGTTATGGTCAATGGAGTGACCAAAGGTCAGAAACGAACAACAACAGAGTTGCCCTGTTTTGGTGGTCACTTTGGAGATTTCAAAACCAATTCAAACGGTCATAAAATATTACGAATAATATATCGTTGAAAAGGTATGGGTGTCTAGTTTAGATAGAAATTTTCAAAACTCATTTTAAAGTTTTGTATAAAAAGTTATGGTCACAAAACCATACAAAGGTCAGTTTTAAAAATCATTTAAATCATTGAAATTCAATCTTTTGAAACTAGACACAATACTTTAAACAACCAAACCAAATCTAACACTTATCCAAGAGAAGAATATGACCTTCTCAAATGGTCAACCATTGTGCTTAGACAAGCACACCATCGTGCAAGCACGGATGTTTCTGGTCACACAAACGGAAACAAATTACACCACACTTAAGACTAACAAACATGAAGTGCAAGTGTGGGATGTGAATGCATCCTAATGCCTAACATGTCACGGCATTTTAATCCTAAGATGCAATCAGTAAAATATGCAAGAAGAGATGCTTAAAAACCATGAATGCACACATATAAAAACACACAATATACACAAGGTATGGATATGCATGGAATGTGTGTGTGCGCAACTATATCTCTTCAAAGCAAAGCAAGCATAAGAAATTTACCTTTGGTGCTTCTCCTCTTGAGGTCTTGAGAGCCTAAGCTACCCTTACAACAACCCCAAATGTGGTTTGTCCACGAAATAAGCCAATCAATAAATGAGACCTTATAGGTTTGATGTGTAACGATAAAGTTATAAGTTGTACCAACGTTATCGTATCATGTAATAAAAAAAAGTACTAACAAAATCATTTATTTACTTTGTCAAATTATATCCAATATAAATATTTTGACCTCATTTCAATTAAAAAGTTTCACATTGCTAAAATATATGAGGCTAAAATCATCTTCGATAGGGGTGTGCGGTGGATCGGATCCAATGGATTTACCATTATCCAAGATCCAATCCGATCCAATTGAAGAAATTGTAATCCGATTTGATCCGATCCGATTACTATTTGATCCGATCCGATTGTAAAATATTTCAATCCGATATGATCGAATGGATTGAGTTAATATAAAGTCATTCTTAATATATAAAAGTTATAATCTGAAATAAATAAAATCAAATAAATTATTCAAACTTTACTAATTAATTCAAATAAAATTAACATTAAAAAAATACATAACATAACATAACATAACTTGTAAACTTTATATAATTCAAAAATGAAACAAATAACTCGGTGTGTTTTAATAATAATCTAGAGAGGGGGTGAATAGATTTTAACAATATTACCCAATTTTCGCGTTAAGTCAATATTACAAACATACCCCAAACTAGTCAATAATACAATATCAAGTGTAAAGTGCGGAAATTAAATAACACAAGATATTTACGTGGAAACCCTCAACAGGGAAAAACCACGGGCTGGTAAGTGCGCCACACTCGAACCTCGAATCCACTAATTGTGATAGCGTATACAACCTAATCCCAGCCAATATCCCGCTACCACTACCCACAGGCCTGTAAAAGTGGACCTAGTCCAATTTGCTCATATGACCACCTAATCCCGGTGTACGACCTAATCCCGGTCTATCACACAAGACTTACTTCTCCAAAGAGATCAACACCCAAAGTGAATATGCAATGATATCCAAACATGCAAGATAGAGCTAGAGTACTCTAGATGCTTACCTAGGATTATATGATGACAATAAAATCAATCTTAGATATGAAAATAGCTATATGACATGGCATACAACTTTAGCTAAGTAAAGGATAACCAATCATAGATACAAAACTATCACAAATAACCCACAAACATTCAAAGGATTAACTATTTGATTTAAAAACAATCTATCAACCTAGTTATCAATAAATCACACAAGAATGTTTATGGCATAGCTTTTAGGCAATAATAACCTAATCAATTAAGCTATGTAAAAATTAACCCGATCTACACATAATCTCAACCATGTATGTAGAAATAAATCTAAACACATACAAGTAATAAATGAGATAAAATTGATAAGTAGAAACACTAAAATTAGATGAGATTAGTGTTCAACAAACCATACCATGTGTGTTGAAGAAGACCCATGCTCAAATGATGTTGAATGATGCAAGATGGAGTTGGGTTTTGGGTTTAGAGAGTTAAAGAAGCAATCTTGGTGCTTTCTCTCTCAAGAATATGGAGCCTCTCTCTCTAGGGTTTCATTTTGTGGCTCATCCTACAAAATGATGAGAAAGATATGTATTTATAGTGCCCAAGTGAAACTATGTCATCTTGGAAGAATTAGAAAAACTATGGGCATTTTCGCGGTACACACGACAGTGCAGTATTTTAAGATTCGAGCGCTCCGAAACATGTCCAAACGACATCGCAACCTTTCGTATAATATATTGTTAGAAAGGTATGGATGTCTACTTTCTACTCGTTTTTACAAAAGGACATTTTGATGTCTGTAAAAAAAGTTATAGTCATTTGAGTGACCAAAGGTCAGATACGGATAACAGCTGTGATGCCCTGTTTTAGTGGTCACTTTGGAGATTTCAAAAGAAGTCCAAACGGTCATAAAATATTATAAATAATATACCGTTGGAAAGGTATGGGTGTCTAGTTTGTCCAGAATTTTACAAAACTCAATTTGAAACTTTGTGTAAAAAGTTATGGTCACAAGACCATACAAATATCAGTTTTGAAGAACATTTAAATCATTGAAATCCAATATTTTGAACCTAGACACTTCACTCCAAATAACCAAACCGAATCTACCACTTATCCAAGAGAAGAATGAGACCTTCTCAAGTGGTCAACCATAGTGCTAAGACATGCACACCATCGTGCAAGCACGGACGTTTCCGATCACTTAAACGGAAACGAATTACATCACACTTAAAGCTAACAAACATGAAGTGCAAGTGTGAGAATTGAATGCATCCTAATGCCTATCATGTCATGGCATTATCATAGAACAAGATGCAATCAATTCAAATAAGCATGAATAAAATTCATGACTTTACATCCTAATGCCTAAACATATCATGGCATTTTAATGAGATAGATGCAATTAAATAATCATGCATGAAGAGATATTCAACAATTAAGAATGCACACATATAAAACACACAACATACAAGAATAAGATATATGCATGAGTTGTGTGTGTGTGCAACTAGATCTCTTCAAAGCAAGTAAGCACTAGAATATACCTTTTGTGCTTCTTCTCTTGAGGTCTTGAGAGGGCCGTTGAATGATCACCAATTCCTAGGCTACCCTTACATCAACCCCAACATGTGGTTTGTCCACGAAACAAGCCAATCAACAAATGAGAATCCTTACAAAAAAGTTTATAAGCATTAAACATCAGCTCCAAATATAAACTTAATAAGCCGTGATGTTGATGAAGAAGAATAGAAGAAAAAGAGATGGTGGATTGTTAGTTGTAGAGAAATTGAGAAAGAAAACCTAAAATAGTAACATTTGAAATTGTATTTAGGTTGGACCTTTACAAATATTTAAAGAATCAAATTATATTTGAGTTGGGCATTTACATTAGAATGTAGTGGATAAAATAAATTGTCTAATATCAAAATAAAGCCTAATATTTTAGGCGGATTGACGGATTTGGCAAATTTCCAAATTGAAATTTAAGATCCGATCCGATCCAATTTAATTTATTTTAGAATTTATGATCCAATCTGATCCAATCACCTCCCTGGATCCGATCCAATCACCTCCCTGGATCCGATCCAATGGATCGTATTGAATTGGATTGGATACTGCACACTCTTAATCTCCGATGTATATGCCAATACCAATGCCAAATTTGACATAAAAAAAAATAGTAAAATGCTATATTAGACACATCATTTTAGCACCGCACTCCAATGCATAATTCTATTTGAAATGTTATTTTTAATTTTTTATTATTTAAAATTATAAAAGTTAACAATTAATACATTCAATACAATTATATAATGATATTTTTGTAATTAAAAAAGTAGCATTTATTGTTGTACCAAATTTGACATATGTTATTCTTTGTGCCAAAATTGACACAGAGAATAGGATATGCCAACTTTGGCAAATTTGGCACAACATTTGGCATTGCATTGTAGCATGTTTTTTATTTTTTTATTTTTTATATTTTGAACTAAATTATAGTATTGGTACACTAAAATAGCATTACATTGGAAATGCTCTAATAGATCCCCCATTGAAATTGTTATTATCAATGCTATCGTTAATAGTACTTAGCTATGAAATAAAGATAAATTACAACTAATTAATATAATTTCTTTTATTCTAGTAATTAATTCTTTATTATTTATTTAAAATTGTATTTTTAATATGTATATTACTTATTGTATGTGGTGAATTTGTATACCACGTTATTGTTTATAAGAAATTATCAATAAATTTGTATTTAAATTCACATATTATTCTATTATATACATTATTGTAATATTTTTACTATATTATATGGATGACATTGTAGTTATAAATCATTTCCATTGATGATATATCTTATTTTATGTTAGATGAATGACCGATGATATATCTTATTTTGTGTTAGGGGAATGGTTAGTTAATTTCAATCGAAATCGTTACTATTAATACTATTAATGTTAGTGTAACAGAAGTGCTAAGATATGAATTAACAAAAGTGTTATTGTTTTTAATATGGTGTTTTTTTTTTAGATTATTTTTTTGGTTGAAAATTTTATAAGAATATTGTTTTTAATAAGTTATTGCTAAATTTGTATTTAAACTCATCCATTATGCAATTATATACAAACATTAATTTAACATTTTTACTGTATCACACACGAACAAAAGTGTAGATACACATTATTTCCACTGAAATTGCTATTTTTAAGAGTAATGCCATTGTTATTATGATATCAATGACTAGCTATGAATTAACTATAAATTATAATTATTTAATGTAATTTCTTGTAGTGGATGTATAATTGTATCATCTAGTTATAAATAAACTATAAATTATAATTATTTAATGTAAATTCTTTTATTCTACTAAATAATTCTTTATTACTTGTTTATTAAAATTTAAATCTTTTTTTTAAAGTAATTTAAATCATTTTTTAAAAATAAATAAAATTTTATATCCTTTTTTACCAGATACTTTTTATTTATAGGAAACATTCAATGAAAAATTTCAAAATTTTATTATAATAAACTTTAAATTTTAATAACATCCATTAAATTTCATTAAGCAGTAATATGACCCTAGTTTTGAATCCAAAAGAAATCTAAGGAAAAACAGAACAAGTTGACCGGGAGAAAACCAAGGCAGCAACTGCACATGTGTCCAAATGCTACGTCATCGTGTATATTTACACATGTACCACTTGTTCTATTTCTCTCTATATATGTATATTTAATACACTGTACATATATACATTTTTGCAAGGGCAAACCCCTTTTCTTGTGAAGAAGAAGAAGAAGTGAAGAAGTAGGTAATGTCATCCATAGTGAATGTGAAGGCAGGAAGCAGACCACCATGGGTGGGTCTAGGAGCAGCTGTATGGATTCAAATAGCAGCTGGGAATGCTTACAACTTCCCTCTATATTCTCATTCTTTGAAATCAGTGCTTGGATTCAATCAACACCAGCTCACTATGCTTGGCGTTGCAAATGATATTGGTGAAAATGTTGGCCTTCTTCCTGGTATTGCCTCCAACAAGTTCCCTCCTTGGCTTGTTCTCTTCATTGGTTCACTCACTTGCTTCTTTGGTTATGGTCTTCTCTGGCTCGCTGTTACCCGTACTCTTCTCTTGCCTTACTGGTTGGTCAGTTCTTTCTTCTTTCTAATTTACTCACACTGCTTTCTCTTTTGCTCATTGGACTTTTTTCTTCAGAGATCCATCTTAATTTGCTATGGAGTTTTTGGGATCAGATCATTATGGGCTTTTCTATCTATTAGATTGTTTTTAGATGTTAAGAGTTGATTTGTCCTTGTCCAAGTTGTTTGTTTGTGGTTTCTTCCACTCATATATAATTGCTTTATAATTTTCTGTTAATGTATTCTCCATATTATAAGTGATGAAACTAAGAATCTCATGGACAGATTGATCCTGCCACATGACCAACACAATAGGCATTGCTTGGAGAATTGAAGGAATTTGTATTAGATGCCCAAATTTGAAAAGGTTCCACATGGATAATAGGTACTCAACCTGAAAGAGTATCTGGAATTTGATTTTTAAGTTGCTAAGCAGTTGCATATGCTGTCACCTAATTTGAGGTTCTTACATCATCCTTCACCAATCCTGAGTCTACTCAACCTTGAGGCTTTAGTTACTACTTTCTCGTAATCGAATTAAAAAGGTTCAGTATGACAGTAGAAAACCCTTAGGAGGTTTGCTTTTATCTTGACCTTGTTAAATCATTAGTGACATGGAAGTTGGATGAGTTTTTATGGATCTTCTTCCCCTCTGAACTAGATTTGTTGTATGAACTTACATATTCACTTCATCATTGGTTCTCATACATACGCTGATCATTGTTTGATTCTTTAGTTCAATCATGTGTTGAGACAGCTCATGCTCTGAACTTTCACAGTTTAACCAGTTGTTCTATCCTAGAATTTAGGGTTAATGATAAGGTTGCACATACTGCTGTTGCTTCAAGCAGATACATAGCAACAGATACCAGGATTAGTTAGTTAGATGGTTAACGTCTACTAATCTCTGTTAGCTGATGTGGCCACCTAATTACAAGGAAATCAAAGTCAACGTTTGTTAGTGAGTTGGTTAGACGTTATCCAGAGGTTGTTAGATTTTTGTTAGGTGGCTCACACGAAAAGTGTGTTGTCTGATTCCTATATAAACACTGGTGTGTAGCTTGTAATGCTAACGATTTCAATAAATGAAAAACAGAGCTTTAGACTCTGTAGATCACCATTAATGGTGATTTCAAAAGCTCCAGCTTAGTTTCTTCTTTTAGTACTTTCTACAAACACTTGTTAGTTATTTTTCATGATATCAGAGCCAATGACTCACGTCATTGTTGATCAACGTCATTCTCCGATCCAAAATCAACAACAAAGCTCTCAAGGTGCAGCTAGGTTTCCTTCGTCACCGATGGTGGAGCAAAGTCAGAATAATCAAGAAACAACTTCAACAATGGAATTTTCAACGATCTCAAAGAGTCTGAACTATAACATGCCTATCAAACTCAGCAAATCCAACTATCTCTACTGGAAAACCCTGGTATTACCTTCTATTCAAGCTCTAGAACTTGAAAACTACATTTTTGGAATGAACAGACCTCTTAATATGTTTGAGGATATTGAGATAGTGAATCAGTTCGGTGAAAAATCTGTGGAAAAAAGAACAAGCAAAGAATTTTCAAATTGGAAACGTGTTGACAAATTGCTCTTAGGTTGGATTTTTTCAACTATCAGTGAGAATATGATAGGTCAGGTTATAGGTTGTCAGACTTCCTTTGAAGTATGGAGTCGATTGGATAGATTATATTCACAACAATCTATGGCCAAAGTGGCTCAACTGAGAAATCAACTTCAATCTGTAAAGAAAGGCTCAGACTCGGTGTCCGATTTTGCACTCAAAATCAAGAATATTGGTGATTCATTAATGGCTGCTGGTGAGGATGTTAAAGATCGAGATCTTCTGTTGACATTAATGAACGGAGTTGGTCATGATTTTGACTCTATTGTGAGTGTAATATATACACAGCAGAGATTTATCTCCTTTGATGATGCACAATATCTGCTGATGATGCATGAACAAAGGTTAGAACATCTTGACTCTGCATCTCATCTTGAAGTTGAAAAAATTTCAGCCAATTATGCTTCAAATAACTATCAAGACAAGAGAGGTCAGAGGGATGTAAGTGCATAGTATAACAGAGGTGGTGGCCATCAGCGAGGTCGAGGAAGAAATGGCAAGTTTGGAGGAAGAGGTAGAATACACTGTCAGGTTTGTAACAAACATGGACACAGTGCTTTAAAGTGTTATCACAGGTTTGATCAAGGATTCCAAGGTTCTCCTTCTCAACAGCAAACTCAGGTCTTCTTCAATCAATATCAAGGTGAACAACCAAGCTCCAATGATCAAACTCTGATGGGATCATCACAGGGAACTATGCACTCTAGTGCAGCAGATCCACAAGCACATTATTGTCAAACCTCAGTTTATCCACAAGCACATTATCATCAAACCTCAGCTTATCTAGCATCACCTGAATCTGTTAATGATCCGGCCTGGTACGTGGACAGCGGTGCCACCAATCACATCACAGCAGACCTGAACAACATCTCTTTGAAGTCTAACTATAGAGGTAATGAAAAACTCCTTGTAGGTAATGGACATCAACTTGCAATCTCTCATATAGGTGATACATCTTTTAAGTCTCACACACATCCACTTAAAAGGTTGCATCTTAGAAACATCCTCCATGTGCCGCAAATCACAAAGAATTTGTTGAGCATTTCTAAGTTTACTGTTGACAACAAGGCAAAAGTTGAGTTTTATGCTGACAAATGTCTTATAAAGGACCTACAAACGGGGAGAGTTTTGCTACAAGGAACTCTTAAAGATGGGTTGTATTGTCTAAAGCTTGCTGGGGATCCTGATGCAAATCCTTCCAGTCACAGGCTTAGTCAATTTGGTGACTCAAAACTCATTCCAGCTTCTTCTAGTCATGTTTCTGCCGTCAATAACACAAGTCTTGGACAGCTATCTCAGTCTAAGTCACAGTCAGCTCATCTTGCTGCTGTGAGTGCCTCAGTTTGGCATGCAAAGTTGGGACATCCAGCTCCCCTTATATTACAAAAAATGCTGAATAATGTACATTTCAAAAGCAGGTTTCATGCACCATCCTTTTGTGATTCCTGTAAACTTGGCAAACTTCATAGATTGCCATTTCCAAATCTTGAAATTACTGCTAAGTCACCACTTGAGTTGATATATTCGGATGTATGGGGCCCGGCTCCTATGTTGTCAACAAATGGATCTCGTTACTATATTTCGTTTGTTGATGCCTTTACTCGATTCACTTGGTTGTTCCCTTTAAAGCTCAAGTCCGATGCTCTTGAGGTATTCATTAAATTTCAAAGAAGTGTCAAACTACAATTTGATAGCAAAATCAAGAACCTTCATTCGGATATGGGTGGTGAGTACATTGCATTTGCCTCATATTTAGCCAAACAAGGTATCCAAACTAGATTTTCTTGTCCATATACCCATCAACAAAATGGGGTTGCGGAAAGAAAACATAGGCACATAGTAGAGACCGGCCTAACACTCCTTACTCACGCCAATATGCCCCTGAAATTCTGGTGTGAGGCTTTTTCCACAGCCGTTTTTCTTATAAACAACATGCCGATGGCAGTGTTAAAATTCTCCTCTCCTTATGAGAAGTTGTACAGGAGGAGACCGAATTATAGCTTTTTTAAGGTGTTTGGATGTAGTTGTTTTCCTTACTTAAGAGACTACTCAAAGACCAAGTTCAGTTTCCACACTACAAAGTGTATATTCATTGGTTATAGTCAAGTTCACAGAGATTACAAATGTTTACACCAATCCGGAAAGGTGTATATATCAAGGCATGTGGAGTTTAATGAGTTGGAGTTCCCATATACATCTCTTTTTCCTACTACTAACGTGGCACAGGTTAATGTTGGAGGCTCTAGTTTTCCTATGGCTAATGTTCAACGCACCTTATCAAGAATGTCCAAATCAAGTTCCTTAAATGGAATTCTTGTCAGCTCTCCACAATTTTCCTTGCAGCCCTCACGTGATCATGTGGCCTCTCCTTTGTCAGGTAACTCTCAAACTCCAAGACCAAGCATGCTGGTTGAACATGCTGCTGTAGATTCAACTTCTTCAATACCAGTACCTTTGCCTCTTCCAATGCAAGTGTCAACATCTTGCTCCACTCATCCTATCATAACTAGGTCCAAAAATGGAATCCATAAGCCTAAGGTGTTCAATATGAGCTGTTTTCTTGCTGAACCAGACCCTACATCTGCTAAAGTTGCCTTAACAGATCCTAGATGGCTAAAGGCTATGCAATAGGAGTTCAAAGCTTTGCAACAAAATAATACTTGGTCTTTGGTTCCCTCTACACCGAATATGAATATTGTTGGGTGTAAATGGGTGTTTAGAACGAAATACAATCAAGATGGCAGCCTCTTGAAGCATAAAGCTCGTTTGGTGGCAAAGGGTTTTCATCAAACACCCGGTTTGGACTTCTCGGATACATTTAGTCCTGTTGTGAAAGCCTCATCAATTAGAGTTATATTCTCTATTGTTGTGTCTTATGGTTGGCAAATAGAGCAAGTTGACATTAACAATGCCTTCTTGAATGGAGATTTATCTGAGGAGGTATACATGACTCAACCTGAAGGCTTCATTGATTCTTCAGCTCCTCATCATGTGTGCAGACTTCACAAGAGCTTATATGATCTGAAACAAGCTCCTAGAAGCTGGTTCCATAAGCTCAAATTGGCACTTCTTTCATGGGGTATCACAAACTCTGCATCTGACTCTTCTCTTTTCACGTTGTTCACTGCCAAAGACTCTTTGTTCTTATTGGTTTATGTTGATGATATTCTCATCACAGACAGTAATCAGCTGGCTGTCAAGAACCTGATAGGCACTCTTCATAAGACTTTTGCTTTAAAGACTCTTGAACCGGTTAATTACTTCCTTGGCTTTGAGGTGTTTCGTGACTCCTCTGGTCTCTTCCTTTCTCAAACAAAATACATTTCTGATCTTCTTCTTAGAACAAATATGAATGATACTCGGGCATGTGATACACCCATTGCAGCTGGTTCGAAATTGTCTTTGACAAATGGGATTGCTTTTGAGGATCCAACTCTCTATAAAAGCACCATTGGTGCTCTTCAATATCTTGCCAATACTAGGCCTGATATTTCTTTTGTGGTTAACAAGTTAAGTCAATTTCTAGTAGCTCCCACCTTGGTTCATTGGCAAGCTTGCAAAAGGGTGCTTCGCTACTTGAATGGCACACCTTATCTCGGTCTCCATTTCAAGCCAGCTTCCTCATTGTCTATTGAAGCTTTTGCGGATGCTGATTGGGCCAGTTGCATTGATGACAGGCGGTCGGTCTACTAGTGGGAGTTGTGTTTTTCTTGGTGGTAACTTAGTCTCTTGGAGCTCTAGAAAGCAAAGAGTGGTTACTAGATCGAGCACTGAAGCCGAATATCGGTCCATGGCTCAAGTCACCACAGAGATTCTTTGGCTTCGATCTTTACTGACTGAATTGCATGTTCCTGTGTCGTCTGGCTCAGTTTTTTGGTGTGATAATATTGGCGCCAATTCTCTTGCTCAAAATCCAATCTTCCATCAGAGAACGAAACAAATCGACATTGACACCCATTTCATTTGAGAAAAGGTGCAATCTGGTGAGGTCGATGTCAGATACGTGCCTACTCAACATCAAACTGCTGACATTTTTACGAAATCGTTCACTACAGGGAGGTTTAGATACCTTTGTTCCAAACTGAACCTCATCAACTCTCCTCAGTTCAGTTTGAGGGGGGATGATAAGGTTGCACATACTGCTGTTGCTTCAAGCAGATACATAGCAACAGATACCAGGATTAGTTAGTTAGATGGTTAACGTCTACTAATCTCTGTTAGTTGATGTGGCCACCTAATTACAAGGAAATCAAAGTCAACGTTTGTTAGTGAGTTGGTTAGACGTTATCCAGAGGTTGTTAGATTTCTGTTAGGTGGCTCACACGAAAAGTGTGTTGTCTGATTCCTATATAAACACTGGTGTGTAGCTTGTAATGCTAACGATTTCAATAAATGAAAAACAGAGCTTTAGACTCTGAAGATCACCATTAATGGTGATTTCAAAAGCTCCAGCTTAGTTTCTTCTTTTAATACTTTTTACAAACACTTGTTAGTTATTTTTCAAAGGAGACTTGAATGTTCATTATTTCAGTTATAATGAAGAAAGTTAGCAATTTAATCATTAGTTACCCCCGCTTTTAGTTGTTGGCTTAGTTGTTAACACAATAAGCGAACTCTGCATCTTGAAATGTATTTCTTCATAATAATTATACAAGTCATTCTATTTGTTTCTCTACATGCACTTGATGGCGATTTTCCTTGTCAGTTGGACTTCATGTTGGCTAGTGGTGCAATATAGAATTTTTCTGTTTCTCACATTTGTTCTTTCTGAGCAAACGAGCTTTCATCTGTGGGAACTGTTGATTAAACAGCCTTTCTTTGTTTCCCTTGATTTTGAAATCCTTAGATGTAGAGGTGACTTTGTTATGTAAAAGATTCAACTTCATTGTGCTATGTATTTTCCTGTATAATATAATGTTTTCTTTTCTTTATTTATCCCGCACTACTTTATCTCATACATGGACACATATTATATTAGATCCCTTTGCAGGGTTGATGCGAGGGAGATTGATCCCTAAACGCTTTGGTAGATTGCAAGAGATCTAACCAACTAGGCTATTTACTCGGGAACTTAGATATTATATAATTAATTACTTATAACAAATAATGTTTATCTGATTCGAATTCTCAACTTGTGTCGAATTGAGACATAGTTGAATTGAGTTGTTTATGACTAATAGATGTTTTTATTGGCATAAACAGATCATTCTTTACTGAAACTTGATATCTAATTTTCATCTTATGATTAATGTTCTTTCAGATGTCAATATGTGGAAATATGAATGTTTCAAGTTTATATAGTTTAGTTTCATATCTGGGGATTTTCAATTGAATAGGAAACATTATAATTAGTTTTTATTTATTTATTTATTTTTTGTTTTTATTTTAATTACACAGTTATGGATTGCACTTTGTGTTGCCACAAACAGTAGTGCCTGGTTGAGCACGGCTGTGCTTGTAACAAACATGAGAAACTTCCCTATCAGTCGAGGTACTGTTGCTGGTATTCTCAAAGGTTATGGGGGACTCAGTGCTGCAGTTTTTACGGAAGTTTACAGCATGCTGCTTAATAATTCCTCTTCTAAGCTACTGATGTTTCTCGCACTTGGGGTTCCTATTCTCTGTTTCATGATGATGTATTTTGTTAGGCCATGTACTCCAGCTTCTAGTGAAGACTCAGCAGAGCGAGGCCACTTTCTTTTTACCCAGATGGCTAGTGTTGTTCTTGGCTTATTTCTTCTAGGGACCACCATATTAGACCATATGTTTCATTTAAGTTCCTCGATTTCTTATGCTTCACTTGCTATAATGATTATCCTTCTCATGGCTCCTCTTGCGGTCCCCGTAAAGATGACATTTTACCGCACGAGAACTAGCCGATCAGAGATGCTTGATCAACCAATAAGATCTTCAGACTGTTCATTTCAAGAGGAAGGTGATGCAGACAATTCAGATCCACTGCTAAAGCCATCCTCATCAACGACAGACCTTGGGAGTGAAGATGATGATGCATCAGAAGTGGCTATGCTTCTTGCTGAAGGTGAGGGTGCAGTGAAGAAGAAGAGGAGGCCCAAAAGAGGGGAGGACTTCAAATTTAGTGAAGCAGTAATCAAGGCAGATTTCTGGCTTCTTTTCATGGTTTACTTTGTTGGAGTCGGTTCGGGGGTGACTGTTCTCAATAATCTGGCTCAGATAGGGATTGCACAAGGGGTGCAGGATATCACGATATTGTTGTCTCTCTTCAGCTTTTGCAACTTTGTGGGTCGTCTTGGTGGGGGGATCCTTTCTGAATATTTTGTCAGGTTAGTATAATCTTAGCCATTTAAAGTAGCGATGATAAGATGGTAAAGATTATAAACCAGATTCTTAACTTTCAGTATGCGAACTTTCGCATCAAAATTTTAAATGAAAGATATTTTCAATTAAAAGGTTTTGAACATCCTAAATGTTTGATTTTCCATCTTGTGTAATCAAACAAATGTAAATTTAATTAAGTCTAAACTATCTGTTATTGTAAGATTTGTAGCTTGGATGCTGAAAACCAGAAGTGTGTTGCCCCAATTTTCATCTTTAAGCAACCTACACCCTGAAGTAGCTCATATCTGGCTTCTATTTGTGTATGCTTTATGGCCATCTTTGTCATTGCTTTGTTGGACTTGATCCAGGACACACCATAAACATTTAGCATCTTTAGTGAATCAAGCTTTCTTTTTTATTTTTATAGTAGCGCTTATGGCACTATATATTCTAGTTAATTTTGTTATTTCATGGGTCTCATTCTAAGCTTATGAGGAATTTTCTGCTTGCAGGTCAAAAACAATTCCGCGAACAATTTGGATGGCATGCACTCAATTTATCATGATCATTGTATACCTTCTCTTTGCTTCTGCTATAGATGGTACCCTTTATGCTGCGACAGCATTACTAGGAATCTGCTATGGTGTTCAATTCTCTGTCATGATCCCAACTGTCTCTGAGCTTTTCGGCTTAAAGCATTTTGGTTTATTTTATAACTTCATTTCATTAGGGAATCCTCTTGGTGCATTACTGTTCTCAGGTCTCTTAGCTGGGTATATATATGATAATGAAGCAGCAAAACAACATGGATTAAATCTCCTCAGTTCCGGTGTTTCCTGCTTGGGTCCAAATTGCTTCAGGGTCACCTTCTTGGTTCTGGCCTGTCTTTGTGGTGTTGGCTCCATCTTGAGCATCATATTAAGTATGAGGATACGGCCTGTTTACCAAATGCTCTATGGTGGGGGTTCCTTCAGATTGCCTAATACTTCAAATAATTGAGATGATTCAAGTGCTACGGAAGAGCTTTTTTGTAAAGTTATCTTCGTTGGAATATAGCAACTCCAGCTCTAGTAAGCTTTTGTTATTAACTTTATAAGTAAGTGGCAGACATCAACTTCATGCATTGATAAGGATTAGTTGATATTGTAAACATAGTTTTCTTTTAAAATGAAGACAAACAACCATGAGTTTTGCAATTTCTAAATTCAATATATAGAATTCACACTCTTTTAAGTCTTAAATGATAAAAAAAAACATGGATAATTAACGAAACATAACATACAAGCTTCTGCAAGTGTTGTTGTGTCTAAGTGGGTTTCAAATCTTGAAAGAGTGCAGACCATAGCGTACTTTGATCATCAGACTTATCCTTGCAGCTATAAACTCTAGGGCTGGGAGGACGCCTATCTAAAGGCCCTGATAGTTTAGGGCTTCTATTTGCATCAGTTGATATTGGACTTCTGTAATTGAACACCAATCTTTCTTGCATGTTTCTGTCCAATGGCCCTGACAACTTCAAGGTTTTATTAGTGATCATCAACTTATTCTCCTGCGCCAATCTTCCATCCAAAGGTCCAGATTTAGCTATCCTCCTGGGTTTCATCATTGCTGCATTATTAACAAGCTCCTTGTCACTCATGTACTTCCTTGTAAGAGCTCCTCTACATTGCTCTTGCTCTTGCTCTTGGCTGCTGCTGTAACGCAACATCTTTATGGGATCATCATCTTCAACGACTTGCTGGAAAACCCACTTGTTAATGCACTTGGATATGGTTTTCTTGGTTTTGTTTATGGCCACAACAAGCCTTGAAAGCTTCTTCGGGCTTCCTTCAACATCTTTCCTGGCAACCTTGAGAATTTCAAGCCTGTGCTTGGCCACTGTAATCCCCATGCTCAGTAGAAACTCATGGTCGAAGTAGGTTAGATCCTCCTTCTGGAGCTCGTTGCGAGCAAAAGCAAGCCCATACTCATATACCAGTGATGGCTCCAAGTTGCTTCTTGATAACCAAGAGAACCAGTCCATGCCTTCTCTTGTGTGTTATCTGGGGAGTGGGGATGGAGGAGATAAGAAGGTGAAGAGTAAGTGGTGAAAGTATCATATATCTTTAAGATATTTGGATGTTAGTTGAGGTTTGAGAGTGACTCGAACCCAAATCATCACGTGAACAACAATTAGCACATAGAGGGTTTAGCTATTTTTGTTTTTGTTGGTTGTGGTGCATAACTATACTCAACCACTTGGAACTTGGAACTTGATTTACCATGAAAGCGGATGGCATTCAAGCATATTAACTCCAATAACCTACCAAACATAACAGTGTATCCATCAAAGTCCAATTATATGCAATTGATCATTAATGTCGTTTTCGCTGTTTGGTAGAAACGTTATCACCCATGGGCAGGTAAAATCTGCATAAAGTCAAAAGTGGTTTGAAAAACTTACACTTTTAAACATATTCAATTCGATCCTTTAACCCAACACTGTTGTTCAAACATATGCTATTAAGGAAATTAATGTCATTTTGATTTGAAATCATAAATCTATTCCCACTATAATATATACAAGAATTGTTGACCTAGCTAGAGCATGGCAGCTAGCTGGTGACCAACTGCGCAAACTAAATTTAGGCAGGAAAGACGTTGAAAAAGTGATGCTAATTGTTCTCTCTCATTAATTAACAAGTTGAAAAATAAATTGGCTGTAAAAGTTGGTAATTTATACAAATTAAGGAATGGGACAAAAGCACATGGGTCCTATTCAATAAGGGTCTCGGTCATTTGGCCTAGTGATGCCATGCAACTATAGAAAGAAGCAGCTTCACCTACAAAAGGCATTAATTATAGTAAAAACCATAACAAATATTGATCAACGCTCTCAAACAATGATTTTGGAGACAATGAACAAGAATCCTGGAACCATGATTCTATAACATCAATATATTGCAATGCTTTTTTGAAGCAAAGAAAGATGATGATCATTAATGGAAATACACTGTAATTCATTTTTCGTTGCGGGAGGAAGACCGCAAAACGTGTTAGAGTACGTTTGGGAGAGCTTCTCAAGTAGATCTTTTTGCAGTAGATATTTTAGAAGTAGATCTTTTAGAGGTAGAGCTTTTAAATGAAAGCCGTTGGTCGTTTGGTTATCAATTAAAAAAGAGCTTTTTTAATGAGAGAATTACCAAAATACTCTAGCAAATATTAAATTATAGGGTTATATTGGAGATTTTAATGTTTTTTTAAAAAAGCTCAAAAAGTCTATTTGGAAAAGCCTAAAATTTGAGCTTCTCCAAGTAGACGTAAAACAGCTTTTTTAATCGTCGAAAGCTCTACTGGAGTGTCAACCAAACGACACAAAAAAATTTAAAAAGAGCTTTTTTAATTAAAAAAGCTCTTTTAGCCAGTAGACAAGCTCCCCCAAACGGACACTTAGTATTTTACTTTATTGTCTATATACCAAGTATTTTCATTGTAACTTTGTATTCAGTTTAATTTATTCAATTAAAAAAAAAAAAAAAAAAACCTAATTAACCCCATTATCTTTTTCTCCTTTATTTTGCATGAGATTATTTGATATGATAGAGCATAATCTCATAGAACAAAGTTTAATATCATTCACGAGTTTCGCATAGTTTGTTTTGAGTTGCTCGTACAATTCTTGTGAGCATTATTTGCATGTCGTTTTCTTTTGCTTGATGTTATGGTATTTGGCCGGCTTTCTCCCTCCTTTGTTTCTGGTGGTGAAAGAGACGATTCGCTTCAATCTATTAGTGTTAGATTGGATGGATAGAACTATTCGTATTAGAGTTATGTGATGAAGAATTTTCTGATCGGCAAAAAGATGTGAGGTTATATTACTGACACTTGATTAAACCAAAAAATGAAAAAGCTGAAAATTATGCAGATTTAATTTGTTAGATATTTGAGACGCTAATAATTCAAAAATCATCACTTAGATAAACAACTCTATAGAGCATTCGATGGACACATATTTAACAAAAGTATGATACGTGCAAGGAGGTTAGTGATCATTTGGTAAGACTATACACGCAATCTAAATTTGGAAAGCTTAGCATTACTTTTTATATATTGTATTCCTTCTGTTCAATTCACTCATTTCTTTTTATTTTATTTTATATATATATATATATATTTTATTCAATTTCAATGTATATATTTATTTATTTATTCATTTCATCGATCTTCTTCATCCGCTTCTCTTGAATTCTTTTTTTATATCCATATATATAGGGGTGGGCGTTTAATGGATCGGGAAAAGTGAACCGATAAAAAACCGATACTATTCTGTTTTTGAAAAAGTGAACCGATCCGATAAAATTTATAATTCGAACCGATCAAAAACCGATTGAACCGGTTCGGTTCGGTTCGGTTCGGTTTTTTCTGTTTTGGGCCAAGTTACTGGGCTTTAACTTGTATTCTTTTTTGTCATATTTTAGACATGTTGAGCCGAATTATAAGAGAAATTACTACTGATCATCTTCTTAGAACAATGCAGAAGCAATTCAAAAGTAGAAAAACATGTATATGAGAAATCAGGACCATATTTCAGACGTGGGAACTCAAGATTTTCCACCAGAGATCAAGTAGTGGTCCTATACTCCTATATTAATTGAATTGGATTTCCTCTTGTTCACACTATTGCCATTTCAAAGAGCCCACAAGTACCAGAAAAATGTAAACTTGCCAATCTTAAAATTTTCCACTTCGGAAATATAAATTTGGTAAGTTTCAATACTGCTTAAATCTGAAACTGTAAATAAAACGAAGTACAATACAAGTGCCCATAAAGAGTTGCAGAGAAGCAGCTCACACAACACAACACATTACAATTGTTTTTCTTGCATCTTTCAGTGTACGAACCAACTTTAAAGCTGTTTTTTTTTTCCTAAATATTTATATAGAAACAGAGCCAAAGAGATTCTCTCATACAACCCCAGATGTGAAAAAAGATTAATCAAAACAAAATTTATAAATATTCAGTTAAGTTGCAAAAATTATAATTAATTAAATTTGATAAATTTCATGTGAAACCCAGCCTTGTTTTGTTCCAGAAACATATCTTCGGATCGAGCTTCTGTCCTCTGGTAGGTTCCAATTTACACGTAGTGAGTATCACAGGTCGTACACTTACCACTGGCTCCTCTGTTTTTCCTTCTTCTTGGGCACTTGTATTATAATCATACATACCAAATCCAAAAGTAACAAACAAGATCCAAGTCAAGTGAAATCAACCAACAAAGAAGTGATTAACAAAGAAGGGAAAATGGAAATGAATAGTTGAATACAGACTTGAGATCGAAGGAGCAAAGGACAAGAAACTTCTCAATCGGGAAAAGAAGTCATCGTTACTCGCTAGTAGAAGACGACCATCGATGAGCACCAGAAGACGACGAGCAACCGAAGACGAGCGCCGGAAGATGACTAATCGACGATGAGCGGTGGACGAGACACTGAGCGGCAGGTGAAAGTGTGTAAGCGTGAAGAGTGAAGACTGGTGTGTGGCTGCTGAGTGTTGAAGTGTTAGATTTTTTTTTTACTCTAGTTACCGGTTCGGTTTTCCGGTTTTAGGTGCCAAACCGGAAAAAAACCGATCCAGTCGGTTTTTAAGAAAATAGAACCGAACTGAACCGACCTGTCAACTAAAACCGGAAAAAAACTGATTGGACCGGTTCGGTTCGGTTGGTCGGTTTTGTGCCCACCCCTACATACATATATATATATATATATATATATAATTCTTTGTCAATAAATCATTTATTCTATATTTTTGTTTTAATTCATCTTATGTATATTATATTATCTAGATCATTCTATTTGATTATTCAAGAAGTGGAGTGATGTTGCTCTATGGGCTTGGAGTTTGTTGCATGCATGCACACATATTATTTGTTTTTTTTTTTATTCTCTTAATTCAATATATTGATTTCTTTACAAATTTTTATTCTTTTTTTATTTTTGGTATCGTAGAGTTTTGATGCTGATGATTTATTGTTATCTATCATGCAGATATGTTGATTATGAGATCGAACTATGGGATTTGCGGGAACTATATCATGGATCATTGTAAGTATTTTAATACAGTAGAACCCCTATAAACTAATATTTTTGGGACCCATCCTCATGTATTAATTTAGAGGGGTTATTAATTTGAAGGGTGTTACATTGTAAAGGGTTATTTTATCTGGAAAAAAAAAAATGTGTGGAAGTCGGTTTTCTTATTTAGGGAAGGTTTCTTTTTGAGATTCTTTGTTTAGTCGGTTTTCTTCTTTAAAGAAAGTTTTTTTTTTTTTTTCCCAAGATTCCTTGTTTGTGAAAGATTTATTAAGAAAATTTTCAATTCCTTTTAGGAATGTGATTATTTAGTGACTAAGGATACTCTCCTTAAAAATAGTGAGGCTTATTTTTTGGTTATATATAACAAAAGAGATCTTATGATATAACTAAAATTCTATTCCTAACGGCTCTTAAAAATTCTTTATTTTCTATCTTCTTTGTTATAACTTATAACAGAAGGACAATTCAAAAGATGAAGGATAAAGTCAAAAATATCAAGAATGGTAGCCTTGTGCAAACTAGCATCTCAAAGTATTTTTCTAGTTCTTGATTATTATGTAATATATTTTGTAATTTTATGGAATTATTAATTTATGCGACAGTTGGGACCGAAATTTTACACTGGGTTTCAAAAAGAAATTATTAATTATTACGATGGAGGGGTTTATTAATTTTTTAAACTGGCCCGAGTCGGGACCAAGATTTTTTATTAATTTAGAGAAGATATTAATTTATAGGAGATTAATTTACAAGGGTTCTAATGTATTGCAATTTGTGGGAATCTTATCATGAATCGTTGTAAATCTTATATGATTTAAAAGGTTTATGATATCTTCTTGGATTGAGTAGGCACATCAACTCTCAATTTAAGTTAGGTGTTAATTTTCAAAACATAAGATGTCTTTTTGGGTTGAGTAGGCACATCAACTCCATCCTAAGTCTAGATGTCAATTTCAAATGGCTCTCTTGAATGAAGGGGATGGATTGTGAGCGCATCAATCCAAGACATCCCGGCTAGTTAATCTATCTAGGCTTAAAGAGGATTTTCCCTACACTCAACCTAGCACACCAATAGTTGGGTTGTAGGTGAGAATCAAGTGGTTTTACAAACCACACTCATAGGTAGATTGACCCTAAAAAGATCGAATCAATTCTTGAAAGATTAAATGGATTGCCAACTATTTGTGTTTGAATTGCATTGACTCCCGCATCCTTCCCATATCTTTTCATACCACATACTTGCTATTTGTAGTCGCATTTTAGATTAATTAGTTTAAATTGTAGTTTGCATTTTAGTTCCTAATTCTCAAAATCAACCATTGAAATTTTACTTTTCATGCTTACTAGTATTTTTAATCTTAATTTAGTCATCATTACCTTCGATCCTTGTGGAGCGATACCTCACTTGTTATTATACTTGTTTTGAGAAAACATTTTGAGCATATTCCGAGGTTCTTTATAAATATCTTTCGACAAACAAATTCTACATTGAAAATGACTTTGTCACATACGATAATTGTTAGCTTGTCAAAATGGTAGTAGAGTCATGTCCATCAGAAATGGGTAGCTTCAAGAGCAAGCAAGGACTCAAAGAATTAAGTCAAGCTCAGAGCTAGGAAAGGAAAAAGCAGCCTGGGAAGAATTATTGGAGAGAGTCCCTTGCTTCATCCGATTTCTCCCTGGGTTCGCCTTCTTATGGTAGTTTCACCACTTACGAAAAAATTTCCAGCAAGGCAATTCGATTGTTATGTTTATAAGTTAATCGTGTTTATGCAGTTTCATCATGTCAAAAAAAAAAAAAAAAAAATTAATATTATTAATATCAAAGGTTGTGATTAAATACTTTTCAAAAAAAAAAAAAAATGTTGTGATTAATTCTAGAGAGAAAACCAAAACTAACCATTAGAATTATTAAACTTTTGTTAGTAACCACTTTTGAAACTTTAATTATTAATAACCATTTTTTTTTTAAAAAAAAAATTCAGTGTATGTCCATAAATTACCAGAGTACCCTTGAAAATAGTTAGTTTTATTTTTTTATTATTATTATTTTTTTTTTGTTTTAACCTCGAAGCAAACTTGAAATCATGACTAAATTGAAATGTTCAAACTTGAAATCATGATTAAATTGAAATGCCTAAACTTGAACTCATGTCTAAATTGAAATGTTCAAACTTGAAATTTGGACTAAATTGAAATTTTCCCCTTCTTCTTCTTCCTCAAATTAGGTTTAGGTTTTTTTTGTTTCTTTTTTTTTTTAGACCACATCACCAATGCTCGTGAAGGATGGATGGGCGTGAAGGACGGCATGAAGGATGTTGCGGTGCACGACGGAACGATAGTGAAGGACTACCGCGACGCCCAAAAGCTCGTCGGCACTCAATGACACCTTCGTCGACGCTCAGCGAGAGAGAGATCGGGGGGAGAGAGGCAGATCGGGGAGAGAGAGAGAGAGAGGCAAATCGGGGAGAGAGAAGAGGAGAGAGAAAAAAAGAGAGAAAAAGAGAGAGAGCTGATTTGGGATGTTTTTATATATGGGCATTCCAGTAATTTCTTAAAAACATGGTTATTAACAATTAAAATTTCGTTTGTGGTTAAAAACGAATTTCCCATAATATATGTGGTCATTTTTGACAATTTCCACATTCTATCTATTTAGTATATGATTAATAAATATTTAAATTTTCCATTTTTTAAATGTAATTTAACAATTTTGATCATGTGATTAAATCTAAGAATTCTTTTTGTTTATAAAGAATGAATGATGAATTGAACATTAATGTAGATTAAGTTTAATTTGTTTGATTATTTAATTTTAATTTTTTTTTTAATATACTGAAAAATGTTATTACGCACAGTATTTTAAATAAACTTATTTAATAAAACCTGTGCATGCATAAGTTGACACACTAGTACTATATAATAATTGCAAATTGCAAACAAAATATGTAATTAATGTGCTTAAAAAAAGTAATTAATCTTAATTTGATAATTCAAGCAAGGGTTCAAAAATTAAATAGCACTTTTTGGGGGAGGGCTTGTGCAAATAGCACCACATTAATAAGTCATGTTTTAATAGCACCAAAATAGGTGATGAGACCAAAATACCCCCACTTACTGTTTTCCTTTGTTTTTTTTTCTCGAAAATTCGAGACTTATTGTGACATTTTCGAGACTTATTGATGCGTTTCGAGACTTAATCCCAGTTTGTTCGAGACTTATTCTGTTCGACCTCCATCAATGGTGACAGTGCCGACGACGGCGCCGGTTGACTCCGGAGATAGTCGGATCTGGAAGATTGGACGACGTCGAGTTCATTGGTGCCATCGGTTTAGTCAGATTCGCGACGGATCGTCGCATATCTGACGATGAAGGTTTGAAAACTATTCGGGTTTGGCTTTGTTTCTCTCTCCATATAGCTCGAAATTGAAAATGGATACTTCTGTTACAATCGGTGGCGCACGACGAACGTTTTGCCGGTGGTTTTGTCCATCAACTCGCCGGTCGACGGTGACACCTCCATTGAAGCTCCATCAATGGAGGTTTGAGGAAAAAGAAGAAGAAAGAAGATAAAGGATAGAAAACAGAAAAGAAAAGAAGCTAAGGGGTATTTTTGTCCAAATTCCATTTTTGGTGCTATTAAAACATGAGTTATTAAAGTGGTTGTAGTTACACAAATCCATTTTGAAAAAGTGCTATATACCCCTATTTCCTCATTCAAGCAAGCTAGGAATAATAGAGCCTTTTTAGTCTCTGTCTTAATTAATTGTACATATATACCATACGTATTACTTATTAGATATGATTTGAAAAAGCCGTTATAAGCTAAATCTCAGTCAAACCGTAAAAATTAGAGGAACACCCCCCCTTTTCTCGGTCAACATAAACCTTAAACGGTATTTGATTCCATCTTTTGTATTAATTAATATCTGTTCATTACAACATTAATCAATCTCTGACAACTCTCAACAACCTTCACGTACCATACTATGTTTTCTTGGGTTTCATTACTGATCAAAAACTCCTCACCATTCATCCCTTATCGCCATCCCAGTCATCGGTTGATCATCCGTACCAGATCATTCTTTGGTGGCTTTGGCTATGATACTCTGTTGAATTCTTCTGGGGTGGCTGTTGCTGCTGGCTCAGCCTTGGGTTTTTGCTATTGGTTTTCTGATTCTAACACAAATTCGTTCTTGTCTTTCGCTGATTCTCCGAAAGAGAAGTGGGAAGGAGATGGCACTCAACTTCAACATTCAATCCCACCTGAGAACAACGGCAGGTTTCTTTTCGGAGGTACTGTATTTGATCAAATGTACTTATAATGTACAATCAAGCTTGTATATATTCATGGATTTGTTTCTCTATTCCAGATTCATACAGGAGAAGAGTTTTTTTCAATTATGAAAAACGGATAAGGACGCAGAGTCCCCCTGAGAAGGTTTTCGAGTACTTTGCATCGTATACAACCCCTTCAGGAGATGTACTTATGACACCAACAGACTTTATGAGAGCAATTGTTCCTGTGTTTCCTCCATCTGAATCCAATCGTATTCGAGAGGGATACCTCAAGGGTGAGAAGGGTCCTAGCGAGTTACAATGCGATCCTTCCAAATTTTTCATGCTTTTTGATACCGATAATGATGGACTCATATCTTTCTCAGAGTAAGCCCTAAGAGAGCTCTCTAATTAACCTTAATTACAACAGAGCATCTGTTAAATTCATTTGATTGCAGGTACATCTTTTTTGTTACTCTACTTAGTATTCCTGAATCAAGCTTTTCAATAGCATTTAAAATGTTTGACCTCGACAACAACGGGTAAGTTTTCAAATATTACTTGTTGCTTTACCATTCAAGCTTCAAGCTTAATCACCTTACTCTCTGTCCATTAACAGAGAAATAGACAAGGAGGAATTCAAGAAAGTGATGGGTTTGATGCAAACTAAAAACAAACAAGGTGCTCGCCTCAGGAATGGACGAAGATTTGGGCTTAAAGACTCTGGAGAGGACGGTGGATTGGTCGAATACTTCTTCGGAAAAGATGGCAATACATGTCTCAAACATGAAAAATTTGTCCAATTTTTAAGAGACTTGCACGACGAAGTATGTGGTATCAAGAGCATTTTTAGTTTCCAATTTCAGCAAACCACAAATTTATTGTTGGATTCAATTCCATCCTTCATATTTGCTAATAATTTAAGAATTTGTAAAATTTATAGATACTGCAGCTGGAGTTTTCCCATTATGATATCAAATCACGGGGTACAATATCAGCCAGAGATTTCGCTTTGTCCTTAGTTGCAGCTGCAGACATCGGCCTTACAAACAAGTTGCTTGATCGGGTAGATGAAGTAAACGACGAGCCACACTTGAAACACATCAGGATCACATTTCAGGAATTCAAAGATTTCGCAGAGCTTCGAAAGAAGTTGCAGTCATTGTCTCTGGCCATATTCACTTATGGAAAAGCGAATGGGGTGTTAACGAAAAAGGATTTTCAGAGAGCTACATCCCAAGTATGCGGCATTTCCATAACGAATAACATGGTTGACATAATATTCCATGTGTTTGATACAAATCGCGATGGGAGTTTAAGCGCGGATGAGTTTGTAAGAGTTCTGCAAAGAAGGGAAAGGGAAACTAGTACACAGCCTAGAGAGCCTGGCATGAAGGGATTGCTATCTTGCTTGAAGAATTGTACCACAAGTAACAGCTCTTATAGCTGATAAAACATGATCATCATAATCCAAATTTATTTGTCTGGAGACAACTGTACAGCTGGGGCATGAAATCATGACTAGTTTAGTAAAGCAATCTATTTCTTCTTCAACTTTTCATTTGTAAACTGATGATTATGGCTAAAATCCTTTTGCTTATGGCTAAAATCCTTTTGCTGCTGACCCCCAAGTGTACAATCATGGATGTACAGAAAATGTTTTTTTTTTTGAAACAAATTGTCTTTTGGATAGTGATATTGAATTTGCTAATTCCTTGAGTTTGCTTTGTGTTTTCATTGTTTTTGCAACTAAACCATTTTATCATATTAATTTGAATTCGAATCCTTGACAATTTCACCACCAAGTGTTAGTATCCCACGTTGACTAAGTATGAGATTAGTTAAGGTATATAACCCGTTAGACACCTTCTCCTTACAAGCCGGTTTTTGAGACTGAGTTCTACCTAGTGGGTTCATATCATTTGGTATGAGAGTCTACACCACGCCGATTCGTCGCGGACGGGGTGACCTAGGGAGGTTTGCTACCTGAGAAAGCGGGATCCGTAGAGTCACCCTTCTAGGAAAGATGGACCATCGTGGACGACGGCTGCGAAAGCGTGGTGGAATGTTACGATCTTACGTTGACTAAGTATGAGATTAGTCAAGGTATATAACCCATTAGACACCCTTTCCTTACAAGCCAGTTTTTGAGGATGAGTTCTACCCAGTGGGTTCGTATCACCAAGCCACGATCCTAAATGTAGGTGTGATATGCGAATGACCCTCTAGGCTATGGGAAAATTTCATTTTAATCCATATAATTTTTTTTTTTCTATTTACTTGTTGACTTGTAAAATGAAAACTTGAAAATTAGGAGTCGTGTTAGAGGTTTTGATACCGTGTTGTATTTTTGTTGTAGGTTACCCAGAGGTTGTCACCGAAACGCAGCGTACCGTGAAATGTATAAATAATTAAATACACCTAAAATCTTATAATCTAATATCTAATCAGTGTCGCAGAAAAATTGGGAGATGCAGTTTAAGAAAGAGCTGTGCAGAAACTTTCAGCGTGGAAGGTGGGTTTTCTTCAATTTACAAATGCTTGTATTATGATATTTCTTTTTCTCATTTTGATCTTTGCAGCTGTCAGTATGGTGAACGCTGTAGATTTATTCATGCGAAATCTAATGCCTTTGCTACAAATCAACAGCAAAACCCCAATCCTTTTGGCTTCGGTGTGCCCTCCAATTCCCAGACAAAAGGGGCCAATAAGGTTGGTTGGAATTTGTTTTCACTCCATCCCTGTTAACTAATTCAAAAGGTTCAAAATTTTATGCCTGTTATTTGTGGATCAGCCTTTTGAAAACAGATGGTCCCGCTTCTCCCCCATACCTACAACTGAAGCTCCCTCTTCACGAAAACCTGAGAATCAGCCCCAACCAACAAATCATAAGTAAGCAATCCAAAGTTTATGCTTATTTCTTTTCAGTTGTTGCTTGATTTCAAGTATTATACCTAATTCAATGTCAATTGTCTATGAACTATGAAGGTGCACAGATCCTGACTCCTGCAAACGCCTAATTGTTGAAGATTTTGAGCATGAGAGACCGCTTTGGAAGCTTACTTGCTACTCTCACTGGAAAAAGTATGATTTATATCGATCATTCTCAGGCATTTTCAAAATTAAAAGATTCAGGAATTTGCTCTCATTTGTTTACGTAGATGACTTGGTTTTTAATTTTATAGCTTTGTGAATGTGTGCGTAGAAATTAATTATGGGTGAACTTTTCACGTGATATTCTCCGAAATTTGAAGAGGATTGACTTCCCAAACAACTCTCATTATGTTGCAAATATAGTTGCAGACTAGAAGAGTTGGTTGGTGCCATTTTGTTGCTCCAAAAAGAATTCTAAATTTGAAACATTATAGAAAGGGTCAGTTGGTGTGATAATTAGTAATAAAACCTGTGCCCGTTAAGAATGATATTGGCCCAGGATCTTGCCATTAATTTATCCATCAATTCTAAATTATCAGCAATGAACTCAATTATATTACCAGTGTACAATCTTGGTTTGGCATGATTCGAGGTTCTTCCAAGCACCACTAGACCACTCCCACTTCCCCGAAGGAAAATACAAGTACAAAAATATGTCAAGTCATGATACAGTCAGCAATTTTGGCTTTTTCGTTGCTCTTGTTTTCCTTGTTCCTTACAAATGAATATAATATGTCCTGCTACTTTCTTATAATTTCAAACATAAACTAGTTTAGCCCAACGTGTTTATTTATTTATGTTTTTTCTTCCAGTGCTCCATGTGACATCATTGGTGATGTTAGCTATGAAGAATTGCGGGCAGCAGCATATGATGATGCTAAGCGCGGGTTGAGCTTGCAGTCTATTGTAAGAAAACTGGCATACCATTTGATCGCCTGTTTTGTTTTTAATTTTAAGTGTATTGTGTACATATATGTTAAGAAATTCATCATATGCATGTTGCTTAGATGTTTGTTGTCTACATTGTTTTTTAATTCATTATTCTTAGCATTATTACAATATTACTTAAATCTATTGTTAAATGATGGGAATATTTGGTTCAATGAGCTACTAAAATCTGAATGTCGAAGATCATGTTACTATGTAGAAATGCATAAACTTCATTAAATTTTGCAGCTCATGCATTTTTTTCTTTTCTTTTTAAGAGATAAAACTAGAAAGCAACATAATAAAGTGGCACAACCTTCATGCATGGGACTTGGAGGTGGGACAAACAACAGGTAAAAAAAAATGGAATAAAAATATAATAAAAGATAAAGATTCTAACTGAGGAATGGCCAATTAAGAAACTCATGCTGTATCAAACGATTTATGTATTTGTCGAAGCAGTCTTTTCTTGGAAAAGGTTTAATAAGATGAGATAGCAATTATCGCTCAAATAATAGGGTTTGTTCTGCAGCAGTTTGTGCTACTTTATAGCACACATATTTGAGAGTACAAAATTACTGGAGTAGTGGCCTATGTGGGTTTAAGGATTCTCATAATTCTATAAGTTTAGAGGGGAGGTCATTATTTTATAGTTGTGTATTTTGATTTTCAAAAAATTAAGACCCGGCGGCATTCACTAAAGAGAAAAAAAGAAAAGAAACAAAGAAAAAGAAAGACATTCTTGGAATATTTGTTAATAGTACTAGATTTAAAAATTATTGGATTATGTTGTGTCAAGAATTTTAAGCTTCTCTTTTGTCAAGTTTCTGCATTTTTATTCGAAATGAGATAAGTTGATGCTATAGTAGGTTTGAAAGCAAACTTTACTTTCTTTGCCGACTTACTGATGAAACACATCTTGGTACAGGTTGAGAGAGAGAGGAAGTTACTTAATTCCAAGTTAGTTGAGTTTGACAACCTTCTTCGTAATCCCTATACAGGGCCCTATAAGTCTGGGGTTGCCGGCCAAAGTTCGTTTCCTGCTGCCACTCCAAATGCATTCCCTCCTGCTGCCACTCCAAATGCATTCTCTCCAACTCCTCAAAATAGTGCCCCTCCTTCAGTCTCCAGTTTTAGTCACCTGGGTTCATCAATCAATTTGGGGTTTGGAATGGGGTGAGAATAGCTCCTAGAATTTGAACTTTTGTTCTTATCTACTGTCAGTCTTATGATATTAATTTATGAAATCCTGTTTCTACCCATGCTCTATTTCTGTTAGGCTTTTTACTAACTTGTTTATGCTTTATGTCAGGCCCTCTGCACCATCAAATACTGCCTTTGGGCAACCAAATTTCTTCCCAAATTCTAGCCAGACATCTAGTGCGACAAACAATTTTCCGTCTGCAAATTCTGGTATAAATATGTATGCTTTATTATTATTATTTTTTTTTATAAATATATTATCACATGTATTTATATAGTCTTTGGATATTTTATGTCCATTTGGCAACCAATTTCCAGCCCAGGCAACCAGAAATTCCTTTACCTCCAACACTACAAGCATTAACAACAGTGGTGCATTTGGTGCTGAAAGTAACCAATTCTCTACTCCAATGACAACACATAATGCCAGTCCATTTTCATTCAGTAATCAGTCTACTGTCAACCCCAGTAGGCCTGTTACATCTATGAATGCAGCTGAGCAAGCACCTATAAACATTCAGTTGGCGTAAGTTCTTGACAAGTTTTATATTTTCAAGGCATTAGAAAGAAGTGTCATCAATATAACATTTAGTTGGTAAAGTATGTATTATATTTTTGTAATTCTCATTCATGTTGACCTTTGTCTTGTGTCAGTAGTACCTTAAGGAATGAATTATATGCATGTTTGTTAACTGGATTTACTGTTATTAAGTTATTATAATTAATAAAGTGTCATCTATATATTGATTTGTTTTCCATAACTTTGGCTCTTCTTTATATTACAGGAAGAACTTGGAAAGTGGAACTGTTACGGGGGATGCCACTGTTTGGTTAAAAGAAAAATGGATTCCTGGAGAGGTAAAGGACTTTATAGTTGTTAATTTGTTATATTTTTAGTAGGACTTACAAGTAGATTCTGAATTTAAGATTGTCAAAGGTATTTAAATATATTTTTATTTGTATGACAACCTGTGTGTAATTTGGCCAGAGTCCCTCACCAAGTATAAAAGAAATGGTAAATTCTGTTTCAGCATCTACCTCGAGGACTCCCATGATTTGAGAAAGTGAATTGTATACTATTTGAATTGATTCTATCCATCTTAACCTTGAGATACTTTCAGTTTGACAAGGTCACTGATTTGTGTTTCTGTTCAAATTAATCAGATTCCAGAAGAAGCACCTCCAGATTTGTATGTAATGTGAACTGCCAGCATACAAGGACACTGATAATGATGGATTGGTGATTGTGGCATGTAATGGAATGACGACTGATGCGACTTAATTTAGTTGCTAGTGATTGTAAATGCCCAATTTGTGTGGTCATGTTTAGTTGTCTTTTGAGTTTGGTTGTGGTCATGTGTGCATTGCTTTTATTTGTTTCTGTATCATAGATATATGATATAATCATATATAGACAGTGAGGTTTCATGTATCCACGTTAAAACGAAAGCGTGGGTGGTACGGCAATCGGTCGGTTCATATTTATAACTTCATTTGAAACGCGGTTTCGTTTTTGAAATTGATTCCAATTTAAAGATGGATCGTGCAGAGCAGACACAGTGTTATGGGACCCATCTCCTCTCTGTCAACTTTAACAACTAAAATACAAAACATACGAGTACTCTCTTTTTTGACAGGGCAGGGCGGGCAGGGCATTGATCTTTATTTGCTGTTGGTTTGAAATATAATTTATATTAAACAAAGACAAAGTGTCTGAAGCAATTATATGACGCGTTATTCATTGGACTTGTCTTTCAAAAGATGCCCAAGCCCAACAATATAAAAATGGTTTCAACTTCAAGTTTGGCCTTCCTCACCATTAAATTGGGTATTAACAGATATCTATCTAAACTCTAAAGGGGTGGTTTTTGTTTTCATGATAAATATTTAGTATTTAAATATCAAATGACTGTCTGTAACCAGAGATTTATGAATATCTTGTCTCGTTTTGATCAAAAGAATCCAGTCCAAGTAAGTGATAAAGACAGTGGCTGACACGTTCACAATAGTCTAAGCTAAATCATCAAAAGACAATGTAAGACAGTAAGAGTCTCTTTCAATGGGGTCAATTAGAGACGTGCCACCATGTCATCATAATGAAGAGGCCAGGGGGTAAAAATTGGGGAAGGGCACAGCAAGCAAGGCTTTATAAAAACAAAGCTTGGGGAGATGGGATTGGCACACACTCTCTCCTTATTGTGACTTTTCTGCCCATTTCATTACAACCAATGTCTCCTCCTCCTCGTCTCTTGTTGATTCTTTTCTTTCTTTGCTTGTTCCAGATCTCTTGTGCAGCCAATGAAGATGATGATGTAGATCCAAGGCTTCAGTTTGAAAATCCAAGACTAAGAGAAGCCTACATTGCTCTTCAAGCTTTGAAAGCTTCCATTTTTTCAGACCCATTTAACTTCACATCCAACTGGAATGGCTCAGATGTGTGCTCTTACACGGGTGTCTTCTGTGCTCCATCTCCCTCCAATCCATCGATCAGGGTTGTTGCCAGCATTGACCTCAACCACGCTGATATTGCTGGCTATCTCCCTCCTCAGCTTGGCAGACTCACAGATCTTGCTGTTTTCCATATCAACTCCAACAGATTCTGTGGTGTTGTCCCCTCCACTTTTCGCCGTTTCAAGCTCCTCCACGAGCTCGACATTAGTAACAATCGTTTTGTTGGCAACTTCCCAAATGTCCTTCTTTCTCTTCCAAAACTCAAATACTTGGATCTTCGTTTCAATGAGTTCGAAGGCTCTGTTCCTTCAAAACTCTTTGACAAGGATCTGGATGCCATTTTCTTGAACGACAACAGGTTCCGCTTTGGTATACCCAAGAATCTTGGAAACTCTCCGGTGTCTGTTTTAGTGTTTGCAAACAATGATCTTGGTGGTTGTATTCCTGGAAGCATTGGAAAAATGGGAAAGACATTGAACGAAATCATTCTGATGAATGATAATCTGACAGGGTGTTTGCCTCCGCAGATCGGGATGCTTAAGAATGTGACTGTGTTTGATGTCAGTTTCAATCATCTACAGGGTTCTTTACCTTACAGCATTGGAAACATGAAGAGCTTGGAACAGCTCAATGTTGCTCACAACACCTTCACTGGTGTCATACCGACCACCGTTTGCCAGCTCCCCAACTTGCAAAACTTCACATACTCTTTCAATTATTTCACTGGAACACCACCAAGCTGTGCAGCTACTGCTGTTGGAGGTAAGGTTGCTAGCAATGGTACCAACAATTGCATTCCCGGCAAGGCTGATCAAAGATCTTCCAAAGAATGTTCCTCTGAGGCTGCGCGTCCCGTAGACTGCAGCAAATTGCAATGCGGTTCCTCATCGAAGAGACCACCTGTTCCAAAGCCATCTCACTCACCTAGACCATTTGTTGCTCCATCCCCACCACCGCCTACTTCTAAATCTTCACCATCTACAAGATCACATCCTCCACCACCTCCTACTAAAAGGATCTCACCAACAACGCATCTCCCACCACCTCCCCCACCACCTACAAAGAAAGTGTCTCCAACTACTCATTATGCACCACCACCGCCTACTTATGAGCATATAACACCGCCTTCTCCTTCACCATCAAGTCACTACCATAACACACCACCACCACCACCTACAAAGAAAGTGTCCCCAGGTACTTATTATGCACCACCGCCACCAGTAGATTACACGCCCAAACAATCACCTCCACCACCACCGCATACTTATGAGCATATAACACCGCCTTCTCCCCCACCACCAAGTCACTACTATAATACACCACCACCACCGGTAGATTACACGCCAAAACAATCACCTCCACCACCACCGCATACTTATGAGCATATAACACCGCCTTCTCCCCCACCACCAAGTCACTACTATAATACACCACCACCAGCAGTTGATTACACGCCCAAACAATCACCTCCGCCACCTCCCTATGAACACATGACTCCCCCACCCCCTGTTGAGTACTACACACCTCCCCATCAACACATGTCACCACCACCCAAGACAGCAAGTCCACCTCCACGACCAAATGCACCATTGCTTCCACTCCCTCCTCTGCCACCAACTGGTTGTGTAAATCCACCACCACCAAGCCATGAATCAATCACATCCCCACCACCACCGCCATATGACAATACTCCATTGCCACCAATCGTAGGAGTGTCATACGCATCTCCTCCTCCCCCTGTAATCCCCTATTACTAAGCGCAAGCGGGCATCAGGGATTGTGTGTTTTTATTCAGCAGTATATTTTCTATCTAAGAGCTTTTTTCTGTAGCAAGAATTCATATTTAGTTACGTGATAATCTCTGTGAATTATGTTTTGTATTCTTAATTATCATATATATATATATATATATCAACTAAATTTGTATTGAAGTTGAGCACCATTCATTCATTCTCTTAATTTGTTAAAACTTGTTAGATAATAGTCCACAGGCAGCAAATGTTCATAAATGCATCCATCAAATTCAAACCTGTAGATGGTATTGGTGGTAGATGATTTAGCTGTGTCGGATCTCAAACTGACATAATAGTAATAATAATACAACAAAAGATACATGTGAAGTGGGGCACCACCAAGACATGTTGCAAGGTGCAAGTATACATATTATTTATACACATAATTACAATCCTCAAACTATATGCAGTAATTAACCTCATTAAAGTCTCAGCAAGGAGGTAGCTGATGGATTAATGGGGAAATCACTTCTCTTGTAACATAAAAAAACAAATATATCACACTACCTCTAACATAACCAGACATCAACATTTATATTATCCAAAACGAATCACAATGCATGATATATCATCTTTACTCTTTCTTGCCAATGCTTCTGTTGTTAGACGTTTCGCTGCTGCTTGAGGATCCTTTATGGCTTTCACAATATCAACTGCCTCTTGATTCTTCATTACCTGTCAACAACATCAAAACCCACTTATTAATGTTATTCCTTTACCCTAAGGATGTTTGAGTATTGGGTCTTCAATCTTCATTTAGTCTTTAATTACTTTTCGTTAAATTTTACCCTAACCACTTCTTGGTTTTCTTCTTACAGCTCTTATCTCATCTTTTCTTCTTCTACCTCTTATTTGACCTTTTCTTCTTACAATTTAAACCCCGGGAAATGTTTACAATACTGCATCATTATTCACAACCACCCCTAACTCCTTTAAATTTCCCTTTCACACCTTAGTCTAATTTAACTCCTTCGATTCTCTTTTATCCACATCAATTCTAATTCCTTTGTTTACAAAGTGAAACAAAGATTATGTTAAAGACATAAATATAGAGTTGAAGGCAAAATAAGACCCACTAGACCCCGCAATAGTAACTAAAAATAAAATTTACTGAAACACTTTTGCATTAATAATCACAATTAGAGTCAATCACCGAGATCTAACTAATTAAACCTACAATGTGAATGCATCATCTATGCAAAGAATATGGTATATATCACCGCACAGAGTGCTAAAGGCTCACACAATCTTCCTTCATGATCATACCAAAATCAAATGATGTCACCGCTGTATGTATAGCTTCTCAAAGAAGGTATACAAATTAAGAAGTGCATAAGATGTGAAAGATAAGCATGGAGGTTCCATGCCTAGGTAATATTCTTAGGGACTATGCATCCTACAGAATCAGATGGTTGAAGCCTCTAAAGAAGGGCTAAACAAGATGATGGCTACACTAAAAAATAATAGACACTCGTATCAAAATTACAAATGCACCCCATGTCTAACAAAATACTAAACATGTTATCATGTCTCTGAACAAGCAAACACATTAAAGAGAGAGAGAGAGAGAGAGAGAGAGAGAGAGAGAGAGAGAGAGCTCTACCATAACAACTGACCTTCCATAATCCATCGCTTGCTAGTATAACAAATTCGATTGTTGTGTCTATAGGCACATATCTTATGTCAGGCTCGGAACTTAAATGTGCTTTAAGGCTTTGATCTCCAAAAGCACGTGCAACAGCAAGCTGGCCATTAACTCGGGGCACATCACCTGAAACAAGAGTTGGCTGCAACATATGAATCTCCAACTTTGTGAAAAGTATAATGCATGACTGGTTGCACATAACACTCCTTTGGGTCAAAATATTTTTTGTCTTCTCGGTATACATTTATTCTTAAATTATATTCTGATTGAACTCTTGTGGATTCTAAAATATCAAATACAAAAAAACTAGTAAAGACTTCATTCACGAATCCATTTCAATTACCAAAATTTGCAATAAATTCCTATCAAATGCAAAATGCTTGTGTTTGTGGATGCTAGCTAGTTCAGTTAGCAAAGTCTCTCAAATCTGCTTTAAGATGTCTTGGGATATAATCCCACTTACCCAAGGATTTGGAGAAGTTGGAGTGGGGTGCAATGCCGAAAAATAAAATGCATGTGCTCGGTTGTGAAATTTAAATCTAAACCATTTTAATAAATCCATGAAGTTTAATTAAATACTATTATTCGTATACCTAAGCGAATACTGATGTTGCTGCACTGTATTTTAAAATTGTCGCCTAATTTAAAAGAGATGCAAGTACAATTATGAAATAAAGTTTATATTGTTAATCTTTTCTTTGTTTGATTAACAGAATTAAATGTGTAGACTTTCTTATCAAATTTTGTCTTCCATCTAGTTGCCAAGTTAGACATAACCATGATTTCTAAGGGGTGGAAAAAAAAAGTAAGACATTTTATGGCAAAAAAAAAAAAAAACTTAGACGTAAGCTATGAGCTCTGTAATATAAGTAAAAAGAGTTATTCTAATAAAAAAATGTCATTAGCTCTGTGGACTATACTTGGATAAATTTGAGGTTTGATTTGTCGATAGGTTAAAATTAATAAGCCAAAATTTACCTGAAGGGGTCTGAATAGCAACATACTGTCAAAACAAGCTCTCTAATCTAAAAAAAGCGATCAACTAACACAAATGTTTGTTGCTGATTTGTACTTCATAGAAACGACTTTGTTGTTTTCCTCAATTTTGTTCAGTTGAAACTTCAAACTGGTTGTTTCAACCATTAGTTAATTCAATAACACCTTAATACATTTCAATTCTAATTTCTTCTATCAAAAATGAACAGCAGACTACTATAATCCTTTAACATGATAAAAACATACGCTATGATTACTAAAGAGAGCACATTAAAAAGAGGTAGCACAATTTTAAAATACGGTGATATTGTACCTGGAAGTGTAGTGACAAAGCCACCCTGTTTCTCAATCCTTGTACGTTCAGTATGAGGTTCATGGTCCACAGTTAGTTGATTGCCAGATCCCCTCTCACACACAACAGCTCTTGAATCGCCAACGTTTGCGACCCATAAATCTTTGCCATCAATGACAATTGCAGTTACTGCAGTTGAACCGCCAGGGCCTAATTGCATAGCGTTATCCAGTATAAACTTATCTGTGGAGTGGTATGCATTCTTAATTGCCGTCTTAGGATCTTTCCAGAAATTCGGCTGTAGGTATGATTTCAAGGATGAGAATTACAAGTTAATATGTGGGAATTGAGAATTGAGAATTGAGAATAGGCACCTCTTCAAGTATGTTGTTGAAAAGGTTATCTTTGAGATAAGTTGGAACACGATCCCCAAGGTGGCCGTCGAAGATGGCAAAAAGACCCAGCACATGATTCTTCTTCTTTTTGTATTCAGCAACATGATAGTCTTCCATATCATGACCAGATTGACCTTCCACTAAGTGGAATCCATGGGACACTTTGTTACTCGATGACGACTTACTTTTGCCTTTGCCGGTGTCTGATGATGACGACGATGAACTAAAACAAATTGTATCCTGCAACGATACAAATTGATAGATGACCTAACAGGGAAAAGACCTAACAGTTGGATTGATCACAAAATAGCAAGCGAAGCAATACCTTGATCTTGGAGAAAAGGCCGGAGTGAGCAGCAGAGTGCTTACCCATTGAAGAATCCTTGGAGATCAGCAACACAATTCAATCATTTACTATGTTATGGACTATGGTTACACGGACACGGTATTTGAATTTTCCAAGGAGCCAAGGAGAGAGTTGATTTTATGAAAAATGTGCAGCAGTCTTCTTTCCAGTTGAATCAAACTTTGAATATATTTTACGCGTGGGCTCCACTTACCTTCTTTCCTTGAATCTTCCGACGATTGTGATTTCCTATTTCATTAATTCACTCCATCACCATATTATTACTAGCTAGCAACTATATTTGACTTCTCCCTTACCAAAACTTCAAGGGCTCATCTGGGCTGGGGGATGCTTTTAAATTTTTTTTTTATTATTATTTCTTACTGTTATCTACAAACAAAGTGAAAACCTATAATCAATTTATTTATTTATTTTATTTTATTTTATTTTTTTTGAGAAAAAGAGATTCATTCAAAACAAAGCAAAAGCTTACAAAGGAATAGGGTAATCACCCACAACAAGACTCTCCACCGTTTTTATTACACCGTTTCTACCTCTTAAAATAAAACCACTAAAACACAACTTGTATCAATAAATAATTATAACTACCACTTAACTTATTTCATGGCAAACCACATTTGACATATTTTTGTAAAGGGGGTAGCATAGGTTCTCCAAGTGTGATTTCTCAAAGACAAATTTCTGGACATTTCATGAGCTTCACTCCACATATAAGTGGTGATACAACCAATTTTACCTATGTGATGGTACAACCGAATTTGCAGTAGAGGGCAGTGCATGCTTTTTGGCACTCACATTTCACTCTAGTTTTCTCTATGGAAAAATGTTACTGATGAATTGCTAGCAGTGCATACTTTTTGGCACCCGCATTTCACTCCAGTTTTCCCTGTGGCAAAATGCTACTAATGAATTGTGGTTACCACCCGCAATTAATCGCGTTTTTGCAAAAAAAAAAAAAAAAAAAAAAAAAAAAAACGAGCTGTTTGATGGGATGGACAATATATATCTCTTTTTCTCTTCTCTTGATCTACCAACTCACAAATTAGAAACCCTAGAGAGAGAATTGAGTTGTGTTAAAGAGAGAAAGCTTCTAAGCTTTGATTTTAACTCTCCAATGCTCAAAACCCATCATCTTCATGCATCATTAAGCATCTTCCAAGCATGGGTCTTCATCATTAAGTGACCTGGTAAGTTGAACAAACATTTCATCTTCATTTATTGTTCAATCTTTCCAAGATAAGTTTTGATTGCATAATAGTTGCACAACTCATATCTTGAATGCTTATATTCAAGAGTTATAACATGATTGAGATTTGTTTGTGATAGCTTTTATGATTATGTTGATTTTATCTAAATAGCTAAGCCTTGAATGTTCTTGTGAGATTGGTTGATGACTAGGTTGATATATTTATGTTTATTTATCTAGTCAAGCTCTATTGATTGCTCATGGTTGTTTAATTGACAATTAGGTTGTTATCTATACATCTAATTAAGACCTCATGTATGGGCATGTATGCATTGCTTGATAGCTAGAATAGTATGTCATTCATGACATATGGCTAGGTCTTTATGTTTTACATTTAGACATTGATTACTAGGATTTATTGCTTGTATCCTTGAATTCCTAGTTAAGCATTTTGTAAGTTCCTCAAAGTTTGATTGACTTATTTCGGTGACAAACCACATGTGGGGTTTGATTAAGGGTAGATTAGGCTTATGATGGTTGATGCTTTGCACCCTCTCAAGACCTCAAGAGAAGAAGCACCAAAGGTAAATTTCTAAGTGCTTACTTGCTTTGAAGGGATATAGTTGCACACATTTACAACTCATGCATAATTCTTATTCTTGTATGTTGTGTGCTTTTTAATATGTGTGATTTAATGCTCATTAATCTCTCTTCTTGCATGTTTAATTTAATTGCATCTTAGGATTAAAATTCCATGTCATATTAGATCATATAGGATGCATTTCATGGGAGGCGTTGTACACCTGCCCTTAGGCCGCTCTACGTACAGCGCCTACTAAAGGCAAAGAGCATTTTTTCGCTCTTACCCATTGTATGCCGCCTTACGTACAGCGGGGCAGCTGATGGATTTTTTCCATCGTTGTTCAGCCGCTATTCAACTGCCTTACGTACAGCAGGTGAATAGTGGCTCACCAGACCCGAGAGCAATCGCTCCTTGATTGCCCAAATATCGTCCTTGGTGAATAGCGGCTACGAAGAACATGTTCTTCATGTTCCCAGGTGTATCGCTGTACACTCGCCCTACGTAGAGTGGGTGAACAACGGTTAAGGTATATTCTTGAAAAAATAAACAAAACGATGTCACTTCATCTTGACACCTTATATATATGCCTCTTTCATTTTAGGTCAGTTTGTTGAGTTCAAAAATCATATTTTCCCCTTAGAACATTTTTCAAGAGAAAAAATTCATAAGAGCTCACATTTAAACACTCAAAGTAATTCCTTTGTGCATCAAAGTTCATCTTGCATCATCTATGACCACATAGGATGCATCCAAGCATGGTCTTGCAACATCACATCTTGCTTGGTAAGGTTTTCACTAACTTAATCTAATTTTAGTGTCTTTCTTAACAAGTTATCTCTTTAATTACTTGTATGCTCTTAGAATATATTCTAGATACAAGATAGAGATTGTATGTGATGTATTGATTGAGTGTTGTATTGTGATAGCTACATAGGATTGCCTAATCTATGATTAGCTATGCTTTATGCCATGTCATTTAGCATTTGATATATAGGATTGATTTAATTGCTATCTTATCATCCTAGATAAGCATTGAGGGTTCCCTAGCTCTACTTGCATTTTGGATATCATACATATTCACATAGGCTATTTTATCTCTTCATTGAGAAATAAGACTTGTGGCTAAGATTGCTTAGGCCATAAGCAAATTGGACTAGGTCCACTTTTACAGGCTTATAGGTAGTGGTGGTGGGTTATAGACCGGGATTAGGTTGTAAACACCATTGCAATTAGTGGATTTGAGGTTCGTGTGTAGCGCACATAACAGCCCGTTGTTTTTCCCAAGATTAGGGTTTCCACGTAAAAATCAAGTGTCATTTATATTCCGCACTTATTACACTTAATTTATTGTGTTGACTAGATATGGGTATTTTCATAAATTTGACTAATTGCAAAAATTGGTAAAAAGGGTTTAAAATCTATTCACCCCCCTAGATTATATTAGGGCACACCTTAATTAGTTTCACATTTTGTGTTTTGTCTAGCACATCATTGCATTTGAATATTCATACATATTCACTTAGACTTTAATTCTCTTTAATGAGTCAAAGTCTTGTGGCTACATGTGGTAGTTGCAGAAGTAAGTGAAGTTTTGCAACCAAGGGTTGGTGGGTGAGTATTTATCAAGGCTCACTATTAAAGGCTTATGGGTATGATATATTGTGTTACAAACCTTGAAATGTGACTAGGTTGTCAACTTAGGTTGTAAGCAATTATTCAAGTAGTGGAGTTCTGTGACTAAGTGGCTAGCAAGGTTAATCCTGTGGATTTTCCCTATTTAGGGTTTCCCATGCAAAAATCAAGTGTCTATTTAATTCCTCACTTTACTTTTGATTTTTCTTGTTTGTTTGTTTGGATTAATTGTGATAAATATTGACTAATCAAAATAGTTTGTTAGTAATCGATTAACAACTCATTCACCCCCTCCCTCTTGGTTGTATTAGACACACTTTGTGTATTTTCAATTGGTATCAGAATGGGTTTCTAGAGATACTGACATGCCCAAACCGGTTCTAATTAAATTACACTAATGAGGATGCCTAAAGCCAAGTGGATCCTAGGTCAAGGATGCAAAACAACTAAACTACAATGGTGAATTAAAGAGGCGTGCGGGTGGTTCACCCTTCGTAAGAGTACAAGTTGTTCAAGTAGTAAAGGGTACACTAGTAAGGGTGGTCATTCCCTCGAGGAGGTGGATTAGCTAATAAAGTAAGCTTTAGGTTATTATTGATTATCGATTTCTAATTTCTAAACAAGTCACTATTGAATGCTATCTAGATCAATTATACTAAGTTTGCAATGAACTAAGGATTAAGCTAGATTAAAAGATGTTAGGGGATTGATTCATTCAAGTAACAACCATTTCATTAACCAATCATTCATTAAGAACATTTACAACCATTCTAAGGTATGCATTTCATTATCAACAATGTAAAGTACCAAATTCATCATCTTACACATAATCTAAAGCTATAGATAAGTGATTAAGAGAGAATTTTGAAATAGTGATGTAGAGATTCTCTAAGTAGCCAAAGTTATGAATTACTTAGAGAAATCTCTATAAAATGGATAATGAAGGATTCATACACATTGTTGGACACTTTATGCATTACATCAACTACCAAATGTGTACAAATAGATGTATATGCAAAACATGTTATCCACATATCGTTAGAGTTCATAATACACACATGCAAGCCTTAGAGAGTGAAATAACAAATGAATTGATTGAATCAATGGTTTAGTTACAAGAGTTACATCAATCCCCCAACAAAAGTGAAATTCCCTTAACCACTTATAGTGTAGAATATACCTAGAGGGGGGGGGGGGGGGGGGGGGGGGGGTGGGGGGGGGTGGGGAATTGGTGTATGTCCAAATTCTCGAACTTCTTTTCCACACAACCAACATACACACACTTAGAGAGTTTTACAATAGAATTGCTTAAACAAGATGATATGAGTTCAATTAAACAAGTGTTATAAGCAATACAATATAAAGCAAGTAAAGAAACTAAAAACATTAAATTCAACACAAGAGATTTTTACGTGGTAAAACCTCCGAAGAGGAAACATCCACGGGTTGATACTATAACCACCGACAAAGCAATTTACTATGATGAAAAGGACTTACACACTCAAGGTAATCAAAACATGATATCTACCCTAAGCTATCAACTCCTAGTCTACCCTCAGGCCTAGTGAATCACCTAGCCTACTTCTTATTTGAGATGTGTCCTACACCTCTAGGAAGCAACTTCCCATCCAAGACTCTCAAGTCTCTAGGAAGGTTTCGTGCTTAGCTATCCGGATCACAAAGATCCTAGTCAAGCTCCTCTAGCTCAATCATCCGGAGTACCACACTCCTAGCTAAGTCTTTTACTTGACTATCCGTATCATATGTCCTAGTCAAGGCTTCTTGTTCAAATCAAAGTTTCACTCACTTTGACAAGAGACTCCAACCTTTCACGAGGCAAAGATCTAAGTGATGCAAATGAATGCTTACACAATCAAATAAAGCAAGATGATCAATCAAGCTCTATGAACATGCTAAGTGACAATCTAGAATATGCTTTCAACAAACAATCACAAATGTATCTAGAAATCAAAGCATGTGAATCAATAAGAACAAGATTAGAATATTCAATATATCACTCAAAAATCCTATTTCGTAGATCATGAATTTAAACATAGAAATCATCATGAAGCACATCATACAAAACATTTCTAGAATCAATTTCAAGTAAATCAAGTTTAGCTAAAATATGTTCAAATGAGATCACAAAGCTAAAACTCAACAATCAATCAATCATACAAACCTAAAGTGTGAACTAATATCATTCTCAACATATTTCATCAATCAAATAGGAAGATTAAAAGAGAAAGTAAGAAGAAGAGGTTTCACATACAAAGATGAACCTTGGACTGAAATCTGCTCTCAGTAAAAAATCACGAAGTCACTTGGCTATGAAAATACTTAGGCTTTGTAGCTCTCATCAAGACCAACATTTTTGGTTTTTGAATCAAGTGATTCGGAGTTGAAATGAGAAAGTTATGATTGAAACAAGATACCAAAAATCATGAAGAAATTCTGCACATTACAAAAAAATAAGGCATTTGTTACAATGCCAGTTTTTAATTGTCAAAATATTTATATAATTTTTTTAAATTTTCATTATTTAATATTTAATTAAATACATTTTTTACTTTTATGCACTGACCCCACCACTGCCGGACCTCCACCGCCTCCGCCACCGGACCACCGTCGTCTGGACAACTCCGCTGCCGCCCGCCACCATTCCGCCATCTAGCCTACAGTTGGACATCCACCTTCGCCGCCGTTGTTAGCCACCATCCAACCGCTGCCATTGCCGGACCTCCACCTCCGCCACCAGACACCGTCCACTCCGCAGTCGTCGGAGCTCCACCTCTACCGCTGCAAGCCACCGCCGCTCACCGTTCGGCCCTGCCCTCATCTGATAATTGAACAATATTAATTGTCATTAACATGGATTGAACCTGAGACCTCAAACCACAAACCAAAAAATGTAAGCCTTTACCACTTGATTACAACATTTAATATGTTAATAATTGAACAATATTTATATATAACCTATACGAGTTGTTAGAAATAAAAAATAAAAAAAACCTTAAATTAGATAAATTTAAATTTATTCAACTAATCAAAATTCTAATTTCTACAAGAAATATATATTAAAAATATTTATTGAAACTTTAATACAATTATATTTTTTAAAATATATATAGTTGAGTTATTGGTCAATACTCTATGGTTACGTTTGATTACATGGTGGAATGGTAATCGAAATGAGAATGAGAATGGAAAGGAAAGGAAAACTAAGTTTTTTGTTTGGTTGAAACTTTAGAATTAGTCTTTGAATCAGTATTATTTTGTTTGGTTAACAATTGAATGGAATGATGTTAACTGTATTTTGACCAAAATACCTTTAATTATAAAACATTCATAATAACATGATATATTATAGATAATAATAATAAAATATAAAAGTATATTATATAAAAAAATATTCAAGTCAGTGTATCCTGATATAACTTTGTGAGAATATTGAATATAAGCCACTTGTTTTACATACTTTAACTCAAGTGTGTATACATTTGTCAAAATTAGTGGCCCATATTCAATATCCTGATAAAGTTATATCATGTTGCATGACCAGATCGGGACTGATATTATATATATAGTTATATATTATTTAATATAATAATATGTATAATATATAATACATGTTAATATATATTATATATAATATATAATAATATAATATAATATAATATAATATAATATATAATATATTTATATATCATTAATATAATATATAATAATAATATATTATTTTTGGAAAGGAGGGTATTTTTAGAATGGGGTTGGGGCATATGAAGGTATTTACGGAATATAAGTTTTAGTTTGGAATGGAAGGGTATTCCATTGATTTTTGGATGGAATACCCATTCAACCAAAATGGTGGAATCCCCATTCTAATGGAATCACTATTATAATATATTATTATAATAGTATATAATGTATATTATTTAATATATAATGTATATATTATTATATTATATATTATATAAATATTATAAATATATATTATTATTATATTATTAGATGTGATTTGCTATAAATATATATATATATTATATAAATAGTATAAATATATATTATTTAATAAATATAATATATATATATTATATTATTATAAAACATTCATAATATATAATTTTTTTTTTATCTTTAATAATTTTTTTTAAACTTTTACTTCATATTTTTAACACCAAACAAAATCCTGATATGAATTTATTTTACAGAGATATCGGTTTTTGGGCAAACCAATATTAGATAAGTAAATTTTAAATTTAATAAATTTACTTTTAAATCATTTACTTTTAAAAAATTCAAAAAAATAATTTTAAAAAAATTTGTTTATTTATTTTTCACCCTCTTGTTTCATACAAAGAGACACGTTAATAATTCAATAACCCATATAAATTAGTAATCTGAGTCTTACATTTGTTTCATTTTGAGAAATATCTCCCATGTAGTGAGAGTTGTATTCCAAATCATACTTATTACAATTGATATCACGAGTCTCTTATAGGCCATGTTTGGTTGGATAGAATGGAATAGAAAGAAAGCTATTCCATTCGTTTGGTTTGTTAAAATGCAATGGAATAATGATTCCATTGGAATGGGGATTCCACCATTTTGGTTGAATGGGCATTCCATCCAAAAATCAATGGAATGCCCTTCCATTTGGAACTAAAATTTATATTCCATAAATACCCTCATATGCCCCAACCCCATTCCAATAACCCATATAAATTAGTAATCTGAGTCTTACATTTGTTCATTAAATTGCAAGATTTATGTTGAGAAATATCTCACATGTAGTGAGAGTTGTATTCCAAATCATACTTATTACAATTGATATCACGAGTCTCCTATAGGCCATGTTTGGTTGGATATAATGGAATGAAAAGAAAGCCATTCCATTTGTTTGGTTTGTTAAAATGCAATGGAATAATGATTCCATTGGAATGGGGATTCCACAATTTTGGTTGAATGGGCATTCCATCCAAAAAACAATGGAATGCCCTTCCATTCCGAACTAAAATTTATATTCCATAAATACCCTCATATGCCCCAACCCCATTCCAAAAATACCCTCTTTTCCAAAAATAATATATTATTATTATATATTATATCAATGATATATAAATATATTATATATATGTATTATATATTATATAATTTTATAAATTATATAAATTATTATTATATATTATATTATTATAATATATAAAACGATATATAAAACGATATATAAACATAAAATAATATAATATATTTATATATTATTATATTATTATATATTATATATATTATACTCCAAGTGAACTTCTTAAGCAAGGCTTTGTTAAAATACCAAGTGTTAGTAGGAAAATATTAATGGGGTCAAATTCCTATTAACACAGAATATCTATTGAAATGGAATAAATAACACTGTTTCATTGATGGAAAATACACAATTTAAATGATACAATGGTACAGTACAAGAAATGGAGGTTTGTGGGAGGTTTAGGTATGGATCTTTCAGACACGGTTGGCGATAGCGATCTTATGCTAGTCAATAAGTGGAAAAAGCTATAAGGTGTAGGTCGACGGCCTGATTATCGATCCCCTCTCTTTCGAGAGTCTTGAATTATTTATAGGTCTCCTTTCTTACTTGTTACTTCGATAATCATTCAGTCAATCGAGCAATCACAGGGACGTTAATTTAGGTGTGGGAATAATTCCCCTAATCAGGTGATCTTGTTTCGTTCTTCGACGATCATGACAGAGTTGACTAATCCCATTCAAAGTGGAGCTTTAAAGATGGTGATAGGAGTCAACTCTCCTCGTGTTTAAAACGTGGTGTATACCGTCATTCTTGTAGCATAATTGTGGTACTTTAAGGATCTAGGTGCCCCTTAACTTCGATTTGGATTTACAGAAAGTATATCTGGACATATCAGTTCTGGCTTCTTCTCGGGGTAGCTAGATACTCTCTATAGTGTCTTCCCACTTCAAATAGTCTTAGTCTAGATAGAAAATTCTTCTTTGGACCCCTGCCATTTTTGGCAGTTAACACCAAGGTCTTTAACACCAAGACCACCATTATCCTTAGGTCTACAATAAGACTTCCAAGCAACCTAGACAGATTTAAGATTATTGATTGAACCAGTCTAAAAAAAAATTCCGAATAACAGCATTTAAATCTTTCAAAAGAGATGAAGACCAACGATAAACTTGAAATGAATGCAGGAAGGAACCCATAATCACTGAATTAATAAGACATAACCTGTCTGCCATTAAAAGAGAGAAACCCGTCCACGATTCCAATTTACTTTTAATTTTATCAGCCCATGGGATTAGCCATCAACGTTTAGGCGCACCAATGAAAAGAGGAACCCCTAGATAAGTCATTGAATCACCGCCCTTACACATCCTAGACATTGAGAGAAAATTAGTAATACGAGGCCCAAAGATACCTCTACCAAAGAATATGGAAGATTTTTCCCAATTAACTCGTTGACCTGAGAGAGAGAGAGAGCAATAAAGCACAAAAACATCTAAAATCACTCGCAAATTATGAGGATAAGCCCGGCAAAAGAGTATAACATCATCAGCATAGAGAAAATGCGAAGGGGCATGCATCCCAACCGGAGAAGAGATAGAAGTCATACAGCTTGAGTCTACTAGATGCGTAAGATATCTACTCAAAAAGTCTTCTGCCAAATAAAAACGTAGGGGGGAGAGAGGATCACCTTGTCGCACATCACGCGAACAGAGGAAATAGCCCTTAGGGGAGCCATTAATAAGAATCGAGATCTTAGCAGAATCAAAAATAGTCGCAACCCAACCAATAAAACTCTCAAAGAAGCCAAAATACCGAAGGACTTCGAAGAGAAAAGGCCAACTAATGGAATCAAAAGCCTTACGAATGTGTATTTTTAAAGCCAAGTGCCTACCGCGACTACCATTACTCAACACATTAAAACATTCAGAAGCACTAGCAATATAGTCTCCAATTTGACGACCCCTAATGAAACCAAATTGATTTGGGGAGATAATTCGTGAGCAAATTTTGGCCAAGCGGTCAACAATAATCTTAGTGATAACTTTAAAAAGGAAATTACCAAGAGCAATTGGGGGAAGCTGATTGACCAGGAGAGCATTGGGAGTCTTCGGAATAAGGACCAAAAAATTAGAATTCAAACCCGAAAAAACTCAACCAGTGTGAAAAAAATCCTGCACAGCTAAAATAACATCATGTCCCAAAATTTTCCAACAATGAGAATAAAATCAGCTCAAGAAACCTGTAAGGATTCCCATTATTGTTTGACTTATTTCGTGGACAAATCACATATTGGGGTTTGAATTGTAAGGGTAGATTAGGTGTTTGAAGATCAAGCTCAAAGGCCCTTTTCAAGATCTCAAGGTGACAAGCACTCCATATTCTCTAGTGCTTAGTTTTGTTTGAAGAGATTTAGAAGCACACACACACTTAGCATACTTGCATATGTGTGCATTCTCTTCACATGTCACATTTCACACTAGCACTTTGATTGTATATCTTGTTGTGTGTTTATGTGTCTTGCAATTCGTTTCCAGAATGTGTTCGGAAATGTCTGCGTGTGCACGATAATGTGCTTGGTTTTGCGAGAAGACCGCTCACGGAGAATGCCCTTGGCTTCTCCTTGGTTTCACCTCTTTTGGTGAATTGACGGTTACGATCGGCGGTCTGGCCGCTGAATCAAAACCGTCGATCAGACCTGATGCATTTAATATCTCGGGACTGATTATGCGGTTAGATCGGTGATTACGAAACCGCCGAATGAAACCGCCGTTGCTCCCCTGTTTCTCTCAGGACCAATTTTACGGTTATGATTTGCAGCCTGGCCGCCGAATGAAACCGCCGATCGTGCGTTTTTAGGGGCAATCTCGTCTTTTCACATGCCCTGTTCTTGATGTCTATAAATATTACACTTTCTCTATTCTCTAACTCAATTTTCTGACTCAAAAGAACCCTAAGCTTCAAAGAGAGATACTTGAGAGAAATTCAATCAAGAACTCATTTTTATACACTCAAAACCACATACATGTGCATCAAAGATCATCTAAGCATTTTCTAGCATAGTTAGTGTGCTTATTTGAATGGGTTTTGCTCAACACACACCCTTTGGTATGTACTTCACTAATCTCATCTAAGTTTAGTGTTTTATTTATCAAAGAAATCTCTTTTATTATTTGTATTCTCTTAGAATATATTCTAGATACAAAATAGAGATTTTTGTGTTGACATGATTGAGTGTTGTATTTTGATAGCAACATCTAGGTTATTTGATCTATGATTTGCTAAGCTTTATGACATGTCATTTAGCTATTGATATCTAGGATTGCATTTATTGCCATCTAATCATCCTAGATAAGCATATAGAGTTGCTTAGCTCTCATTGCATTTGTTGAGTATTATATATATTCACATAGGTTGTAATTTCTTTATTGAGAAGTAAGTCTTGCATGTAGCTTTCGGGATTAGGTTGCTTAGATCGCAAGCAATTGAAGTCTTGTGTGATAGACAGGGATTAGGTCGGACACCGGGATTAGGTGGTCACACAAGCAATTGGACTAGGTTCACTTATACCGGGATTAGGTAGGTGTGTGATTATATACCGGGAGTAGGTTGTAATCGTTTAACACATTTAGTGGATTTGAGGTTCGAGTGTGGCGCACTTACCAGCCCGTAGTTTTTCCCGTGAGGGTTTCCACGTAAATATCAAGTGTCATTTATAATTCCGCACCATATTACACTTGATTATTGTATTGACTAGATTGAGGTATTTTCATAAATTGACTAAACGCGAAAATTGGGTAAAATTGTTAAAATCTATTCACCCCCCTCTAGATTATTATTAAAACACACCGAGTTATTTGTTTCAATTGGTATCAGAGCGGGTTCCTAGATATACTTAGGCGATCCTTGCTCACTTTTGGTGTGTTTTGCATTATGTGTGATTTTTGATTTATTCATACATTTTGCATTCATCTCATTTGCATTCATCCAAACACTATGAGTGATATTGGGATGAGCAAAGAGGGAGCGTCGAGCGTGAGGCCACCATTGGTCACCGGTGATAATTACTCCTCATAGAAGGGGAAGATGGAAGCGTACTTATGCCAAATCCATGATAGGGCATGGATGGCAGTTGAAGACAGATACGCTCCACCTATGATAACTCCTATTGGAGGAGGAGAAGATATTCTCAAGCCTAAGGCGCAATGGAACGCGCAAGAGTTTGAAACATCTAAGTGGAATAGGAAGGCGATGCATGCCATCCTATGTAGGGGTGTGCAGGATCCAATCCAATCCAATACGATCCATTGGATCGGATCCAATCCATTGGATTGGATTGGATTGGATTGGATTGGATCTAGAGAGGTGATTGGATCGGATTGGATCCTAAATTCTAAAATCCATTGGATTGGATCGGATCTTGGATTTCCGTTTGAAAATCCGCCGAATCCGCCAATCCGCCTAAAATATTAGGCCTTATTTTTATATTGGGCAATTTATTTTATTCACTACTTTCTAATGTAAAGGCCCAACCAAAATACAATTTTTAATGTTATTATTTTGGGTTTTCTTTCTCAATTTCTCTACGGCCAACAATCTACCATCTTCTTTTCTTCTATTCTTCTTCATCAACATTACGGCTTGTTAAGTTTACATTTGGAGCTGATGAATAATGTTTATAAACTTTTTGAATTATATAAAGTTTACAAGTTATGTCGTGTATTTTTTTAATGTTAATTTTATTTGAGTTAATTAGTAATGTTTAAATAATTTATTTGATTTTATTTATTTCAGATTACAACTTTTATATATTACGAATGACTTTATATTAATTCGATCCATCGGATTGGATCGGATCGGATTGAAGTATTTTATAATCGGATCGAAGTATTTTATAATTGGATCGGATTGGATCGGATCAAATAGTAATTGGATCGGATCGGATCCCTCTATAAAATTGGATCGGATCGGATTTCAATTTCTTCGATCCAATCGGATCGGATTGGTGTTAGGATTATGCTCAATAGCAAGAGTGTAATATTGTAATTATCAATCTTTTTCATATTAATAAAGTGATTTCTGGTTTAAACAAATCTTATAGCATTTATAGTTTAATATTATAATTGTCAAAGTAAATAATCATAAGGTCTAAAGACTATGAGAAAAGAAGAATTGTTCGTACATCTGGATATGTATGTGGTAGACACAATTCTTTAGTTAGTCTTGAATATTGTTCACAACTTAAGTTAAAGGTTGGGCACCTTTATCTTGTTAAAGTTGTAGAATTCTTTTGCTAGCATTTGAGTGGGATCAAATGAGATATGATGAGTCTAAAATCATCGGAGTGTCTTCGAGCAAAAGAATCTAGTGTACTGGGTGCATTGAACTGGATCACAATGAAATACTTTATCTATAACCGTCAGTAGATAAAAGTCTTTTCATTATCAGGACAACCGGAGAGTCTATCTTAATCCTGAGATAAATGATGGACTTATGGTTGCAAGTGATATCATTTGAGTTATCAATGAGTACGATTATATCGTATAGTCTATCCTCGATAGTTTGGTGGTATTCATTTGTTAATCGATAGAGGACTTCATTTATAGATATGGACATCGTGGCTCCATTTATTAAATGAGAGTATAATATCATCATATGGATGTTTTGAGGTAATTGGATATTAAATCTCAACGTTGAGTTTTCGATAGTGTCGATTGAAAACATGGTTTCTGGACAAGTCAAAATATCCAAGTTCAAAACGTGGTCATATGAATAAATATGGTAACTTGGAGAGTTATAGGCGGTCTATGAATTCTTGGCGATTACTGATATTAATCACGAGGATACACTATCTCCAACATGATTGTCTAGGGTATGAATGAGGAACATCTTCCTTTTATGTCTTTATTTAAGAGTTCAATTTTAGCTCTTTAGTGGAATGAGTTAAAATTAATGGATCAGACCTAAATGAATCATTTGTTGATTGTGATTATGTTATGTCTATTGAAGCTTAAATTTAGATAGCCCGCCAAGATCCCCAATCCACACGAACTTGTATGGATCACTTGATATATTCTACCAGACCAATTTATGGGTCCATTTAGAATTGCATTTAATATATTAAGAATATAATTTGCACATTATTTATTTAATGGGCTGCTCAATTATATTAATATATTAATGAAAGGCATGTGGGCTTGTTTCTTTTAGTAAGAATGAGTCTGGTTCACATGTGGTGGGTCTGGTTCACATGTGGGCTTTTTATTTAAAGACCAATGGATTAAATGAAATAAGAAAATAATATATGGCCCAATATGTATGAATGGGGCGGCAAGGTGTATATTTAACCTAATATATTATTTTGTTTCATTGTCTTAATTAAATAGGAATTAATTGATTTATTAATTAATTGTTTAATTAAGAAACAAATCTTTTCTGATTAGGAAATATGATTCCTAGAGTTATACTATTAGTAGTAGTATACTTAAATTAAAAGACTTGTTTGATAAGAAAATAAATAATTAATTTTATTTATTTAATCAAATAAGAAGTCTTTTTGTTTAGTCAAAATAAAAGAATAAAAATCTATGAGTTGTATTAGGGTTTGAAGTCTTAAAACTAGAAGTGAATTAGGGTGCAACTAAAACTCCTATATTTTAGGAGTGTTTTTTGCGGCAACCCTAGTCCTTTTGGGAGAGGATTTTCGGTCACCCTAAAAGAAAAGAAAGGAAGAGAATTCGGCCATAAGCTTGTGTGTGGTGCTTGATTAAACTTTCTTCTTCTTCTCAATTCATAGAAAGGATTTTATTCTACTAAAACAAAAAAGAGTGAATAGATTATTTTTTGATGGTAAACTAATTGCTTGTTCATCAATAAGCTTGTGTGTACAACATCGATTAGGTTCACGGGAGTTTCGATCATTAGATTGAGAACTCAAAAGTGACCGGAATAATCTTAGTCTTCTTTTGATTGTTTTGTGACTAAAAAAAAGAAAAGAAAAGTTTGTTTGTCCATTCTCAGGTTTGCAATTCAAAGAAAAAGGGAGACCACGCTCCTAGGTGATTCACATTCGTGCTAGGATTGAAGATCTTGCGGATTACCATCGACGTATGTCAATCGGATCACGCGACAAAAGGTATTCTTCTTTTTGTTGATTATATATATATGTTTAATTAATTAAAAGGTTAAGGTTCATAAAAGGTAATTTTTTTTAAAATATACTATAATCTATTTTTTAGTCTCGCTTCCGCTGCGTGTACTACGATATTTTTCCCTACAATTGGTATCAGAGCCTGGTTGAACCCTTTTAATTAATTAATGTATATATACGTGAATCTATTTCTTTTTATTGTGATTATGCATGTTTAGAAAGAGATGACACTCTAGGTATTCGCATATATAATTACATGTGGATGTATGGATTTATATATGTTTTATGTGGATTGTTATTGCTCGATTTTGGTCCTAGATTTTCAATGTAATTTTTGTTTCGGAATTGTAACAAGAAGGGTGGTCTATCATCGCCATAATTCCTTCTTGGTAGTTGCTAGTTTATTTTATTTATTTATTTTAAAGTGCAGTTTTTTACTGCAGTTTTTATTTTTATTTTTTGTGCAGTATTTTGTTTGTAAAAAATCACTGCAGTGTATATATATAAAAAAAATTACTGCAGTATTTTATTGTTTAAATAAAATTGTAATACGTTCTACATCGAAGAATCGAAGACGTGAAGAAAAAGGAAGCAACCGGAACCAAGAACGAGCACCGTGCGCACCATAGGAGTGGATTGGGCTGCGCATGGCAAGCCCATTACATGGTGGGCTGCGCACGGCAGCCTTGTGTGGCCTTATGGGCTGCGCATGGCAGCCCCTTTGTGGGGTTGTGGGCTGTGCACGCCCATGGGAGGAGGCCGAAGGATGAGCGTATGGTTGATGGGCCACTTGAAGATCTTGTATTCTTAAACAATTGTAATTTACTTGTTTTTCTAGGATGGGCCAAAATTGTTGCTATTTAATTTTTGCTTTAATATTACAATATTTGTTATTGTATGATAACATGACATATAGAATAGGAGTGCCACTCATATATCTCTTTTGGTATGAACATGCATTGAATGATTTAGGTATCTAAATTGGCATCTAGATAACTTGGTAAATCATTCTATGAGATTTAATCACATGCCTTAAATAATTGAGTGGGAGAAGGTGTTTTTGTAACACCTATGGCCTCCAAGGTTAGTTGAGCTTAATCATTTATTGGTAATCCCCCCAAGGGGCGTCCATGAATGGAATTTAGCAATATACTTCCTTACAATGATAGACTAGACAATGGACTCAAACGAGATCTACTCCCCAAGGAGGGATTTTCGTGAGAGAAAATTGAGGGTCGATATCTTGGTAACACACTCAATGTAATTTTATTGATATTCTCCCAAGAGTTCTTGTCAGTAAAATTGCAAGGCTAAAATTGAAAACGCTGGTTGTTATGTTAACAATTAGGTGGGACCTAGTCTAACTAGTAAATGGTGCGAACTCCCAAAGGAGGCGTAACATTTATGTGTGTTCGATCACCGTTGAATTTTTATGATTGAGTTATTTATTTAATTTCAGATAAATATTTAAAGTGCTTTATAATGATTATTTACTTATATATGTTTTGTTTTTATTCAGAAATCATGACCCCATCACTTATGAACATCCTGAAAGATAACACTTTAACTGGAGATAATTATGTAACATGGAAAAGGAAAATTGGGTTGTTGCTGCAAAGTGAAAAACATAAGTTTGTTCTAACTACTCCTAAACCACCTACTCCTAATAATGAATCTAGCATAATGCAAAGAGATGAGTATGAGCAGTGGAAGACTTCAGATGATATGGCCAAATGCTATATTATGGCCACTATCTCCGACGTGTTGCAACAGCAGTATGAAGGAATGGAGTCCGCTGCTGATATAATGATGTCTCTAGAGGAGATGTTTGCTATGAAGTCCAGGACGCCTAAGAGAGAGGCAGTGACTGCTTTTATGAATCTTAGGATGAAACCTGGACAGGCTGTGAAGGATCACATGATGAAAGTCATAGCACATCTCAACATTGCTGAACTGCATGGCGCTGAGATAGATGGTGAGACAAAAATTGATATGGTTGTCAATTCATTGTCAGATTCCTTTGATCAGTTCAAATTGGACTACACTTTGAACAAAAAGGAATACACCTTACAAAGCCTGATGCAAGATGTTCAAAGTGCTGAAAAGATCCTTGTGAAAAGCAAAGGTCAAGAGATTCATATGGTTGGTAAAGTTGCTACTGTTAAGACCCGTCAGAAGGTCAAGAAACAACAGAAGAAAAAGCAACTTGGGCCTACCAAGAAGGAGACCAAGAAAGTAACCAAGATCAAAGGGAAATGCTTCCTTTGTGGTGAAAAGGGACATTGGAAAAGAAATTGCCCAAAGTCCCAGAACAAGAAGGAAGAAGGTAATGTGAATTATCTTGAAACATGTTTTTTGGCAGATTCTACAAATTCTTGGATCATAGACTCTGGAGCCACTAATCATGTTTGTTATTCCTTGCAGGGGTTCCAAGAAAGGAGAAGGCTGAGTAAGAATGAAATCAATTTGCGCTTGGGCAACAGAACGTTAGTGTCTGCAAGTGCAGTGGGAGATATTAGAGTTTATTTGGATTCTAGAAGGCATTTAGATTTGATAGACGTTTATTATGTACCTCAATTTAAGAGGAATTTAATTTCAGTTTCTTGTTTGAATAAATTTGGATATTCGGTTACTTTTAATAAAGTTTTTATTATTAGTAAGAATGACAAAATTATTTGCCAAGGTACATTGGAAAACGGTCTATACTTTTTGCATAGAAATATCTCTCACACTTTAGACACAGAAATAACGGAACCTAATCATAAAAGAGTTAAATTATCAAAAGATGAAACCTACCTATGGCATTTACGCCTAGGTTATATTAACCTTAATAGGATTAAAAGATTGGTATGTGACGGACCTTTGAGTGACTTAAAGGTTGATGATCTACCAACTTGTGAATCTTGTTTGGAAGGTAAAATGACCAAAAGGACGTTCTCTGCCAAAGGTGCCAGAGCCATTGAATGTTTAGGATTGATACACACTGATGTATGTGGACCTATGAGCATTCAAGCTAGAGGTGGATATGAGTACTTCATCACTTTCACAGATGATTACTCGAGATTTGGCTATGTGTATCTCATGCGACATAAGTCGGATGCTTTTGACATGTTCAAAGCATTCAAAACTGAAGTGGAAAATCAGCTTGAGAAACACATAAAAATCTTGAGATCTGATCGTGGTGGAGAATATCTATCTGGTGAGTTTCAGCAATATCTTATTGATAATGAGATAGTTTCTCAGTTTTCTGCACCAGGTACACCTCAACAAAATGGGGTAACAGAAAGGAGAAATAGAACTCTTTTGGATATGGTTAGGTCTATGTTGAGTTATTCAACACTTCTTATTTCTTTTTGGGGATATGCTTTACAAATTGCTGTATACATTCTAAACGATGTACCATCTAAGTCTGTTCCTAAAACACCGCATGAGTTGTGGACTGGGCGCAAGCCTAGTTTACAACACTTAAGGATATTTGGTTGTCCTGCGCATGTGTTAAAAGGAAAGACAGAAAAGATGGAGTCCCGTTCAGAAACATGTATATTTGTAGGGTATCCAAAAGAAACTAAAGGATATTATTTTTATAGTCCTTCAGATCTTAAAGTATTTGTTTAGAATTCTCCTGAATGAGATGTCAGGAGATACAATTCCACGAGAGGTTACACAACCAAACCCAATTGTAAGTTCCGATCCAACACAAAATCAACAACCTACCATTCCTCGTCGTAGTGGGAGGGTTAGAACAAAACCCGAAAGATACATCGGTTTGGGAGAATTAGTGGAGAATCTCCCGGACGACGATGATCCCTACACGTACAAGGAAGCTATGAAGGATGTTGATAGTCGCCATTGGCAAAAGGCAATGCAATTTGAGATTGAATCTATGTTCGATAACAAAGTCTGGTCCCTTGTAGACTTGCCTAAAGGGATAAAACCCATTGGGTGCAAGTGGGTATACAAGAGTAAAAGAGGTATGGATGGAAAGGTGGAAACCTTTAAAGCTAGATTGGTAGCTAAAGGGTATACATAGAAAGAAGGTATCGATTACGAGGAAACCTTCTCTCCTGTGGCCATGCTTAAATCCATTAGGATACTCTTGTCCATTGCAACATCTTTAGATCTAGAGATTTGGCAAATGGACGTCAAGACAGCTTTCCTTAATGGAAGTCTTGACGAAAGCATCTACATGATGCAACCAGAGGGATTCATTGAAAAGGGCCAAATGGAAAACGTATGCAAGTTGCAGAAATCCATATATGGATTAAAGCAAGCATCCAGATCCTGGAACATAAGGTTCGATCAAGCTGTCAAAGGTTTTGGATTTATTCAGAATCTTGACGAACCTTGTGTATACAAAAGGATTAAGGGTGACAAGTTGGTTTTCCTGATTCTTTATGTTGATGATATACTACTCATCATAAAAGAATGGTTAGCAAGACAATTTGATATGAAGGACTTAGGAGAAGCAAGTTTTATTCTAGGTGTCCAAGTAATAAGGGATAGAAAGAATAGAATGATTGCATTATTCCAAGCTTCATACATAGACGAGATCTTGTCTAGGTTTTCCATGCAGGATTCTAAGAAAGATATGTTACCTTTCAGACATGGAATCAAGCTTTCTAAGGAACAAGTTCCTAAGAATGAGCATGAAGAGCAATTCATGAGTAGAGTTCCATATGCCTCGGCAGTTGGAAGTCTTATGTATGCAATGCTCTGTACTAGACCAGATATTTGTTTTGCTGTTGGCATAGTTAGCAGGTTTCAATCGAAACCTGGTCCTGATCACTGGACGGCAGTCAAGCATATTTTCAAGTATCTTAAGAGAACGAGAGATAATATGCTTGTATACTCTGGAGGGGATTTAATTCCTGTTTGGTATACAAATTCTGATTTCCAATCAGATTTTGACTCCAGAAAATCCACATCAGGGGCTGTGTTTACTATTGCAGGAGGAGCAGTTATATGGAGGAGTATCAAGCAATCTTGTATTGCTGATTCCACCATGGAAGCTGAGTATGTTGCTGCATGCGAGGCTGCCAAAGAGGTTTTTTGGCTCCGCTAATTCTTGATTGACTTGGAAGTGGTTCCTAATGCAAATAAACAGATCACTATCTACTATGACAACAGTGGAGCAGTGTCTAATTCGAAAGAACCAAGAAGTCACAAGAGAGGTAAACACATTGAAAGAAAGTATCATCTTTTAAGGGAGATTGTTCAAAGAGGTGACGTGATGATTACCAAAATCGCGTCAGCAGAAAATCTAGCAGATCTCATCACAAAGGCTCTACCTCAGAAGAGTTTCGATGGGCATCTAGAGAATATGGGCTTGAGAGATATGACACATTTGCTATAGCGCAAGTGGGAGATTATTAGGATTATGCTCAATAGCAAGAGTGTAATATTGTAATTAACAATCTTTTTCATATTAATAAAGTGATTTCCAGTTTAAACAAATCTTATAGCATTTATAGTTTAATATTATAATTGTCAAAGTAAATAATCATAAGGTCTAAAGACTATGAGAAAAGAAGAATTGTTCGTACATCTGGATATGTATGTGGTAGACACAATTCTTTAGTTAGTCTTGAATATTGTTCACAACTTAAGTTAAAGGTTGGGCACCTTTATCTTGTTAAAGTTGTAGAATTCTTTTGCTAGCATTTGAGTGGGATCAAATGAGATATGATGAGTCTAAAATCATCGGAGTGTCTTCGGGCAAAAGAATCTAGTGCACTGGGTGCATTGAACTGGATCACAATGAAATACTTTATCTATAACCGTCAGTAGATAAAAGTCTTTTCATTATCAGGACAATCGGAGAGTCTATCTTAATCCTGAGATAAATGATGGACTTATGGTTACAAGTGATATCATTTGAGTTATCAATGAGTACGATTATATCACATAGTCTATCCTCGATAGTTTGGTGGTATTCATTTGTTAATTGATAGAGGACTTCATTTATAGATATGGACATCGTGGCTCCATTTATTAAATGAGAGTATAATATCATCATATGGATGTTTTGAGGTAATTGGATATTAAATCTTAACGTTGAGTTTTCGATAGTGTCTATTGAAAACATGGTTTCTGGACAAGTCAAAATATCCAAGTTCAAAACGTGGTCATATGAGTAAATATGGTAACTTGGAGAGTTATATGTGGTCTATGAACTCTTGGCGATTACTGATATTAATCACGAGGATACACTATCTCCAACATGATTGTCTAGTGATGAGGTCGTTTGTGTACTCAACAAAATAGTAAAAATGATAGTTTTTGGTTGATTCTTGAAAACTCTATTAAAGCCACTTAATCCTTTAAAAATGTGATTAGATAGCAAAATAGTGAGCAAGTTCGTTCCACAGGGAGTGGAGTGTTAATTAGATAAATTGACTAATCTTAAAACAATAAAACAAATCATAGAGTTGGATAAATGTGTGGTTTCTAAAGCCACCAATGCTAAACTACTCAAATGAAAATACACAAAAAATGTTATGAAAAATAGAATACTCAACACCTTGATAAGAATAGTGATAAAATCAATTAATGAGAGAACTAGGGAATAGATCGATTAACACTTGGATGTGGGTAAGCTACTAGCATCATTAATGTACCAATCTCATTATGTTAACCACTTAGAGGCTTAGATTAGTGGGGTTGATATACCCACCACTAATCTATCCTATCCAATGGGTTCTTAATCACACAAAGGTTGTCAATCCACATGTGAATGTATAACAAATTATTCCACTCAAGATAGCAATCAACAAGTGATATACAAGTCAATTATAATGAATGAAATCTAATTAAATTGAATGAATAGAACACATAAGAGATTCATTACAAGCTAGACTAACCCACAACCAATTGCTCCTCAAATCTATCCCCTAGATTAGGGGTTTAGTTACACATAATTGCAATAAATGAAAAGAAGTAAATGATAAGGAAATAACCCTTGGGTCACCTTCTTTAAGCTCAATCCTTCTTCTCCTCTATGCTCCTAGATGCAAGGAATGGAGGTTGAGGAAATGTCTTGGAATGTGGGTGTTTTGGTGGAAAGTTACTAAGGATTTTGGTGGAGAAATGGTGGGATGAGGAATGATGTAGTGAAGTAATCAAGGTTTTGTGTTGAGGGTTGGATGGATTAGATGAGTTCAAGAAGAGAAATGGAGGATGATGAAAAATGTGCCATGGAAGATGATCTAGATCTGAAATTGAGTTCTCTGAATTTTTCTCTCTGATTTTCGATCGTTTGAAAGTGAAGAGACGCTCATATATATACTCACTCATGGACATGTACTGGTAACGACTTGATTCGCTGATGTGGAGCCTTGGTCGCTCTTTGGTCGCTATGGCGACCATGGAGCGTAAAACGGTTAGATGAAAAGGTCGCTCTGAAAACCATCTTTCTCGCTCTTTGTCAAGTGGCGAACATGACCAAAATGTGTAGAGGTCGCTCTTTGTGCATCAAGGTCGCTCTGGCGACCATAAGTGGCGACCTTGGAAATGTGAAGAGGTCGCTCTTTGTGCATCAAGGTCGCTCTGGCGACCATAAGTGGCGACCTTGGAAAAGTGAAGAGGTCGCCCTTTGTGCATCAAGGTCGCTCTGGCGACCATAAGTGGCGACCATGCCTTGAGTGCACTAGGTCGCCACTTGCAAGGGAGGTCGCCAGAGCGACCCCAAGTGGCGACCACACCTGATTGTTTTTGTGACCTTCTGTCGCCATGGCGCTCAAGTGGCGCCCAAGTGGCGACCTCCATTGCCCATGTGGCGAAAATGCTCTGTTCTTCTCATTTGTGAGACATTTTTGCACAAGTCCTCCACCTTTATCTCAATTGCTTCTGAAACCTAATAAAACCTGAAACACTCAATTTAACAACATTAAACACGGGGAAATGCCCGAGAATCAAGCAAAAAGAAACGGAAATGAGGGCCAAAATCATACCAATTTTGGCTTGATCATCTAGGGTATGAATGAGGAACATCTTCCTTTTCTGTCTTTATTTAAGTGTTCAATTTTAGCTCTTTAGTGGAATGAGTTAAAATTAATGGATCGGACCTAAGTGAATCATTTATTGATTGTGATTAGGTTATGTCTATTGAAGCTTAAATTTAGATAGCCCGCCAAGATCCCCAATCCATACGGACTTGCATGGATCACTTGATATATTCTACCGGACCAATTTATGGGTCCATTTAGAATTGCATTTAATATATTAAGAATATAATTTGCACATTATTTATTTAATGGGCTGCTCAATTATATTAATATATTAATGAAAGGCATGTGGGCTTGTTTCTTTTAGTAAGAATGAGTCTGGTTCACATGTGGTGGGTCTGGTTCACATGTGAGCTTTTTATTTAAAGACCAATGGATTAAATGAAATAAGAAAATAATATATGGCCCAATATGTATGAATGGGGCGGCAAGGTGTATATTTAACCTAATATATTATTTTGTTTCATTGTCTTAATTAAATAGGAATTAATTGATTTATTAATTAATTGTTTAATTAAGAAACAAATCTTTTCTGATTAGGAAATATGATTCCTAGAGTTATACTATTGGTAGTAGTATACTTAAATTAAAAGACTTGTTTGCTAAGAAAATAAATAATTAATTTTATTTATTTAATCAAATAAGAAGTCTTTTTATTTAGTCAAAATAAAAGAATAAAAATCTATGAGTTGTATTAGGGTTTGAAGTCTTAAAAGTAGAAGTGAATTAGGGTGCAACTAAAACTCCTATATTTTAGGAGTGTTTTTTGCGGCAACCCTAGTCCTTTTGGGAGAGGATTTTCAGCCACCCTAAAAGAAAAGAAAGGAAGAGAATTCGGCCATAAGCTTGTGTGTGGTGCTTGATTCAACTTTCTTCTTCTTCTCAATTCATAGAAAGGATTTTATTCTACTAAAACAAAAAAGAGTGAATAGATTATTTTTTTGATGGTACACTAATTTCTTGTTCATCAATAAGCTTGTGTGTACAACATCGATTAGGTTCACGGGAGTTTCGATCATTAGATTGAGAACTCAAAAGTGACCGGAATAATCTTAGTCTTCTTTTGATTGTTTTGTGACTAACAAAAAGAAAAGAAAAGTTTGTTTGTCCATTCTCAGGTTTGCAATTCAAAGAAAAAGGGAGACCACGCTCCTAGGTGATTCACATTCGTACTAGGATTGAAGATCTTGCGGATTACCATCGACGTATGTCAATCGGATCACGCGACAAAAGGTATTCTTCTTTTTGTTGATTATATATATGTTTAATTAATTAAAGGGTTAAGGTTCATAAAAGGTAATTTTTTTTTTAAAATATACTATAATCCATTTTTTAGTCTCGCTTCCGCTGCGTGTACTACGATATTTTTCCCTACAATTGGATCTTGGATCATGGCAAATCCATTGGATCCGATCCGCCGCACACCTCTAATCCTGTGTGCCATGGCTGAGAACCAATACAAGTTGGTTCAAATTACTAGGATCGCTAAAGAGGCGTGGGAAATCCTAGAGACGGCTCATGAAGGAACCGAAGTGGTCAAGGATTCAAAACTACAAGTTCTCCAAACTAGTTTTGAGACCATTAGGATGGAAGAGCATGAGCATTTAAATGACTTCCAAGTAAGATTGATGGACTTTGTGAATCAAAGTCATCAACTTGGTGACCCGTATTCGGATAGGAGAATCAAGCAGAAGATTATGAGATCTCTCCCTGAAAGGTTCGAATCGAAAGTGACGGCTTTAGAAGAAAATGATGGGTACAAGGATATGAAGCCGAGTGAAGTCATTGGAAGACTTGTAGCCTGTGAGTCGAGAAAGGCTATCACCTCACCTGCTAAGAAAAATAAGAATATTGCTTTGAAGATGTCGAAGCATAACAAGAAAGTGGATAACACGGACGATGAACTTAACTCATTTGTGAAAAAGTTCAAGAATTTTGTCAAGTTCAAGAAGAATGGTGTTGGATCCAATGGTCAAGACTTGAAGGAAAATGGTCCTTTCAACAAGTTTGAGCCTAGGCTAGAGAAGGCCGTAAGGAAAGTGGTCCAATGCTATGAGTGTGGTGGTATAGGACACTTCGCCCCCGAATGTCCAAATCGCATGGACAAGAAGAAGGGAAAAGTGATATCCGCCACTAGGAGTGATAGTAGTGATGACTCCCATGAGGGAGATGAGTTGTCAAGTGATGAGGAGCTAGCCATTAACTACACGGCTTTTGGAGTCACATATGTAGAAAATGAAGTTGATGGCAAGGATGACTTGACTAGTGATCCCATAGAAGGATTAGATGAAGAAGTAGCTATAGAAGAGATTGGTGTAGCTACGTATTGGGATATGACTCATATGTCATCAAGAGACAAATTTGATGATCTTGATGATGAAGATGACTCCATTGGTGAGATGGAGAATTTAGAAAATGACTCCATTGGCGAGATGGAGAATAAAGGGGATGACTCAATTGTTGAGAATTTGTCATCCCACTCCACACATGGAATTGTGGAGAAAATGGATCATGAAAACTACTTGAGAAGGGTTGAAAGCTATAGGATAATGAATGAGAAGGAGATTCAACATTTGAAGGAAGAAAATCTTAAGCTTTCAACACAAGTAGACCATTTAAGTAGAGAAGTGGTGAGATCCATGATTGATGAAGACAAGCTAAGAGATGAGCTAGCTTTGTCTAAGAGGAATGAAGAAGGGTTGAAAAAGGAGCTTGATGATACTAGAAAGTTAATGGCTAAGATGGCCTCTAGCATGGAAAAACTCAACCACATGTTGAGTATTGGAAAAAGCCCCTATGACAAGAGAGGTCTTGGCTTTGAAGATGACAAGGGGATTCCTACTCCTAACAAGACCATGAGTGTCAAAAGCTTAGGAAATAAAGAAACTTCATCTGTGCACACTCATAGGAAAAAGATTGATCTAGGACAATGTTCTCATAGTGCACAAGTGAAGGTAGCTTCAAGAAGACAACCTCAAGCTCACCCTACAAGAGTTCCTCACACTAACTTCCCTCGAGCTCAAAACTATCAAGGGAAGAATCCAATCATGCAAGCTCATTTGGAGAAGCAACCTAGTCTTGGTCAACAACAAAGAAGGAGAGATCCTATCGAACAATCAAGACAACCACAAAGACATGGAAAAGCTCCTGTGGATGCACAAGGAGAAGGTATGATTCCTAACTTTGTCCCTACATGTCATTATTGTGGTAATGATGGTCATATTAGACCAAATTGCCTTCATTACATTAAATTGTGTAGATCCAAAAGCATGATTGAGAAAAAGAAGGCAAGAGCTAGAATGCATGCTCATAGGAAAGATAAAATCCATTTAGATGATCCTATGACATCTAGAACTCTTGAACCTTTGACCACTAGGATTGGAAATTTGTTACCTAAGTGGATTAAATATAATGAACCCGCTTGCTACGAGACAAACATGTCTCATATAGGTTCAACCGAGTCCAATGGACTTGGTAGGTCCATAGGACCTCATGACCTTCATTGATGAAGGGTGGTTTTTGACCCCATATGGGGAACTCAAGCAAAGAGAGCTTTTTGTATACTTGATGCATGCAAAATATTTGAAAGATCTTGTGCTTCTCTTTTAATTGCTTGAAGTAAGCTTGGTTGGACATTTGTATATATGCTTTTATCTCAATAAGTGTGTACCTTGCTTTGTTTTTCAATCCATGTCATATTTATGTTCAAACATGCATTTTTGGACTAGGAAATCTTCATAGGAATTATGATTTGAATGACCTATAGTTATTTACATGACATGATGATTCTTTTATAACATGCTAAATGCCATATGAAAAGCATGAAATTCAAATGACATGCTAAAATGAAAAAGCATGAATTGATGATTGCATTATTCTTAAATGCAAAACTTGTGTGAAAAAGCTTATGAGACTTGTTGACGGTGATTTTTGGATTGACTCGGTCAACAATAATATCGTAATCAATTATAAACAAATAAAGAAAATCAATCAATGCATGCACGACAGATTTTACGTGGAAAACCCTTGAATGGGAAAAAACCATGGTGCCCCCTGAGGGCGAAAGAAATCACTATGAATCGCTTATGTTTTACACACTCAGATCTCTCATACAATTGCCTGATTACTCTCTCTCTCTAATCTCGAACCCCCTTTCATGGGTTTTAGGGTTCTATTTATATTAGTTTTTCTAGGGTTTCCCGTGTCTACGCCGTGTTGATAGGGGAGTTCCTATTTTGCGTTGCGTAAGGAGTCTAGGGTTTGTAAACAACTTTTAGGGTTAGTTTCCTGTTTGGACTCTTCTTTGTTTGAAGGAGATTGTATCTTATTCGGAATAGGATTTGATCTTTGAGCTTTGTATTCAATTGAATCCTCGCTTGACGTGGAAAATATACTTGGAATTGGATTACTCTTCTGGCTGTATGTTCTTTGGCGAACGCCTTGGATTGGCGAGCGCATTTTGCCTTTCTACTGGTCAACCAATTGTGGCGAACACACTTCTTCTTTGAATTGGCGAGCGTGCCAGCTGGTTCATCTCTGACTGATCTCTTCTCGTTGTCAGGTCAACAGGTGACGTGTTTATTTACTTGTCCCGTCTTTATTGCCTCTTTTGCTGACATGTCCTATTGCCAAATTTACACATACAACAATACCCCCATAAACACTTCGAGTTGATCCAATGCTGGCTAGTTTCTTTGGTTCTGCGAGTAGTGTTTATATGATTTACTTATGTTTTTCTGACTTTCCCCTTTTTTTCTGAAATTTTTGCAGATGTTTTTCCCTCTCTTTTTTATTTTTTGCCACGTGCCACTTTTGTTATTAAGTCTTCCGCAGCAAGCTTTCATTTTCAGCAGCAGAATTTCAAACGATGGGTGTTGACGTGACGCGCTGCAACTGATGTCACGCCTGCAATGATTTCGCATCTGTTGTGAACTCCCATGATGCCACGTGTCCTCCATTTGATGGACACTTTCCATCACTGCCTTTACTCACAGGCGGCGGTACTTTATCATGGCCGTTTTTAATTATTGTTTTTTCTTGAATTTCGAATTTCCCCCTTTTAAAGGACGAGACTGTTCCACTTCGTTTCACTTCTTCCGATCTTGTTTTTCTGCAAAGAGTACCCTCTGAAAACACAGATCTCCCAAGCTTCTACAACTAATTGTTGGATTTCCGGTGGTTTTCTTGAAGTGCGATTCTGCTTCATATTCTCTTTCCTTCCTTTTTCAAGAACATTTCTGGTGAGTTTCATGGATCATTCTCAACGTGCTTTTTTATTTAATCAAATGATGCAAGCTCTTGAGCTTGGCAATAAGGAGGTTGCAGACAAGATTGAATTATATTTGCGAAATTTTGACCCAACTCTTCCTGTGCCAATTTCCCTTTTCATCCCTTCTGATTCTGACACCAATACTTATGATTTCACGTTTCCTTCAACTGTTGACAATGAATTTCCAGATATGGCTAAGACTTCAAGGGCTGCTGGTAGTGGTCGACGAGGGCCTAGAACCCCTAGGGATTCTCTCATTGGTGCTCAAACAGTGGTTGACTCAGACGTCGAGGATCATCGGCGAGATGCCCTGTGCTTTGCTGTCGATCGCCCAAGCTCTTTTGATACTGAAGTACACGTGGTCCGCGAGCAGGAAATTAGCAAATATAAGAGGAGATATGACATTCCAGACACGGTCGTCCTTATTCCTTCAGGCAAGCGGGCTGCATGGAATCCACCGAGCGGCACCGTTGCTATATATGGGTCGATGTTCGGCTGTGGGGTGACTCTCCCCCTTCAACCGTTTATAGCCAGATTCCTGGCTGACGCCAAGCTCGCTCCTGCCCAGCTTTCGCTAAACAGCTACAGGATTTTGATGGCCCTGTGCGTGATGTGGAAATCAATGGGTCGACGGTCGCCAACTCCTTATGAAATCCGTCACTTTTATGTTCTGCGACAGTCCGGCCATGGCGGGACTTACTATCTTCAGTCGACTGCTGTGGAGAACTGGATACCTGAAGGTGTATCCAATCCTGGGCAGGTGGAGATCTCCAGTGATGAAAAGAAGAAAGGCTTTATCTGGGGTTTCCCCACTTCAAACAGAAGATGGAAGAACAGCTGGTTCTTTGTTGGTGGCGAGTAGGGAAGAAACAATCCTGCCGACCCTCGCCGAAATCTTCGAGCGAGTAAAGTTTCGAGGCACTTTACATCTCCTGAAGCCTGGTCGAAGGCTCTCCCCGCCTTGATCCCACACGAGGTGAAGAATGTGACGGATGCAGCGGTACTCAGTCTGGCCAAGAGAGGTCAAGAGTACCTTCTTGATGAAGCCATGATGGTCACCTGTGGCGTTTTCCCTCGCCTGTCTGCTAGGCGACGCCGCTGTAAGTTATTTTAAACTTTAGAGCTTGTCTTTATTTGTTTTGTTTTAGTGACCCTTTTTTTTTTTTTTAGTGAGCGAGTTCGACGTTGTCTGCTACGAACAAGCTCGAGCGGTGAAGAACTCTGAAGCAACCAGCCAAAGGCATGCCACGGGCTTGCTTAAAGAAGGAGTTGCGCCACCCGAGGGCGATGACTCCCACGATGAAGGCGGAGCAGGAGTTCCTACTATTACGGAGGTAGTCGCCCAGTCCCGTGGGGGTGGAGTTGGCACATCGTCTCGAGTCCCTAGCCACAAAGGGAAAGAAAAGGTCGGGGCTCCTGCGGCGAATACAGAGGTTCCTGTTTTTGATGCAAGCATCCAAGAGCCCCTTGAAGACCCTTCTAGCAACCTTCAACCCAGGAATGGTCAAGCGAAGCACCCTACCGAGACAACCCCCGAATGAGCCACTCGTCCTCTAAAAAGGGTTTCACGGGTGGTTCAATATGTGGTCTCATCCGATGAGGAGGGGAATGGCAAGCCTGTTTGCCCTGAGGCTGCTAATGCCGGTGAACTTGGTACTTCGGTCCCTCAGGATGCGGATCCAGCCCCTCGATCGGAGGAAGGTGGTGGTGCAGAAACTGCTCCCCCTTTGGCTGCACAGGTCCCTACCTCGGACAACATTGGACCCTCAGTACCCCCAGCGAATATTAGAGCGCGGGATACTGCTGTACAAGAGGATACTTCCAGGCCTTCATCTCCTATCACTGCGGAGGGTAGAGGCGCTGCTGCTCCGACTGATATCCCTGGTCCGTCATCGGCCCCAGCTACGGATTTAGGGGGTTCTCATGAAGGACCATCTGTTGATCCAGCTGACCAAGGCGAAGGATCAGGAGTTGTTTCGTTGTCTGATTTTTCTCCCACCGAACTCCTCAACCACTTTATAAGCAACAATATCTATTTTGGCGATGGTTGGGAGAAAGTGAAGGGAAAATCATGCAACAGTAAGATGGAGTTCTTCTTCAACTGCTACTCTTTGGTAATTTTATCGGCCTTGTCTCCTTTTTATTTTTCTTTACTTCACCCCCCTTTTCTTTTTTAAACTTGTTTGGCTCGCAGATGATGTCAGAGATGGCGAGTAACTATCGGCGAGCGAACGCGGCGTTGAGCGACAACAAGCGCTTGCAGAGGATAATCTCTCGCTCGGAGGCTGAAAGACTGTCGGCTGAAGAATCACATGCCCAACACATTGCTCGAATGCAGGAGTCCGCCGATGGTTCTTTGGCCGCTCAGCTTGCCGCTGAAGAAAAGCTCCTCGCCGTTGAAGAACAAGTCAAGTTGCTGAAAGAGCAGCTCGCCGATAATCAGGACGCTTTGGTTGCTCGCATGGAGGGAGAGAGATTGGTGAATGAGGCCAAGGAGAGGGCTGAACGTGAGTCTGAAGATTTGCGGCATCAACAGGCTACTCAAGATCTCCTTGTAAATGATTTGAAGGCTATTTTGGAAGTTGAAGCCGTTGACCGCTTCAAGAGGTCTCCTGCGTATGACGCGCTCCTCCTCCCCGAGTTTGAACGGGGCATGCGGCAAGCGAAGAAGTTTTTCGCTTTGAAAGACCACTCAAATGAGAAAGCCCTAAGGCGCTATGACCGAAACCTTCAGCGGCATATGGATGGCGCAGTACGCTCGATAAAGAGCCAGCTGAAGTTGTGGAAGGCCCATTGTCGTTACACTCAAGCAGAGCCTCTTCCTATGCACCTGGAGATTCCCACCAAACGTGCTTGCAACACTTACTATTCTGGCCAAAAGGGGAGCTTCACTGGGTCTGGTGCTGAACCTAACTTGGGTCCTGTGGCTGGTCGGGATTACACACCCTTTATGCCCAAAGGGGATGAGGATGTTGTTTGGCCGTCAGAGGACGAGGTGAGCGAGGAAGAGGAAGATGATGATGGGGGCTTTCCACAAGCGAGCGCTTGATTTCTTTTGTATAGTTTATTTCTTTTAACTTTGTAAATATTTTGACAAGTTAATGAAACATTGATTTCCATTGCGTTTCTCTCTTGTTCGCCATATTCAATTTTATGTATTTCTGTTTAGCTGCCATTGCTGAGTTTCTGGCCCAGGCTTTTAAAACCTTTTATTACTTAGCTTTATAATTGCTAGTTTTTGTTTTACCTAGTGTTTTTCAGGACGTGTCCGACCATACACCAAGATTTACGTGAGCATACTGTTGGGACGTCTCCTGCTTTTGCTCACTATTTTCTGACTGCTAGTTTGCTTTACCCCCAGTTGTTTTTAGTTCCAGGGAATTTTCCCCGAATACTGTTGGCCGAACGCCTCATACAGTCTGGGGGTTTTATGCCTTTATTGACAGCGACTGCTTTTTATGTGGCATTTTTCTCTAGCTCAGGCTGCTTTGTGGCGTTTTTGCCTTCAGCCTGCTATAATACGGGGTATTTCCCGGTTTTCTTTGACGCTCGCCGGATTTAGATAGCTCAATTTACTATTTCGGGCGACCCGCTTGTCATAGCTGATCTATAATTTTAATGATGGCAGACATCTCAGTAATAAATTACTCTTTATTGATTATTTCCTGCAAACTCTAATATCAAGAAAATAAAAAACTTCTAGAAAGATAAATTTAAAGAAAAAAGGGAAATAATAAAGGGTCTTCTTGGGCTGTAGTATCAAGGATAGTAGGTCTTCAGATACTGATCATTGCATGGTCGGGGCAGCTCGCCGACTCCTCTTTTTGCTATGTAATATGCCCCATGGCCTGCTATACCTATGATGTGATATGGCCCTTCCCACTTGTCTGTGAGCGACCTTGCAGTTTTGTCCTTCGTTCCTGGTGTCACCCTTTTTAGGACCAAGTCCCCGAGTGCAAACCTTCTGACTTTCACATGTGAGTTGTAGTACCTTGCCGCTCTCTGCTGATAGGCGGCGTTCCTTATCTGGGCATGCTCCCTTCTCTCTTCTAGTTCGTCTAAGCCGTATTTCAGCATGTCAACATTAAGTTCTGGTTGGAAGAGTTGTGTTCTTGGCGAAGAGAAAGCTGTTTCGATTGGAATGACTGCTTCGGTCCCAAATGCCATAGAGTAGGGTGTCTCCCCAGTGGAGTTTCTTTCCGTCGTTCGGTACGCCCATAACACCTGTGGTAGCTTTTCTGCCCAACTTCCCCTTTTGATAGCTAGCTTGGCTTTCAGGTTGTGTTTGATAATCTTATTCATCGCCTCAGTTTGACCGTTTGTCTGTGGGTGAGCTGGAGAGGCATAGTAGTTGTTGATCCCATACTTTTTGCATAAGTCTCTGAATTTCTTGTTATCGAACTGTGTCCCATTGTCAGTGATGATGGTGTTTGGTATTCCGAACCTATACAGAATATTTTTCTTCACAAAACTGGTTGTATTTGCTTCTGTTATGTGTACCAGTGATTTGGCCTCTACCCACTTAGTGAAATAATCCACTACTACAATAGGTTGTTTTGCTCATCCTGGTGCTGTGGGCATTGGGCCGATTAAATCAATTCCCCACATGGCGAACGGCAATGGGGAGGTAATGCTTTGTAAGCGCTCAGGCAGCTGGCGAATGTTATTCGCGATCTTTTGACATGCTTCACATCTGGTCGCTGTTCTTTTTGCATCGGCGAACATGGTTGGCCAATAGAATCCTTGCCTCAGTGCTTTATGGGCTAGACTGATGCTCCCAGCATGATTCCCACAGCTTCCACCGTGTATATCCTTCAGGATTCCTTCTGCCTCTTCAGGTCCAACAAATCTTTGCAATGCCCTCAAAAACCCTCTCCTATACAGTTCACCGTTGAGGACTGAATATCTTGTTGCCCTGTATTTCAGCCGCTTGGCTCCTAGCAAGTCATTTGGGAGGACGTCATTAATCAAGTATTCTTTGATTGGGGTCATCCAGTTGGTTGGTTCATTCATGACTACCCCCACTTCAGTCTGCTCGGCTGTGCTGGGTCGAAGCAGGTGTGCCATAGGGATTGTTCGGGGCCAGACGTTGACCGTGGCGGATGCCAACTTGGCCAAAACATCTGCCTGTTCATTCTTTTCTCTTGGGATCTGAACAATCCTGTATTCTTTGAATTGCCCCAATAACTCCTTTGCTAGTTTTAGGTAGGCGATCATGTTGTTGTCCCTTGCTTGGTATTCATCGAGTACCAGGTTGACGATGACTTAAGAGTCGCTAAACACTTCAATCTCATCAGCTCCCAAGGCTGTGCATACTTTCAGTCCTGCTACCAACGCCTCGTACTCGGCTTGGTTATTGGTGACCTTGAAATCAAACCGTAAGGCACATTCTACGGAATCTCCCTCTAGGGTTGTGACCACTATTCCTGCCCCGCTGCCATGCGTGTTTGATGAGCCGTCAACACAGAGTTTCCAGCGAAAGTCTTTCCTTGCTTGATCTATCTATCATCTTTGCCACTTCAGTATCTAGCTCGGTGAATTCTGCTACAAAGTCAGCTACTGCTTGGCCCTTGATCGCCGTTCTTGGGATGAATTCTATGTCAAATTCGCTTAGCTCAATGGCCCATTTTGTAAGTCTACCCGACACTTCTGGCTTTTGTAGTATCATTCTTAGTGGGCAGTTGGTGTATACTCCTACTTTGTGTGCTTGGAAATACGGCCTCAGTTTTCTCGCTGCTGTTACTAGTGCGAGCGCCATTTTTTCAGCTGGCGAATATCTTGTTTTAGCCGGTAGTAACGCTTTACTTGTTTAGTACACTGGCTTCTCTATTCCATTTTCCTGCCTTATTAATACAGAACTAGTGGCTGCTTCTGTGACTGATAGGTACATGTATAGCACTTCCCCTGTGATAGGTTTTGATAGTAATGGTGCTCGGCCTAGGTATTCTTTGAGGGCGAGAAAAGCCTGTTCGCAGTCTTTATTCCATTCTATCCCTTTCCCTTTCTTAAGCGCTTTGAAAAACGGTAAGCATCGGTCTGTTGATTTTGCGATAAACCTGTTCAGCGACGCCAAGCATCTTGTAAGTTTCTGGACATCCTTCAGGTTTCTTGGGGAAACCATGTCGGCTAGCGCTTTGATCTTGTCAGGGCTCACTTCTATCCCTTTTTGATGTACCTGGTACCCGAGAAACTTGCTAGATGGCACGCCGAACACACATTTTGAAGGGTTTAGCTTCATCCCGAATTTGGTTAGCACATCAAAGGTTTCTTGTAGGTCGTCTACATGTCCGTTGGCTTTGATGCTCTTGGTTAGCATGTCGTCAACGTACACTTCCATATTCCTGCCTATTTGGCTGGCGAACATCTTGTTGACTAACCGCTGGTATGTTGCCCCAGCATTCTTCAGGCCGAATGGCATGACAGTATAACAGTATAATCCTTGGTCCGTGGTGAATGCTGTCTTATCTTCATCTGGTTTATGCATCTTGATTTGGTTATAGCCTGAGTATGCGTCCATGAAGCTTAATAGCTCGTGTCTGGCTGTTGCGTCGACCAGCTGGTCGATTCTTGGCAATGGGAAACTGTCTTTTGGGCAGGCTTTGTTCAGATCAGTGAAGTCTATGCACATCCTCCACTGATTGTTCTTCTTCTTTACGAGCACAACGTTCGCTAGCCATTCAGGATATTTGACTTCTCTGATCGATCCTGCCGCGAGCAACTTGGATATTTCTTCCCTTATTGCTGCACTTCTCTCAAGGTTGAAGCTTCTCCTTTTTTGTATTACCGGCTTGCAGTCTTTGCTTACTGCTAGATGGTGTGTGGTTACACTTGCATTGATTCCCGGCATATCTTCGTGGCTCCAAGCAAAGATCTCCTTGTACTCCCTCAACAGATTCACCACACCTGTTTTAACCTGCTTCGTCAAGCTCGCTCCAACCTTGACTGTTTTATTAGGCTCTTCTTCATCCAAGATGACAGTTTCGGTTGGTTCTTCTTTTTCTCTGTTGGTCTCATCTCTCGGGTCTAGCTTAAATGTTTTAGGGTTTTCCTCCCTCGTCTCTTGGTCGAGTTGATATATGCTTAAGGTTTCCGCTCCAGTCTTGTCTTTAAAGATTGACAGGTTGGCCCGGCGAGCCATTTCCTGCGACCCTTTAAGCTCTCCAATTCCAAATTCTGTCGGGAATTTGACCTTTAGTGCATGGGTGGATGTGACTGCTCGCGCCTTGTTCAAAAACGGTCGACCGAGTAAAGCATTGTATGGCCAGTTATAAATATCAACCACCACGAAATCCTGGAGGATAGTCCGTCGACAAGATGCTGTCCCAAATCTCATAGGCAGTTTCACCGTCCCCAAAGATCTTACTTCTACGCCTCCGATCCCCTTTAGAGGCACATGGAACGGTTCCAAGTCTTTCCTGTCTAGCCGAAGTTCGTCATACACTCTGGCGCTCAAAATGTCAGCGGAGCTTCCGTTGTCTATCATCACTCGGAGGACATCCCTGTGTGCTATTTGTACTCCCACAACTATTGCATCATTGGGTTTGGCATCAATTCCTTCTGAATCTTCGGCTATGAAGGTTATCGGATCATGGCCTTCTCTTGGTTTTTTGTGGTTTCTCTACACAAAGTTTACTTCAAAGTCCCTGTTTTCATACATTACTTCCCTGACTTCCGACATCCTTTCTCTATTGCTTCTACCAGTGTGAGGTCCTCCAAAGATTATATTTATAGCTACGCTAGGGCTGCCTTTCCTCGGGCTTTTTCTTTCTTGCCCACCTCCTCGATGGCTACCTTGGCGACCTGTGTTTTGGTCTCCCTTTAGTGTGAAATCTTTAAGGTGTCTTTCTCTGATCAGACTCTCGATATGATCCCGCAATTGAAAGCATTTAGAGGTATCATGCCCGTGGTCTTTGTGGAATCGACAGTATTTCGTTGTATCTCTCCGGGCATTAGCTGACTGTTGTCGGGGGTGCTTGGCTAGCCCTTTGTCTTCCACTACAGACAATATGTCCTCCTATTCGCCATTTAGGGGAGTGTAATTGATATACCTGCCTCAGAACCTACTGGTTCTGTTACTACCCCGGCTCTCTTGGGGTTTGCTCCTCCGGCTCTTCTCTTCTTTTTGGCGATCGCGGGATTGACCCTTTGTCCTCTCATCCTTGGACTCAGACTTTGTGTCTGGTTTATGACCATGGACGTAACTACCCCCTTGGGCTACTTCTTCTTCCTCTGCTAGATCATAGTCTCTAGCTATATCCATCATCTCTTCATATGTCTTCAGACGGTCCCTCCGTAGGTCAAAAGACAGACGTCCGCTTTGCAGCCCATTGGTGAAGGCTGCTATGACAGCTACATTGCTTGCATCTTCTATTTGGGCGACCTCTTTCCCAAACCTGGCTAAATACTTTTTGAGTGACTCGTTGCTTTCTTGTTTCAAGTTCGATAGATGTGCCAGTGACTTTCTCCTTTGCACACTTCCCATGAATTTCCTTATGAACGCCTTGCTGAAACTAGAGAAGTTGCTAATACTTCTGGCTGGTAGACGCCCAAACCATCTGGAAGCGAGGTCGCCGAAGGTTTTTGGGAATGTTAAGCATAAGAGGCCGTCATTGGATGCGTACTGAGCCATGACATTGCGAAATCTGCGGACATGCTCCTTTGGATCCTTATTTTCCTTGTATTGTTCGATAGTTGGCATTCTGAATCTTTCAGGGAACCAGGTGTAAGCGATATGGTCGACGAACGGATTGTCTGACTCATCATCTGAAGACACATTGTGTCTGTATCGCTTAGCCATTGCTAAGACCTTCCTTGAGAGCTGTTGGAGGGTAACGCTTCGATGACTAGTTGGTTCCCCCTCTTGGTTGAGCCTGCTTTTGATTGTCATCCTCCGATAATCATCTTCCCTGCTATCGGTACTTCTGTTACCTCCTAGGTCATCTGTACTTTCGGATCTCTGCTGCCGCGCCCTTTTTGATCGCAACCCCTTTCTCGGTTGGGGACTCCTGTCTTCCGACGAGATCGATCACCGCCTCCTACGGGCTTTGTTAGTCTTGTCGTTGGCTGGTTCCCTATGCGTTCGCCCATGATACCGTTTTTCTAGGAAATCCTCGTCCAGCGAACTTTTTCCCTTCTTTTGCCCTTTTTCTTCTAGGGCCTCTGGCGAATTCTGGGGGGCTTCCTCCACAATTGGTTTTGCCTGAGTACTGGGAGTCGCGACATGGACTTCTGATCGTAGCCTTCCTGTGGGATGATTTCCGGGCGTGCTGGTCGTCAGCTCATAAGGAGACGAGGCTCCCAACCCTATAGGAAGCGTGAGTCCAATCTTGTTGGCCTCATTGACCAAATTCACCAATGCGGTATGAAAGTGCTGCAGAGTCTCGTTGGCTGCTCTAGTCCCTGGAGTTGCTGTTGACTGTTCCCCTCTTGCCAATGTTTCCTCTCCTAGTATCGCCGCTGCTTGAGGGATCTGATCATTATTGGGAATGTCATCTCTATCGCTGCCGTTGCTCATGCTGTGCCTGTTTTGTGTTTTGTAAGGATTCCTGGAAGCTTTTTATTCAGTATACCCCTTCTTCTAGCGCCAATTGTTGACGGTGATTTTTGGATTGACTCGGTCAACAATAATATCGTAATCAATTATAAACAAATGAAGAAAATCAATCAATGCATGCACGGCAGATTTTACGTGGAAAACCCTTGAATGGGAAAAAACCACGGTGCCCCCTGAGGGTGAAAGAAATCACTATGAATCGCTTATGTTTTACACACTCAGATCTCTCATACAATTGCCTGATTACTCTCTCTCTCTAATCTCGAACCCCCTTTCATGGGTTTTAGGGTTCTATTTATATTAGTTTTTCTAGGGTTTCCCGTGTCTACGCCGTGTTGATAGGGCAGTTCCTTTTTTACATTGCGTAAGGAGTCTAGGGTTTGTAAACAACTTTTAAGGTTAGTTTCCTGTTTGGACTCTTCTTTGTTTGAAGGAGATTGTATCTTATTCGGAATAGGATTTGATCTTTGAGCTTTGTATTCAATTGAATCCTCGCTTGATGTGGAAAATATACTTGGAATTGGATTACTCTTCTGGCTGTATGTTCTTTGGCGAACGCCTTGGATCGGCGAGCGCATTTTGCCTTTCTACTGGTCAACCAGTTGTGGCGAACACACTTCTTCTTTGAATTGGCGAGCGTGCCAGCTGGTTCATCTCTGACTGATCTCTTCTCGTTGTCAGGTCAACGGGTGACGTGTTTATTTACTTGTCCCGTCTTTGTTGCCTCTTTTGCTGACGTGTCCTATTGCCAAATTTACACATATAACAAGACTCAAATGAAAAAGGATCTTGTATCCATTCAGAGGATGTTCAATCCAAAATTCTCTCTTTCTTTATTTGTTGAACAGGGCTACTATCATACGGGTTTCATATCTGGAAAAATCAAATAGGGTGCAAAGTCGCTCATGCCATGTTTCGTTTATAAAGTTGGATATAGTGTTTATTAAATTGAAAATCAATAAATTCTCTATATCTTTGCTTCTCTCATGACATTGGTGAAATTGGTTTGAATTCTTATTAGAAACCTTTATCATTTGCTTTGCCAAATACCATTGTATTTTGGACTTGAATGCAACATGTCTTGTATGCAAAGCATTTTTGATTCACACTTTTTAATCAAAATAAATCTCCTTGTTTCTCTTCAATTAATTGATTAGCATAAAGTGGCTTATATGACTATGCATATATCTTGAATGCTACTATCTCTCTTTGCTACAAGTGACCTTGTTGGGGACTACTCCTTTGACTATATCATGACAAAAAGGGGGAGTAGAATGTGGTAAGGGAGATGCTAAATTGTAGTAACAATTGTGCATATTGGGGAGAGTACATATCGAGGGGGAGTAACCCGTTGAGGGGGAGCATTGCATACACATACATTGCATGATGTTGTGTTTAAAAGTTTAATATGCAAATGCTTGTTTTATTTTCACTTGATCAACTCACATACACTTGCTTTGGAAGTGTAATCTAATTGTTTTGAAGGTTTGGTAATTCTACAAGAGATTGAAGACTTGAAGTTTTATTTTCTTATCTCTTTGTAATATAGAATATCCCGTAGCTTCATTTATGTTGTGAGGATCAATGTGAGTGGTGGTTTTGTCACGAAATAGCCAAAGGGGGAGATTGTAAGGACTCCCATTATTGATTGGCTTATTTCGTGGACAAACCACATATTGGGGTTTGAATTGTAAGGGTAGATTAGGTGTTTGAAGATCAAGCTCAAAGGCCCTTTTCAAGACCTCAAGGTGACAAGCACTCCAAAGGTATATTCTCTAGTGCTTAGTTTTCTTTGAAGAGATTTAGAAGCACATACACACTTAGCATACTTGCATATGTGTGCATTCTCTTCACATGTGACATTTCACACTAGCACTTTGATTGTATATCTTGTTGTGTGTTTATGTGTCTTGCAATTCGTTTCCGGAATGTGTTCGGAAACGTTCGCACGTGCACGATAATGTGCTTGGTTTTACGCGAAGACCGCTTAAGGAGAATGCCCTTGGCTTCTCCTTGGTTTCACCTCTTTTGGTGAATCGACGGTTACGATCGACGGTCTGGCCACCGAATCGAAACCGTCGATCAAACCTGATGCATTTAATATCTCTGGTCTGATTCTACGATTAGATCGGCGGTTACGAAACCGCCGAATGAAACGGCCGTTGCTCCCCTGTTTCTCTCGGGACCAATTCTGCGGTTATGATCTACTGCCTGGCCGCTGAATGAAACCACCGATCGTGCGTTTTCAAGGGCAATCTTGTCTGTTCACACGCCCTGTTCTTGATGTCCATAAATATCACACTTTCTCTATTATCTAACTCAGTTCTCTAACTCAAAAGAACCTTAAGCTTCAAAGAGAGATACTTGAGAGAAAATCAATCAATAACTCATTTTTATACACTCAAAACCACATACATGTGCATCAAAGATCATCTAAGCATTTTCTAGCATAGTTAGTGTGCTTATTTGAATGGGTTTTGCTCAACACACACCCTTTGGTATGTTCTTCAGTAATCTCATCTAAGTTTAGTGTTTTATTTATCAAAGAAATCTCTTTTATTATTTGTATGCTCTTAGAATATATTCTAGATACAAAATAGAGATTGTTGTGTTGACATGATTGAGTGTTGTATTTTGATAGCAACATCTAGGTTATTTGATCTATGATTTGCTAAGCTTTATGACATGTCATTTAGCTATCGATATCTAGGATTGCATTTATTGCCATCTAACCATCCTAGGTAAGCATATAGAGTTGCCTAGCTCTCATTACATTTGTTGAGTATTATATATATTCATATAGGTTGTAATCTCTTCATTGAGAAGTAAGTTTTGCGTGTAGCTTCCGGGATTAGGTTGCTTAGATCGCTAGCAATTGAAGTCTTGTGTGATAGACCGGGATTAGGCCGGACACCGGGATTAGGTGGTCACACAAGCAAATTGGACTAGGTTCACTTATACCGGGATTAGGTAGGTGTGTGATTATATACCGGGAGTAGGTTGTAATTGTTTAACACATTTAGTGGATTCGAGGTTCGAGTGTGGCGCACTTACCAGCCCGTGGTTTTTCCCGTGAGGGTTTCTACGTAAATATCAAGTGTCATTTATAATTCCGCACCAAATTACACTTGATTATTGTATTGACTAGATTGGGGTATTTTCGTAAATTGACTAAACATGAAAATTGGGTAAAATTGTTAAAATATATTCACCCCCCTCTAGATTATTATTAAAACACACCGAGTTATTTGTTTCAAAACCATTAAGACCAGGAGCACTAAGAGGATCTATGGCAAAAACCGTACTCCTCACTTCATCAAAAGAGGGAACCTGGAGAATCGAAACATTCTCATCAACAGTAACCAATGAAGGCACATGCTCTCGAATTATGGAGAAGTTTGAACTATCGTTGCCAGGATTCTAAAAGAGATGCTGATAAAATGAGGAAACATGCTCACCAATTTCAACTAGATCATAAGAAATATTCTCACCAATTTTGTAAGATCCTTGATTTGTATTGGTTTGATTCTATTGCAAACACTCTTTATTTGTAATGGTTAGTGCTTAGGTGATTCTTGGTGAAAAGAATCTTTAAAGGAGAAAAGCAACTTCTCATGCAAATATCGTCTTCAAGAGGAAAATTGCGTACTTGGATGCTAAGGTATCAAGATATTTCCTCCTCTCACAAGGCATAAGCGCGCACACACAAAATTCATACATGTGTGTCTCAGCATCATAGTTCAAACATTTGGTATAACACATTCACACTCATTTAAGTATGCACATGCATTATTCTCATATAGACAAACATTGTAGAATTGCATGTTTTATGACTATCCCTTGGATATGGCATGCTTGTGTGACATTATGTTTATTTGTTTGTGTTTCTTGTATTTTGGACTTGAACATGATCTCTTATGATTCCTTATTGAGTCCCGGTCATTTCGGTTACTCATTCATTAGGTTTCGAGTTTAAAAGATGTAGCTACGCTACTTTGCGTTCTCATTCGTTGAGTTGTCTTCATCGTCATTTTCCGAGATGAATTCTTAACCTTCTGTCAAAGTTTTATAGTCATCATTTTGCATGAGAGAGTCATGATTTGTAATCCAAAGATGGATTAGAAATCAAAGTTCAGAGGCTCGGATATGGCCGAAGAATGCGAGCGGAGCGCGAGAGGAGCAAGCAAGGCCAATGGCCAACCTTGGAGGCCACGTGTGGCACACGGCCAGAGACCTCCTCTGCCCACGTGTTCCACACGCGCCCCACACATGGAGGTGATGTGGCAGCCTCCTATTGGCTCATCTTCTCCCTCTCTTTCATCTCTTTTAAATTCTCCAATTCCCTTCCATTTTATTCTAAGAAGAAAATTTGAAAAAGAGTAGTACATAATTTTTCTCTCCAACTTGCCCAACTTCCAAACACCATAACTTTCTCATTCGGACTCCAAATTGAGTGATTCAAGTTGGAGAATCTTTATATTCAAGTCCCCTACCTTCTCCAAAAAGGTTTGCAGCTTTTTGATCATGTTTTGAGGTGGTTCTTTACTCAAAACCGAAACTGCACGGGATTCTTAGGTATTGAACTAAACTTTATGATTTCATCTATTTTGATCTTCAATTACCTAGGTTTTCTTCTTCTATATATATGTATATGTCTATTGAGAAAGATAGTTTCACAATCAAACCTAATCAAAAGTCTAATTCGAGACATATGTGATCTAGTTTCTTAGATTCTTAGATTTTCACATGATTGAGATGTACCTATTGTTGTTGGTGAAGGATTGGAATTCTTCTTGTTCCTTCTTCTTGGCTTCCTTTTCTTGACTTGGCTTAGGATAGGCATTGAGGCAAAAGGTTTGAGCTCCTCATGCTTAGCTTGCATTTCCCAACACTTGAGGTTGTTGGATGACTTCCTTGGACTTGCCCTTTGTTTCAACCTTTGACATGACAAGCTTGGCTAGGTGCTCATTTTCCTTGGTCCTCATAATTTCAAGAGCCTTATCCCTTGACAAGATTTCCTCCTTCATTAGTTTCATCCTTTGCTCAAACTCCTCCCTTAAGTCATTATTTTCCTTGATCACCTCATCAAGTTTGGTGGTCAACTCCAAGTTCATTCCTACCATTACTTGGTGATCTTCCTTGAGCTTGGTGACCATGTCATCAATTCTAGGGGAGTCATGTTCAATTAATGGAGTAGGGATATCATCTAACTCCAAATGAGTGGGTCTCATAAAATATCTGGATGTAAGGCGGGGTTTGTCTTCTAAGTTTGCATCTTGAATGTTGAAGCAATCTAGGTTCTCAATTGGATGCTTCATACTCTCGGAGACGTCAAACTCCGCTGTTTATCCTAACACGGTCATGGAAAGGTAGCCATTGTGCACATCAATGATTGCCTTGGCGGTTGACATGAATGGGCGCCCAAGCAATATAGGAATTTCCCAAGCCTTGGATGGATCACTTTCCATCTCTAGTACCACAAAATCCGCAGGGATAATCAGTTTCCCTACTTGCACTAGAACGTCTTCAACCATTCCTCTCGGATGTCTAATTGAGCGGTCGACAAGTAAGAGTTGCATTGTTGTGGGCTTCAATTCTCCTAGTCCAAGTTATTGGTAAAGTGAGTAGGGTATGAGATTGATTGATGCCCCTAGATCCAACATTGTCTTTCTTTCCTAGTTTCACCAACCGAGATGGTAATGGTGAAACTACCGGGATCCTTCATTTTTGGTGGCAATTACGTCTCTAGGGTAGCACTCACTTCCTTCAAAATCAAGATCATTTTCTTAATCTCCCTCTTCCTAGCCTTCGAATTGAGCTCCTTGAAAAACTTGGCATAAACCGGCATCATTTCAATCACTTCAAGGAGGGGAAGGCTAACATTAACCTTTGATAGGACATTGTAGATCTCCTTAAAAGCTTAATTTAGCTTTGTCTTTTGAAGTCTCCCTAGAAAGGGAATAAGAAGAATGTAAGGATCTGGAGACTTGTGCATCCTTGAGGTGTCCTTTTGCACCACCTCCGATCCTTTTCTTGTTTCGGCCTCTTTGTTGGCCAATTCTTCAAAATTGTACCTATTTGAACTATCTCCTGAAACATGAATAGGAACATTAAAAATTTCAGGTGGAGAAAGGTCAGAAAGTACCTTACCATTCCAGAGAATTGTCAAGGCCTTTGCTTGCTCAGTTTGGCTAGAGAGCTTTCCGGGCTCCATCCGTTGTTGAGATTTCGCAAGTTGCCTCAATTACAACTCCATGGTCTTTGCAATCCCCTCAATAAAGATGAATCTCTTATGGTTTGGATCAAGATGATTGTCATGAGAATGTCCTCCGGATGGTTGGTGATTGTCTTGATTTTGGCCTTGTTGTTACCAAGGTAGGTTTCTAGGAACATGCCTCTATTGAGTACTTTGTTGTGGCCATTGTTGGTACCCTCCTCCACCTTTGGGAATCCCCAAGAATTCGTGGTCCCCTATACAATCGGAACTGGAACCATAACCAGGGAAGCAAGAACAAGAGGGACCTCACTTCAACCACCGCTCTATCTCTAGAGGACCATTAAGACATACCAACTCACCGAGAAGAGCCGCTAGGGCAGGATTCCTAGTCCTTATCAGTTTAATCAGCATAAGGACAATCCGGGCCCCTCGACCTTACCTCTACGCTGATGTTGCCCTAATCCCCTTAGAACAGTCTAGAACCACCGCTATAGTAGGTGAACCCGTGAATAGTTGATGCAAGCCCTTACAGGAAAACTAACTCAAACAAGCAAGAAGCCTAACATATGTCAGGGGGTAGGTGGGCATTAAATTCACCTAGTTGACAATCTAAGGGAAAGAGGGAAAATCAAGGGCTCCGATTGATCCCAGCCAACTACCTGATTGCGGTCCAGCTCAGCCCTACCAAAGGTTTAATCATCACCAAAGAGGGAACTTGAGTTTCAGTAGGTAGGGAGGATTCAAAAAGCACCTAGGCAGAAAGAGGAAATCATAGGAGGAAGCGCTTGACAGTGGCAGCGCAACAAGCGCTGCCATTGTCCTCCAACAACCTTAGCAGATGAAAGTGACTGGTCAGTCGAGATCAAACACCCCTAACCAACCAGAACTGAGGAAAACACCACCTAATCACCTACAAAGTGCCTACACAGATACTAGGGCATAGGTGGCACCACCCCAACCATTCATGCCGTGTGTGCCACCCACGCCCAACAAGAACCAACGGTGGAGATTGATCAAGCCAAAATTGGTATGATTTTGGCCCTCATTTTCAATTCTTTTCGCTTGATTCTCGGGCATTTCCCTGTGTTTAATGTTGTTAAAATGAGTGTTTCAGGTTTTATCAGGTTTCGAGAGCAATTGAGATGAAGTGGAGGACTTGTGTGAAAAATGCCTCACAAATGGGAAGAAACAGGGCATTTTCGCCACTTAGACATGAGGAGGTCGCTACATGGGCACCATGGCAACAGAGGATTCTCCAAGCCATCAGAAGATCGCCATTTGGGCACCACTTGGTCGCCATGGCGACAGAAGGACTCCAAATGAATCAGGTGGGTCGCCACTTGGGGTCGCCAGGGCGACCACCCTTGCAAGTGGCGACCTCTTTCAAACAAGGCAATGTCGCCACTTATGGTCACCATGGCGACCTTGATGCTGTAAGTGGCGACCCCTTCACACTTTGCAGGGTCGCCACTTATGGTCGCCATGGCGACCTCGAGATGCAAGTGGCGACCTCTACTCAAATTGCTCATAGTCGCCACTTGCTAGATGGCGAAAAAGATGGTTCTTATAGCAACCTTGGCATCTAACCATTTTACGCACCCATAGTCACCATAGCGACGAAACTGCGAACTAGGCGCCACATCAACGAATCAAGCAGTTATCAGTACAAGTCCAAGAGTGTGTATAAATAGAAGAGCAATTCATTTTCAAAGGCATCCGATTATCTGAGAAAGAAACCCAAGAGAATACATCTTGAGATCTAGCTCTTCATCCATGAAACACCATTCATCATCCTCCATTTCTCTCCTTGAACTCATCTAATCCATCCAAACCTCAACACAAAGCCTTGATTCCTTCCCTACATCATTCCTCATCCAACCATTTCTCCACCAAAATCCTTAGTCACTTTCCACCAAAACACCCACATTCCAAGACATATCCTCTACTTCCATTCCTTGCATCTAGGAGCTGTTAGGATTATGCTCAATAGCAAGAGTGTAATAATGTAATTAACAATCTTTTTCATATTAATAAAGTGATTTCTGTTTTAAACAAATCTTATAGCATTTATAGTTTAATAATTGTCAAAGTAAATAATCATAAGGTCTAAAGACTATGAGAAAAGAAGAATTGTTCATACATCTGGATATGTATGTGGTAGACACAATTCTTTAGTTAGTCTTGAATATTGTTCACAACTTAAGTTAAAGGTTGGGCACCTTTATCTTGTTAAAGTTGTAGAATTCTTTTGCTAGCATTTGAGTGGGATCAAATGAGATATGATGAGTCTAAAATCATCGGAGTGTCTTCGAGCAAAAGAATCTAGTGCACTGGGTGCATTGAACAAGATCACAATGAAATACTTTATCTATAACCGTCAGTAGATAAAAGTAATTTCATTATCAGGACAATCGGAGAGTCTATCTTAATCCTGAGATAAATGATGGTCTTATGGTTGCAGGTCATATCATTTGAGCTATCAATGAGTACGATTATATCGCATAGTCTATCCTCGATAGTTTGGTGATATTCATTTGTTAATCGATAGAGGACTTCATTTATAGATATGGACATCGTGGCTCCATTTATTAAATGAGAGTATAATATCATCATATGGATGTTTTGAGGTAATTGGATATTAAATCTCAACGTTGAGTTTTCAATAGTGTCTATTGAAAACATGGCTTCTGGACAAGTCAAAATATTCAAGTTCAAAACGTGGTCATATGAGTAAATATGGTAACTTGGAGAGTTATAGGCGGTCTATGAACTCTTGGCGATTACTGATATTAATCACGGGGATACACTATCTCCAATATGATTGTCTAGGGTATGAATGAGGAAACATCTTCCTTTTCTGTCTTTATTTAAGAGTTCAATTTTAGCTCTTTAGTGGAATGAGTTAAAATTAATGGATCGGACCTAAGTGAATCATTTGTTGATTGTGATTAGGTTATGTCTATTGAAGCTTAAATTTAGATAGCCCGCCAAGATCCCCAATCCACACGGACTTGCATGGATCACTTGATATATTCTACCGGACCAATTTAGGGTCCATCTAGAATTGCATTTAATATATTAAGAATATAATTTGCACATTATTTATGTAATGGGCTGCTCAATTATATTTATATATTAATGGATGACATGTGGGCTTGTTTCTTTTAGTAAGAATGAGTCTAGTTCACATGTGGGCTTTTTATTTAAAGTCCTATGGATTTAATGAAATAAGAAAATAATATTTGGCCCAATATTATTATATGGGGCGGCAAGGTGGTTAAATAACCTTAATATTATTTTGTTTTCATTATTTAATTAAATAAGAATTAATTAATTTATTAATTAATTGTTTAATTAAGAAACAAATCTTTCTGATTAGGAAATATGATCCCTATTGGTATACTATTGGTAGTAGTATACTTAAATTAAAAGACTTGTTTGACAAGGAAATAAATAAATAATTTTATTTATTTAATCAAATAAGAAGTCTTTTATTTTAGTCAAATAAGGAATAAAAGATTTATGAGTTTGATTAGGGTTTGGAAGTCTTAAAACAAAATAGGAATTAGAGTGCAATTGGAACTCCTTTTTGGTTGAGGATTGCGGCAACCCTAGTTTATTTTGGACTAGAGATTTCGGCCACCCTAATGCAAAAAGGAAGAGAAAATTTGTGGCCACATAAATAAGGCCACTTATAATTTTCGGCCAGACCAAGGGTTTTTTGGTGCAGAAATTTTTTTTTTTTTCTTCTTCTCAACTCATAGATAGAGAGATTTTATTCTACTAAAAACAAAAAGGAAACATAGATTATTCTTTGATGGTATTCTTTTTGCTTATCTTCAATGAGCTTGTGAATACTACATCGATTAAGGTTCACGCGAGTTTCGATCACAAGATTGAGAACTCAAAAGTGACCGGAATAATCTTAGGTTTCTTTAGATTGTTTTTGTGACTAACGAATCGGAAAAAAGTTTGTTTTATCCAATCACAGGCTTGCAATTCAAAGAAGAGGGAGACCACGCTCCTAGGTGATCCACGTTCGTGCTAGGATTGAAAATCTTGCGGATTACAATCGACGTAAGTCAATCGGATCACGCGACAAGAGGTATTCATCTTTTGTTCTTAATTATATATCTTTAATTAATCAAAAGGGTTTAAGGTTCATAAAAAGGAAAAAATTTTAAAAGCTACTAAACAATTTTTTTTAGTCTCGCTTCCGCTGCGGGTATATTTTTTCCCTACAGGAGCATAGAGGAGAAGAAGGATCAAGCTTGAAGAAGGTGACCCAAGGGTTATTTCCTTACTATTTACTTCTTTTAATTTATTGCAAATATGTGTAACTAAACCCCTAATCTAGGGGATAGATTTGAGGATCAATTGGTTGTGGGTTTAGCTTAGCTTGTAATGAATCTCTTATGTGTTCTATTCATTCAAATTAATTAGATTCCATTCATTATAATTGACTTGTATATCACTTGTTAATTGCAATCTTGAGTGGAGTAATTTGTTATATATTCATATGTGGATTGACACTCCTTGTGTGATTGAGAACCCATTGGATAGGATAGATTAGTGGTGGGTATATCAACCCCACTAATCTAAGTCTCTAAGTGGTTAACATAATGAGATTGGTACATTAAACTAGCTAGTTAGCTTACCCACATTCAATTGTTAATCGATCTATTCCTTAGCTATCTCATTAATTGATTTTATCACTATTCTTGTCAAGGTGTTGAGTATTCTATTTTTCATAACATTTTTGTGTATTTTCATTTTAGTAGTTAGCATTGGTGGTTTTAGAAACAACACATCTATCAACACTATGATTTATTTTATTGTTCAAAGATTAGTCAATTTATCTAATTAACACTCCATTCCCTGTGGAGCGAACTTGCTCACTATTTTGCTATCAAATCACATTTTAAAAAGGATTAAGTGACTTAAAAGAGTTTTCAAGAATCAACCAAAAACCATATTACTATTTTGTTGAGTACACAAATGACCTCATCAGATATCCCTTAATAATAAGCCCGTTTAAACAAGGGTCTCCCACCAACCAGCCAAACCTCCATGTCAGCCCTAGGGCCTAGCTGGAGTAATCCTGGCCCTCTAAGACGCGTGTCGTGGTGAGACAAGAGAGAAGAAGCGGTGAGGATCAAGCTAAATGCTCCTTTAAGGGTTGGCCCCCTTTACCTACTAAATCCTAGACCTTCTATAAATACACTCACTCAAAATGAGAATGGGGTGGGACCAAAGAAGAATAGAGAGAATTGTGCTACTATAAAACGAATAGTCTCCCGATTGGAGACCAAGAGTTTTCTCCCTTTGTTGTACTACTATAGAATGACTAGGCTCCATTGGGAGACCCCAAAAAGTAAGAAAATTTGTGTAATGTTGTACCCCATGTTCCCCCACTACTAAAAGATTGTACTTACATGATGTATAATGAGAAACGTCACTCATTTTACGAGAATTCATTTGTCATATATTTAATGCCTTATGAATAGTGTCCAACCCCGATTTCAATTGGTATTAGCACACCTAGGAACCAGTCCAGACTAACCTTTATGGCGGTTAGGTCCCCCTCTCATAGTAACAACCTTCGGTGTTCCTCACTAGATCACTTCCACCCCTGTACCTAATGTATCACAGTAGAAGCGGGACTAGACCATCCTAGAACACGAATGGGCCCTCTCCGACCACGGAGCACTGCTCCGTCTGGTATGAGCATTGTCTGAAAAATGACGATCTATTTTCTGGATAACACTTTGGCGCAGTCTGTGGGGACCCCAAATGCTGAACTACGATGTTTTACTTTCTCTTTTATAAGCACGTGCTATTCAACAAACTCTTGAAGAGATGAGGCTGAGATCTTCCCAAGGTCAGCCTAACCCATCCGGTGTCCATGTTAGGTTTTTAGTTTGTCTTGGCATATATTTCATATCAAAATGATATTTTTCTTATATTTGATTAATGGTCATAGGTTGATGATTTGAAGCTTCAAAGAAAGATGTGGCCAAAAGATCAAGCAAGAAGGAGCCTTTGAAGAGGAATGGGCTACATTGCACAATTAAGGTAATATAGACCTCATTCTTCTTCAAGGCAATAGGTACACACATAAAAATCATTTATATGTGTCCATGCATCATTGTGCAACATTTATATAGCATATTCATATGTTTTTACATGCTCATGCATTGAACTCAAATTCTCATACATTATAGAATTGCATGTTATAAGACTATGTCTAGGAAATGGCATACATGTGTGACATTGTGCTTATATGTGTATATTTTATTGTTTTTGGACTTGAACATGATCTATTATGATTCCTTATTGAGTCCCGGTCATTTCGGTTACTCATACATTTGATTTCGAGTCCAAACGATGTAGCTACGCTACTTTTCATTCTCAATCGTTGAGTTGTGTTCGTCTTCGTATTCCGAGATGAATTCTCAACCTTTTGTCAAAGTTTTATAGTCATTATGTGTGAGGGATTCATGATTCGTAATCCAAAAATAGATTCAAAATTAGAGTTCAGAGGCCCGGATACAACTGAAGAACGCGAGCGAAGCGCGGGAGGAACAAGCGAGGCCAACGGCCAAGCTTGTTGGCCACGTGTGCCACACGGCCAGCATGGCCCTCTGCTCACGTGTGCCACATGTGGAGCTGATGTGGTATGCTGTGGCTGGCCGATCTATTTTCTCTTGTTTCCTTTTAAATATTTACATTCCCTCCCATTTTCACAAGAAGAGAAAAAGCTTGAAATCTCACCAGAATTTTCTCTACAATTTCTCTCACCTTCCAAACACCATAACTTTCTCGTACAAACTCGGATTTGGTTGATTCAAAGTGGAGAGTGTTTGTAATTGAGTCCTCTACCTTTTCCAAGTTGTCTTGTAGCTGTTTGATTGACTTTTATGGTGGTTTCACTGTCAAAAACGAACCAGCTCGTGATTGCAAGGTAGTGTTCATATCTTTGAGATTTCTTCTTTTATAACCTTCAATTTGCTTGGGGTTTCTTCTTCTATATGTATGTATATGTATGGTGAATGCTATTGAGAAAGATAGCTTCATAATCAATCTTAATCAAAAGTCTAATTAGAGACATATGTGAATTAGATTCTTTGATTCTATGATTTTCACATGTTTGAGAGTTGTATTGTGATTAGATTGACATCTAGGATTATTTGAGATTTGATTGAATCATTTTATGATTGATAATCCTTGAAATGTGTTTTGATCCTTTGATTGATGAAATCTAGGATTAATGCTCTTGTATGTGTTTTTATAGACATCTAGGATTTAATTGATTTATCAATATATCCACGCTCTAAATCTTTGGCTAGAATACTCATTGAATACATTCTATGTTTCTAGCATTATTTTGTTTGTTTATAACATCTTGAATTTGTGCTTCATGATTTTGATATATTCAAGTGTTATTTGTGTGAATGGAACTATGAGCTTTTGTGTTAGGTGTTTTCACATGTTTTAGGTTTAATCATGTTTTTGCATCTAGATCTTATATTCTTGTGTTCTCACATGTTTAGGTCTAGTTGTTCCATAGAATGTCTTGATTACATGTTCTATGTTGTATTGATTGTGATTTGTATCATTTACATCACTTAGATCATTTGCCTGGAGGAAAGGTTGAAGTCTCTTTCAAAGTGAGTGTAGCTTTGTATTGAGCAAGAAGACTTGGCTAAGAATGAGTTCCGGATAACCAAGCGAAAGTTTTGGCAAGGAGTTTCATACTCTGGATAGTTGAGCTAGGGGAGCTTGACTAGGATCCTAGTGATCTAGATTGCTAAGCAAGGGAATCTTTCTAGAGGCTTGAGAGCCTTGGATAGGAAGTTGCTTCCTAGAGATATAGGACACACCTTGGATAGGAAGTAGGCTTAGTGATTCACTAGCCTGAGGGTAGACTAGGATTTGATAGCTTGAGGTGGATATCATAGAGTTGATAGCCTTGAGTGTGTATGTCCTTTTCATATAGTGGATTTGCTTTGCCGGTGGTTATGGATTCAACCCGTGGATGTTTCCTTTTCGGAGGTTTACCACTTAAAAATCTTGTGTCAAATGTCTCTTTCTCTATCTCTTTTATTTTGTATATGTGTATGTGTTATTTTGTTGAATATCATTCACTTTTGTTGTATATTTGAACAAGTACTTGTAAAGAGTGATTTGTAGAACAATCCTCTTTAGATCAATTTTGTATTTGTTATCTTTCATAATTTGTTATCTTTGTGTATAGATATATTTGTTCACTCTTATAATACATTGAACAATATTGATATACAAAGTATTATTTGATATTGTATTTTAGTGATATTATACCTCATACAACAACTTGTTATATGTAGACAATGCCTAAATGATGATATGCATATCTTGTCTATGTATAAATGTTCCGTTTATATGTTGTATGTAAAGCTACCTTGAGGGACAAACGTAAGTTTGTTCAAGGGATTGAAAATAGGCGAAAAACCTATTCACCCCCTCCAGGTACGCTTTAAGCAATTTAACCTTGTTTGTATACTTTCAGTCCACTCCTACGTCTCTACCCATAAGACGTGGGCCAAAAAAGTAGATCCCGCCTAGCTTGAGTGGACCCGTTTAGAAATGCCACTTGTGCCGCTGTCACAACCGGCCCGATAGCACCCGCTTCCGTTCCACTGCTCGGCCTAACCGCTCAGGACTTGTTCGAATTTCAGGTAGTCGTGTTCATGGATGGAATTCAGAGAAATATGTTTGGCCCCTCGGCGTAGGTTCCTCACCCTGTTTCTCAAGTCAACGGAGCCGGCCTAGTACTAGAGTTTTGGTGTTCGATAGACTCGGCCCCACTTCGTAGACTACAAGGCTTGTTGTGTCAGAACCACCTCGGGTCCGCTCCGTGGTGGAGGTCCCCTGGAGAGAGATGGTACCCAGCCACCCTACAAGGACGAACAACTCTAGAACTGGGAGTAGGACCGAAGCAGAGCGAACCAGACACCGGGAGAGACAAGAAAGGAGCACCCGTAGAGGCCTTAGGCCAACAACTGCCTCTCGCACCATCGGAGAAGAGGATGGACATGAGGCCTAATCTAGGGACCATGATTCAAAGCGCCTGAAGGACTAGATGGAAAAGATGGCAAAGTGCCTGGAATAATTAGAGAATGAGAAGCATTAGGGAAAGCCTAAGAATCCCCTGAACGAGATGCATGCACCACTGTCAAAGGAGGCCCAGAAGGGCGGAGCTTCCTCCCAAGTTCAAGATGCCAATTGAGAAATACTCTGGCATGGAGGACTTATCATTCACTTAGAATCCTTCGTACACCAGATGGAGGTTTAGAATGCATCAAGGAGAGCCATGTGCAGAATGTTCCCGTCTACGTTGATTGATTTCGTAAATACTTGGTTCAGAAAGCTTCCCCCTAGCAACGTGAACTCCTTCACCCGCTTGTCTGGGGACTTTTGTGCTCAGTTCCAAGGAGTGAAGCCTTACCCAAAGGACCACGTTATGCTTCAATACATGGTCCAAGACAAGGGTGAGTCGCTCAAGTCATACGTGGAGAGGTTTCACAAGGAAGTGATCCAGATGGGTGTCTTCGCCGAAGTAGACATGCTCACCAACGATTGCATTTATTTTATGTAGCTAAGTTTTATATATGACATGTAGGAACATGATATCTAGGATTGCTTGACATGTTCATCCATGATTAGATAAGCATTGCATGTGTTGACCTAACATTTATGCATTTAATATTCACTTAGGTTGTGTTCTTTTCTTTGAGAGTTAAGCCTTGTGACTAAGTGGTTTAGTGTGTTGGAACCTAGGGTTACAGATTGCGCAGCTGAAAGGTTTTAAATTTTTTTAAAAGCAATCATCAAATAAACCCATTTGTACAGTAATAATCGAAAACAATAAGAAGGAGATGAAAACTATTTCATTCCAGTGTAGGAGGCTCCTTCACTTTAATACGATCTGCTCCTAATTTGAACCACTTGATCTTCCTCGCTATCTCCCGGAACTGGTAACGGCGTGTGGGTGCGTCACGATACTTAGGAACAAGAACGGAGGTAGAAGAAACAACACAAAACAACTCTTGCTTTGTGTATCGAGAATCCGGTCAACCTAGAATGAAAATAAAATAAAACAAAACCTTTTTTTTTTTTCTTTCTTTTTGGCCGCTGCTCACTTTCCCTATTTTATTTCTTTTTATAGTGTTGATTGATGTTGGTATACTTGTTGTTTGTATCAGATACAACTCACATAAATCAATCTTCAAAATAACATATATCATATATATATATATATACACACATATATTTTAAACTTAAACTAATTAATAAAATCTTTTAAGATATCGAATATCTTTTAAAGATATTAATTAATTTATTTGATTTAATTTGAATTCAAAACTCTTTTAAATTCAAATTTCAATATTTAATTAATGAAAATAAAATAATCAAATTATCTTTTCTTCATTCAAAATTAAATATTAATCAACACCCTCCATCTAATGATTAATTACACAATTAAATAATCTAATTATTTAATTAACATAATCATTAATATTCATTAATTGAATAATCACATTATTTAATTAATTCCCGAATAGACACATGTCACTTTTTTAATACAATTAATTGGACAATCCAATTAATTAACTGTGACCCTTGTTAGCTAAATCGATCGGGCTAGCAAGGGGACCTAATGGACCCACAGTATTTTAAGCTCCAATAATCTTTAAAAATAATTAATCAAACTCTTTAATTAATATTTCATGATTATTAACTTCGGTGTTATTCCACTAAAAACCCGAAGTTGCACTTTCTCAACTGTAGACGTTTTTACACAAGCCAATAACTCTTGGTGTCCATTGATATAGCTATTACGTATGGTATGATCTTCCACAGGTAGTTCATAATTAGAGCTGGGTCATAATGTCCGTTATACCCCTTTAATTATATCTTTCCATTAAGTACTATTGATTCTCTAATGAACAATAAATATTACATTCCTTACAGAATTAGGAGAGCACTCATATTGTTCAAGCCCTGAATCAACTCTTAAGGGAACTACTATTTACTTCTCACAAGAAGGAGTGGATTTCACTATTGTATACAAACCTTCCTAGCCACAAGCCAAACTGCGATTCCAATATACAGAGTTATTGACCAGGAATGCAACTCCGATCTCACCCATGGTATATCAAAAACCACGATCTAACCTGAAGGAGTCGATAAGACACTCAGGATTAAGATCACCCATATATAGCCATCACATGTTGATATATATGAATCTTATCTTGTTACGGATCTTGGTGAGAGATTCATATAGATCATGGCCCAGTCCTATATGATCACATCATATAAGGTGCCTTCATTCTCATATCACCATATGAATAGTCTAGGTTAAGACCATCATACATTACGGAATGGACTGCAGCTGTAGATTAACCATAAATAAAGTACCCAAATCTATTTGCTATCTACGGACTCTTTAGATTGCTCAACTCAAACTAAATACCTCTATATATGACACTCATATGCTCAGTTAGAAATTACATCCGACAATCTTGGATGTTAAGTACACATGATATAAATAAATATATGAGACAATTTGAATGAATAAACTACTTCTTTTATTTCTTGTTGAATTCACATTTACAAACTACAAGCTTTAGGGCAAAAACCCCAACATAGTGCACAAGCAAGTAGGTATAGGATCACTATTAAAGGTCTGTTGGGTAGAGTGGAAGGGTTAGTGACCAAGAATGGTTTGACTTAAGGTCAACCTAGGTTGTAAACTTTCATTCAAGTAGTGGATTTAAGGACCATGTGGCTAGCATAATAGCCCTTGAGTTTTGCCCAGTTGGAGGGTTTCTCACGTAAATCAATCATCGTGTAATTTGTTATTTTTCGCACTTAAATTTCGTTGATTGTATTTATGTAATTTGGGCAATTTTTGAATATTGATTAATCAAGAAAAAGTAGGTAATTAATTTGATTAAAACCTATTCAACCCCCTCTAGGTAATTTAGACACATATTATATAGTTTGAGGGTTATTTCCATCTAGTGCGATTTTTATGGTTGGCTCGTTTTCTTTCTTGCCTTCCTTGCAACCCAAAGTTGTTTCTCTAAGGTTTAGGTTAAACTGGGTTAGAGTTTCTATTCGGTCTTCCTCTTTGTCCACCCTGGAACGATTCTCTCTTTTGAGCAACTCAACTTGCATTACATCTGGCTTTGCCTTTTCTGTGTACACAGCTAGGTTCGCCTTCTTTACCTGTTCCTACGAGCTCTTCATGACGCCTACCCCTGCATCGGTTGGAAATTTGACTGTTAAAGCATAGGTTGCTGTGACAACCTTTGACTTGTAAAAGAAGGGTCTTTCTAATAGTGCGTTGTAAGGCAAATTCATTGTGTCTACCACTATGAAATCGAGGAGCACTGTCTTTTGGCAGGGTGAGTCCTGATCTCAATCAGTTGTTTGGTTTTCTCCAAAGATCTCACTTTCGCTCCACTAAATCCCTGAGTGGGATTGTTAGCGATTGCAGATTTTTCCTTTACAGTCCCAACTGATGGAACACTTTAATGGTTAGGATGTTTGTTGAACTCCCATTATCAATCAACACCCACCTAACTTCTCTGTGGCAAACACAGATTGATACCACTCTGGCATTGTTTGATTTAACTTCAAGTCCATTGGCATCTGTTTTAGAAAAAATGATCGAGCCCCAACCTTGTTTAGTTTTTTCTGGTCGGGTCTGATTGGGTTTACCTCCAAGTTTCTCTATCTATCTATAGCTTTGCGAACTTTGGTAATTCTTTCTTGATTACTTTTGCCTGTATAAGGTCCTCCAAAGATTGTGTTAATAGCTCCACCATCTAGAACCTCCTTAAGACTATTCTTTATGTCCTAATCATCCTTTTACGGCTCTCTCTATCGGTCATTACCTTTTATGACCACATCTTTCAAGTGCCTTTCCCTGATTAGTTTCTCAATGTTGTCTCTCAGTTGGTAACGTTTTAAGGTCTTGTGACCATTCTTGCAGTGGAATCGGCAGTACTTGGTGGTGTCTCTCCTGGAAACATTTGACTTTTTTGCCGATTTTTGTATAAGCTCTTTTATTCTATTACGTTCAAAACCTCTTCTTGCCTTCTTGTCGGGGGGTGGTGGGGGGGGGGGGGGGGGTGTAGTTAGTGAATTGTCTTTTGAAAGGCTTGTTACCCCTCTAGTCATCATCTTTGCGACCCTCCTTTCTTTTACCTAAGTTGTGGTTTTTCTGGTTACCCTTCAGTGCATTCTTTTTAAGCTTTTGGTTGGCTGACCACCATTAATGAACTCTCCACCATGGGCTATCTGTTCTTCTTTTGCCATTACGTATCCTCCCAAGTCATTCACCAGATGTGTGTAAGTGGTAGCCCCATTCTGTCTTAAACTGAGTGACAATTGGTTGTGCTATAAATTGTTGATGAAGGCTGACACTACTGTGTCATCGTTTGGGTCTTGAATTTCTTATACCTCTTGAAGAATCTAGTCAAGTAGTCCTTTAATTTCTCATCCTTTTTTTGTTTCAAGGTGGAAAGGGTGGATATCTATTTTCTCCTTTGGATGTTCCATATGCATTGTCTGGTGAAAGCCTGTCTAATTCCTCAAAATTTCAGATGGAATCAGCTGTAAGACCACCAAACCATCTGGACCCCTGGTCCTTTAGCATTTAAGGGTACGTCCTGCACATGAGTGCGTCATCACAGTCATGTTGTGCCAATGCACTATGGTACCTTCTTACATGCTCTTAGGGGTCTCTGTTGGCCTTAAATTGTTCAATATGTGGCATCCTGAATTTTTCTAAAATTCGAGCCCTTTGGATAGAATCGGAGAATGGGACACTAGAGTTACTAATTAAAAAATTTCCCCGACCTTGCATGCGTTCCAATGCCTCTATCCTTCACATCAAGACTTCTCTTTCACCCTCTGGTTCTTCATGTTCATTAAATTTTTGACGAATGGTAATTCTGTAGGGATCCCTTAGTATTCATCCAGTAATCTAAGAGTTGTGTTGGTTGTATCTGACCGGGGGATTATTCGCTCGACGTCTCTTAGGTGGGGCATCCTCATCGGTCGAGGTTGACTAGGACATTCCTCTACACCTACCATGTTGGTCCTCACAGGTGTAGTCTGCTGGATCTCCATCATACTTTCTTGTATCCTTTCAAAAATCGTGCCCCCTGATCTTTCTCCTTCCAATCATCTCGCCCCACATGATCTCGATCCCATTAGTGATTATCTCCTCTAGGGCTATGTTCATCTTAGTGATAATCCCTTCTCTGGTGGTCTCCCCTTTTTCCGTGATGATTTACCGTATCTATACCGGCATTATGCGGTGCTCCCGGGGTTAGACCTATGATCTCGGTGCGTAATTTAGGGTATTTAGCCATTATTGAGGTTGATAGCTGGTAGGGGGAAGTTAGGTTGGTAGTTGCGGTTATGTTGATCCCCTTCCTAGCTGCATCGTCAATCACTTTGTGTAAGGATTCTTGGATTTGTTAGAATACATCTAGGGGGATGCCACTAGGAATATCTGCGGATGTTAACACATTTAAGATGTTTTCATTTGGAGTTTTAGAATGCAAATCCCTGCTAGGAGCACTTGTATATATGGAATTAGTGGAATTAACACCACGAGGGGTGCCAACATTGTGTGGGGATTGGTTTCCGTCCCTACTGTTTGACATGTATGTCTTTCACAAGTCTCTGGGGTTGGTTTAAAACCTAACTCTCCCCCTCCTTCTAGCGCCAATTGTTGACGGTGATTTTTGGATTAGGTAAAATCTACAACGCATCAAACAAGTTGATTCATATCAAGATGAAGATTAAAAGAGATGCAAAGAAAAGTAAACATGTAAGCGCACAAGTTTTACATGGAAAACCCAAGGAGGGAAAAAACCATGGTTGTTGAAGATGGCGAGGACAAATACACCATGAATGTTTAGAGTTACACCTTCGATCTCTCTTGTACACTTTGCAATTATTCGAATTAATATATCCTCTCTTGTTGTTCTGTGGGTCTATTTGTATGTATAGAACCCTAGTTAATTATATACAAGTAAAGAAAAATGGTGAGATTTAGTGGGACTCTAACTTATCAAAGTCATTTTGATCTTCTTTCCTGTTCTGCGTGTCTTGTGAATTGATGGAGTTAGATCTCTTGCCTAGTTAGGACTCTGATATCTTTAAGGAAGTTTGTTTCCTTATCAAAGTGTATCTCGTAGATTCTTATCTAAATAAGAATCTTCTTCTACGTGCTTGGGTCGTGGATGCATTAAATACGCTGTTGTCTACGTGTCGCTTCACCTGATCGTTCGCTTAACCCGATCGGATACTACTTCCCTTGATTGATCACTTGATCCTGATCGATTGTCTTAACCCGATCAATCTTGTTACCTCGACTAGATTATCTTAACCCGATCGTTTGGGCAATTCTGACCAAATCTTAAGGTTGTTTAACAGTTTACTAGGTTTGGTTATTCCCTGGTTGACTTTTGATGATGTGGAACATCATGATTGCTGTATTTTCCGGTAATTATACTGAGTTGTCACCTATCCGGATTTTACTAATAACATGATTGTTATTAGATAACAACCATCACAGGTAAGCTTAATTCACCACCCATAGTCTACAAACAAAAACCCACAAATGTGAAAAAATGTGATACACTTAACACATACACATAACATGAGAAAAGTATCTCATATATTAATAAATTCAATGCAAAGTAAAATCCACAAGTTGTACTTTGAATATTACAATGTAAATTCACTAAATACAACTTGATATAGAATTTCACAAGATACAATGTTCAAACACTGCAAAAAGATACACGAGACAAATATTGATTCAACAAATTGTTTGCAACTCAAACTTATCAAGAATCTTGTTCACAAAGATATTCAATACTAATAGATTCAACAAGATATAAACATCTCAAAACACAAATATAAGAGAGTTTGAGTTAGAGACATTTGACACGTTATTTTTACGTGGTAAACCTCTGAAGGGAAACATCCACGGGTTGAACCATTCAACCACCTCCGAGCAACACCATCTTTCAACTTAGAAGCCGCATGCCTCAAAATGAGTTCTCATGCTCAACTTACGGATGCACATGATCCTAGTCAAGACTCCCTTGCTGAAGCTAGAACCGCATGTTCCAACAAGACACTTTATGCGTTTACAAGGCTCCTAACGTGATCAAATGTATGCTTATGCAAACACATGCAACATAGAATATATGATCAAGATATCCTATGAAAACTAGAAATAAACAATATGCACACAATGTATATTTTTCTAGTTTATAATCCAAACAATTGACATCACAAAAAAAAAAAAAAAAATGCAAATGACATATGAAATGTATGGATTAGACACAGTTCATGAACTAGAAATATATATGAAAGTTCACAAATAATGTTTTCTAGTTCTTTATGCATGAACAAAAACCTAGAAAATGCAGTCTAACAAAATCACACTTAATCCTAGATTTTATTCATGCGAACTAAAGCTTGAAACATAATATATTCATTAAGCATATGTTAAAGACTTTAGAACTAAAACCAAAAATACTAACTATAAATTATGTTCAATCAAGTTTCTCTAGCAAATATTTAGAGCACATATTCACAAAATAATCAATTAAAGTCTCAAAGGCTATAAATATAAAATTAAATGTGCTAAACTTAAATATATTCAACTAAAAGATCCTAGCACATGTAAAGACTATCAATCAACATAATAAATTCAATTAACACTCAAATAGCGCTAGAATATAAGCTAGTCACAATACAACTCTCAAACATGTGAAGTTTTAGATTTAACAAAACCTAAATCACATTTAAGTCTCTAATTAGACAAATCTAGCTTATAATTGAAGCTCTATCTCCAATCAATATTTGTTAAAGTGACATACACTAAAATAGGAAGAAGACCCTAGGTATTTGAACATTTAAACTAAGAAAATCAAATGATAAACAAATCTCTTGATGATTTGACTGTAGCCATGAAATTGATGTTGAACACCAAAAATACTTGAACAAAAGACTTCAAAATCACTTGAAGAAGATAGTAGACATCAAGATGGTTCTCTCACTTTTTGAATCACTCAATTTGGTTGCCACACCTCCTTTCTCTCGCTCACCTCTCGCATTCTTTGACCGTATTTTGGCCTCCGAACTTTGATTTCGAATCCATTTTCAGATTACGAATCAAGAATCTCTTACAGCATGGAAGTTTACAAAATTTCAACCAAAACCTTAGAATTCGACTTGATTCACAAGACGAAAACCATGCACGATAAACACACGGAAAGTTTCAAAATATCCAACTCGGAACTCGAAAACTTATGAATGAGTAACCGAAATGTTCGGGACTCAATAAGTAACAATATGAGAACATATTCTAGTCCTATATCAAGAGAACAAACAAACAAACACAAATACACCCAAGTATGCAATTTCCTATAAATAGCTTAGAACATGCAATTTTATAAAAGTTGTCATTTTAAAATCTAATGCATGTGCATACAATAATTATGTGTGAGTATGTGTTATACCAATTGAGCACAATGATGCATGGACACATATGAATGCAATGTGTGTGTGTGTGCCTAAAGGCCTTGCAAGAGGAATAAGGTCTAGATATACCTTTGATGTGTAACAAAGCTAGTCCTCTTAAAGACTTCTCTTTGTTTGATGTGTTATCATTCTTCTTTGAAGCTTAAATCAAACATAAATCTGGACAACTTAATCAATACAAAGGAAACGACGTTTTGATGTGGAATTATGCCAACACGACTCAAAACCTAACAATGCCATGGAAGGTGATCGTCAAGATCGAGATGGAATTTAGATGGTCGTGGCAGGTTCCATTCAAGACAGTTTCAAGAACTTTATTTTATTTTATTTTATTTATTTTTTATTTTTTTAATTTTTTTTATAGATGTTAGATTTTCTTATCGATCAAAGGGGTGGACAATATTTTGCCCCCTTTGATTCTTTTTGTAATTTTTTTTTTAATCTTTCTAACTTTTGATCAACTACTTTGATGCACATCGTCAAGATATTTTGCATGATTCGAACTAGATTTAAGACTTTTAAACCAAGCTTGATAAATTAAATTTAATCCGCTCGAGATTCGAGCATAATACATGTTGATCGATGAAGATTATCAAACAACTGATGCATTGATTTATAATTGAATATTGAATTTACTAACAATATCAAAAGATTTTATTGAATTACAAATGATCTTTACAACACTTATAGCTCGACATAGAGCAATTTGAATACCTAGTAAACAAACTTGATTTACAAATGATTATTACGTCGATGAATTATATCGAAAAATTCATTGATCTAAATTCGATTTTTGCGTATGATGTTAACGACTCGACATGGAGTATTTCAAATACATTTTGATCGCATTTAAGGATCGAACCAGATGATAGTAGTTGCTTTATCTCTTCGTGTGTGCTTTATCTCTTCGTGTGTTCTTGAGTGGCGGTCGAATTATGTATTGACACTTTCCTGCAATACAAGTGTGGTTGATGTGTCGAGAAGAATTGTACTTGAATAAACGTTCCTCGAATCTCGAGATCTTTGAAATCCAGATTGTTGCTAGATTTCGACCTGCACCAGAGTTATGTAGTTACATTTATCTAGTACTGAACAGTATCTACAATGCTCGTGAGCAATTGTAATTGATGCTCTTGTTAGTATAAATTTTGTAATGTAGTGAGCTTAGATCGCATTTAATTGCTCTTAGGTCATCATCATTGCTCTCAGTAGTGGATTTTTGGATTGAATTTAGAATTTAAACCAAATTTAAAAGGCAAAGGATTTAGAAGTAGTACTGTTTTAGATGAATTGCTTTCCAACTGTTGTTGATCTCGCGCTATCTTGAGCTCAAATCTTATAAGCTCCATGCCTGACTACTTCCATTATCTGATAAGGCCCTTCCTAAGTCGAGACAAATTTCCCTGTTCCAGGTTCTCTTGTATTTTGAAAAACTCTTTAGAAGACCCAATCACCTTCTTTGAATGTTCGAGCTCGAACGTCTTTATTGTAGTGTCGAGCTACTTGTTCTTGATATTTTGCTAGTCAAACTAGAGCCATATATCTCCTCTCATCGAGTAGATCGAGCTCCAAAGGGAGTAATTGTTGATTTCTTTCTTCATTCTGGTGTTCGACTCTTGTTGATTCGATGTTTAGCTTGACTGGTAAAACTGCCTTTGCTCCGTAGGTGAGGGAGAATGGAGTAGCTCTAGTCAAGGTTCAAGATGTTGTTCGATAGGACCACAAGACTTCAGGGAGTTTGTCCGCGTAGTGTCCTTTTGCAGCTTCAAGCTTTTTCTTTATTGTTCCCATGATCATCTTACTAGTTGGCTCAGTTTGACCGTTTGACTGTGGATATTTAGGAGTTGAAAAATGAATCTTGATTCCCCTCTCCTCATAGAAGTCTTGGAAGTCAAACAAAATGAATTGGGAATCGTTGTCTGTAACGATCTCTTTTAGAACCCCAAAACTGCAAATAATATTTTTCCATAGATTTTTTTTATTTTTATTTATTTATTTATTTATTTATTTTTTACCTTAGTGTCCTTAATACTCTTGTATGACACTGCCTCGGCCCATTATGTGAAGTAGTCTGTCATCACTAGTACATATATTTTTCATCTCTTGTTCGATGCTGGGAGTTTCCAATCTATATACATCCCCCGATTCATGAAAGGCTATGAAGATAGTATCAAATTAAGTTTTTATAGAGGTAAATGGGATACATGTGCGTGTCATTGGAACTTGTCGCGTCTTTTCATGAACTCGTACGCATTGTACCTCATGGTTGGCCAATAGTATCCTGCTGTTATTGCTCGATGAGCTAAGCTCCTCGATCTAGAATGATTCCCTCATTTGCCAGTTTGTAGTTCGACCAGTACTATTTTAGCCTCTAAGGGTTTTGAGCACAAGAGGTAAGGACTTGCAAAATATCGTTTATAAAATTTACTTCTTATCATGCTGAATTCGGTCGCTTTAGCTAGTAGCCTTTTGGCCACGTTTCAATCGTCTAGAACTTTATCGTGCTTGAGATATTCGATGATCAGGGCCATCCAATTCAGATTAGGGTCGATTGATGGCACTTCCATTTGTAATTTGTCTTTCCAAACAGCTGGCCATTGTAAGTAAACCATGGGGATCTGATATATAATATCGTGTTATAAAAACCTAACTCGCAAGTGCACGAATCGTGAGATAAGTACAGCGACAAGTAGGGATTGTTCCCACAAGGAAAAGTGATTTATCGACTAAAACTAATTCTAATTAAAGCTAAGCAAGTAACAGTAACCTAGAGATTTGAGATTGATTGATTGATTTGAGATTAAAACTAGATTAAACTAAGAAAGCAGTTAACAAGAATATGTGAATGTGATCAAGAGGTGAGAGAACTAGGTCATCAATGCTCCCCAACTACGTTTACTTAATGCTTCAAATTGACTTTTATAAAAGATGTTAATCAAGTTAAGGGTTCATTCTTAAATTATGTATAATTAGTACCATGTGGTCCTGGAATGAATCAAGTATTCTCCACTACAGTCTACCTCAAAACCTGCGTATAAACTATAACAGAAAATCCATTAACTACAAACCAAGCATTCTTAATTACAGTCTACCTCAAAACCTGCATATAAACTATAACCAAAAACCCACAAAGCACAAACCAAGTATTCTCAGCCATAGTCTACCTCAAAACCTGCGTATAAACTATGACTGAGAACCCATTAAGCACAAGAAAAAGAGAACCAAAATTTATGTGCAATATCCTACTACGATAAATTTTATCCATTCAATTGAATATTGACTAAGAATGGTGAAACCCACTCGCATCTCAACCTTTAAATTATCAAAACCCTAAATTCAAGCCTAGCATAAACCATGGATCAACAAGAATAAATAATCAAGATATAGAATGAATTGAATGAATCAAACTTGAATTAAAAAAATTTATTCAATTCTAACAAAGAGCATTCATAGAGGTTCACATTGATTCCCTAGTATGGAGTTAGTTACACATAACTGAAATAAAGAGAAGAGATAGAAAAGATAAAACCCATTGAGGCCTTCAATGAATTTTTCAAATCTTCAATGATGAGTCTTCTTCGTCTTGTAAACCCCCGATGTGTAAAGATGGATGATGGTGATGGGGGATGGCCCCTTTGGTGGCTTGGGACCTCCCTTGGATGGCTCTCCCAAAATTAGGGTTCAAAAGGGTTTAAATAGGTGTAGATGCTAAGCCAAGTCCTTAAACAACAAGGAAATCACTTCCCCTTTAGAACTTTACCTTTTTGGGATTCTATTTCTTTCATAATCCATCCAAATTGATTACTTATTGAAAGAGGATAAGGATTAGATGTCTAATTGCTTTCCATGACTCTCACACATGTCCAAGAAGGTAATATTTCCCATTCCGACAACTTGCGAAACAAATCCCGAAAGTATTTGCCGATTTAATAACTGACTGATATGACCTTCAGGCACTCAAATGGGCATAACTTCTTCTAGAAAATTCAGATTGACAAGCCGTAAATTGGGTTTGAAACTAGACTTCCGGGGATTCAAATCCATAGATTGCAGGATACACAGTTCAATCGAACCTGAGAGATATGCCCCTCGTAACACGGATCATCTGCACTATCAAGGGCTACCGCTATGACTACTGCTGCCAAAGCCATAGTGGTTATGGTAGCAGTCTTCACTGTTCTTGATAGCACTTTGGGCATTGCTATTGAAATTCACAGCAGTTTTCATGTTGGCTGATGGAAAATTACATAAAAGTCCCTTGAATCATCTAAAATTACTGTTTTCATCTTAAATACTTCAAATACATCACTTGGATCCAACAACTTGAAAATGCTCAAACACACAAATTAAAACCCTAAAAGACTCAAGAAACAAGCAATTGATTGGAGGAATGAGGATACAAAATATATACAATAAATGACCGATCAGGATCACTCTACTTTCAGTCACTTGCATTGTCAAATCGAGATTGGCTAAAGAGTTTGCTCAAGAGTTTTCTGATCGTGAAATTTGTACAATTTCAAACTCCTCGAAGTTTGACCTTAACTCTCAAGCAAGGTCGAGGTAAGCCGTCATCTTTGGGTCCCTTGCTTCGTATGAACCTTGTAATTGTTGCATGATTAGTTGGGAATCACTGCTAACCTTGATTTGTTTTATCGATAGGCTCCTCGCTAGAGTGAGATTTGCGACAAAAGCCTCATACTCAAATTTGTTGTTGGTTGCTAGGGGTGGGCGTTTAATGGATCGGTTCATTTTTCAATAGAACCGATAAAAAACCGATATAGTTTATTTTTTGAAAATATGAACCGATCCAATAAAATTTATAAACGTCAATCAATCAAAAACCAATTGAATTGGACTGGTTCGGTTTGGTTTGGTTTTGGTCCTACTAGACCAAATTCATGGCTTTAATTATTAAACATATTTTCATATTTTAATCATTTTGGGCCTTCGACCAAATTAAAATATGGGCTTGAAAAAATTGAAAATATTAGTTTAAAATAATATTCAGCAACAAAAAAAAAAAAAAAAAAAAACTCAAACAAAAAAAAAAAATGCTTTGACACAGATTTGTAGTTTTATAGTTTCATGGACTATTGAACATTAAACTAAGTTTTTATTTTTATTTTTTTATTTATTTTTATTTTTTTATATAATTATTTTTTTAATATAAGTTGGATCTTAGTAGGTTTTCCGGTTTGGGATAACGAATCGGGAAAAAAACAGATCCAATCGATTTTGAAAAAAATTAACCGAACTGAACCTACCAACATAAGAAAACCGAAAAAAAACCGATTGGATCCGTTCGATTTACCTCTTTGGTTCGGTTTATTGGTTTTCTACCTACCTTTATTGGTTGCCTTGAAACCACAGCTTACTGCCTGTTTGACCACAACCCCTTTAAGGGATCGAAGGACGAGTCCTAGTTCGCTTCCGTTGAAATTACTCAAGCCATCAACTTAAAAATTCCAAATTCCAGGGGTTGAATTTTCGACTACATTCACTATTTTCACTACAAAAAAAATGGTCTTTTCCGACGGCTAAATGCCGTCGGAAAAGACCATTTCCCGTCGGAAATACCCTTTTCCCCTTTTCCGACGGGGAAAAGCCGTCAGAGGCCGTCACAAATACGCTTGTCAGAAATAACTATTCATTGACGGGCCGTCAGAAATACTATCATTTCCGACGGCCATGGCCGTCAGAAAAGATAAAAGTGCCGTCGGTAATAGTGATTCAAGGTGGTCAAATTTACTTGTATTTCCGACGGCTTTACCGCTATTTCCGACGGCTTATTGCCGTCGGAAATAGTCGAATTATAAAAAAAAAAAAAAAAAAAAAAGCATGATTGAACTTGATAGTCGCCATGTCACTCGTCACGTGTCACGCGCCACGTCACCCTGACACGCACCACATCATCGCCACATCACCCAGCATGTGGCACTCTAAATCCATGAAATTCATGTGGCTTGAACCCTTAACCTGGATGACAATAAGGGTTTCCCTTACCATTTTGCTATAACCATATATCTGATGTGTTTTGCATATTATTTATATATAAGGTATTGATATGTTCGTATACTATGTAATTAAATATATATTTTTTTGTATACTATTTAAATATAACTATTGAGATATTTAAAAAAAATATATATTTTATTAAAATTATTAAAGTTTTTGTTGACAGTGAATTTTGGATACATTTAACACATATAGTGATACATTTAAAATATTGACCTAAAAATCACATTTTTTGTGTAATGTTATAAATTACATACATTTGATTATAATTTATTAATTAATATTATAATAATAAATTATTTATTTATTTATTCCATGAAACCGAGATCAACAAAACAAAGACTATTTCCGACGGCCTCAATGCCGTCGGAAATAATGTATTTTTTTTTTTTTTCAAATGGAACAAGACTATTTCCGACGGTATTGAGGCCGTCGGAAATAGTGTATTCCATTTTTTTTTTAAATGGAACAAGACTATTTCCGACGGCATTTAAGCCGTCGGAAATAGTGTATTCCTTTTTCTCTTTTCAAATGGAACAAGACTATTTCCGACGGCATTGAGACCGTCGGAAATAGTGTATTCCATTTTTTTTTTCAAATGGAACAAGACTATTTCCGACGGCATTTAGGCCGTCGGAAATAGTGTATTCCTTTTTCTCTTTTCAAATGGAACAAGACTATTTCCGACGGCATTTAAGCCGTCGGAAATAGTGTATTCCTTTTCCTTATTTTTAACGGGACAAATACTATTTCCGACGGCACAAAAAGTGCCGTCGGAATTGAGAACAAAATTGACGGCTTTTCGACTATTTCCGACGGCATTTTGCCGTCGGAAATGTGATATCATATTTTTACTCATTTCCGACGGCACTAAAAAGACTATTTCGTCACTGATAGGCTTTTTTTTTGTAGTGTTTCTTCACTGCATGCATCTGCGTACTAGGAGAGAAATCAGCAACAAAGTCAGCCAATACCTAAGACTTGATAGCAGTCATGGGTCGATAAATGATATCATGCTCACTGAGATCCATTGCCCATTTTGACGAATGCTCACTGGCTTATGGACTATGCTTTTCAATGGATATGTCGTGAGTACGATAATTGTGTGACATTGGAAATATAGTCGAAGCTTTCTAGTTGCCATGATAAGTGCGAGTGCTAGTTTTTTTCCAAATGGTTGTATTAAGTGATCGCCCACATTTTGTGTCGTTACTAAATTGCGAACTACCAAAAGATATTTACAAAGAAATCCTACACAATGTGCTCTAAGTTTTGAAAGCTAGTAAAGCGGAAAGCTAAGAATTGTTCCACAAGGAATTAGAGTAATTAATTGAATTACTTAACAAGTCTTAAATGCAACAAAAAAAATCATGGTAGTTTTAATGGTGTATGGTTGAAGAAACAATCAAACATACATGGAAAATAAAAGCAATAAAATGTAAAGAGAATATGAATAGATAAAAATCCAATATCAACAACCTAGATAAGAAAATGATTAAACAATTAATTAGAACCAGGGAAAGCTAATAGACTTTGAGAAATTCATATAAGGCTTCTTTAACGTGCTATTCACACAATCAAAGACCGATATCATTCGAAAGTGTTGCTTAGACCGTCACTACGAACCCTAAACAACTTCCCACCAAAATGCCTAACCGATTAAGGAAAGGGGGTCAATGTGGGATCGGTTAGTGACGATCAAAGGCCTAGAAAATCGTGGTAGGCCTACCCTCCAAAAGCTTATCCTATTCACTATGTGCTATAATCAATTAAGTGTGTCAATAACTCAACCAATTTTATCAAAAAAATAAATCCTACAACATATTGCAATCAACAATTGTGTCAATACTCAATCAATTACATAAGTGCAAGATCTAATTAAAACATGAATAAAACTATAATTGAATAAACATAATATTCAAAGCCTTGATAAACTCTCAATGTCCAAAAAGTCTCTCAAATCATCTGTAGGGAAAAATACCGTAGTACACGCAGCGGAAGCGAGACTAAAAAATAGATTTAGTAGCTTTTAAAAATTTTTCCTTTTATGAACCTTAACCCTTTAATTAATTAAACATATATATATATTATCAACAAAAAGAAGAATACCTTTTGTCGCGTGATCCGATTGACTTACGTCGATGGTAATCCGCAAGATCTTCAATCCTAGCACGAACGTGAATCACCTAGGAGCGTGGTCTCCCTTTTTCTTTGAATTGCAAACCTGAGAATGGACAAACAAACTTTTCTTTTCTTTTGTTAGCCAAAAACAATCAAAAGAAGACTAAGATTATTCCGGTCACTTTTGAGTTCTCAATCTAATGATCAAAACTCGCGTGAACCTAAATCGATGTTGTACACACAAGCTTATTGATGAACAAGCAATTAGTGTACCATCAAAGAATAATCTATTCACTCTTTTTTGTTTTTAGTAGAATAAAAATCCTATCTATGAATTGAGAAGAAGAAGAAAGTTGAATCAAGCACCACACCCACTAATTTTCTAAATGGCCGAATTCTTTTCTCTTTTTCTTTTAGGGTGGCCGAAATCCTTCTCCCAAAAGTACTAGGGTTGCCGCAAATTACACTCCAAAAATATAGGAGTTTTAGTTGCACCCTAATTCACTTCTAGTTTTAAGACTTCAAACCCTAATCCAACTCATAGATATTTTTATTCTTTTATTTGACTAAATAAAAAGACTTCTTATTTGATTAAATAAATAAAAATAAATTATTTATTTTCTTATCAAACAAGTCTTTTAATTTTAGTATACTACTACCAATAGTATAACTCTAGGAATCATATTTCCTAATCAGAAAAGATTTGTTTCTTAATTAAACAATTAATTAATAAATTAATTAATTCTTATTTAATTAAAACAATGAAACAAAATAATATATTAGGTTAAATATGACCTTGCCGCCCCACTCAAATAAAATGGGCCATATATTATTTTCTTATTTCATTTAATCCATTGGACTTTAAATAAAAAGCCCACATGTGAACCAGACCCATTCTTACTAAAAGAAACAAGCCCACATGCATTTCATTAATATATTAATATAATTGAGCATCCCATTAAATAAATAATGTGCAAATTATATTCTTAATATATTAAATGCAATTCTAAATGGACCCATAAATTGGTTCGGTAGAATATATCAAGTGATCCATGCAAGTTCGTGTGGATTGAGGATCTTGGTGGGCTATCTAAATTTAAGCTTCAATAGACATAACCTAATCACAATCAACAAATGATTCACTTAGGTCCGATCCATTAATTTTAACTCATTCCACTAAAGAGCTAAAATTGAACTCTTAAATAAAGACAGAAAAGGAAGATGTTCCTCATTCATACCCTAGACAATCATGTTGGAGATAGTGTATCCTCGTGATTAATATCAGTAATCGCCAAGAGTTCATAGACCACCTATAACTCTCCAAGTTACCATATTTACTCATATGACCACGTTTTGAACTTGGATATTTTGACTTGTCCAGAAGCCATGTTTTCAATAGACACTATCGAAAACTCAACGTTGAGATTTAATATCCAATTACCTCAAAACATCCATATGATGATATTATACTCTCATTTAATAAATGGAGCCACGATGTCCATATCTATAAATGAAGTCCTCTATCGATTAACAAATGAATATCACCAAACTATCGAGGATAGACTATGCGATATAATCGTACTCATTGATAACTCAAATGATATCACTTGCAACCATAAGTCCATCATTTATCTCAGGATTAAGATAGACTCTCCGATTGTCCTGAGAATGAAAAGACTTTTATCTACTGACGGTTATAGATAAAGTATTTCATTGTGATCCAGTTCAATGCACCCAGTGCACTAGATTCTTTTGCTCGAAGACACTCCGATGATTTTAGACTCATCATATCTCATTTGATCCCACTCAAATGCTAGCAAAAGAATTCTACAACTTTAACAAGATAAAGGTGCACAATCTTTAACTTAAGTTGTGAACAATATTCAAGACTAACTAAAGAATTGTGTCTACCACATACATATCCAGATGTACGAACAATTCTTCTTTTCTCATAGTCTTTAGACCTTATGATTATTTACTTTGACAATTATAATATTAAACTATAAATACTATAAGATTTGTTTAAACCAGAAATCACTTTATTAATATGAAAAAGATTGTTAATTACAATATTACACTCTTGCTATTGAGCATAATCCTAACATCATCCCCCTAGAATGGGGGTTTAATTACACATAATCACAAACAAAGAAAGGAAGTAAAATGGAGAGAAATAACCCTTGGGTCTCTCTTGTAGAATTGATCATTCCTTGAGCTTCCTTATTGTGGCTAGTGCAAAGATTGGGTGTTGAGGAGGTGTCTAGATAGGTGGAGAAAATGGGTAGAGAGAAGTGATTTAGGTGAAGTAATCTAGATGTTTATTGGAAAGGAGAAATGGTGGGATTATGAATGGTGGAGAAATGAGGTTTCTTGATTGTCAAGAGTTGTTTCAAAGGAAAAGCTATGATATATTTATATGGTATTGGAATTAGGTCATGAAATGGGCATGAAAGGACTAGAATACCCCTCTTGAATGGCTAAAATTCCAACGCTGGAATTCCTACGCTAGAAGTGTCGCTATGAGTTGTCGCGGTTTAGTCCTCCATGGTGACATTTGGGGGCAACACTCACACTTGATCGTTTCTCCTCTTTGTCACCATTGTGTCGCCATAGTGACAATGGCCAACATTGGAATGCCAACGCTGGAATTCCTATGTTGTCGCCATGGAGACGCTTTGCTTCTTCTTTGTTGCCATTTATCCTTTAATGTCGCCATGGCGACATCTCATGGTGACAATACACCTGTTTGTTTTTCTTAGAAATACTCCTTCTGTCGCCATGGCGACACTCGTGGCAGCGTTTTGCTCTGAATTGCATCTCCCTGTCGCCATAGCGACAATTGCTTCATCAAAGGGCGACAATGCCCTGTTTCACCACCTTGTGCTCCTTTTTGCACCAAATTCCTCTTTTTTCTTCACAAATGCCCTTGAGGACTAAATAACTTGAAACACTCGATTTAATGATATTAGATATGAGGAAATGCCCGAAAATCAAGCATAAAGAGACGGGAATGAGGGTCAAAATCATACCAATTTTTGTTCGATCAAATACCCCCAAACCTATCTTTTGCTCATCTTCAAGCAAAACAAACATAAACACTCATGGACATGTGTCTAAATATCAAACAATCAATCATTAAAGCACCGACTCTTTGTAAAAGACTCAAAAGTCAATATTTGTCTTGCAAAACAAAAAACGAAAAGATTTAACCATCGTTGTACTCATTAAGAAATAATGAATGTAAGAGATGCTAAATGAAGATTAAAGTCATGCCACTCTGAGTACACATTGGATGCAATGCGATCCTACATTCAAGATGCTAAAGTTTCAAAAACTAGAGTGCCATTTGGTAGAGAATGTAATTCACCTCGACATCTAATCCTCACTGGATTCTTTCATTTTCGCATAGATTCCTAGGCTTCACTCATAATCCATATGCAATATGAGTTTATGTTCAAGATATCAAATATAATTGCACATGATCATTTAAAAACATAATTTTTGAAATTTTGTCTCATGAATGAAATTGAAACCCATGAACTGAAAAGAACATGTATCAAACCAAAATTTTCAAAGTGGACACCCCTAAAGATCAAATAGGTCTTTCATTTGGTTGTAATGGGGTCTAAGGTGAATGGTGAGTCAATAAATGGGAAAAATTGATATCAAACACCCAATGGTCACACTAAGGCATACATTCTAAGTTAAACACAATTTTCTCATTACAACTTCCATATTCCTCACTTTGGCGTCCAGGCTTACAATTTACTTTGTGCATTTACTATTAATTTTCAGTGAGTAGCTCATTTAATTTCATCTAGGTAATTTGTGCCTCATTCATCTTTTCTTTTCTTTCTTTTGCTTTTCTTTTCTGTTTTTTTTTTGTTACTTTTCTTTTCAAGCATTTCATTTCATTTTTTTTAATGCGTTTGCACATACATACTTTCCTAGATACACGCCTTACAATTTCTACAACTCAAAGCTTACATTCAATCCCTAAGACTTAGTAAACCATTTGGTACAAGGTAAGTCTAGTGTATAGGCTATATAGTCTATGTTTATGTGGTTCATAAATGAAAAGCTTAATTGTTTTTGGCTTCAAATGGGTAATGGAGCACACACATTAGAGGGATTGGAAATATTTAGGCCAATTTAGTGGTTTTTCTCATGCATTACCTAAAATCATCTCTAAAAGTTTGTCCATAAAGTCAATTAAGGAATCCACAAACAGTCCATATGTTCTATGGCAAACAACATTTAAGTGCAAATGAGACATTTTAAATATGCTTAACATGTGTGTTTGAATGAGTGATTAAAGAGTGAAAACTTTCCCTCAAAATAAGCATTTTAGGCCGTGTTTGTGAACCTCACGGGAAGTCTCCACTATTAATTCCTATCCTTTAAGCACAATTGAATATTCACTCTAGCATTAAGAGAAAAGATACACAATTCCTTACTCGCACACACAATGGCACAATCTCAACAAGCAAAATATGCTCAAGCATGACATTATCACAAGATTTTCGAAAATAAAATTTAGGCTCAAAATATTTGTACACAATTGCAAACAAGAGACAGTGTTGCGCACACACTCCCAAACCTAAATTAGACATTGTCCTCAATGTCTTTGGGGCATATAAACCGGTAAACGCGGCACAACACACATCCTCAATCAAAGAGTTTAAAAAAAAAACACATTTAATGTCCATTTAAAAAATTTATCCCAAAGATTGGAATCAAGAGGTTCAATATCATCCTATTACTCATCAACAACTCAAGAGATATAGCAATGTAAGTTCATCAAGAGTCACATCACAATCCATATGGACAAAATATGTGATCATTCAAGCCTAAATCCACTATCACAAACAATATTCACCCTTATTCTAACAAGAAACTAAAAAGCAAGAAATAAAACAAATTAAAAAGCAAGAAAAGAAATTGCACCTAGGTGGGGTGCCTCCCACATAGCGCTTGGTTTTACGTCCCCACTAGACGTGCTACTTGTATCGGTCAACTGAATTCCAAGGCTTCGAAGATACGCCGACGTGAGATTAGATCTTGGAAATATTTGGTGCGCATTGGTGTGTTCCAAATCAATACAAGCAAAGACAAGTAAACTTGCACTTGAAAAAGTGGTTTAGAAAGTTTAGAAAACATTATATACCAATTGCTTTTGTGTAGGCAGCATGAATGATTGCGCTCCAAATGTTCACATTTAGTGCTCTAATTTCCTATCTTTTGTGTTCGTTTCCAAGCACTTTTGTGAATACAATGTGTGTTTTAGCTATGTGTAGGTAAATATTACTCAGGGAAGGTGTTTGAACCTAAACTGAAGAAAATAGGGAAATTTAGGGGCAATTACATCATATTGGAGAATTAGAGGTCAAAGTACAAATCTAGAGAATATATTGAATATTTAGTGATTAAGGGAAAGATCAGGGGAGCTGATTGTAATTCGCCAGCAAAAGTCAGTGTTAGCAGCCACATCACTAAGTCAGACGACGTCGTTTGGCATAGGCGCACGTCAGGTTGAAGAAGGGGTGACATCAGCATGACGTCACGCTGACGTCACCCCTTCTTCAACTTTCAGTTGACCACCCCGACCCTGCTAACCCGGTTGACCCATTTTGGCCCGGTTCAGACCCGACCTCTTCTCCGGCCATTTCTTACTATTTTTCGACATATTTTTCAACGATCTCTGCCCGGATCGACTCCTCACTTTACGTCGGTCACGATGAACCCACTTTGAGCCTCCCATGCAAACGTTTTCCATCTCCACCAAATCCTCCAAACTCCATGGCCACCAAGCTTCAAGGTCACGTTCCAGTGGTTTCTTTCACGCGTCAAAGGCGTCCAAAATCGCTGGAACACCGCGACTTCATCCAGCAAGCACAAACCCGCGAGGCAAGGGTTCTAAACCCGTGAGCTCAACCGACTTGGAGGAGTTTGAGATATTTTCATCCCCAATCTTGCCCTATACACTTCCAACCTATATACATCCTTTTGCCTCTCTTTTCTAAGTGTCCTAGAGTTCCAAAACCCTAAATCTTGCTCTAAGAAACCATTTCTTAGATTGAACATAACAAAAGAGAGAGAGCAACTCCAAGCCTTCCATGGGGGAATTTCCTCCATGGAAAGCCTTCCATGGAGAGTAGATATGTAAAGATAGGGGGGCTTGTGTGTCAAGCCATAGATGTTCATAGATATGGAGAGCTTTTGGAGGACTTGTCTTCAAGGGTGATCTCTTTTTGTATTTCTATTGATGTGTAATCTATTTGGGAGTATTTGTAACCAACACTTATGTTAATATATGTTTGTATTGTTCTTTGATTTGATTTAGTATTGATTCGTTCCTTAGTTGTATATTTATTAATCTCTTATTATGATATTCATGTGTATGGATGATTAGATATTGATATGTATGTATAGATGAGATTAGGAGTAGATTAACTAAAAGATTAGGAGTAGTTGCAATTAAATATCTCATTTATGTATGTATGTTGGTAGATGATTTACTATGTATGTGTTTAGAATGATTAGAGTGATTGAGAGTTGAGTTTGTGCTTGGATTACCATTCCTTGTATAATCTTAGCTATTAGCTCCATGGAATGGAAATAGCTTGTGTATGCATGACTTGCCACTTTAGCTTTGGTTCATATGTTCTTGTGCTTAATGGGTCTAAACCCTAGACACAATCACTCTTCCGATTTGGAGAGTGATGATATGATTTCTGTAATTCCCTAATCAAGAGAACGAACCATTTATTGGATTAATTGAATTCACATGTTAAACAATCTACATGATTTGAATATTGTATTTGGTGAACCGATATTCCACGTGTGTCTCATATCTTGCTTATCTCCTAGCCACCATTGTTTTTGTAGTTCGGGTGTCTTGCCTTTAGGAGGAATCTACCAGAAAACATGTTTCAAGATAATTCACATTACCTTGTTCCTTCTTATTCTGAGACTTTGGGTAATTACTTTTCCAATGTCTTTTTCACCACAAAAGAAGCACTTTCTTTTGATATTGGTTACTTTCTTGGTCTCCTTCTTGGTAGGTCGATGTTGCTTTTTCCTCTGTTATTCCTTGACTTTCTGAAGGGTCTTAACAGTAGCAACTTTTACCAACCATATGAATCTCTTCTAGAGACATCATCATATCAGCAACAGACCCCATTTCCTTCATGCTGTTGTTGCAACACATTGGAGATGGTAGCCATAATGTAGTATTTGGCCATCTCATCAGAGGTCTTCCACTACTCATACTCATCTCTTTGCATTACATTAGATTCATTATTAGGAGCAGGTGATTTAGGAGTAGTCAGAACAAATTTATGTTTTTTAGCTTTGCAGCAACAACCCAATTTTCCTTTTCCATGTGACACAATTATCACTAGTTAAGGTATTATCTTTCAGGATGTTCATTAGGGATGGGGTCATGATTTATGAATAAAACAAAAATATATGAGTAAATAATCATGATTTAGCATTTTCAAATATTTATCTTGAATTAAATATATAATTCAATCGTAAAAATTCAACGTTTGATCCAACACCCATAAATGTTATGCCTCCTTTGGGAATTCACACCATTTACTAGTTGGACTAGGTCCCACCTAATTGTTAACATAACAACTAACGTTTTCAATTTTAGCCTTGTGATTTTATTAACAAGAACTCTTGGGAGGATATCAATAAAACCACATTGTGTGTATTACCAAGATTTCGACCGTCAATATTTTCCCTTACGAAACTCCCTCTTTGGGGAGTAGATCTCGTTTGAGTTAATTGTCTAGTCTATCCTTGTAAGGAAGTATCTTGCTAAATTCCATTCATGGATGCCCCTTGGGGGGATTACCAATAAATAATAAAGTTCAACTAACCTTGGAGGCCATAGGTGTTGCAAGACACCTTCTCCCACTCAATTATTTAAGGCGTGTGATTAAATCTCATAGAATGATTTACCAAGTTATCTAGATACCAATTAGATACCTAAATCATTCAATGCATGTTCATACCAAAGGAGATATATGAGTGGCACTCCTATTCTATATGACATGTCATCAAACAATAACAAATATTGTAATATTTACGCAAAGTAAATAACCACGATTTTGATCCATCCTAGAAAAGCAAGTAAATTACATTTGTTTGGAATACAAAAAACTCCTTTCTTGGCGAACAAGTCTTCAAGCGGCCATCGATCACTTGAGCATCCCACGGCTGTCCCTATGGGCGTGCGCACTCCACAACCCCAACAAGGCCTGCCGTGCACAGCCCACAGCCCAACATGCATAGCTGTGTGCTATCTTGCACGCATGCATGTCGCTATGGTGTGCACGGTCCCAAACTTGTTCCGATTGCTTCCAATTCTTCAAGTCTTCGAATCTTCGATGCTTGAACGTATTACAACCTTATTTAAACAATAGAATACTGCAGTTTTTTTTTTTTTTAATCACTGCAGTATTTTAATACATTAAATAACTGCACTAAATTTTAATACAATAAAAACTGCACTTGTTTTTAATAAACTAAAAAAAAACTTAGCAACTATCAAGAAAGAAATTGTGACGATAATAGGCCATCCTTCTTGTTACAATTCCGAAACAAAAATATATTGAAATTCTAGGATCAAAATCGAGCAATAACAAGTCACTTTATAACAACATATAACATATATAAATCCATACCTTCCAATGTAATTATATATGAGAATACCAAGAAAGCCATCTCTTTCTAAACATGCATAATCACAATAAAAAGAAATAGATTCATGTATATACATTAATTAATTAAAGGGTACAACTAAGGCTCTGATACCAATTGTAGGGAAAAATACACGTGGCGGAAGCGAAAAAATAGTTTAGTATAGTTTAAATTTTTTCCATATTTGAACCTTAACCCTCTAATTAATTAACATATAATACTAAAGATATCATACTTTTGTCGTGTGATTCGATTGACGTTGCGTCGATGGTAATCCGCAAGATCTTTCAATCCAATCACAAACGTTAATCACCTAGGAGCGTGGTCTCCCTTCTCTTTGAATTGTGTACCTGAGGATGGATTAACAAAACTAGTCACAAAAAGTTCCAAGAGAAAACAAAGAATGTTCCGGTCACTTTGAATTCACAATTGTTAGATCGAAACTCGCGTGAATTTTTTTCGAAATTGTGCACAAAACCTTTTGGTGTAAAAGTAACTAGTGCACTATCGAAATAAGTCAAACTTTTCTCTCTATATCTCTTGGCCAAAAATCACATTAGTCTAAGAGATGGATTTTATTTTTCTTCAAGCAAAAGAAAATAACTCTCAATTACAAGACCTAGAGTTTTTGAAAAATATACAAAGAATATATATATATATATATCGACTTACCAAATAAAGTCTTTTATATTTAATATACTACTACCAATACTATAACACTAAGAAACATGTTTCCTAGTCAGAAAAAGATTTAGATTCTTAATTAAATAATTAATCAATCAATTAATTAATTTCCATTTAATCAAATAAAATAAAATAATACATTAGACTTTTATATAAGCCTTACCGCCCCATACACAAAGATAGGCCCATGTATTACTTTTCATTTTATTAAATCCATTGGACCTTTAATGAAAAGCCCACATGTGAACTCGACTCATTCTTACTAAAAGAAATAATCCCACATGCCTTTCATTAATATATTAATATAATTTAACATCCCATTAAATAAATAATGTGCAAATTATATTCTTAATATATTAAATACAATTCTAGATGGACACATAATTAGTCCGGTAGAATATATTAAGTGATCCATGCAAGTCCGTGTGGATTGGAGATCTAGGCGGGCCTATCTAAATTTTAGCTCCAATAGACATAACCCAATCACAATCAACAAATGATTCACTTAGGTTCAATCTATTAATTTTAGTTCATTCCACTAAAGAACTAAAATTGCACTCTTAAATAAAGATGGGATAAGTAAATGATTCTCATTCATACCCTAGACAATCTTATAGGAGATAGTGAATCCTTGTGAAGAATATCAATAATCACCAAGAGCTCATAGACCGCCTATAGTTCTCCAAGTTACCATATTTACTCATATGACCACACTTTGAACTTGGATATATATTATGACTTGTCCAGAAGTCATCTTTCAATAGTCACTATTGAAAACTCAACGTTAAAATTTAATATCCAAAACCTCAAAACATCCATATGATGATATTGTAGGGAAAAACGTTTGCACGCGGCGGAAGCGAGACTAAAAAAAGTTTAGTATAATTTAAAATTTTTCCAAGTTTGAACCTTAACCCTTTAATTAATTAAACATATACACCAAAAGATATCATACCTTTGTCACGTGATCCGATTGACTATGTGTCGATGGTAATCCGCAAGATCTTCCAATCCAATCACGAATGTGAATCACTTAGGAGCGTGGTCTCCCTTCTCTTTGAATTGTGTACTTGATAATGGATAACAAAAACTTTTCTGATCTTTGTTAGTCACAATAAACTCCAAAAGATTGCTAAGAATGTCCAGGTCACTTTTGAATTCACAATCGTGAACCTCATTCGAAATTGTGCAAAAAACCTTTTGATGTAAAGATTACTAGTGCACTATTGAAATAAGAACAATCTCCTCTTACAACCTCCCTTGGCCAAATTTTACACTAGTCTAAGAGTTAGGTTTTATTTTTCTCTAGCAAAAGAAAAATCTCTCAATTGCAAAAACTAGGGTTTGACAAAAAAATATAAAGAATATATATATAGTTGCTGCAAATAACTTGCCAAATAAAATATATCTCTGCACCGAATTCTTTTTCACATATATATCTTCAAAAACTGATTGCCTTTTAAATATATATATATATATATATATATAATGCCATATATAGCTGCATGCCTTCATATATGACCCATATATATTTCCGCATGCATATATGTATATATTCCTATATATTCCGCAAGCATTATGCATATATAAAACATATATATATATATCCCACATTCATGCATATATCTTATGTACAAACCCTAATCCAACTCTTTAGTGTATTTGTGACTATATAAAAGACTTCCTAATTGACTAGATAAATAAATCATTTATTTATCTACTTATCAAATATAGTCTTTTATATTTAATAAACTACTACTAATAGTATAATACTAGGAAACATATTTCCTAATTAGAAAAGGATTTGATTCTTAATTAAATAATTAATTAACATATTAATTAATTTCCATTTAATTAAATAATAAAATAAAACAATATAGTGGGCTAATAAATATAGCCTTGTCGCCCATGTTAGGATTATGCTCAATAGCAAGAGTGTAATGTTGTACTTGACAATCTTTTCATATTAATAAAGTGATTTCTTTTTGTTAACAAAATCTTATATAACATTTATTATTATAATTGTTAAAGTAAATAATCATAAGGTCAAAAGACTATGAGAAAAGAAGAATTGTTCGTACATCTGGATATGTATGAGGTAGACACAATTCTTTAGTTAGTCTTAAATAATGTTCACAACTTAAGTTAAAGGTTGGGCACCTTTATCTTGTTAAAGTTGTAGAATTCTTTTACTAGCATTTGAGTGGGATCAAAAGTGTTGTGATGAGTCTAAAATCATCGAAGGGTCTTCGAGTAAAAGAATCTAGTGCACTGGGTGCATTGAACCGGATCATAATGAAATACTTTTTTCTAGAACCGTCAATAGATAAAAGTCTTTTCATTATCAGGACAATCGGAGAGTCTACCTTAATCCTGAGATAAATGATGGACTTATGGTTGCAATTATTATCATTTGAGCTATCAATGAGTACGATTATATAGCATAGTCTATCCTCGATAGTTTGGTGGTATTCGTTTGTTAATCGATAGAGGACTTCATTTATAGATATGGACATCGTGGCTCCATTTATTAAATGTGAGTAGAATATCATCATATGGATGCTTTGTGGTTTTGGATATGAAATCTAAACGTTGAGTTTTCAATAGTGTCTATTGAAAGATGACTTCTGGACAAGTCATAATATATATCCAAGTTCAAAGTGTGGTCATATGAGTAAATATGGTAACTTGGAGAGCTATAGGCGGTCTATGAGCTCTTGGCGATTACTGATATTCTTCACGAGGATTCACTATCTCCCATATGATTGTCTAGGGTATGAATGAGTATCGTTAACTTATTCCATCTTTATTTGAGAGGGCAATTTTAGTTCTTTAGTGGAATGAACTAAAATTAATAGATTGAACCTAAGTGAATCATTTGTTGATTGTGATTGGGTTATGTCTATTGGAGCTTAAATTTAGATAGGCCCGCCAAGATCCCCAATCAGCATGGACTTGCATGAATCACTTGATATATTCTACTGGACTATTTATGAGTCCATTTAGAATTGTATTTAATATATTAAGAATATAATTTGCACATTATTTATTTAATGAGTTGTTCAATAATATTAATATATTAATGAAAGGCATGTGGGCTTGTTTCTTTTAGTAAGAATGGGTCTAGTTCACATGTGAGCTTTTTTATTAAAGTCCAAATGGATTAAATAAAATAAGAAAACAATATGTAGGCCCAAGTTCTAGTCATGGGCGGCAATGGCTAATTTTTAGCCCATTATATTGTTTTATTTTATTATTTAATTAAATGGAAATTAATTAATGTGTTAATTAATTATTTAATTAAAAATCAAATCTTTTTTTGATTAGGAAATATGTTTCCTAGTAGTATACTACTATACTAAATATAAAAGACTTTATTTGTTTAGTCAAATGAAGAAGTCTTTTATATAGTCACAAATACACTAAAGAGTTGGATTAGGGTTAGAATTTGGAATCATAGTTTTTGGGAAAGAAATTGGAACCATAGTTTCGGGAAAGAATTCGGAACCATAGTTTTTGGGAAAGAATTTGGAACCATAGTTTTTGGGAAAGAATTCGGTACCATAGTTTTTGTAACTATGGATCCAGCCACCATAGTTTTTGTAACTTTGGAATCGGCAACCCTAAGGTCTTGGAATTGAGAGATTTTTCTTTTGCTAGAGAAAAATAAAATCCAAATCTTAGACTAGTGTGAAATTTGGCCAAGAGAGATTGTGAGAAGAATTGTTCTTATTTCGATAGTGCATTAGTGATCTTTACATCAAGAGGTCTTGTGCACAATTTCGAATAAGGTTCACGTGAGTTTCAATCTTACGATTGTGAATTCAAAAGTGACCGGGACATTCTTAGCAATCTATTGGAATTTTTGTGATTAACAGAAATCATAAAAGTGTTTGTTTGTCCATTCTTAGGTTCACAATTCAAAGAAGGGAGACCACGCTCCTAGGCGATTCACATTCGTGATCGGATTGGAAGATCTTGCGGATTACCATCGACGCATAGTCAATCGGATCACGCGACAAATGTATGATATCTTTTGGTATATATTGTTTAATTAATTAAAGGGTTAAGGTTCAATATGGAAAAATTTTTAAAATATTCTAAACTCTCTTTTTAGTCTCGCTTTCGCTGCGTGCACGTATTTTTCCCTACAGCCCATGACTATAACTTGGGCCAAATATTGTTTTCTTATTTTATTTAATCCATTTGGACTTTAATAAAAGCCCACATGTGAACTAGACCCATTCTTACTAAAAGAAACAAGCCCACATGCCTTTCATTAATATATTAATATAATTAAACAGCCCATTAAATAAATAATGTGCAAATTATATTCTTAATATATTAAATACAATTCTAGATGGACACATAAATAGTTCAGTAGAATATATAAAGTGATTCATGCAAGTCCGTGCGGATTGAGGATCTTGGCGGGCCTATCTAAATTTAAGCTCCAATAGATATAACCCAATCACAAGCACCAAATGATTCACTTAGGTTCAATCTATTAATTTTAGTTCATTCCACTAAAGAACTAAAATTGTACTCTTAAATAAAGATGGAATAAGTTAACTATTCTCATTCATACCCTAGACAAACTTTCAGGAGATAGTGAATCCTCGTGAAGAATATTAGTAACCGCCAAGAGCTCATAGACCGCCTACAGCTCTCTAAGTTACCATATTTACTCATATGAGCACACTTTGAACTCGGATATATGTTATGACTTGTCCAGAAGTCATCTTTCAATAGCCACTATTGAAAACTCAACGATAAGATTTAATATCCAAAACCACAAAGCATCCATATGATGATATTCTACTCACATTCAATAAATGGAGCCACGATGTCCATATCTATAAATGAAGTCCTCTATTGATTAGTAAATGAATACCACCAAACTATTGAGGATAGACTATGCTATATAATCGTATTTATTGATAGCTCAAATGATAACACTTGTAACCATAAGTCCAACATTTATCTTAGGATTAAGATAGACTCTCTGATTGTCTTGATAATGAAAAGACTTTTATCTATTGACGGTTTTAGAAAAAATTATTTCATTGTGATCCAGTTCAATGCACTCAGTGCACTAGATTCTTTTACTCGAAAACCCTTCGATGATTTTAGACTCATCACAACACATTTGATCCCACTCAAATGCTAGTAAAAGAATTCTACAACTTTAACAAGATAAATGTGCCCAACCTTAAACTTAAGTTGTAAACATTATTCAAGAATAAATAAAGAATTGTGTCTACCTCATACATATCTAGATATATAAACAATTCTTCTTTTCTCATAGTTTTTTGACCTTATGATTATTTATTTTGACAATTATAATAATAAATGCTATAAGATTTTGTTAAAACAGAAATCACTTTATTAATATGAAAAGATTGTTAAGTACAATATTACACTCTTGCTATTGAGCATAATCCTAAAAGATATTCTACTCACATTTAATAAATGGAGCCACGATATTCATATCTATAAATGAAGTCCTCTATCGATTAGCAAATGAATACCACCAAACTATCGAGGATAGACTATGCTATATAATCGTACTCATTGATAACTCAAATGATAACACTTGTAACCATAAGTATCATTTATCTCAGGATTAAGATAGACTCTCTGATTGTCCTGATAATGAAAAGACTTTTATCTATTGACGGTTCTATATAAAGTATTTCATTGTGATCTAGTTCAATGCTCCCAGTGCACTAGATTCTTTTACTCGAAGACCCTTCGATGATTTTAAACTCATCATAACACATTTGATCCCACTCAAATGCTAGCAAAAGAATTCTACAACTTTAACAAGATAAAGGTGCCCAACCTTTAACTTAAGTTGTGAACGTTATTCAAGACTAACTAAAGAATTGTGTCTACCTCATACATATCTAGATGTGTGAACATTTCTTCTTTTCTCATAGTCTTTTGACCTTATGATTATTTACTTTGACAATTATAATTATAAATGCTATAAGATTTTGTTAAAACAGAAATCACTTTATTAATATGATAAGATTGTCAAGTACAACATTACACTCTTGCTATTGAGCATAATCCTAACACTATTAACTTTTGTACATCCTTGATACATTTGGGGGATTCGATCTTGAAAATATATGAATTAAGTGTCTAAATAAACCTATGGGGGGGGGGGGGGGGGTGTGTGAATAGGTTTTAACCAAATTAATCACCAACTTTTCGGTTAATCAATATTAATCTCAAACATCCCTAATGTCTAACACAAATCATCATGTAAAGTAAGTGCGGAAAATAATGGTAATGACACAATGATTTGTTTTAAGTGAGAAAACCCCAAGAGGGTAAAAACTCATGGGCATAATTGCCAGTTGAACCCTCAAATCCACTATTTGCAAATACGATTACAATCTAGGTTGACCACATCACACCTATATGATTGCTAACCGTTTTTGCTACCTACGCTGTTAGGATTATGCTCAATAGCAAGAGTGTAATGTTGTACTTGACAATCTTATCATATTAATAAAGTGATTTCTATTTTAACAAAATCTTATAGCATTTATAATTATAATTGTCAAAGTAAATAATCATAAGGTCAAAAGACTATGAGAAAAAAAGAATTGTTCGTACATCTGGATATGTATGAGGTAGACACAATTCTTTAGTTAGTCTTGAAGAACGTTCACAACTTAAGTTAAAGGTTGGGCACCTTTATCTTGTTAAAGTTGTAGAATTCTTTTACTAGCATTTGAGTGGAATCAAATGCGTTATGATGAGTCTAAAATCATTGAAGGGTCTTTGAGTAAAATAATCTAGTGCACTTGGTGCATTGAACTGGATCACAATGAAATACACTTTTCTAGAACCGTCAATAGATAAAAGTCTTTTCATTATCAAGATAAGCGAAGAGTCTATCTTAATCCTAAGATAAATGATGGACTTATGGTTACAAGTGTTATCATTTGACCTATCAATAAGTACGATTATATAGCATAGTCTATCCTCGATAGTTTGGTGGTATTCATTTGCTAATCGATAGAGGACTTCTTTTATAGATATGGACATCATGGTTCCATTTATTAAATGTGAGTAGAATATCATCATATAGATGCCTTGAGGTTTTGGATATTAAATCTTAACGTTGAGTTTTCAATAGTGTCTATTGAAAGATGACTTCTGGACAAGTCATAATATATATCCAAGTTCAAAGTGTGGTCATATGAGTAAATATGGTAACTTGGAGAGCTATAGGTGGTCTATGAGCTCTTGGCGATTACTAATATTCTTCACGAGGATTCACTATCTCCTCTAAGATTATCTAAGGTATGAATGAGAATCATTTACTTATTCCATCTTTATTTAAGAGTGCAATTTTAGTTCTTTAGTGGAATGAACTAAAATTAATAGATTGAACCTAAGCGAATCATTTGTTGATTGTGATTGGGTTATGTCTATTGGAGCTTAAATTTAGATAGGCCCGCCAAGATCCCCAATCCACATGGACTTGCATGAATCACTTGATATATTATACCAGACTATTTATAGGTCCATCTAGAATTGTATTTAATATATTAAGAATATAATTTGCACATTATTTATTTAATGGGCTGTTTAATTATATTAATATATTATTGAAAGGCATGTGGGCTTGTTTCTTTTAGTAAGAATATGTCTAGTTCACATGTGGGCTTTTTAAGTCCAAATGGATTTAATAAAATAAGAAAAAACAATATATGACCCATGTTTTGGTCATGGGCGGCAAGGTTAATTTTAATTAGCCTATTATATTGTTTTTTTATTATTTAATTAAATGAAAATTAATTAATATGTTAATTAATTATTTAATTAAGAATCAAATCTTTTTCTGATTAGGTAATATGTTTCCTAGTATTATACTATTAGTAGTAGTATATTAAATATAAAAGACTATATTTGACAAGTAGATAAATAAGGAATTTTATTTGTCTAGTCAAATTAGGAAGTCTTTTATATAGTTACAAACACAATAAAAAGTTGGATTAGGGTTTGGATAATTTATAAAGGCAAGAAGAATTCAAGTGATATACAAAGATATAATATATATGCATAAAGTGATGCGGATATATATATAAAAAATAATATATGCATAATGTTATACGGATATATATAAATTTTTATATATGCATAATGTGATGCTGAATATATATTTGGTTATAGACATATATATATATATATAAATATTTTGGCAAGTTATTTTTGCGGCAACATATGTATATATATATTCTTGATATATTTGTCAAAACCTAGTTTTCTAGTTTTAGCAATTGAGAATTGATTTTCTTTTGCTAGAGAGAAAAAATAAAATCCTTCCCTAAGACTAGTGAAAGAATTCGGCCAAGAGAGATTGAGAGAAGAGATTGTTCTTGTTTCGATAGTGCACTACTAACCTTTACATCAAAAGGTTTTGTGCACAATTTCGAATTAGGCTCACGCGAGTTTCAATCTAACAATTATGAATTCAAAATTGACCGGGACATTTTTAGCAATCTTTTGGAGTTTATTGTGACTAACAGAAATCAGAAAAGTTTTGTTATCCATTCTCAAGTACACGATTCAAATAGAAGGGAGACCACACTCCTAGGTGATTTACGTTCATGATCGGATTGGAAGATCTTGCGGATTACCATCGACGCAACGTCAATCGGATCACGCGACAAAGGTATGATATCTTCTGTTGTATATGTTTAATTAATTAAAGACTTAAGGTTCAGATATGGGAAAATTTAAACCATACTAAACATCTTTTTTAGTCTCTCTTCCGCTGCATGCAAACGTTTTTCCCTACAGTTGGTATCAGAGCTTTGGTTGTACCCTTTAATTAATTAACTTATATATACATGAATCTATTTCTTTTTATTGTGATTATTCATGTTTAGAAAGAGATGGCACTCTAGGTATTCTCATATATAATTACATTGGAATATATGGATTTATATATGTTATATGTTGATATAAAGTGAATTGTTATTGCTCGATTTTGATCCTAGAATTTCAATGTATTTTTTGTTTCGGAATTGTAACAAGAAGGGTGGCCTATTATCGTCACAATTTCCTTCTTGGTAGTTGCTAAGTTTTTTTTTTTTTTTAATTGTATTAAATATAAGTGCAATTTTTTTTTATTCTATTAAAATATAATGCAGTTTTTTTTTGGTATTAAATACTGCAGTGATTAAAAAAAAATGTAATATTTTATTGTTTAAATAAAGTTGTAATATGTTCAAGGATCGAAGATTTGAAGACTTGAAGAATTGAAAGCAACTAGAATAGGTTTGGGACCGTGCGCACCATAGCAACATGCATGCATGCAAGATTGCACGCAGCTATGCATGTTGGACTGTGGGCTGCGCACGGCAGCCCTTGTTGGGGTTGTGGAGTGCGCAAGCTCATAGGGGCAGGCATGGGATGCTCAAGTGATTGATGGCCGCTTGAAGACTTGTTCGCCAAGAAAGGAGTTTTTTGTATTCCAAACAAATGTAATTTACTTGCTTTTTTAGGATGAATCAAAATTGTGGCTATTTACTTTGTGTAAATATTACAATATTTGTTATTGTTTGATAACCTGTCATATAAAATAGGAGTGCCACTCACATATCTCTTTTGGCATGAACATGCATTGAATGATTTAGGTATCTAATTGGCATCTAGATAACTTGGTAAATCATTCTATGGGATTTAGTCACACGCCTTAAATAATTGAGTGGGAGAATGTGCCTCACAAACACCTATGGCCTCCAAGGTTAGTTGAGCTTTATTATTTATTGGTAATCCCCCCAAGGGGCGTCCATGAATGGAATTTAGCAAGATACTTCCTTACAAGGATAGACTAGACAATTGACTCAAACGAGATCTACTCCCTAAAGAGGGATTTTCGTGAGGCAAAATATTGAGGGTCGAAACCTTGGTAGTATACTCAATGTGGTTTTATTGATATCCTCCCAAGAGTTTTTGTTAATAAAATCACAAGGCTAAAATTGAAAACGTTGGTTGTTATGTTAACAATTAGGTGGGACTTAGTCCAACTAGTAAATGGTGCGAACTCCCAAATGAGGGGTAACATTTATGGGTATTAGATCAAACGTTGAATTTTTACGATTGAATTATATATTTAATTCAAGATAAATATTCGAAAATGCTAAACAATGATTATTTACTCATATATAATTTTATTTTATTAAGAAATCATGACCCCATCCCTAATGATCATCCTAAAAGATAAATACTTTAACTGGTAATAATTATGTCACATGGAAAAGGAAAATTGGGTTATTGCTGCAAGCTAAAAAAATATAAATTTTGTTCTAACTACTCCTAAACCACCTGCTCCTACTAATGAATCTAATGTGATGCAAACAGATGAGTATGAGCAGTGGAAGACCTCTAATGAGATGGCCAAATGCTACATTATGGCTACCATCTCTGACGTGTTACGACAACAACATGAAAGAATGGGGTTTGCTGCTGATATGATGATATCTCTAGAAGAAATTCATATGGTTGGTAAAGTTGTTACTGTTAAGACCCGTCAGAAGGTCAAGGAATAACAGAAGAAAAAGCAACTTGGGTCTACCAAGAATGTAACCAAGATCAAAAGGAAGTTCTTCTTTTGTGGTGAAAAGAGACATTGGAAAAGTAATTGCCCAAAGGCTCAGAACAAGAAGGAACAAGGTAATGTGAATTATCTTGAAAAATGTTTTTTTTGGTAGATTCTACAGATTCTTGGATCGTAGACTCCGGAACCACTAATCATGTTTGTTATTCCTTACGGCGGTTTCAAGAAAGGAGAAGGCTGAATAAGAATAAAATCAACTTGTGTTTAGGCAACGGAACGTTGGTGTCTGCTTGTGCAGTGGGAGATATTAGAGTTAATCTAGATTCTAGTAGGCATTTAGATTTGATAGACATTTGTTATGTACCTCAATTCAAAAGAAATTTAATTTCAGTTTCTTGTTTTAAATAAATTTAAATATTCAGTTACTTTTAATACAAAATTTATTATTAGTAAGGATGACAAATTTGTTTGCAAAAGGTATATTGGAAAATGGTCTATTCTATTTACATAGAAATATCTCTCACTTGTTAGACACAGAATTAACGCAACCTAATCATAAAAGAGTAAAATTATCATAAGATGAAACCTACCTATGCCATTTGCGCTTAGGTCGTATGAACCTTAATAGGATTAAAAGATTGGTTAGTTATGGACCTTTAAGTGACTTAAAGGTCGATGATCTACCAACTTGTGAATCCTGTTTGGAAGGTAAAATAACCAAAAGGTCGTTCAGGACCAAAGACACAAGAGCCACTGAATGTTTAGGATTAATGCATACTAATGTATGTGATCCTATAAGCATTCAAGCTAGAGGTGGATATGAGTACTTCATCACTTTCACTGATGATTATTCGAGATTTGGTTATGTGTATCTCATGAGACACAATTTAGATGCTTTTGACATGTTCAAAGCATTTAAAGCTAAATTGGAAAAACAGCTTGAGAAACACATAAAAATCTTGAGATCTGATCGTGGTGGAAAATATCTATCTAGTGAGTTTCAACAATATCCTATTGATAATGGGATCATTTCTCAGTTTTCTACACCAGGTACACCTCAACAGAATGGGGTGACAAAAAAAAGAAATAGAACTCTTTTGCACATGGTTAGGTCGATGTTAAGTTATTCAACGCTCCCTATTTCTTTTTGGGGATATGCTCTACAAACTGCAATATACATTCTAAATGATGTACCATCGAAGTCAGTTCCTCAAATACCGCATGAGTTGTGGACTGGGCAAAAGCCTAGTTTACAACACTTAAGGATATTTGGTTGTCCTGCGTATGTGTTGAAAGGAAAGACAGAAAAGATTGAGTCCCATACAAAAACATGTATATTTTTGGGGTGTCCAAAAGGAACTAAAGGGTATTATTTCTATAGTCCATCAGATCTTAAAGTATTTGTTTCAACAAATGCTAAATTTCTGGAAAAGGGCTATATGAATGAGTTTATACCTAAAAGTAGAATTGTTTTGAATGAGATATCAGGAGATACAATTCCATAAGAGATTTCACAACCTAGCCCAATTGTAAGTTCCGAACCATCACAAGATCAACAACTTACCATTCCTTGTTGTAGTGGGAGGGTTATAAGACAACTCAAGAGATACATCGGTCTGGGAGAATCAGTGGAGAATCTCCCAGACGACAATGATCCCTACACATATAAGGAAGCAATGAAAGATGTTGATAGTCGCCATTGGCAAAAGGCAATGCAATATGATATTGAGTCCATGTTCAATAATAAAGTCTGGTCCCTTGTAGACTTGCCTAAAGGGATAAAACCCATTGGGTGCAAGTGGGTATACAAAAGGAAAAGAGGTATGGATGGAAAGGTGGAAACCTTTAAAGCTAGATTGGTAGCTAAAGGTTACAAACATAAAGAAGGTATCAATTACGAGGAAACCTTCTTTCCTGTGGCCATGTTTAAATCCATTAGGATACTTTCATCCATTGCGTCATCTTTAGATTTCGAGATTTGGAAAATGGATGTCAAGACAACTTTTCTTAACGGAAGTCTTGACGAAAGCATCTATATGATGCAACCAGAAGGATTCATTGAAAAAGGCCAAGTGGAAAAGGTATGGACGTTGTAAAAATCCATATATGGATTAAAGCAAGCATCTGAATCCTGGAACATAAGGTTCGATCAAGCTGTGAAAGGTTTTGGTTTTGTTCAGAACCTTGACGAACCTTGTGAATACAAAAGGATCAAAGGCGACAAGTTGGTTTTCCTAATTCTTTATGTTGATGATATACTACTCATCGGAAATGATGTAGGTGTATTGACATCAGTTAAAGAATGGTTAGCAAAACAATTTGATATGAAGGACTTAGGAGAAGCAAGTTATATTCTTGGTACCCAAGTAATAAGGGATAGAAAGAATAGAACGATTACACTATCCCAAGCTTCATACATAGATAAAATCTTGTCTAGGTTTTCCATGCAAGAATCCAAGAAAGGTATGTTACATTTCAAGCATGGAATCAAAATTTCTAAGGAACAAGTTCCTAAGAATGAGCATGAAGAGCAATTCATGAGTAAGGTTCCATATGCCTCGACAATTGGAAGTTTCATGTATGCAATGCTCTGCACTAGACCAGATATTCGTTTTGCTGTTGGCATAGTTAGCAGGTTTCAATCGAAACCTGGTCCTGATCACTGGATGGCAGTCAAGCATATTTTCAAGTATCTCAGGAGAACGAGAGACAATATGCTTGTATACTCTGGAGGGGATTTGATTCCCGTAGGGTATACAGATTCAAATTTCTAGTCGGATTCTAACTCTAGAAAATCCACATCAAGATCTGTGTTTACTCTTGGAGGAGGAGTAGTCATATGGAGGAGTATCAAGCAATCAAGTATTGCTGACTCCACCATGGAAGCTGAGTATGTTGCTGTTTGCGAAGCTACCAAAGAGGCTATTTGGCTCCGCCAATTCTTGATTGACTTAGAAGTGGTTCCTAGTGCGAATAAACAAATCACTATCTACTGTGACAACAGTGGAGCAGTGGCTAATTCGAGAGAACCAAGAAGTCATAAGAGAGGAAAACACATTGAAAGGAAGTATCATCTTTTTTAGGAGATTGTGCAAAGGGGTGACATGACAATTACCAAAATCGCGTCAGCAGAAAATCTAGCAGATCCCTTCACAAAGGCTCTACCACAGAAGAGTTTTGATGGGCACCTAGAGAACATGAGAATGAGAGATATGACACATTTGCTATAGCGCAAATGGGAGATTGTTAGGATTATGCTCAATAGCAAGAGTGTAATGTTGTACTTGACAATCTTATCATATTAATAAAGTGATTTCTGTTTTAACAAAATCTTATAGCATTTATAATTATAATTGTCAAAGTAAATAATCAAAAGGTCAAAAGACTAAGAGAAAAGAAGAATTGTTCATACATCTGGATATGTATGAGGTAGACACAATTCTTTCGTTAGTCTTGAATAATGTTCACAACTTAAGTTAAAGGTTGGGCACCTTTATCTTGTTATAGCTGTAGAATTCTTTAACTAGCATTTGAGTGTGATCAAATGTGTTATGATGAGTCTAAAATCATTGAAGGGTCTTCGAGTAAAATAATCTAGTGCATTGGGTGCATTGAACTGGATCACAATGAAATACTTTATATAGAACCATCAATAGATAAAAGTCTTTTCATTATCAAGACAATCGGAGAGTCTATCTTAATCCTGAGATAAATGATGGACTTATGGTTACAAGTGTTATCATTTGAGCTATCAATGAATACGATTATATAGCATAGTCTATCCTCGATAGTTTGTTGGTATTAATTTGCTAATCGATAGAGGACTTCAGTTATAGATATGGTCATCGTGGCTCCATTTATTAAATGTGAGTAGAATATCATCATATGGATGCCTTGAGGTTTTGGATATTAAATCTTAACGTTGAGTTTTCAATAGTGTCTATTGAAAGATGATTTCTGGACAAGACATAATATATATCCAAGTTCAAAGTGTGGTAATATGAGTAAATATGGTAACTTGGAGAGCTATAGGCGGTCTATGAGCTCTTGGTGATTACTGATATTCTTCACGAGGATTCACTATCTCCTATAAGATTGTCTAGGGTATGAATGAGAATCATTTACTTATTCCATCTTTATTTAAGAGTGCAATTTTAGTTCTTTAGTGGAATGAAATACAATTAATAGATTGAACCTAAGTGAATCATTTGTTGATTGTGATTGAGTTATATCTATTGGAGCTTAAATTTAGATAGGCCCACCAAGGTCCCCAATCTACATTGGCTTGCATGAATCACTTGATATATTCTATCGGACTATTTATGGGTCAATCTAGAATTGTATTTAATATATTAAGAATATAATTTGCACATTATTTATTTAATGTGTTGTTTAATTATATTAATATATTATTGAAAGACATATGGGCTTGTTTCTTTTAACAAGAATATGTCTAGTTCACATGTGGGCTTTTTATTAAAGTCCAAATGGATTTAATAAAATAAAATAAAAACAATATATGGCCCATGGTTTGGTCATGGGCGGCAAGGTTAATTTTAATTAGCCTATTCTATTGTTTATTTTATTATTTAATTAAATGGAAATTAATTAATATGTTATTTAATTATTTAATTAAGAATAAAATCTTTTTCTGATTAGGAAATATGTTTCTTAGTATTATATTATTAGTAGTAGTATATTAAATATAAAAGACTATATTTGACAAGTAGATAAATAAGGAATTTTATTTGTATAGTCAAATTAGGAAGACTTTTATATAGTGACAAATACACTAAAAAGTTGGATTAGGGTTTTGATAATTTATAAAGGCATGAAGAATTCAAGTGATATACAAAGATATACTATATATGCATAAAATGATGCGGATATATATATAAAAAATAATATATTTGCATAATATTATGCGGATATATATAAAATTTTATATATGCATAATGTGATGCTGAATATATATTTGGTATATATATATAAATATTTTGGCAAGTTGTTTTTGCGGCAACATATATATATATATATTCTTGATATATCTGTCAAACCCTAGTTTTCTAGTTTTAGCAATTGAGAATTGATTTTCTTTTGCTAGAGAGAAAAAATAAAATCCTTCCCTAAGACTAGTGAAAGAATTCAGCCAAGAGAGATTGAGAGAAGAGATTGTTCTTGTTTCGATAGTGCACTACTAGCCTTTACATCAAAAGGTTTTGTGCACAATTTCGAATAAGGTTCATGCGAGTTTCAATCTAACGATTGTAAATTCAAAAGTGACCGGGACATTTTTAGCAATCTTTTGGAGTTTATTGTGACTAACAGAAATCAAAAAAGTTTTGTTATCCATTCTCAGGTACACAATTCAAATTGAAGGGAGACCACGCTCCTAGGTGATTCACGTTCGTGATCGGATTGGAAGATCTTGCGGATTACCATCAACGCAACGTCAATCGAATCATGCGACAAAGGTATGATATCTTTTGTTGTATATGCTTAATTAATTAAAGGGTTAAGGTTCAAATATGGAAAAATTTTAAACCATACTAAACTTCTTTTTTAGTCTTGCTTCCACTGCGTGCAAACGTTTTTCTCTACATACGCGCCTTTGATAGTGATTCTAAGCTCTTGCTTGTAAACTACCCAAGGTAAATACAAGACTTAACTCTCAAAAGAAGAGAAATGCAACCTAATGTGATTATGATTAATATTCAAAGTGCATAAATGCAAGGTCAAACATTTAAGCTTATCTATCCATGGAAGAACATGTCAAACATTCCTAGATATCATGTTGCTATATGACATGCATGCAAATTAGCTATATGAGCAAATAAAACCCTAGATGCAATAGCTATCACAAACAAAGCTTAACACACAACACACAAATCTCCACATATAGATAAAAATCTAATATTGATACAAATCAAGTCATAAATGTGATATCTTGTAAAGCAAGAACATAAGAATAGATGAAGATGATGTTCTACATACAAGTCATGTGTGTTTAAAGAAAACCCATGAAGAAGACACCTAGATGATGCTAGATGATTTTCGAAACAAGAATGGATGATGGATATTTGAGTTTTGGTTGATAAAAATCAAGTCTTGGTAACTTTTCTAGCAAGACACTCTCAAGCTTTCAAGAAACTCAAATTATAAGCTCTAGGTCTACCAAGGAGAGAAAGAGACATATATATATATATAAGGACCTAAAGGAAATGTCATTGTTTTGAACTTGAACAACTAAACTCCTTCAAAACCACAGTGCATGCCATGGTATGGACAAGGTGTCTGCATCATGGTACACACAGCTTGTGGGCTCTGGAATGTGTCGCGGTTGAGACTGTTGCAGAGGTAAGGTGCACTAGCCGCGGCATACATGGCGAAAAACATCAAAGGCTGCACCTGATATGAATCGCGGTATAGGCAAGGAAACAGGCAGCGGTACCCAAGGTGGTACGAACTGTGGAAAAGGGAAAAAATCTCTTTTCAAATTCGCAAAGCACACCTAATTTATATGCATATTTTGCAAGTGTGAAGTGAGTAAAAAACATGCATACGCATCAAACATAAAACACACAAGAATATTCAAGATATGAAAATGCATGAGATGTGTGTGTGTGAAATTCCTTTAATGCAATGGTGTTTTATACCTAGGGGTGAATAGGTATAGTTCCAAATTCTTTCAATATTAAAAAAAATAAATAAATTGGAATATAAGAATCAAATGAATACTAGAAATGATATAACAATTGTATAGAAAGAATCAATGCATGTAAATCATCAATATACAAGATAATCAATACCAGTAAAATATGGAAGATAACAAAAACTTAAAGCAAAAATTGAGACACAAAGTTTTTACGTGGTAAAACCTCAAAGAGGAAACATCCACGGGTTGATACCACAACCACCGGCAAAACAAATCTACCTTACGAAAATGACATACACACTCAAAGCTATCAACACTATGATATCCACTTCAAGCTATCACCTCCTAATCAACCCTCAGGCTGATGTTCACTAAGCCTACTCTCTATCCAATATGTGTCCTACACCTCTAGAGAGCAACTCCCTATCCAAGACTATCAAGCCTCTAGGAAGATTTCCTTTGCTTATCAATCTAGATCAAAGTGATCCTTGTTAAGCTTCCTAGCTCAACTATCCGAAGTATGAAAACTCCTTGCTAAGACTTTTGTTTGGCTATCCAGAACTCATTCCTAGCCAAGACTTCTTGCTCAATACAAAGCTTTACTCACTTTGCAAGAGACTTCAACCTATCACAATGAAATGATCTAAGTGATGCAAATGATGCAAATCACAAACAAATAAAGCTAGATGATCAATCAAGCTCTATGAACATGCTTAGAGAGTTTCTAGAATATCCTATCAACACACAATCATAAAATCGATCTAGAAATCAAAGCATATGAATCAAACAAGAACTAGACTATAGAATATCACAATCAAAGTAATCTAGCTCTTAGAACATGTAACTAAACCTAGAAATCAACAATCAAGCTCAAGATCACAATGTATTTCTAGAATCAAGTTCAAGTTATTCAAGTTTATCAAAAATATGTTTATATGAAATCACAAAAGATAAACTCAAAAATCAATCAATCATATAACCCTAGCATGTGAATTAACATCATTCATATTACTTTTCATCAATCAAATAAGAAGATTAAAGAGATGATCAACAATGAAAGTAAGAAGAAGATGAATCACTTACAAACATAAATCTTGGATTGAGATTGGATCACAATAGAAAATCATGAAATCAAATGGATGTGAAAATGCTTGGGGTTTGTAGCTCTCATCAAGACCAACAATTTTGGCTTTTGAATCAAGTGATTCGGAGTTGAAATGAGAAAGATATGATTGAATTAAGATACTAAAAGCATAGAGAAAAATTCTGCACACTCTTTTGCTTTTCAATTTTTCCAAGTTATGTTTGGAGGGAAGGAAAATTATATTTAAAAGAGAGAGAGAGGGAAAGCAACCAACAAATAAAGGATGGCCACATCATCTCCACATTTGGGGTGTGTGTGCCACACATGGGTAGAGAGATGTTCTGCCCGTGTGGCACACGTGGCCTCCCAAGCATGGCCTTTGGCCCTGCAAGCTTCTCTTGCTCTTTGTACGCGTTCTTCGGCCGTATCCAGGCCTCCGAACTCCGATTTCAAATCTATTTTTTGGATTATGAATCATGGCTCCCTCACACATAACGATGACTATCAAACTTTGACAAAAGGTTGATAATTCATCTCAAAAAACGACTATGAAGACAACTCAACGAATGAGAATGCAAAGTAACATAACTATGTCGAAGGGACTCAAAACTTTATGAATGATTAACTAAAACGACAAGAACTTAGTAAGGAATCATATAAGATCATGTTCAAGTCTAAAACATAAGAAACATAAAAAAAATAACACTATGCAACACAAGCATGCCATATCGAAGCGATAGTGAGAAAACATGCAATTCTACAAGATTGTCAACAATGAGATAAATGCATATGCATACTAAATGTGTGTGAAAGTGTTATACCAAATATTTGAACTACGATGCAGGGACACACATGTATGAATTGTGTGTGTACGTGCTTATGCCTTGCAAAAGGAAGAAGAATCTTGATACCTTAGCATCCAAGTATGTGATGTTCCCCTTAAAGACAAAATTTGCACAAGATGTTGTTTTTTCACATTTGAGGCTTATTTCTTCTAAGAATCACCTAAGCAACAACTAATACAAATATATAGATTTTTGCAATGGAATCAAGTCAATACAAATAAATGATCTTATAGTGTGTGCAATCTAAATCTCTTTAATTAAGAGTCGAAAAGTAAGCTACCTTTCTTGAAGAACTTGAAGTCCACAATGAAGTCCAATAGCATTGAGGAGAATTCTTCAATCCTAAGCTACCTTTATAATTTTGAACCCCATTTTGATTTTGTTAATGAAATAAGCCAATCAAAAAGTGAGGCATTTACAATCTCACCCTTTGGCTATTTCGTGACAAAACCACTATTCACAAATACATGAAATGGTTGCTCAACAAATTTTTCTACATTACAATAAAGCTCTTAATCTAAATCTTGAACGTCTTTATGTCAATCCCAAGCTTATAGAAAAATCCAACCTACACACAATCAACAAGAAAGATACCTTCCAAGAATAAGTGTGTGTGAGGTGCTTAAAACGAGAGCATTTGCAATTGCCTTAACAAAAATAAACCAATACAATCAAATAATGTAATCATGCAATGCGATGCAACTCCCCCTAAATGCAACATCCCAAAATGGGTTTACTCTCTCTCAACTCAACTCCCCTTAAATGTGATACCAAAGAAAGCACTATTTCTCACAACCTTACTCCCATTTTTTTGTCATGAGATAGGTAAAGGGAATCTCCCATAATAGGTAAGTATTAGCAAGGAGAGCTTATAGCACAAACACATATGCATAATCATATAAGAAACTTTATGCAACTCAATTAAGTAAGAGAGATTCAAGGAGTTTTATTTTAAGAAAATGTGTGACAAAGATGCTTTCTATGCAAGATATGTTGCATTCAAGTCCAAAACAATGGTATTTGGCAAAGTAAACAACAAAGGTTTTCAAAAGAATTCAAACAAATTTCACCATTTGTCATGAATTAAAGTAAGGATATAGTTTAAGGAGCAACTATATGCAATTTTATAAGCAAAATAGGGCATGAGAGACTTTTGCACCCTATACGATTTTTCTAGGTAAGATACCCATATGATAGTAGCCTTGTTCAACTAATAAAGAAAGATAGACTTTGAATTTTAAGATCCTTATTTATTGGAGTCTCATTATTGCTTTGCACACATATTTGCATTCAAAATTTAAGCAATCAACATTTCATACTTTTCATCTTAAGCATGTCATTAGAAGAAAATCATCATGTCATGGAGATCAATTATAGGTCATTCAAAAAGTACTCTCAAATAAAATCTCCTAGTCCAAAAATGCATGTTTGAGCATAAATATGACATGGATCACAAGAAAAGCAATGTAGCACACTTATTAAGAAAAAGACATATAAGCATGTACAACCAATAATCTCAAGCAATTAAGAAAGAGGCATAAAATTTATCAATGTAGCACAATGCATGATTATGCAACTTTTCTCTCTTTGCTTGAGCTCCCCATATGGGGTCAAGACATACCATTTTAACCCAAGTGATAAATCCCAATAGACTTACTAAGGTTCCTAAATCTAAGAGTGTCTAAGGGTTGTACTCAGGAATTTGAGCACTTTGTCGGTTATAGATTCGTGATGGCTTATCATATGGTCACCTCTATTTGTTTGAATCGTCTCATCGTTCGTCCAACTTTCTATCTATACGCTGATTACGCTTGTAATCCTTCAACAGTTGAGTTGGAGGATGGTAGTTTTTCTCATCCTCTTCCCATTTAATATGAGCCCAAGCCTTAGCCATCACGTCTTCCATCGTTTGAAATGGGTACTTGGACATCTTCTTGTACAAGTCCGAGTCGTATTGTAGCCATTTCCTGAAAGCAGAAATAGCAGTAGTATGATTACAACTAGGGATCAATACCTTTTCTTTATTGAATTGTCCTACGTAATCACGTAGTCGCTCTCCTCTTCGCTGGGTAACGGTGTAAAGGTCATCTAATTTCTTCTCCAATTTCCTACTACTTGTGAATTATTCGACAAAAGTGTCAGTCAATTGGGCAAATGAACTGATCGAGAGGTTTGGTAGATTGTTTTACCACCGGAGCGCTAGACCAGTGAAGCTCAAACTGAACCCTTTACACATGCACGCCTCCCTCTGATCTCTAAGAATCGCTACTATAAACATATGCTATTCATATTGGGCGATGTGGTCGTTTGATCATTCGTTCTGTTGTATTGCTTCATGTTTGGGAAATTGAACTTCTTTGGCATCTCTATCAGTGTGATTTCGTCCACGAAAGAAGAGTCAGTGAAGTTGTTTTGCTGCATTTCGCTTGATAGGAGCATGCATTTCTTGGATCCTTTGGACCATTGCCTCAATTTTCGTAAACCTATGTACAACCTCAGGATCAGAAAAGATGAGACTTGATTATACCGTTTCATTGTTTGCGATGTATCGCTGGTTCAAATCCCTTTGCATTCCAAATAGGGTCGATGAATTGGCTGGAGTGGCATTTACATCCATCACAAGTAGTGGTTATTTGAGATCGGGGAGTGGATCTATCTGCACCCTTGCAGATCGATTCTCCTACCATCTCGTGCTTTGTTTTGGATCTTTGGTTAGCTAACACGACTAATTTTTATCGATTGGCATTTGTTCTGGTGTAGGTTACATATTGTTGGATAGCAGATTGAGCTTTCCCTATAACTACAGGTTCTTAGCTCAAACTTCTTCATTCTTTTTTTTGAGGCGCTACAATTGAGTTCCATTTTCTGTCATTTGAGCTGCGAGTCGTGCCTCGATATTTACAGAGTCAGTCATCATCATTGATCAAAACTAAGATGTGTCTATAGTCGATAGGATCTACAATTAATTTGAATCGTAGAGGTTGGCACCGATAGCTTGTATAACAAGGGAAAAAGTGGAGTGGTGTTGGACCACTGGAGGGAGTGTTCCCTTCGGGGGGACTCTCTAACGCTTAAGTCAGTATATCATGCAATAAGTGTAGTGAAACATAAGAGTTTAGGGTGACAAACCGTAGAGCTCGATATATCGGATCAAGCTATTTGTTGATATGTTTGGATTGTTGCTAGGTATTGAATGATCTGATGTGTCAATGTACATGAGGATGGGTTCCTAGACTTGATGTAGGTTGACCAGTGATTAGATCAATGTTGTGTATCGATGACTTTGATGGATCGATGCCCAGGGGGTTCCTTGACTCGACGTGGGTTGATCGAGTGTTGAGTCGATCGACTTCTGAGATTGACTAGGTCGATCTCTATTAGATCATAGATTTACAATAAATGAAAGGAGAGAATTACAAAGCTAAGTTGAGAGAGCTTTTGCATATATGTTATGAGAAAATGAGAAAATTAGGACCCCTTTCTCTAAGAAAGGTTCTAGTATTTATAGTGAAGCCTTAAGTCTTCACCACCCATGTCCTTTAAGAGAGCGTTGATCTCGGGCCCTAAATTGCCTGTTTCTATTTATTCAAATCCGACATTAAGGGCCTTGTCAGGTGTTGGAATTTGCCTAACGCCTGTCATGATTGCATTTACTTAAGGTGCTTTTGACCACATGTTTGGTTTGACTAGATACCTTGATGGGTCAAGCCAAGTTCTAGGATTTTTTGTGTTGCCTGAATGGGTTTGAGACGTTTTTATCCTTTATTTGGTTGAGGGCTTGAGTATTGGCTGAGGTTTTGTATTTTGACCACTACAATGCATTGCTTAATAAAGACCTCAAAATTGGTGATTGATGATGTGTCTTGCAATGAAGAAAATATGATATATTTTTTATGTGATTATTTCACTTTGCACACAAATGCTTGGATATATATCTTCTTATCATAACAATAGGGTCTAAATTGGTTTAACTTCAGTTGGAAATCCTATTGATTGTTGCTTTGATTGATTTTCATGCATGAGCCTAATAGTGCTTATATTACATGCTAAGCAACTTCCACACACACACACACACACACACACACACACACATTTATTTTCTAAATAAAATCTCTTTGAATCTCTCTCATTCTTTTAAGCCGCATAAAGTCTGCCTATATGATTATGCATTTTGGCTTGCTTGTAGCTCTGTTTCTTGAGTCAACCCATTGTGGGGAACTCTTTTGCCTATCTCATGACAAAAAGAGGGAGAAGTCTTGAGATTTAGGAGAAGTTGAGATTTAGAAGAGAAGAATTTGCTATACTTGAGAGAGAGTAATCCTTTTAGGGGGAGCATTGCACATGCATTACTTTGTATTGCTTTGTTGTTATTGAGTGCAAATGCTTTTTTTTGTTTGATCATTTCACATGCACTTGTGTCTTGGAAAATGTATTTGCTATTGTCTTGCAGGTATGATATTCTACAAATAGATTGAAGAGTTGAAGAGTTGAAGATTTAGAATCTTAGGTATCTCATTGTAATGTAGAATGAACTTGTTGACTGATCAAACCAAAAAGTACATGATTTTGGCCCTCATTCCCGACTTTTTTAGCTTGATCTCGAGTTAATTCCCGTAATTTAACAGTTTGAATCAAGTGTTTACAAGTATATTAATGCCACAAGGGCATTTGTGAGATGAAAGAATTAAGGTGAAAAAAGTACCAAAAGGAGAAAAAGGGAAATAGAATACAGAGGATTGTTGTGGCCATGTCGCTTGAAACCAACAGCGACCCAACTTCCAGATATGTTGCGGTTTATGTGTCGTTATGATCGAACCAAAATTGTTATGATTTTGGTCCTCAATTCCATATCCTTTAGCTTGTTTTTTAGTGTATTTTGGTGTCTAATGGCTCGTTTCTAGTCAATTACAGGCATTTAGTGCATTTTGGGCAAGATGTGAGATTTGGCGGCAAAAGGGGCTGAAATTGTAAAAAGTGTGTGCAGATCACCCAACTTCAAAGAGGTTGATGAGCCATCCCAAAAAAACCCTTGACCATAGCAAATTACTATTTAGTCCAACAAAGGGTGGCATTATGTAATTTACACACCCAATCAGATGAGCACAGCGAGGAGGTCGCAATTTGTTTCAAATGGCGACGCAATTGGAGACACTGGGGTGACGCAATCAGGTGTCAAAAACACTCCCTGTTGCCATGGCGACATCGAAAGACGAATGGCAACAATGATGTCGCTGTGTGGTCGCCATTTGGACGTGGGGCGACAGTGTGGAGCGACGGCCATGGAGTTGTGGCTTGGATTCTAGCTGACGGAGAAGCTGAGAAGTGGTTGATCATGCTCATGTCATCACCGCTGTTCAATTGGGTTGAAAAACGGTCGACGATAGCTCGGTTTCCGGTGACATTAGGCGGTTGCTAGGCTAGGGTTTGGAAGCCATCAATGGCTGCTGCACGTATGAGGAAGAAGAAGGTGAATAGGAGTTTGGGGTGCATTTAGCGAGGAACAGGGGTGCGTGTTGCCTGCTATTCTTTTGCCTTGAGTGGGGTGCATTTAGTAAGAGGAAAGGGTGCGTTTAGAAGCATCTTCTTTGTCTCATAAGGGCGGCAATTAGAACAAGCCTGGGGCGTATTTAGAAGCCCAAGCCCATACATCAAAACGCACATGGCGCGATTGCCTGCGTTGCGTGGCAAATTACACAATGCTCCACTGTTCTCTTCAAATATTACCATATCTTCAATCTTCCCTTATATTTTACACTTTTACCTCCAACTGACCAAAATTACTCCAATGCCCCTGAACTTCAAAAATACCTGAAAACACTTAATTTACAAAATTAAATCACGGGATAATGTCCAAGAATCAAGCAAAAAGATAAGAAAGTGAGGGCTAAAATCATACCAATTTTGGTTCGATCAGAGACATATCTCTCTCTTTAGATCAAATCACGTTTCAGTTTACATATTTACGGAAATTCCCAGAAGTCTTCTTTCTAGCACTTTTTACGAATTATGATTCCAAGTTTTCTAGAGAATGTTATGCCCATTTTAATAACAGCTATGCATTCCCTGTTGCCACGGCGATGCCATGGTGACACCACCGCGAACTGCACTTTCCAGAGTAGCGAAATGGACGTTTTCAAGCCATTTTTTAGAGGTATTCTTATTCTTTCATGCCTATTTCTAACCCTAGCCTTCACAACATATAAATACACAATTTTTTATAGAGAATTGGCATCTTCTTGACAATCAAGAAACCTCTTTTCTCCACCATTCTCCTTTCCAATAAAAACCTAGATTACTCCACCTAAATCATTCCTCTCTTTCCATCTTCTCCACCCATTTCATTTGTCACTTTCCATTTGTCTCCACCTTAGATAGTGCATTAAAGAAGCCATGTATGAATTGCTCATAGTCCATTAGCTACTCTATCATTTCCCTAGAATTCCTATTAATTGTTTAATCCATTTTCTTATCTAGGTTGTGATATTGGATTCCTATCTCCATTCATATTCTCTTTAATTTCTTGTCATTTACTTTACATGCATTGTTTGGTGGTTTCTCAAACCACACACTATCCATCTAACCATAATTTACTTTATTGCACACTAGTTAGACTAACTTAGATTAGATAGCAAATCGATTAATCTAACTTAATCCCTATGGAACGATCCTAAGCTTACCGCTTTACTAGTTTTCAAAATTTAAAGCATATTACATAAGAATTCATTTATAAACAACTTTGATAATTCACAATTTGGTAATGACATAAAAAGCGAGTCATCACGTTACAAAGACATTTTTAATTCAGTAAACAATCAGGTCTAAATGTCTCTGCCTCTTTGTCATTGGCTTTCCAACCACGATAGCACTTGAAGAAACAAGATCTAAAATGTCACTACTTCAATGTCACTACCTTGGCAACCACAACAATGATCGAAGAAACCAGATCCAAATGTCGCCACCAATATGTCACTGCTTGTCAACCGCGACAACCAGATCGAAAGCCGTATAACTGTCTGTCGTGGTCACATTCGTTGGGTCCAAACCACATCAGCAAATCTGGCGATTGCAAGACATCATCTTGGGACCTTATAAATACCATTCTCTTTCACTTTCATGGAGAGCTTTTTCTAGAGATTTTTAGACGAAAATACAGATAAAAAACATAGAGAGCTTCCATCCATTTCTCCTAATCTCATCTTTATCCATTTCTAATCTCAAACTACCTTTTCTATCCAAACACTCAACAATACACATCTAGATTACTTCCCCATAACCATTCCTCTTTACCTATTCTCTACACATCCTCCCTTTGTCACTTTCCATTTGACATCCATCTCACTACACATTCTCATCCACCATTCCTTGCATCAAGATTCATCAAGGAGCAAGAAGGGATCAAGCTTAAAGTAGGAGGCTCATGGGTGATTTCTTTATCTTATACCTCTTCTCTTTGATTTTAATCATGTGTAACTAAATCCCTCTCTAGGGGATTGATTTGAGAAACCTTTGGATTTTAGGTATTGTATTAGCTATCAATAATATGTTCTCCTATTATGTTTTATTCACTTTATAATTAGATCTTATACTTTATTTAATTGATTGAGAATATCATTTGTTGATTGCAATATTGGTAGGAATATTTGTGATAAAATCGATTGAGAATTGACACCTTTAATTGGTTATAGCTCTTAGTGAATAAGATAGGTTAGTTGGTGGATATATCAACCCCAATTGCCTAGATCTTTGATTGTAATTAACCGATCTCACCATTATCCCCTCTCCCTAAATATCATGGGTGAGGAATTTTGCTAGGAAATGGTTTGGTTTTGTTTCTACGGCCAAACCACACTTACGAATACAATCGGTCCTTAATAGTGAGAACGATTCATTAATGAAGCCATTTATGCATTGCCTGATATTCATTGGTGACTTTATCAATTCCTTAGTTTCTCTTTAATTGATTAATCCATATTTCTTATCTAGATAGTTGAGTATTCTATTTTTCATAACATCAATATTTTGGATCTCATGTTATCTAGTTATCTTATGTTTATTTGTTGGTTTCCTAAACCAATCACTATCAATTTCAATATATGAGTTACATTTATGCATTTAGATTAGATTAACTAAGATTAGTTAATCACTTCAATTTTTACTACCATTCCCTGTGGACAAATCCCTTGCTTACCATTTTACAAATTTCATATTTTAAGTGTGTTGCAAGTGGTAAAAAATATAGTTTCAAAACCAAATATAAAACATCTTTTTGTTGAGTGTAAAACGTCATCTTCATTGACATAAGCTTATTTTTTTTATTTGTGAGGAAATTTTGTGAGTAGTGGTTTTTTCATGAAATAACCAAAGTGGATGATTGTAAGAAACTCTATTTTATGGTTGGCTTATTTCATGACAAACCACAATGGGGATGTTTTTGTAATGGGTAGCATAGGTTCTCCAAGTGTGGATTCTCGAAGAAAAGCTTCTGGACATCTCATGAGCTTCAAGAGATAGTTTACATGACTTTAACTCTTGAAGAGATTAGGTGCACACACACACTTACATGCATTTGTATTGACATGCATTTGTACCTTATTGCTTATGTGTATAGTCTTCTCACAATCACGCTTGCACTTCATTCTTAGACTCAAGTGTGGTATGTGTGGTGTAATTCATTTCCCGATGATTGATCGGAAACGTCTGCACATGCATGATGGTGTACTTGTCTTAGCGCGATGGTTAAATACTTGAGAAAGTCCCATTCTTCTCTTGGATAGATCTTATGTCACATGGTCTTATACCATGAGTTTGGCAATCGTGTTGTTGTCCGAATTTGACCTTTGGTCATCTATACCTTTCCAACAGTATATCATACAATAAGTTTCAATGTTGTTTGGTCATGTTTTGAGTCACTTGAAAATCAAGCTAAGTTTGTTGTGGCAAATTGATACTGAAAAATAGCGGGCAATGCACGTTATTTGGTACTTGCATTTCACTCTAGTTTTCTCTATGGAAAAATGCTACTAATGAATTGTGGGTAGTGCATGCTTTTTGGCACCTGCATTTCACTCCAGTTTTCTCTATGGCAAAATGCAACTAATGAATAAAAAACGAGCTGTTTGGGATGGACTATATATACATATATCTCTTTTTCTCTTCTCTTGAGCCACCATCTCACAAATTAGAAACCCTAGAGAGAGAATCGAGTTTTGTTAGAGAGAGAAAGCTTCCAATATTTGATTTTAACTCTCCATCCCTCAAAACCCATCATCTTCATGCATCATTAAGCATCTTCCAAGCATGGGTCTTCATCATTAAGTGACTTGGTAAGTTGAACAAACATTTCGTCTCAATTTATTGTTCAATCTTTCCACGTTAAGTTTTGATTGCATAATAGTTGCAAAACTCATATCTTGAATGCTAATATTTATGAGTTATAACATGATTGTGATTTGTTTGTGATAGCTTGCATGATTAGGTTGATTTTACCTAAATAGCTAAGCCTTGAATATTCCTATAGATTAGTTGATGACTATATTGATAGATTTATGTTTATTTATCTAGTCAAGCTCTCTTGATTGTTCATGGTTGTTTGATTGACAATTAGGTTGTCAGAATTCTCTATACATCTAATTGAGACCTCATGTATACATTGCTTGATAGCTAGGATTGTATGTTATTTATGTCATCTAGCTAGGTCTTTATGTTTTACATTTAGACATTGATAAGTAGGATTTATTGCTTATATCCTTAAATTCCTCGTTAAGCATTTTTGTTTTGTCTAGCACATCATTGCATTTGAATATAAATACATATTCACTTAGACTTTAATTCTCTTCAATGAGTCAGAGTCATATGGCTACATATGGTAGTTGCATAAGCATGTGAAGTCTTATAACCAAGGGTTGGTTGGCGAGCAATTGTTAAGGCTCATTATTAAAGGCTTGCGGGTATGATAGATTGTGTTACAAACCATGAAGTATGACTAGGTTGTCAACTTAGGTTGTAAATAATTATTTAAGTAGTAGAGTTCTGTGACTAAGTGGCTAACGAGGCTAGTCCCGTGGGTTTTTCTTGTTGAGGGTTTCTCACGCAAAAATCAAGTATCCATTAATTCCGCACTTTACATTTGATTTTAATTGTTTGTTTGTTTGGGTTGTGATAAATATTGACTAATCAAAAAGTTTATAAGTAATCGATTAACAACTCATTCAAATCCCAAGTTATATTAGACACATTTTGTGTATTTTCACTAATGTTAGTTTGAGGATGTACACAGATGAAATACAAAAATCTTGTAATCCTTAAACATTAAAACAAAATTTGCTTTCTGCTTGGAATTTACAACATTTTCAATCAATGTTCAAACAGAAATTGGTATTTAATTACTCCCAATAGTGCCAAAAAAACCCTACCTAAAACCTAATTATAACCATTGATTCCAGCTGAAGCTTTTTTCTCCCTCCAGAGTCCAGATAGCTTGCATTTCATCGGTCCTGATCCATTGAGTAAATGTTGAGGAGCTGAAGCGACGTGAGCAAATTCAAGGAGACCAGTACATGCAATCATTGCTCCGTTGTCAACGCAATACCGGTCATCAGTTGCAAACGCTCAGAGCACATTGTTCTCATCATCTCTTGCAATCACTCGTTACAGCCCACACCTCCAACAATAGGAACATCATTTTTTGTCACAATGTGCCATTGCCTGTTCTATAATCTACTCAAGCATTGCAAACAGTGTCCTGAATATCGTATGGTGTTAAATAAAAAGCTGATTCAATATGTAATACATAGTTTCATTCATTTATAAATTTATATATGACAATGGTTCTATATTTTGAGGCAGGGCGATAAAGCTGTAGATAAGGCTGCAGTAAAAGATGGAAGGATAAAAAAATGCAATTTACCTGCAGGAGTGCACTCATTATTGTTGAGCTTCTCTACAGCAGTGGCTTCAATATCCCACTAAAAGATACATCCATTCCTTTGACAACTTAAGGAAGGTCTATAAACTTTTCCCCTTTCTTTCCACATGCAAGTAGGGTTATCACATGCAATTCTCATTAAGTTGTTTATCAGCCCATTCTCCCAACTGCACATACCCATGTTTTCTACAACTGTCGAAGATTTTCCTCAGCATTGGAACAGTGGGATCCACTGGCATCCTCTTCACGAAATTCTCAAGCTCTTTCATGCATCCATACCGACTGTATAACTCAATCATACATTCATAGTGCTCTAATCGAGGTATGATACAGTACTTATTACTCATCGAATCAAAATATTGGGTACCCAACTTCACGAGACCTTCACATATACAAGCAAGCAAAATTCCTTGAAAAGTAACATCATCTGGCTTAATTCCTTCCTTCTCCATCAAACTAAACAAATCAAGTACTTCTCTACCCCTTCCATTGTGACAACATCCAAAAAATATAGAGTTCCAAAGAACCACATCATGGGAAGATGCCTTCTTAAAAATTCGCATAGCATACTCAAGCCAGCGACATTTAGAGTACATGTTAACCAAAGCACCTTTGGTTACAACATCTATCTCAAAACCATTTCTAATCATGAAGCCATGAATCTGTTTGCCTTGGTCTATGTCAAAAATGTTTGCACAAGCCGTCAGAAGGATTCCAAATGTAAATTCACTAGGCGTTGTCTCCCATTTCATCTCAGAGAAAAATGTCATAACTTGCTCATTTTGACCACGACTGGCATAACTAGTCAACAAAGCATTCCAAGATACAATATCTCGCCACTGACTCATTATGTAAAACCAAACTCTGGCACTTCGGATGTTCCCACATTTACAGTACATGTCAAGAAGGGCATTGCTAACAAAGATATCGGATGAGAAACCATGTCGATAGATAAACCCATGAACTTGTTTCCCCAAATAAACGTCTGAAAGACCGGTACAAACATTTAAAAGCAACCCAAGAGTGACATGGTCAATGTCTTTGGTTGTTCTTCGCATTAGAACGGCAAAATCATAGGCCTCTTCCCAAAGAAGGGAACAAGTATACCCTGCCAACATTGCATTCCATGAGATGATATTTCTTTCAGGCATCTCATTGAAGAGCTCATGAGCCTCACCAATTCTCCCACTCTTTGCATAACCAAACACTATGCAAGTCCAAGAAATTAAATCTCTGTTTCCAGGCTGGTCAAAAATCTTGCGAGCATATTCTAATTTCCCACACTTAATATACGTATCAATGAGAGACCCTACAACTACCTCATCTCCATCAAAATTGTTCTTAATAATAATTCCATGAATCTGCATTCCTTGTTTTAATGCGGAAAAATGAGAACAAGCAATAACAGCATTAGCAAAAGTAAAATTCAATGGCCTAATATCTGCACTCAACATCTTAAAAAACATACGCACAGCCTCCTCCCCATTCCCTACCTCTAGATACCTTCGTACAATCACATTCCAAGAAACAACATTCTTATTTTGAATCTCATCAAACATTAGCCTTGCATCATTCATAACCTTGCACTTGCCATACACATCCACAAGTGAACTCTCCAAAATCACATTCCCACAAAATCCACGTTTCAGAATCAGTCCATGAATTTGCCTAGACAAATTGAGTTCCAAGTCTGCAGCGCAGGACCCCAGAACACTGGCATAAGTAATCTCATTGGCCAAAATCCCAGCTTCATTCATACTCAAAAACAATTCCAAAGCCTTTTTTGAAAACCCATTTTGAGAATAAGCAGTAAGCATTGCATTCCAGGAACCACCATCTCTGTGAGGCATTTCATCAAACAGTTCCCTGGCGTCATTCAAAAAACCACATTTTCCATAACATTCGATAGCACGATTCAAGAGGAACTGTGGTGGTTTAGTTGAGAATGAAACTAAATGAGATTCAACCTTTCGGGCCTCAACAATGGCATGATTCAAAGAACAAACAAGGAAGAGATGTGCATAAAGAGAGTAAGGAACGGGTTCTGGGGTTGCAAAGAGGATTGAAATGGCTTTTTTGAGACGGTTTTCCTTGAGATAATTACAGATACTAGTAACAAGATTATTTTGAGTTGAAAAATTGTTTAGAAAAGGCTTCATTGCAGTCTGCGGATGGACTATGGAGTTTGTTTGTTTCTATATGCTTTTAATGAATTTTCTACTCCAACTCCAAGAGGACCAAGAGGGAGACACATACACTTGACTTTCTCATTTGGCCACAAATTCCAAGGCCCATTAATATTGACACCAATAAAACTTACTAGTACACCAATTTTTATAGAGTCTATTTTTGTTTACCCCTTGAAGGGGGTGAGCATTATCCCGCTTCTATAAACATGACATGTGTTAATTAGGGGTAGAGGTAAAATTGTCTAAAAAGATAAATGGTTTGGATAAATTTACCCTGCCATAGATACATATCATATTTTTGGGAGGAAGGTAATGCTCATCCTCTTGAAGGGGAGTGAGCAAAAGTGAACTCATTTTTATAAGTATACCTATGTTTAAAATTTTAAAAATAAATATTACTATAAACACAAATCCTAATGTAAATAGTACCCTCATTGAAATAAATATATTCATTTTAATATATATTATTTATAAACACTCTTAAATTATTATCACACTCAATTTTTTTAAAAAAATCATATTTTATTTTCGGAATCAAATCCTCTTTTTATGATGGTCTAATTTAATTTTCGAAGTATCTCGAATGTAGGAGCCTTATAAAAGATAATATGGAGAACCGTATATGGGGTCAAGAGATTTTCAATCTGGAATTTTAAAATAAAATAATAATAAAAAAAAAAAAAAACTTACTGATATCTACAACTATCTAAAAAAAAAAAAAAAACTTGTTGATATGTATATCTATCGTTTAAAAAAAATATTTTGTTTATTGATAGAGTTCATAACTATATATAAAAGAAAGACAAAAACAATATGATAATCACGTGATGATGAAAAAAATTGATACTTGGAATAAAATTAAAGTTTAATTACAGTTTATCATAAAAATTATGGCTTATCATATGTTAGGGTTTATCATAATTTTTTTTTAAAAAAACAAGAAATATAGTTGAAGATATAAGTATAATTAATGAGTATATATAGTATTTGATTTATTTTTATTGAAGTAATTTGTCCTTATTGGTAAAATTCTATTGGGATATTTTTGTAATTAAATTTTTTAATAAAATATGGATGTATTAATATTGGTGTCAATATCGGCACCCTTAATCAAAACCTTTTAATTTAAGTGATTTAGGAAGTCTATGAGGGAATCTTCCCTTATTTGCAATGCAATGAGTAAGAGCATCTCTAACAAGGCTCACTATATTTTCCTTATATTTAGGGAGTTTGTTGTATTTTTTACAAATAAGGAGCCATATAAGGAGTTAACAATCCAATAAGCCTCCTAAAAAATGGCTCATTATAATTTCCTTACATTGAATTTGGACCATTGAATGTGAAGGATGTTGACTTATCTTGATCACCCATTTCAATTTAGGAGTGAAAAAAATAAAAATAAAAATAATAGGGAGGAAGGCTTCTCTCCTTACATTTGGGGAGGCTTTGGCTGAAAAAAAAATTTAGAGAGTGAGATAGGGAGGCTGTTGGAGCAAATTTCGGTCCAACCTCCTTAAATATAGTTAAAGACATGGTGTTTTCCGGCCTGTTGGGGATGCTTTACTTTATTTTACATCATTATATGGTTTCATTTAATTGTGTAAAATAATAGCTTCTTAATTTATATCCATACTTGATCAAATAATGCTTGGGTACTGACCCATCAATAAGAGTGTAGCATGTAGCCTTTTTTCTTTTTCTTTTTACATTTATCTCACAAATTGAACCACGTGCTACACTCCCATTGGTGGGGTCAGTATTTTGGGTACTGACTGGTTAGTACCCAAGCATTACCACTCCGTCCAGCTAATGATTCTTGGGAATGCTGGTTCTGGGAAGCTCACAACTTCCATACCCACAAACAACACTCTTTAATTTCTCTGTTAGCTTCAAGAAGATAATTTTATATTGGATACAACTTCAACTTCATTAATTGGCACTTGGCAACTGATAAATGTTATACATTCTCTAGTTTCAAACCTTAGTACAACCCAAGAATTTTCATTCAGTCCTTTCTCCCAACTGCACATGCCTATGTTTTCTAATTTCTATTCACCTTTAGATAGATCCACTCCCCGATCTCAACAAACCATTACTGGCAACAGATGCAAACGCCACTCCAGCCAATTCGTCGACCTCGTTTGAAACACAAAGGGATTTGAACCAGCGATACACTGTAAACAATGAAATGGTAAAATCAAGTCCCATCTTTTCTGATCCTGAGGTTGTACACAGGTTTATATAAATGGGAGGCTATGATCCAAAGGATCAAAGAAGTGCCTGCTCCTATCAAGCGAAGTGTAGCGAAACAACTTTGGTGACTCTTCTTTCATGGACGAAATCACGCTGATAGAGAAGCCAAAGAAGTTCAATTTCCCAAACATGAAGCAATACTATAGAACGACCGATCCAGACGACCACATTGCCCAATACAAACAACATATATTTACAACAATGATCCCTAGAGCTCAGAGGGAGGCGTGCATCTGTAAGGGGTTCAGTTTGAGCCTCACGGGTCTAACACTCTAGTTGTAAACCAATCTACCAAACATCTCAATCAGTTCATTTGCCTAGTTGACTGACACTTTTGTTGAACAATTCACATGCAGCAAGAAATTGGAGAAGAAATCAGATGACCTCTACACCGTTACCCAGTGAAGAGAAGAGTGACTATGTGATTATGTAGGACAATTCAATAAAGAAAAGGTATCGATCCCTAATTGTTATGATACTTTTTTTATTTCTGCTTTCAGGAAAGGGCTACAATACAACTTGGACTTGTACAAGAAGCTGTCCAAGTACCCATGTCTAACGATAGAGGATGTGTTGGCTAAGGCTTGGGCTTAAATTAAATGGGAAGAGGATGAGGCAAACTACCAACCTCCAACTCAACCATAGAAAGGATTACATGTGTAATCAGTGTATAGATAGAAGGTCGGACTGAAACATATATAGGTGTGTTCTAATATTATCTGGGGGGAGGGGTGAATAGATTTTAATTCAATTATTACCAAATTTTCGCGATTAGTCAATTATACGAAAATAACCCCAAAACTAGTCAATTTAATAAATCAAGCATAATAGTGCGGAAATTAAAGATGCTTGATTTTTACGTGGAAACCCTCAGCAGGGAAAAACCACGGACTGTTATGTGCGCCACACACAAACCTCAAATCTACTAATTGCAGAGGTGTTTACAACCTAAGTTGACCTCAACCTCTCACGGTTTATAACCCACCACTACTACTTGCATGCCTTTAAAAGTGAACCTAGTCCAATTTGCTTGCGGCCTAAGCAACTTTAGCTAGAAGACTAACTTCTCAATGAAGAGATAATATAACCTATGTGAATATGCAAAGTGTTAGGTTTTTGGTTTGTCTTGGCATATATTCCATATCAAAATGATATTTTTCTTGTATTTGATTAGTGGTCTTAGGTTGATGATTTGAAGCTTCAAAGAAAGATGTGGCCACAACATCATGCAAGAAGATGTCTTCGAAGAGGAATGTGCTACATTGCATATCAAAGGTAAAATTGACCTCATTCTTCTTCAAGGCATAGGCACACACACACAAATTATTCATATGTATCCCTGCATCATTGTGCAACATTTATATAACATATTCACATGTTTTTATATGCTCATGCATTGAACTCAAATTCTCATACATTGTAGAATTGCATGTTCTAAGACTATGTCTAGGAAACGACATACATGTGTGACAATGTGTTTATTTATTTATGTTTTATTTTTTGGGACTTGAACATGATCTCTTATGATTCCTTATTAAGTCCCGGTCATTTCGGTTACTCATTCATTTGGTTCCGAGTCTAAACGATGTAGCTACGCTACTTTTTGTTCTCATTCGTTGAGTTGTTTTCATCGTCGTATTCCAAGATGAATTCTCAACCTTTTGTCTAAGTGTCATAGTCATCATTATGCATTAACGAGTCATGATTCGTAATCTGAAGATGGATTCAAAATAGGAGTCCTCAACCTTTTGTCTAAGGTTCATAGTCATCGTTGTGCGTGAGGGAGTCACGATTCGTAATCTGAAAACTGATCAACCTTTTGTCTAAGTTTCATAGTCATCGATGTGCATGAGGGAGTCATAATTTTTAATCCAAAGACGGATTTGAAATCAGAGTTCAGAGGTCCGGATACGGCCGAAGAACACGAGCGGAGCGCGGGAGGAGCAAGTGAGGCCAAAGGCCAAGCTTGGAGTGCCACGTGTAGAGGCCGTGTGCCACACAGCCAGAGCACCTCTCTATCCACGTGTGGCACACGCACACCACGGGGTGATGACATGGAAGCTCCTGATGGGCTCACGTCTTCCCTCTCTCTCTTTCTTTTAAATATTCCCATTTCCTTCCCATTCTTTCTAAGAAGAAAAAATTAGAATTTTCACATCAGATATTTTCTCTCAACTTTTTTCACCTTCAAAACACCATAACTTTCTCATACAAAGTCGGAATTGGTTTATTCAAGTTGGAGATTGTTCATAATCGAGTTCTCTACCTTTCCAAAAGGTCTTGCATCTGGTTGATTGATTTTTCTAGTGGTTCTACATAGAAAACCGAACCAGCTCGTGATTACAAGGTAATGTTCATATCTTTGTGATTTCTTCTTTTATAACCTTCAATTTGCTTGGGGTTTCTTCTTCTATATGTATGTATATGTATGGTGAATGCTATTAAGAAAGATAGCTTCATAATCAAATCTAATCGAAAGTCTAATTAGAAACATATGTGAACTAGTTTCTTTGATTCTATGATTTTCACATGATTAAGAGTTATATTGTGATTAGTTTGATATGTAAGATTATTTGAGACTTGATTGAATCATTTTATGATTAATAATCCTAGAAATGTGCTTTGATCCTTTGATTGATAATATTTAGGATTAATGCTTGTATATGTCTTTTTAGAGACATCTATGATTTAATTGATTTATCATTATATCCTTGCTCTAAATCTTTGGCTAGAATATTCATTGAATACATTTTACATTACTAGCATTTATATGTATGTTTATAGCATCTTGAATATGTGCTTCATGATTATGATCTATTCAAGTGTTATTTGTATGAATGAAACTATGAGCTTTTGTGTTAGGTGTTTTCACATGCTCTAGGTTTAATTCATGTTTTTGCATCTAGACTTTTATTACTTGTGTTCTCATATGTTTAGGTCTAGTTGTTCCATGAAATGTCTTGATCACGTGTTCTATGTTGTATTGAATATGATTTGCATCATTTGCATCACCTAGATCATTTGCCTTGTGGAAAGGTTGAAGTCTTTTGTTAAAGTGAGTAAAGCTTTAACTTGAGCAAGAAGACTTGGCTAGGAATGAATTTTTGATAGCCAAGCAAAAGTCTTAGAAAGGAATTTGGTACTCCGGATAGTTGAGCTAGGGGAGCTTGACTAGGATCCTTGTGATCTAGATTGCTAAGCAACAAAATCTTTCTAAAGGCTTGAGAACCTTGGATAGAAAGCTGCTTCCAAGAGGTGTAGGACACATCTTGGATAGGAAGTATGCTTAGTGGTTCACCAGCCTGAGAGTGGATTAGGAGATGATAGCTTTGAAACAAATACATGTTGGTGTGTTCTAATATTTAATCTTGTGGGGGGGGGGGGGGGGGGGGGGGGGGCGGGGTTGGGAATTGATTTTAACAATTTTACCCAATTTTCGCTTTAATCCATATTACGAAGATACCCCAGTCTAGTCAATATATATAACAAGTGTAATATGTGCGGAATTTAAATAACACTTGATATTAAGGTGGATACCCTCACGGGAAAAACCACGGTCTGGTAAGTGCGCCACACTCGAACCTCGAATCCACTAAATGCATTAACGATTACAACCTGCTCTCGGTATATAATCACACACACATACCTAATCCCGGTATAAGTGAACCTAGTCCAATTACTTGTGTGACCACCTAATCCCAGTGTTCGACCTAATCCTAGTCTATCACACAAGACTTCAATTGCTTGCGATCTAACCAACTTAATCTCGGAAACTACACACAAGGCTTACTTCTCAATGAAGAGATAAAATCCCTAAGTGAATATATGATGATATTCAAGAAGCATACAAAGCAAGGGAACCTTAGATGCTTATCTAGGATGATTGGATGACAACAAATGCAATCCTATATATTAATAGCTAAATGACATGTCATAAAGCTTAGCAAATCATAGATTAAATAACCTAGATGCTGCTATCAAAATACAACACTCAATCATGTCAACACAACAATCTCTATTTTGTATCTAGAATATATTCTAAGAGCATACAAATAATATAAGAGATTTCTTTGATAAATAAAACACTAAACTTAGATGATATTAGTGAAGAACACACCAAAGGATGTGTGTTGAGCAAAGCCCATGCAAGCAAGCATCCTAACTATGCTAGAAAATGCTAGATGATATTTAGATGCATATGAGAATGGTTTTGAGTGTATAAAAATGAGTTCTTGATTGATTTTCTCTCAAGTATCTCTCTTTGAAGTTTAGGGTTCTTAGAGTTAGAGAACTACTTGTTAGAGAATGAGAAAGTTGTATATTTATAGGCATCAAGAACAGGGCATGTGAAAAGACAAGTTTACCCCTTAAAACGCACGATTGGCTGTTTCATTCGGTATCCAGGCCACCTATCATAATTGTAGAATTGGTTCCGAGAGAAATAGGGGAGCAAAGGCGGTTTTATTCAGCGGTTTCGTAACCACCGATCTAATCGCAGAATCAAACCCGAGATATTAAATGCATCAGGTCTGATCGGCGGTTTCGAATCGGCGATTGAGGCTACCGATCATAACCGCCGATTCAACAAAAGTGGTGAAACCAAGGAGAAGCCAATGACATTCTCCGTGGGCGGTCTTCGCGCACAACCAAGCACAATATCGTGCAAGCGTGGACGTTTTCGAACATATTCGGAAAACGAATTACAAGACACATAAACACACAACAAGATATAACAATCAAAGTGCTAGTGTGAAATGTGACATGTGAAGAGTATGCATACAAAACCAAGTATGCTAAGTGTGTGTGTGCTTCTACGTCTATTCAAAGACAATTAAGCACTAGAAATATACCTTTGGAGTGCTTGTCACCTTGAGGTCTTGAAAATGACCTTTGAGCTTGATCTTCAATCACCTAAGCTACCCTTACAATTCAAACCCCAATATGTGGTTTGTAACGAGAATCCTTACAATCTCCCCCTTTGGCTATTTCGTGACAAAACCACCACTCACATTGATCCTTACAACAAAATTGAAGCTACGGGATATTATACATTACAAAGAGATAAGAAAATACAACTTCAAGTCTTCAATCTGTTGTAGAATTACCATACCTTCAAAACAATTATATTACACTTCCAAAGCAAGTGTATGTGAGATGATCAAGTGAAAGTAAAACAAGCATTTGCATATTAAGAAATTTAAGCACAACATCATGCAATGTATGTAAATGCAATGCTCCCCCTCAACGGGTTACTCCCCCTCAATATGTACTCTCCCCAATAAGCACAATAGCTACTACAATTTAGCATCTCCCCTTACCACATTCTACTCCCCCTTTTTGTCATGATATAGGCAAAGAAGTATTCCCCAACAAGGTCACTTATAGCAAAGAGAGATAGTAGCATACAAGATATTTGCATAATCATATAAGCCACTTTATGCTACTCAATTAATTGGAGAGAAACAAGGAGATTTATCTTGATTAAAATGTGTGAATTAAAAATGCTTTGCATACAAGACATGTAGCATTCAAGTCCAAAATACAATGGTATTTGGCAAAGTAAATGACAAAGGTTTCTAATAAGAATTCAAACCAATTTCACCATTGTCATGAGAGAAGCAAAGATGTAGAGATTTTATTGTTTTTCAATTTAAGAAACACTATATCCAACTTTATAAGCGAAACATGGCATGAGCGACTTTGCTCCTTATTTGATTTTTTCGGGAATGAAACCCGTATGATAGTAACCATGTTCAACACATAAAGAAAGAGAGACATTTTGGATTGTAAAATCCTTTCAATGGATACAAGATCCTTTTTCATTTGAGTCTAATAAGCTTTTTCACACAAGTTTTGCACTTAAGAAATTGCAATCATTAATTCATGCTTTTTCAATTTAGCATGTTATAAAAAAATCATCATGTCATGGAGATAACAAAAGGTCATTCAAATCATACTTCCTATGTACATCTCCTAGTCCAAAAATGCATGTTTTAACGTAAATATGACATGGATTGTAAACAAGCATTGATCACACTTATTGAATTGAAAAACATATATACATATGTGCAACCAAGCTTACTCAAGCAATCAAAAAACGAAGCATAAGATCTTTCAAAAATTTTGCATGCATCAAGTATGAAAAAGCTCTCTTTGCTTGAGTTCCCCATATGGGGTCAAATCCACTACCCTTCATCAATTAAGGTTATGAGGTCTTATGGACCTTCCAAGCCCATTGGACTTGGTTGAACCTATATGAGACTTGTTAGTCTCATAACAAGCGGGTTCATTAATTTTAATCCACTTAGGTGACAAATTTTTAATCCTAGTGGTCAAAGGTTCAAGAGTCATAGAAATCATAGGATCATCTAAATGGATTTTATCCTTCCTATGAACATGCAATCTAGCTCTTGCCTTCTTTTTCTCAATCATGCTTTTGGCTCTACACAATTTAATGTAATGAAGGCAATTTGGTCTAATATGACCGTCAATACCACAATGATGACATGTAGGGATGAAGTTTGGAATCATACCTTCTCCTTGTGCATCCATAGGAGCTTTTCCATGTCCTTGTGGTTGTCTTGGTTGTTGAATATGATCTCTCCTTCTTTGTTGTTGACCAAGACTAGGTTGCTTTCCCAAATGAGCTTGCATGATAGGATTCTTCCCTTGATGGATTTGAGCTTGAGGGAAGTTAGTATGACGAACTTTGGTAGGTTGAGCTTGAGGTTGTCTTCTTCAAGCTACCTTCACTTGTGCACTATGAGAACATTGTCCTAGATCAATCTTCTTCCTAGGAGTGTGCACGGATGAAGTTTCTTTGTTGCCTAAGCTCTTGAAACTCATGGTTTTGTTAGGAGTGAGAATCTCCTTGTCATCTTCAAAGCCAAGACCTCTCTTTGTCATAGGGGCTTTTTCCAATACTCAACATATGGTTGAGTTTTTCCTTGCTAGAGGCCATCTTAGCCATTAATTTTCTAGAATCATTAAGCTCCCTTTTCAACCCTTCTTCATTCCTCTTAAACAAAGTTAGCTCATCTCTTAGCTTGTCTTCATCCATCATGGATCTCACCACTTCTTTACTCAAGTGGTCTACTTATGTCGAAAGCGTAAGATTTTCTTCCTTCAAATGTTGAATCTCCTCCTCATTCATTATCCTAAGGTTTTCAACCCTTCTCAAGTAGTCTTCACGATCCATTTTCTCCACAATTCCATGTGTGGAGTGGGATGACAAATTCTCAACAATTGAGTCACCCCCTTTATTCTCCATCTCGCCAATGGAGTCAATTCCTAAATTCTCCATCTCACCAATTGAGTCATCTCATTCATCAAGATCATCAAATTTGTCTCTTGATGACATATGAGTCATATCCCAATGAGTAGCTACACCAATATCTTCTATAGCTACTCCTTCATCTAATCCTTCTATGGGATCACTAGTCAAGTTATCCTTGCCATCAACTTCATTTTCTACATATGTGACTCCAAAAGCCGTGTAGTTAATGGCAAGCTCCTTATCACTTGATAACTCATCTCCCTCATGGGAGTCATCACTACTACCACTCTAAAGGGTGGCCATCATTTTTCCCTTCTTCTTGTCCATGCGATTTGCACATTCAGGGCGAAGTGTCCTATGCCACCACACTCATAGCATTGGACCACTTTCCTTTCAGCCTTCTCTAGCCTAGGCTCAAACTTGTTGAAAGTACCATTTTTCTTCAAGTCTTGACCATTGGATCCAACACCATTCTTCTCGAACTTGGCAAACTTTTTGAACTTTTTTACAAATGAGTTAAGTTCATCATCCGAGTCATCCTCCTTCTTGTTATGCTTTGACATCTTCAAAGCAATATTCTTCTTTTTCTTAGGAGGTGAGGTGATAGCCTTTCTCGACTCATAGGCTATAAGTCTTCCAATGACTTCACTCGGCTTCATATCCTTGTACCCATCATTCTCTTCTAAACTGTCACTTTCGATTCGAACCTTTTGGGGATAGATCTCATAATTTCCTGCTTGATCCTCCTATCTGAATATGGGTCACCAAGTTGATGACTTTGGTTTATAATGTCTATCAACTTCACTTGGAAATTATTAAAGTGCTCATGCTCTTCCATCTGAATGGTCTCAAAACTAGTTTGAAGAACTTGTAGTTTTGAATCCTTGACCACTTCGGTTCCTTAATGAGTCGTCTCTAGGATTTCCCATGCCTCTTTGGCGATACTAGTAATTTGAACCAACTTGTATTGGTTTTCATCCATGGCACATAGGATGGTATGCATCGCCTTTCTATTCCGCTTAGATTTATCAAACTCTTGCGCATTTGATTGCGCCTTAGGCTTGAGAACATCTTCTCCTCCTCTAATAGGAGTCATCATAGGTGGAGCGTATCCGTCTTCAACCACCATCCATGCCCTATCATGGATTTGGCATAAATATGCTTCCATCTTCCCCTTCCATGAGGAGTAATTATCGCCGATGAGCAACGGAGGCCTCACGCTCGACGCTCCCTCTTTGCTCAACCCAAAATCACTCATAGTGTTTGGATGAATGCAAAAATGTATGAATAAATCAAAAAACACACATAATGCAAAACACACCAAAATTGAGCAAGGATCACCTAAGTATATCTAGGAACCCGCTCTGATACCAATTGAAACAAATACACGTTGATGTGTTCTAATATTTAATCTAGAGGGGGGGGGGGGGGGTGAATAGATTTTAACAATTTTACCCAATTTTCGCTTTAATCAATATTACGAAAATACCCCAATCTAGTCAATATATATAACAAGTGTAATATGTGCGGAATTTAAATAACACTAAATTTTTACGTGGAAACCCTCACGAGAAAAACCACGGGCTGGTAAGTGCGCCACACTCGAACCTCGAATCCACTAAATGCGTTAACAATTACAACCTACTCTCGGTATATAATCACACACACCTACCTAATCCCGGTATAAGTAAACCTAGTTCAATTGCTTGTGTGACCATCTAATCTCGGTGTCTGACCTAATCCCGGTCTATCACACAAGACTTCAATTGCTTGTGATCTAAGCAACCTAATCCCGGAAGCTACACACAAGGCTTACTTCTCAATGAATCGATAAAATCCCTAAGTGAATATATGATGATATTCAAGAAGCATACAAAGCAAGGAAACCTTAGATGCTTATCTAGGATGATTGGATGACAACAAATACAATCCTAGATATCAATAGCTAAATGACATGTCATAAAGCTTAGCAAATCATAGATTAAATAACCTAGATGTTGCTATCAAAATACAACACTCAATCATGTCAACACAACAATCTCTATTTTGTATCTAGAATATATTCTAAGAGCATACAAATAATATAAGGGATTTCTTTGATAAATAAAACACTAAACTTAGATGAGATTAGTGAAGAACATACCAATGGATGTGTGTTGAGCAAAACCCAAGCAAGCAAGCATCCTAACTATGCTAGAAAATGCTAGATGATATTTAGATGCATATGGGAATAGTTTTGAGTGTATAAAAATGAGTTCTTGATTGATTTTCTCTCAAGTATTTCTCTTTGAAGTTTAAGGTTCTTAGAGTTAGAGAACTACTTGTTAGAGAATGAGAAAGTTGTATATTTATAGGCATCAAGAACAGGGCATGTGAAAAGACAAGTTTACCCTTGAAAACGCATGATCGATGGTTTCATTCGGTGGCTAGGCCGCCGATCATAACTGTAGAATTGGTCCCGAGAGAAACAGGGGAGCAACGACGGTTTCATTCGGCGGTTTCGTAATCGCCAATCTAGCTACAGAATCAAACCCGAGATATTAAATGCATCAGGTCTGATCGATAGTTTCGAATCGGCGGTCGGGGTCGCTGATTGTAATTGCCGATTCACCAAAAGTGGTGAAACCAAGGAGAAGCCAAGGGCATTCTCCATGGGCGGTCTTCGCATAAAGCCAAACACAATATCGTGCAAGCGCAGACGTTTCCGAACATATTCGGGAAATGAATTATAAGACACATAAACACACAACAAGATATAACAATCAAAATGCTAGTGTGAAATGTGACCTGTGAAGAGTATGCACACAAATGCAAGTATGCTAAGTGTGTGTGTGCTTCTACATCTCTTCAAAGACAATTAAGCACTAGAAATATACCTTTGGAGTGCTTATCACCTTGAGGTCTTGAAAAGGACCTTTGAGCTTGATCTTCAATCACCTAAGCTACCCTTACAATTCAAACCCTAATATGTGGTTTTTCTACGAAATAAGCCAATCAATAAATGAGAATCCTTACAAGCTTGAGGTGGATATCATTGTGTTGATAGCCTTGAGTGTGTAAGTCCTTTTTCATATAGTGGATTGTTTTGCCGGTGGTTGTGGATTCAACCCGTGGATGTTTCCTCTTCGGTGGTTTACCATGTAATAATCTTTGTGTCCATTGTCTCTTTCTCTATCTCTATCTCTTCATTTTTGTATATGTTTATGTTTATCTTGTTGGATATCATTCTCTTGTGATGTATATTTGAACAAGAATTTGTAAAGTGTGATTTGTAAGACAATCCATTTTGATTATTTTTGTATTTGTAATTCTTATTATATTGTTATCTTTGTGTATAGCTATATTTGTTCATTCTTGTAATACATTGAACAATATTGATATACAAGAATTATTTGATATTGTGTTTTTGTGCTATTATACCTCATGCAACAAATTGATATATGTAAACAATGTCTAAATGATAAAAGGCTTATCTTGTCTATGTATGAATGTTTCCTTTATGTGTTGTATGTAAATCTACATTGAGGGACATGTTAGGATTATGCTCAATAGCAAGAGTGTAATATTGTATTTGACAATCTTATCATATTAATTGTTAACCACCAAAATTGGCGGAGGATCAAAGAAGAATTTTCCACTTCGATACAAGGAAGACATGGGAATCCACACATCATCTGGCTACACCAGAAAGGGAGGGATCCCGACTGATCCGAGTATATACCCCCTTCAATGGGATCCAGGCCAGCCATTCCCTAGCTTCTCATGGACCCTGCGGTATCCCGATGCACAGTTTTGATGAGGTCGTTTGTGTACTCAACAAAATAGTAATATGGTTTTTTGGTTGATTCTTGACAACTCTTTTAAGCCACTTAATCCTTTTAAAATGTGATTTGATAGCAAAATAGTGAGCAAGTTCGTTCCACAGGGAATGGAGTGTTAATTAGATAAATTGACTAACTTTGAACAATAAAATAAATCATAGTGTTTGATAGATGTGTGGTTTCTAAAACCACCAATGCTAACTACTAAAATGAAAATACACAAAAATGTTATGAAAAATAGAATACTCAACACCTTGATAAGAATAGTGATAAAATTAATTAATAAGATAGCTAAGGAATAGATCGATTAACAATTGAATGTGGGTAAGTTAACTAGCTACTTTAATGTACCAATCTCATTATGTTAACCACTTAGAGGCTTAGATTAGTGGGGTTGATATACCCACCACTAATCTATCCTATCCAATGGGTTCTCAATCACACAAGGAGTGTCAATCCACATATGAATATATAACAAATTACTCCACTCAAGATTTCAATTAACAAGTGATATACAAGTCAATTATAATGAATGGAATCTAATTAATTTGAATGAATAGAACACATAAGAGATTCATTACAAGCTAAGCTAAACCCACAACCAATTGATCCTCAAATCTATCGCCTAGATTAGGGGTTTAGTTACACATATTTGCAATAAATGAAAAGAAGTAAATAGTAGGGAAATAACCCTTGGGTCACCTTCTTTAAGCTTGATCCTTCTTCTCCTCTATGCTCATAGATGCAAGGAATGGAAGTAGAGGATATGTCTTGGAATGTGGGTGTTTTGGTGGAAAGTGACTGAGGATTTTGGTGGAGAAATGGTGGGATGAGGAATGATGTAGGGAAGGAATCAAGGCTTTGTGTTGAGGTTTGGATGGATTAGATGAGTTCAAGGAGAGAAATGGAGGATGATGAATGGTGTGCCATGGATGAAGAGCTAGATCTCAAAGATGTATTCTCTGTTTTCTTTCTCAGAATTCGGATCCCTTTGAAGATGAATGGCTGTTCTATTATACACACTCTTGGACTTGTACTGATAACTGCTTGATTCACTGATGTGGCGCCTAGTTTCAGTTTCGTCGCTATGGCGACCCTGGGTGCGTAAAACGGTTAGATGCTAAGGTCGCCATGAGAACCATCTTTTTCGCCATCTAGCAAGTGGCGACCAAGTGCAATTTGTGTAGAGGTCGCCACTTGCATCTCGAGGTCGCCATGGCGACCATAAGTGGCGACCTTGCCTTGTTTGAAAGAGGTCGCCACTTGCAAGGGTGGTCGCCATGGCGACCCCAAGTGGCGACCCACCTGATTCTTTTGGAGTCCTTCTGTCGCCATGGTGACCAAGTGGTGCCCAAATGGCGATCTTCTGATGGCTTGGAGAATCCTCTGTCGCCATGGCGCCCATGTAGCGACCTCCTCATGTCTAAGTGGCGAAAATGCCCTGTTTCTTCCCATTTGTGAGGCATTTTTCACACAAGTCCTCCACTTCATCTCAGTTGCTCTCGAAACCTGATAAAACTTGAAACACTCATTTTAACAACATTAAACACAGGGAAATGCCCGAGAATCAAGTGAAAAGAATCGGAAATGAGGGCCAAAATCATACCAATTTTGGCTTGATCAAGTTCAACACCCAGTACCCCGATTCACAGTTTAGCATGCAGCCTCCTGATTCATAGGGTTTGCACCAAGCTGGGCTATTCGCAAGTCCAACAAGTACCCCTACACGGAGTTCCACCAAGCATTCTGCTACTGTACTATCCAGGTATCTCTCTACTTCATCAACAAGATACCCCACTACATACTCGGTTGATATCTCGATCCTCAAGTAGCATCAAGATACTTAGGAGTCCATACCATCTTCTAGAATCAGCCTGCTAAGTAGGAAGATATCGGATAAAGAAATTACCAAAGAGCAGGACTCTTATGCCAGGATTAAAGCTCCATGAAGACTTGTTGAAACGCAACCGTTCAGCCAAAATAGAAGAAGTGTATTCCTTCCCGCCAACTGAGAGTTCTATTTCAACCAAGTCAACTATGTTAGAATCCTCCTAGGAAGGAAAGACTTAATTCTAAAAGGTCCTACGAGATTGTCTCCTCCTAGGAAGGAAAGACTTGATTCTAACGATGAAAACTCTGAGATTGTCTCCTAAGAAGGAGAGAAGTCCAGCAATTGCGAAAACCTAGACCAAAGCTATAGGAGTGCGTGGCAAACAACATGACCTATATAAACAACAAGATACTCACCAGAAAAGAGATTGGAAAAATTCCCGACGAAAACCCTACGTCAGTTCTACTTATCGACATGTACAAATTCACCATCACCATCTCCATTGCACACCGAATCTCCATACTCTACCATTAATCCAGAAAAACGCAACTCATGTACTGGTAATGCAAAGTGACAATCAATAAAGATCCTGTTTCGTCTGTCGGATTTTTATCTAAATCGTACGTGTATTATTGAGAACATAGTCGGTATCGAACTATATGACACCCCTTCGACTGGGATCGATCTTGATCTTGATCTTGATCTTGGTCCCCTTAAAGTCATTATTGGAATTTCACCCCAGTTACGATTTTTCGGTAACACTTTTGGCACAGTCTGTGGGAACAAATATCCCAACCAATCTCAAAACTATCTAGTTCTACTTAGAGACCTTCAAAATGAGACTCCGATCCTCCCAGGGCCATTCTGATCCATCAGGACCCCAGTCCCTCACTTCCACTAAGAGAGCCCAAAGGCGGGGTAAAAACACCAGGAACGAGAATCCAACACCAGTGCCCCCTCCAGCTGCCGGCCCTTTGCCTCAGGACCTCGCTAGGAAAGAAGTCAATCGGGATGTCCTAGAATAGCATGCTGCATCATACGTAGAAGCCATCTAGCTCTGGATGATAGCCCAGGGAATCCCCTTTGAAGCAGCCAGGATCCCAGAAGATATTGGCCCGAATACCTGGATACCAATATTTGACCGGCTGGGGTCACCTCTCCCAGTCCGATAGGTGGATCTCAGACTCGGGCTAGTGAAGTCCATAATTGAGATTCCCCCTAGGAGAGCCCAATCTCCACCAAAACTAAGGGCAAAGGAGAAGGATCCACATCTTGATTCAGAAGGAAGCGCCAGATACCAAAAGAGCCCTAAAGAAAGACATTAGAAAGCCAAGCGGAAGGAAGTGGTCATTGATTCAAAACTTCAGACGAAGAGGGCTCATTAGCCCGATCCGAAACCAAGAAATCCCAATGCATGGAGGACCAGATAGCCAAGATGGCAAAGGAATTAGAGGAATTGAAGAAGGGGAAGCACCAAGGAATCCGGAAAAACACACTGGTTGGGATGAATGAACCTTTCTCCAAGAGAGTGAGGGAGATGAGGTTACCTCCCAAATTCAGGATGCCTTTAGAGATGTATTCCGGGACAGAGGACCCCGTCAGCCACCTGGAAAGCTTTGTCCACCAGATGAAGGTCCAAAGTGCGACCCGACTAGCCATGTGCAAGATGTTTCCTTCAACCTTGACCGACTGCGCTAAGAAATGGTTCAGAAAGTTACCACTAGGTAGTGTTGATTCCTTTTCTACGCTTACCATAGCTTTTTGTGTGCAGTTTTAGGGGATCAAGCCTTGCCCCAAGGACCCTATCTTGCTTTAATATGTGGTTCAGGAGCGAGATGAAACTTTGAGATCTTATGTGGAGAAATTTTATAAAGAAGTTGTCCAGATGGGGGTATTCGACGAGAAGGAAACCTTAGCCAATTTTCGAAGAAACCTGTGGGCTGGCAGACTGTTTCGCTCTTTTGCTAAGCATCCTTTGTTGGGGTTTTTGCCCTAAAGCTTGTAGTTTGTAAATGTGAATTGAACAAGAAATAAAAGAAGTAGTTTATTCATTCAAATTGTCTCATACATTTATAATAACATGTGTACTTAACATCCAAGATTGCCGGATGTAATTTCAAACTGAGTATATGAATGTCATATATAGATGGATTCAGTTTGAAAGGAGCAATCTAAAGAGTCCGTAGATAGCAAATAAAGCTGGGTACTTTATTTGTGGTCAATCTACAGCTGCGGTCCATTCCGTAATGTACGGTGATCTTATCCTAGATCATTCATATGGAGATATGAGAATGGAGGCACCTTATATGATTTGATCATATAGGACTGGGCCATGATCTATATGAATCTCTCACCAAGATCCGTTAAAAGATGAAATTCATATATATCAACAAATGATGGCTATATATGGGTGATCTTAATCCTGAGTGTCTTATCGACTCCTTCAGGTTAGATCGTGGTTTTTGATATACCATGGGTGAGATCGGAGTTGCATTCCCGGTCAATAACTTAGTATGTTGGAATCATGATTTGACTTGTAGCTGGGAAGGTCTGCACACAATAGTGGAATCCACTCCTTCTTGTGAGAAGTAGATAGTAGTTCCCTTAAGGGTTGATTCGGGGCTTGAACAATATGAGCGCTCTCCTAATTCCGTAAGGAATGTAGGATTTATTGTTCATTAGAGAATCAATGGTACTTAATGGAAAGATATAATTAGAGGGGTATAACAGACATCATGACCCAGCTCTAATTATGAACTACCTGTGGAGGATCATACCATATGTAATAGCTATATCAATGGACACCAAGAGTTATTGGTTTGTGTAAAAACGTCTACAGTTGAGAGAGTGCAACTTCGGGTTTTTAGTGGAATAACACCGAAGTTAATAATCATGAAATATTAATTAAAGAGTTTAATTAATTATTTCTAAAGATTATTGGAGCTCAAAATACTGTGGGTCCATTAGGTCCCCTTGCTAGCCCGATCGATTTAGGTAACGAGGATCATGGTTAATTAATTGGATTGTCCAAATTAATTGTGTTACGAAAGTGACACGTATCTATTCGGGAATTAATTGAATAATGAGATTATTTAATTAATGAATAATGGTGATTAAATAAATTAAATAATAAGATTATTCAATTATGTTGTTAATCACTAAATGGAGGGTGTTAGTTGATATTTGATTTTGAATAAAATAAGATAATATGGTTATTTTATTTTATTAAATTAAATATTTGAAATTGAATTTAAAATGTTTAAATTCAAAAATTAATGTTTAAATATCTTTTACAAGATATGAGATATGGGAGATATTTGATATTTTCAAATAGATTCGGTTTTGGATTTTAAACAAATATATATGAGATATATATTTTTAAAATAAAAGAGAACAACCGAATGAGATTTGACAAACACAAAAATAAGAGATTAAAATTGCATCAGGTCTTTTGTTAGGTGAAAAAAAAGAAAGAAAAGGTTTTGGTTTGGCAAAGGGTTGCATAAAACAAAACAAAAAGTAGGTGCGGCCTAATTACTTAAAATATATACATATATTTTTTGTTTTATAAGTTCGGGGGCTGCATTCTATACACATAGCAAAGTGTTGCTTTCGTGTGTCTTTTCATCCTCCTTGTTCCTGAGTACCGTGACGTGCCCACACGCTGTTATCAATCCCGGGTCATAGCGAGGAAGATCTTGTGGTTCAAATCTTGGAGCATATCGAATTAAAGTGAAGGAGCCTCCTACGTAGGTATGAAATCGTTTCCCCTTCTTAATTGTTTTCGATTATTACTATGCAAATAGGTTTATTTGATGATTGCTTTAAAAAAATTTTAAAACCCTTCCGCTGCGCAATCTGTAAACTTAGGCACCAACAATTGGTATCAGAGCCAATTTTTGTACAGTATAATCGAATTCGATTGCTCCCGATTGCATGTATGAATGTGTAGGCATTTTTTTCTAATGATTGTATGATGTTTATAATTTTTATTTATTTATTTATTATAAACATGGTTGATCGTTAATTGTATGGTACAATGGGTTTAGGATTCGTTTTTAAAAAAGGTTGTAATATTTTTCGATGTAATATTAATTTCGGGTTGTAAATTTTTTTTATTATTGATTTGCTGTAATGTTTTTAATTAATGTAAATCAATGAAGATCAACGATCCGGAAAGCGTATCACAGTAGCTGCACAAACCGTTTGTACAATAGATGATTTTGGGATGCATGCAATAGTTGCTTGCATTGCACAACACTTGTGCAGGCATCATTCATTTTAATGTGCAAGAGTTGCACGATAACGTCATGCGCATCATATGAGGAACGTGCAAGTATTTCAAAAGAAAAACAAAGTCAATTGTTATGCAATTGTGCAAATGTCAGGCAGTCCATGCCCAAGTGTTGCATGGCATAGTCATGCACATGCAGGCTGCACATGCAATTGTTGTGCATTGTTTGGCAGTCAGACGTATGGGCCAAATTTATTATTTTTTTTGGGAAATCCCGAGTCTACGAAAAATGTTAGAGTAACATTTGGGCTTTAGGGATTTAATCCATGAGATGGATCCAATAAAATAAATCAAGTTGGACTTGATTTTTGGGCCCGAAAGATGCAAAAAGAAATTACAAATGGACTTGAAGATTTTTGGAATTACAAGAAGACTAAGGAATGTCTTGGATTAAATTTTTTGTAATTAGAAATTTTTAAGTTAGATAACCCATTGTACTCGGTCAACTCATGTATGCTTTTATTATGTCATAATTAAAGCATTGCCATGCATATACATATCATTTAGATTAGGCGTGCCTACACATATATATGTTGATATGTCATACATGCACTATAGCCATTTATATTATGTGTTTAATTTTTTTTTAATTTGATTAAAATGGGTTATTCACATAATTGGCTATATATTAATGGGATTAGTTTTTAGGAATAAAAACTTGGTAATTCTCATTAATCACTAATCTAATTTTTAAAGAGTTTAATTAGTTAGATTAGTAGGGTCCTTTAATATATATTAGGATTAATTTGATTAAGCCCCTAATAATAATTGGACCTAATAATGTGTTTAGTTTTAATAGTTAAAACTTGGTAAATACACATTTAATAATTCTAGTCTTAGTATATAGTATACATAGATTATAATTATCACTAATGAACTAGATTTTTAAGAGTTAAAAATCAAATTAGTTTATTAGCTATTGGAATAGGATTCTAATAAATTGTGATTAATGCACTTGACACTTAGATTGAAATTAGCCGTTTAATCTAGTTTTATCTAGGTGCATTAATATTAATAGAAAACCCTTATTATAAAATAGTGAGTGGGAGAGGGATATATGACATTATATTCCACGGTCTCCATCATTAGTTCAACACCGTAAGATTCGAGTGGGGCCTCGTGACGGCATTGTTTTCGTCCTCCCTAAGGAGGGTTTCCATAAGAATCGAAATCAAGGTTGACTTCCTAACGGATAGGATTTCTGAGGGGATTTCGGGATTGACTGACCCTAAGGCGGCAATTCTCGAGTTAAGCTCATGAGATCTGAAATGATGGGCTACGCTCATAAGGTTTTAATTAAATTGGTTAATTAGAAACCTGACTGAAATATACGATGGTTGAATGTTAGAGGAATAAGAGTTATTTCGGTACAACATTTGATTGAGAATGTCTCGATCCAACATGCAAGAATTTGACTGACCCTAAGGCGGCACTTGCTTGTGGTATGTTGGATTGTCGTGGCATAGAAACACTTTTTAGGGTTGTTCTTGTTCATTAAACATTTTCATGCATCATGTTTAATTTTATGTCGAACATTCGCACATGTTTTGAATGTATGAATGAATGAATTCTTTATTTATGTTTTTTCAGCCATGTCAACTGCACTATTACAAATCATAGCCAATGACAAATTAACTGGTGATAACTACACTAAATGGAAACACAATATCAATGCAATTTTGGTCACCAAGGACCTTAAGTTTGTGCTTACGGAGGAATGTCCTCCAACGCCTACTGCCAATGCCGCACGAACTGTTCGTGAGGCATATGAGAAATGGGTCTCATCAGATGAGAAAGCCCGAACATATCTGTTAGCAAGTATGACAGACGTGCTTGTCACTAAGCACGAAGCAATGGGTACTGCATTTGAAATAATGGAGTCATTGCAGGCTATGTTTGGGCAACCCTCTGAGCAAAAGCGGCACGAAGCTGTTCGTTCCGCTATGCTCGCTCGTATGAAGGATGGTGCATCAGTTCGGGAACATGTCCTACTTCAACACGGCAGAAATCAATGGCGGGGCCATTGATGAACCCAGTCAGGTGAGCATCACACTGACGACTCTTCCGAAGAGTTTCGATCAGTTCAAGAGCAACTATGGGATGAACAAACTTAAGTTCAGTCTCACACAGTTGCTCAATAAGCTCACTACCTTTGAGTCCTTGACTAAGGACAGCAAGGGCAGGACTGGTGAGGCAAATGTTGCCGAACCATCTTCCTCCAATAACAAAAAGAGGAAGAGGTCTGCTGGGAAGGCGAAGGGTAAGCCCAAACCCAAGAAAGCCCAGAGCAAAAAGAAAGGCGCCTCCATCGACAAGAGCAAAGGAAAATGTTTCCATTGCGACAAAGTCGGGCACTGGAAGAGGAACTGTCCTCAATATCTGGAGGAGGTAGCCAAGAAGAAGAAAACGAAAGGTAAATATGATTTACTTGTTCTTGAATCGTGTTTAGTGGAAGATGATTCTTCACCTTGGATAGTTGATTCGGGGGCCACTAACCATGTTTGTTCTTCTTTGCAGTGGACTGATTCTTGGACACAGCTTGAGGAGGGAGCTTTCTCTATGCGTGTGGGGTCAGGGGATGTCGTGTCGGCACGAGCAGTGGGCGTAATTAGATTGCGTTTTTGTAATAATAATTTCATATTGTTGGACATTGTATTTTTCATTCCTGGATTTACACGGAATTTAATTTCCGTTTCTAAATTGTTAGAACAATTATATTCTGTTTCTTTTGATAATAAATCAGTTATTATTGCAAAGAATGGTCTGAATATTTGTTCAGGAATTAATGAAAACAATTTATATGTGTTAAGACCGTTAATACATACAACACTGCTCAACACCGAAATGTTTAGGGTTGAAAAACCAAAAACTAAACGACAAAAGATTTCTCCAGAAAACGAAACGTATCTATGGCATCTAAGACTTGGCCATATCAACCTTGACCGGATAGATAGACTAGTGAAAAGCGGACCTTTAAGTGAGTTAAAGGTTGGCACCTTACCTGTCTGCGAATCCTGTTTAGAAGGTAAAATGACCAAGAGACCTTTTACTGGAAAAGGGCTGAGAGCTAAAGAACCATTAGAGCTTATACATTCAGACGTCTGTGGACCGATGAATGTTAAAGCAAGGGGTGGTTATGAGTATTATGTCACCTTTATAGATGACTACTCAAGATACGGATATGTCTACTTAATGCAACGAAAGTCAGAAACTTTTGAAAAGTTCAAAGAATTCCGAGCTGAAGTTGAAAATCAGTTAGGAAAGACTATCAAGACTCTACGATCAGATCGTGGAGGTGAGTACCTTGACCAAGAGTTTGAAGACTTCATGGTCGAGTATGGGATAGTGTCCCAACTCACAGCTCCTGGTACACCTCAGCAGAATGGTGTCGCGGAGAGGAGAAATAGAACCCTAATGGAAATGGTGAGATCTATGATTAGTTTCTCATCGTTACCAAATTCCTTTTGGGGATATGCATTACAAACAGTGGCATACATTTTGAATGTAGTGCCATCCAAATCTGTTCCTAAGACTCCTCTAGAGTTGTGGAATGGTCGTAAAGTTAGTTTGCGACATTTTCGCATATGGGGGTGTCCAGCACACGTGCTGAAGAACAGAAGTGGAAAGCTAGAGCCCAAGTCTGTGGTCTGCTTGTTTGTAGGATACTCCAAGGAGACCAGAGGTGGATACTTTTATAGTCCTGAAGATAACAAAGTGTTTGTATCGACAAATGCAACATTTCTTGAGGATAACTATATTAGTGACCATAAGCCTCGTTCTAAAATTGTATTGAATGAGTTGGAGCCTGGTGAGACCAGTTCTCAGTCAACAAGAGTTGTTGATCCATTAACATCTGAGAGTCAGATGATTCCTAGTCAGGATATACTACCACTTAGACGTAGTGAGAGGGTTGTGAGACAGCCTGAACGCTATTTGGGTGTAAGTGAGGGACAAGATATTGTCTCTGCTGATAGTGTAGATGATCCATTGACATTTAAGAATGCAATGGAAGATCATGATAAAGAGGAATGGCTTAAAGCCATGAATCTCGAGATGGAGTCCATGTACTCTAACTCAGTCTGGGAACTTGTAGACTTACCGGATGGGGTGAAACCCATAGGGTGTAAGTGGATCTACAAGAGAAAGAGAGGAGTAGACGGGAAGGTGGAGACCTTCAAGGCAAGGCTAGTGGCCAAGGGTTATACCCAAAAGGAGGGGGTCGATTATGAGGAGACTTTCTCGCCAGTAGCTATGTTTAAGTCTATTCGGATTCTCTTATCCATTGCTGCTTATTTTGATTACAAAATTTGGCAATTGGACGTCAAGACTGCATTCTTGAATGGCAATCTTGATGAGAGCATCTACATGATGCAACCAGAGGATTCGTGTCTCCAGATCAAGAGCAAAAAGTTTGCAAGTTGCAAAGATCCATTTATGGACTTAAGCAAGCATCTAGATCTTGGAACATAAGGTTTGATGATGTGATCAAAACCTATGGGTTTGAGCAAAACGTTGATGAGCCTTGTGTCTACAAGCGCATCATTGACAAGAAAGTAGTTTTCTTGGTCCTATACGTAGATGACATCCTACTCATTGGGAATGATGTGGGAGTATTGTCTGATGTAAAGGGCTGGCTGGCCAGCCAATTCCAAATGAAAGATTTGGGAGAGGCAAGTTATGTTCTAGGGATCCAACTTATAAGGGATCGCAAGAACAAAATTATAGCACTGTCTCAAGCATCGTATATCGACAAAATTCTTGTGCGTTTTTCGATGCAGAACTCCAAGAAAGGTAATTTACCTTCCAGGCATGGAGTTCACTTGTCTAAGGAACAGTGTCCTAAGACACCTCAAGAGGTTGAGGATATGAGACAAGTTCCCTATGCGTCAGCAGTAGGTAGTCTCATGTATGCTATGTTATGCACGAGACCGGACATCTGCTTCGCAGTGGGAGTAGCCAGCAGATACCAGTCCAACCCAGGATTAGATCATTGGGTTGCTGTCAAGACTATTCTCAAGTATCTTCGGAGAACGAGAAACTATATGCTAGTGTATTCTGGACAGGATTTGATCCCGTTAGGATATACAGATTCTGATTTTCAGACAGACAAGGATTCTAGGAAATCCACGTCTGGATCAGTATTCACCCTTGGTGGTGGAGCCATTGTGTGGAGGAGTGTTAAGCAATCTTGTATTGCTGATTCCACCATGGAAGCCGAATATGTAGCCGCTTGTGAAGCTGCTAAAGAGGCTGTTTGGCTCCGCAAGTTCTTGAGTGATCTGGAAGTTGTTCCGAATATGGATAAGCCCATCACACTTTATTGTGATAATAGTGGTGCTGTGGCTAATTCCAAAGAACCAAGAAGCCACAAGAGAGGTAAGCATATAGAGAGGAAATATCATCTCATCAGAGAGATAGTGCAGAGAGGAGATGTGACCGTGACCAAGGTAGCATCACAGGATAATCATGCTGATCCATTTACGAAGACCTTACCGGCTAAAGTGTTTACGGGTCACCTAGAGAGTCTAGGTTTACAAGACATGCCTCACATGCTTTAGTGCAAGTGGGAGATTGTTGGGGTTTTTGCCCTAAAGCTTGTAGTTTGTAAATGTGAATTGAACAAGAAATAAAAGAAGTAGTTTATTCATTCAAATTGTCTCATACATTTATAATAACATGTGTACTTAACATCCAAGATTGCCGGATGTAATTTCAAACTGAGTATATGAATGTCATATATAGATGGATTTAGTTTGAAAGGAGCAATCTAAAGAGTCCGTAGATAGCAAATAAAGCTGGGTACTTTATTTGTGGTCAATCTACAGCTGCGGTCCATTCCGTAATGTACGGTGATCTTATCCTAGATCATTCATATGGAGATATGAGAATGGAGGCACCTTATATGATTTGATCATATAGGACTGGGCCATGATCTATATGAATCTCTCACCAAGATCCGTTAAAAGATGAAATTCATATATATCAACAAATGATGGCTATATATGGGTGATCTTAATCCTGAGTGTCTTATCGACTCCTTCAGGTTAGATCGTGGTTTTTGATATACCATGGGTGAGATCGGAGTTGCATTCCCGGTCAATAACTTAGTATGTTGGAATCATGATTTGGCTTGTAGCTGGGAAGGTCTGCACACAATAGTGGAATCCACTCCTTCTTGTGAGAAGTAGATAGTAGTTCCCTTAAGGGTTGATTCGGGGCTTGAACAATATGAGCGCTCTCCTAATTCCGTAAGGAATGTAGGATTTATTGTTCATTAGAGAATCAATGGTACTTAATGGAAAGATATAATTAGAGGGGTATAACGGACATCATGACCCAGCTCTAATTATGAACTACCTGTGGAGGATCATACCATATGTAATAGCTATATCAATGGACACCAAGAGTTATTGGTTTGTGTAAAAACGTCTACAGTTGAGAGAGTGCAACTTCGGGTTTTTAGTGGAATAACACCGAAGTTAATAATCATGAAATATTAATTAAAGAGTTTAATTAATTATTTCTAAAGATTATTGGAGCTCAAAATCCTGTGGGTCCATTAGGTCCCCTTGCTAGCCCGATCGATTTAGGTAACGAGGATCATGGTTAATTAATTGGATTGTCCAAATTAATTGTGTTACGAAAGTGACACGTATCTATTCGGGAATTAATTGAATAATGAGATTATTTAATTAATGAATAATGGTGATTAAATAAATTAAATAATAAGATTATTCAATTATGTTGTTAATCACTAAATGGAGGGTGTTAGTTGATATTTGATTTTGAATAAAATAAGATAATATGATTATTTTATTTTATTAAATTAAATATTTGAAATTGAATTTAAAATGTTTAAATTCAAAAATTAATGTTTAAATATCTTTTACAAGATATGAGATATGGGAGATATTTGATATTTTCAAATAGATTCGGTTTTGGTTTTTAAACAAATATATATGAGATATATATTTTTAAAATAAAAGAGAACAACCGAATGAGATTTGACAAACACAAAAACAAGAGATTAAAATTGCATCAGGTCTTTTGTTAGGTGAAAAAAAAAAAAAAAAGGTTTTGGTTTGGCAAAGGGTTGCATAAAACAAAACAAAAAGTAGGTGCGGCCTAATTACTTAAAATATATACATATATTTTTTGTTTTATAAGTTCGGGGGCTGCATTCTATACACATAGCAAAGTGTTGCTTTCGTGTGTCTTTTCATCCTCCTTGTTCCTGAGTACCGTGACGCGCCCACACGCTGTTATCAATCCCGAGTCATAGCGAGGAAGATCTTGTGGTTCAAATCTTGGAGCATATCGAATTAAAGTGAAGGAGCCTCCTATGTAGGTATGAAATCGTTTCCCCTTCTTAATTGTTTTCGATTATTACTGTGCAAATAGGTATATTTGATGATTGCTTTAAAAAAAAATTAAAACCCTTCCGCTGCGCAATCTGTAAACTTAGGCACCAACATCCTTCAGAGACATACCAGGAAGCCTACAATCGGGCTCTGGAACAGGTGGATATAGAAGAATAGCTCTAGATTAAGATCGAGCATGATGAAGCCCGATTAGCACCGCGTCATAAGAAGGAGGCTCCGAAGCCCGTACCAGCTAAGAAATTTCAGAATCAACCCCAAACTGATCTACCTACCAGCCACCTCCTATCCCCTCATACCAAGAAAGATATTAGGCTAAGAGGTTATCCCCAAGGCAGTTCCTCTGAAAGAGGTGGCTAGGGTAGCAAGAGAGGAAGATGGATACAATCACTACGCCACTCTCAATGTTTCACGAGAAACCATATACCTCGCCATCTGGGATAAGGGTCTGCTTAGAAAGCCGGGTCCCATGAAAGTCCCCGCTGATAGGAGGAATCAGTACAAGTATTGTGATTTCCACGAGGACATAGGGCACAAGACTTCTGAGTGCTATAGCCTCCACAACCAGATTGAAGGACTGATGATGGGGGGCCTTTTAACTAAATTTTTACAGCAGGTGCGGGATAGTATCAAAGAAGGGAAGCAGGTACAGAACGGGATGCAGGAAGCAGCGAAGAGAAGAAGAGATGGTGAAAAGGACTTGATGTAGCAGATCCAGGTGATCCACACCATCAGTGGAGACCCTACTCTAGCTGGATCCTCCAACAATTCAAGAAAGAACCACGCAAGGAAGATTCCTAGGCTCGATGCTGGTCATGAGATACTTAAAGTCAGTAGTGGATCCCGAGACCTATCCTGCTTAACCAAAATTATTTTCACGGAGGAAAATGTCTACAACACAGTTCAACCACATGATGATCCCATGGTAATCACAGTACAGATCGCCAACTACCTAGTACTCCGCAACCTGATTGATACAAGAAACAATGTTGACATCCTGTTCAAGGGAGCCCATGAACAACTTAATTTAAAGAACTCTTGCTACAACAGCTGCACCTCGCTTTTGTATGGTTTCACTGGGGACTCTGTAATCCCAATGGGGTCAAAGATCTTGCCAGTGATAGTCGGAGAAGCTCCTCTTCAATAGAACATAATGATAGAGTTCATTGTGGTAGATACCTCGTCTGCCTATAATGCAATTCTGGGTAGGCCATTCTTGTCAAGGATTAGGGGGGTACTGTCCATCTACCATAAAATTCTGAAATTCCTGATGGGAACAGGAGTAGGAGAAGTTAGAGCGGATCAGTAGGCAGCCCGTAATTGTTACGCTGTGTCCACCAACCCCGCCGCATTAGCTAAGCATTGTGCACATGTGACCAGAGAACCAAGCCAGGGAACACCGAAACAGGACCATTATGTCTTGGAAGGAGGAGAGGTACCGGACATAATCATGGAAGAGCCGGAAGAGTAAAAGCAAGGTTGGGCAAATGGGTCCCTCGCGTATCATTTGGAAGAAATACCTGTCAGGGATGTGTTAGGATTATGCTCAATAGCAAGAGTGTAATATTGTAATTAACAATCTTTTTCATATTAATAAAGTGATTTCTGGTTTAAACAAATCTTATAGCATTTATAGTTTAATATTATAATTGTCAAAGTAAATAATCATAAGGTCTAAAGACTATGAGAAAAGAAGAATTGTTCGTACATCTGGATATGTATGTGGTAGACACAATTCTTTAGTTAGTCTTGAATATTGTTCACAATTTAAGTTAAAGGTTGGGCACCTTTATCTTGTTAAAGTTGTAAAATTCTTTTGCTAGCATTTGAGTGGGATCAAATGAGATATGATGAGTCTAAAATCATCAGAGTGTCTTTGAGCAAAAGAATCTAGTGCACTGGGTGCATTGAACTGGATCACAATAAAATACTTTATCTATAACCGTCAGTGGATAAAAGTCATTTCATTATCAGGACAATCGGAAAGTCTATCTCAATCCTGAGATAAATGATGGACTTATGGTTGCAAGTGATATTATTTGAGTTATCAATGAGTACGATTATATCGCATAGTCTATCCTCGATAGTTTGGTGATATTCATTTATTAATCGATAGAGGACTTCATTTATAGATATGGACATTGTGGCTCCATTTATTAAATGAGAGTATAATATCATCATATGGATGTTTTGAGGTAATTGGATATTAAATCTCAACGTTGAGTTTTCGATAGTGTCTATTGAAAACATGGCTTCTGGACAAGTCAAAATATCCAAGTTCAAAACATGGTCATATGAGTAAATATGGTAACTTGGAGAGTTATAGGCGGTCTATGAACTCTTGGCGATTACTGATATTAACCACGAGGATACACTATCTCCAATATGATTGTCTAGGGTATGAATGAGGAACTTCTTCCTTTTCTTTCTTTATTTAAGAGTTCAATTTTAGCTCTTTAGTGGAATGAGTTAAAATTAATGGAACGGACCTAAGTGAATCATTTGTTGATTGTGATTAGGTTTTGTCTATTGAAGCTTAAATTTAGATAGCCCGCCAAGATCCTCAATCCACACGGACTTTCATGGATCACTTGATATATTCTACCGGACCAATTATGGGTCCATTTAGAATTGCATTTAATATATTAAGAATATAATTTGCACATTATTTATTTAATAGGCTGCTCAATTATATTAATATATTAATGACAGACATGTGGACTTGTTTCTTTTAGTAAGAATGGGTCTGGTTCACATGTGAGCTTTTTATTTAAAGTCCAATGGATTAAATGAAATAAGAAAATAATATATGGCCCAATATTTATGAGTGGGGCGGCTAGGTCATATTTAACCTAATATATTATTTTGTTTCATTGTTTTAATTAAATAAGAATTAATTAATTAATTTATTAATTAATTGTTTAATTAAGAAACAAATCTTTTCTGAATAGGAAATATGATTCCTAAAGTTATACTATTGGTAGTAGTATACTAAAATTAAAAGACTTGTTTGACAAGAAAATAAATAAATAATTTTATTTATTTAATCAAATAAGAAGTCTTTTTATTTAGTCAAAAAATAAAAGAATAAAATATTTATGAGTTGGATTATGGTTTGAACTCTTAAAACTAGAAGTGATTTAGGGTGCAACTAAAACTCCTATATTTTTGGAGTGAAAATTGCGGCAACCCTAGTCCTTTTAGGAAGAGGATTTTTGGCCACTCTAAAAGAAATATATATGTATTATATTATATTATATTATATTATATATTTATTATATTATATGTATTATATATATAATATAATTATATATATTATATTATATATAATAATATATTTATATAATATATATTATATTATATTATATATATATTATTATATGTATTATATGTATTATATATTATATATTAATATATTAATATATTAAATAATATATATTATAATATTTTATATATAATATATAATGCATATTTTGGATAATAATAATAAAATATAAAAGTAAATTATATATTATTTAATATAATAATAATATATAGAATATAATATAATATTATATATTATTTAATATTAATATATATATATAATATAATATATAATAAATATTATTATATAATAATATATAATATTCGTATTATATAATATATAATAATATTAATACTAAAAATATTAATATTACTAATAAATAATATATATTATATATATTATATATATATAAACATATAATATTATATATAAATATAATATTATATATACTTTTATGTTTTATTATTATTATTATCTATAATATATCATGTTATTATGAATGTTTTATAATTAGGGGTATTTTGGTCAAAATACAGTTAATTCCATTCAATTCAATTGTTAACCAAACAAAATAATACCGATTCAGATGCTAATTCTAAAGTCCCAACCAAACAAAGAAATCAGCTTTCCATTCCATTCCCATTCCCATTCCCATTCCCATTCCCATTCCCATTCTCATTCCCATTACTATTCCGTCATTTAACCAAACGCCACCTAACTGGCTGGATAGTAGCCCTGAACCAGTTCATATCCCGCTCCACTGATAAATGCATCCCCTTTTTCAAGATCATCAAGCAGGGGAAGAAGATGAAGTGGGACGAGCAAAGCGAGCAGGCTTTCCAAGCTTTGAGGGAGTACTTGTCAAGCCCACCTCTGTTGGTGAAGCCTACCCCGGGGGAAGAGCTCTTACTCTATTTAGCAGTCTTAGAAGCTGCTACCAGCGAAGCCCTAGTGAGGAGCCCTAGTGACGGGGTGCAGAGACCAGTTTACTATGTGAGTCGGGCTTTCACTAAGTCTGAGAAAAATTATTCCCTCCTGAAGAAGCTTGCCTATGCCTTGGTAACTGCCTCCAGAAAGCTCCAGCCTTACTTTTAAGCTCACACCATTGTGGTGGTCACTGACCAACCCCTTAACAATTCCTTCAGAGGCAGGATGTGTCGGGTAGATTGGTTTTATGGGCCCTAAAACTCACCCATACAAGGCGAAAGCCAAAATCAAAGCCCTAGCCCTAGCTGATTTCATAATGGAATTCAGCACGATTTCAAGTCCGGATAAGATAGAAGACCTGGAAACGGATCAAACCAATCTGGATTGGCCTGAAGACAGCAAGATCTGGGTCCTTTACACGGATGGAGCCTTAAACCAAACGGGGTGCGGGGCTGAGATCATCGTGATTGACCCCGAAGGAGCTGAATGGCTGTTTTAGGTTTGAGTTCAAAACCACTAATAACGAGGTGGAATACAAGGCCTTGCTAGCAGGAATGGGAGTAGCAGAAGCTTTTGGGGCTGATTACCTTTTGATCAAGAGTGACTCCTAATTAGTGGTCAACTAGGTGTCAGGATTGTACCAGGAAAAAGGCGCCAACATGATGGCATATCTGGCTAAAGTTCAAGAAGCAATGAAGAAATTAAAAGGTGTAAGGATGGAACAAGTTCCCAGAGAGAAGAACCACTGCGTAGACGTCCTAGCCAAGATTGCAATAGGATAATGGCAGGAGTACCCCTCCAATTGATTCCCTGTTCCAGCATAGATAAAGATATAGAAGTCCTCCCAGTCAGCCGCCCCCCATGTTGGATGGATCCAATAGCAGACTATCTCCAAAGTGACACTCTCCCTACAGATCTGGATCAAGCTCACCTGCTTAAGAGGATTGCTACCCGGTATTGCCTGGTACATGGATACCTTTATCGTAAGGGGAAATCTCTCCCTTTACTCAGATGTCTCCATCCCGATAATGCACACTGGGTGCTCAACGAGGTACACTCAGGGGACTGTGGTAACCATGCATTGGGTGAAACACTAGCTTACCAAATAATTAGAATGGGCTACTTCTAGCCGACTGTGCACCAGGATGCAAAGTAGTTTGCGCAATCCTGCAAGGCTTGTCAAAGAACAACAAACCTTCATCATCTCCCAACGGAAAGACTCTCCTCAATTAGTACACCCTATTCCTTTGCAATCTGGGGACTAGACCTGATCGGGCTGCTTCCTACTACACCCGGCCAGGCCCAATATGCAGTGGTGGCAATAGATTACTTTACCCGATGGGTAGAAGCCAAGGCCCTCACCCGTATAACTGAAGAAAAAACAATAACTTGTCAAGGAGAACATTGTTTGCCGTTATGGTAACCCGATGGCCATCAAAACTGATCTAGGAAAGCAGTTTGACAATGCCAACTTTAGGGAATTCTGTGAAGGCCAAACATCGATCTCTGTTTTGCATCAATGGCTCATCCTTAGACCAATCGGTTGGTTGAAGCTACCAATAAGACCATTAAAAAGCTCCTGAAGAAAAAGTTCCACCAAAAGAAAGGGCTATAGGTTGCAGAATTACCCAATGTACTGTAGACTTACAGAACAACCAGGCGGACTGCAATGGGAGAGACCCCCTATTCACTAGTATTCGGTACTAAAGTGGTTTTGCCCATCAAGCACAAGCTCATATCTTTTCCGTCCAAAATTATGAACCAGAAGATAATAAGGCTAATTAAGAGCCAGTCTGGATCTACTCGAGGAAAACCAAAGCATGACCGCTGAAAAAGTGGCAGTGTACCAGAGTAAGATAGCCCGACACTTCAATAAAAGGGTAAGGATCCGGAATTTCAAAGAAGGAGATTTGGCTCCTAGGAAAGTAACCCAGAACACACGAAGGAGGTCTGACGGGGTGCTAGCTCCTAACTGGGAAGGCTCTTACTGGATTAAAGCACTACTTCGGGGTGGTGCCTATAAGATGAAGGACATGGAGGGGTACCTAGTGGATTATACATGGAACGCCGATCACCTCAGGAAGTTTTACCCTTAGAAATTTAATTTATATCGACTAGTAAACACACCCCAAATTTATATTGTACTGCTTGGGAAATTCAATAAAATCAGTTTCTTCTCCTATATGACTCTTCTGTGTCCATTATGCAAAGTCTCCTACTTGATTCTCCAATGTCTCCAACGTGACGTCCGTTATACAAGTTTTTCACCATTACTGAATTGCCTCAAGACCAAGAAATAGCCTTATGGCGCTCTTGCTGCCTTGGTCGGGGTATACCCTCCTCCAAGAAGCCTGGTGCTAAACTGGCCTAAGTTGCCTATAAGGAAAGACTTACCTAAGGATCAGGGTACCCCGCTTGGGTTCCTGATTCCTTACTTCTCCATTTCAAGACCAGGAAATAGCCTTATGGTGCTCCTGCTGCCTTGGTCGGGGTATACCCCCCTCTAAGAAGCCTGGTGCTAAAGTGGCCTAAGTTGCCTACCAAGACAGACTTACGTAAGGACCAGGGTACCCCACCAGGGTCCCTGATTCCTTACTTCTCTATTTCAAGACCAGGAAATAGCCTTATGGTGCTCATACTACCTTGGTCGGGGTATATCCTCCTCTAAGTGATTGCTTCACTTTTACACAAAGTGTAGCCCCATTTCCGTATCATTTTGAGTTTATTTCTCGGGTAAAACCGGGTATTTAATATGATAAAATAAGTGTTTCAGGTATTTATGGAGTTCAGGGGCATTGGAGTAATTTTGGAGAATTAGGGGTCAAAGTGAAAATATGAGGAATAGATTGAAGATTCTGTGATTAAAGAATAGTTGAGGGGTTCCTTCTGTAATTTTCCAGCCAACGCACAGCAGCTCGCCACGTCATTAATGAAACGGTGCGTTTCATGTGTGGGTCACGCCCGACCCGGCCCAAGATCCGACAGGCCCAACCGGTTCATGCCCAGCAGCTGAGTACACCCCAGCTGCCTACTAAGTGCACCCCGCACATCAGAGTCAACACCAAGTCAGGATTGAAACGGCGTCGTTTAGGGGCAGCTCACATCAGCGTGACGTCATGATGACGTCACGTCGTCTTCAACCTCTGCTGACCCGGTTCAGACCCGCGTGGGTCGACCCGACCCGGATAGCGACCCGACGTCAACCCGGCCCCGTCCGACCGTTTTCCGGTGCATTTTCCGGCGGTTCTCCGCCCAGATCGACGGCCGGCGCTGCTCTGGTCCGTTTGGCACTGTTTTTAGGCCTCCATGCATCACTTTCTCATCTCCTCCAATTCTTTCAAGCCTCCATTGTTGCCACCTCCATTTTCTCCACCGCGGCATGCAAGCGGCACTCTCGCGACAGTAATTCGCCGCGGTTGAAGTGCCGCGGTCGTCCAACCGCGGCACCCTCGCGACAGAAACCTTCCAAACTTGCCGCGGTTCAGTTGTCGCTTTCGCCAACCGCGAAAATGCCCAAACCGCGGCAGTCCGTCTCTTGGTCGTTTTGGACGAATTCTTGGTCGTTTTGGACGAGTTTCTTGCCCTATTTTGGACCCATATATATAGATCTCTTCATCTAAAGAGAAAGGAGGAGGAGCCACACAAAAAGAAACAAAACACTCTCCAAAGAGAGAAAACTCTCCCACTCCTCCAAGACTCCATCTTTCCTAAATTCCTACACAATCCAAGAGACACTTGACACCAATCTATGATCTTTTCTTGTTCTTGGGAGAAAGAAAGTTGAAGGAGCTTGAAAAAGGAGAGGAGCAAAAGGAAGAAGAGGAAGCTCTCCATTATAGTTTTCTCTAACTTTTTCTCTTTTATCCTTTGTTATAGCCATGTATTTATTTGAGATTATTTGTTGTATGGCTATTAGTTGTAATATGAGCTAAACTTTCATTGTTAGGATTTGATGAACCCCACCCATGAATATTTATATGTATTGACCTTTGTTTATCCCTTATGTGCAAGATTGTTGTTTGTATGGGTATTTTTGTGTGCTTAATGCTTTTCAATTGTTTGATCTCCTTTTGAATGAATTTTTGTGGTGTGTTATGTACTGACCGGAGACGCACGCCACGTGCTCGATAAAATGCCTTCTATACATGTCTAGAAAAGTAGACCTACTTAGGCTAGCGTATTGGATTCCCTAGTGTGCCAAGGTTCTTAATGAACTCATTCATATATTCCGAGTAATCGAGAGATAGGCTTGGGTATGATTTTGGGTGCGATCTATTCTACTCGACCGAGATTGTGGGTTAACATTTGGGTGCATGAATCTATGAATTACATGAGTATGTTTTGGGTGAATAATTGAGTCTAGAACGGAAATCGACATAGGGTGGGGTGTAGTCAAATCCTAGCATATTTCTCTCTATTATTACACTTGTGTTTATTTTCGTGTTATTTCTTTTTCGCAATAGCATTTAGTTTTATTTTAGTTTAGTTTAGTTTAATTTATTTAATTGGAAAACCAACCTTTTTGTTTGTTTGAATAGCAAATAGACTAATCAATTTCGGTAATCGGTCACTCGATCCCTGTGGGAACGAACTTTACTTACTATTGTGCTACTCTCCGACCTCGTCCTATTTCGAGTGTCACTTGAGTGATAGCCAAATTTTTGGCGCCGCTGCCGGGGATCGAACGGAATGATTGATATCGATACTAGTTAGTTTATTGCTAATTTGAATTTTTTTTTTCTTTCTTTTATTTAGTTTCTTTTTATTTCTTTGATAGCTTTTGTTTCTTTTTGTTTCAGGATTCTCTATATTTTTTTTCTTGCAAAACTCGTGGCCAAGTTACCCGCAAATGAGCATGTCATCTGAAGATAAGATAAGAGAGCTCTTGCAAGATGCTATAGCCTCTCAAGGGGAAATCACACAGAATTTCAGTAATGATATGTCACTTAGTTGGCCAGACCAATCCATGGAGATGACATTTGAAGGGAACTTCAACAACTCTTACAACCAGGATTGGAGGATGCACCAAGACTTCTCAATGAGCTATGATGAGACCGATGGCTTTGAAAAACCTACCTCATCGTGCCAACCAATGTTCAAATCATTTGAAAAAGAGAAGAAAGAGTTGATCAAGATGTGCGAGGATGTTATGAATATTGATAGGGATTTAATATCAAAAATGGATGAGATGAAGGAAGGGAAGGCTCGACTTCAAGAGAAAATAGAGGAAATTTCCCGAGAGAAAGAAGAAATGTGGGAAGAATTTGAGAAAATGTTGCAGCTCACGAGGAAGGAATTTGAAGGCAAGGAAGCCTTGCAAATAGAAAAGGTGAATATGCTTCAAGAGCTAAACAAGAAACTCATATTTGAAGTAAAGACGCTTAGAGTTGATAAGGGCATACTCCTAAAGAAGAATGGGGAAGTCTCGGACAAGAATAAAGAGTTTTAACTCCAAATTGAGAGACTTGAAGTTGAGAAGAATTCCGCATCAAAGGAATTCGAAGACCTTGCAAAGTTGTTGGAGTTAACGAAGAAGACGGAACTTGACTACCTTGCAGAACTTGCAAAGGCTAAGCAAGAGATTGAAGCAAAGTCGACGAAAGCGATTCAACTACCAAAAGAAGAGAGGCTTAACATAAGTCAAGGAGATTCAAGCGCCGAGGTCAAAAAGTCAAGTACTAACAAAGCAAAGAGGAAGAGTAAGAACCCTCCACCTCCACATCCAACAAAGACCCACCAACAAGGTATCATTCCTAACCCTATCACCGTGTGCCACCATTGTGATAAGATATGTCACATTAGACCAATAGGCCAAGAAAATGAAAGGCGTGGCACACGAGAGAACATTTTCGCGGTTGGCGGAAGCGACAACTGAACCGCGGCAAGTTTGGAAGGTTTCTGTCGCGAGGGTGCCGCGGTTGGACGACCTAGGAGCGTGGTCTCCCTTTAACTCTTTTATGATTAGTGTTAACCGCCAAAATTGGCGAGGGACCAAAGAAGAATTTTCCACCTCGACATAAGAAGGATATAGAAGTGCGAACATAATCCGGATACCTCGACAGAGTGGATCCCGCTTGGCCCAAATATGTACCTCCTTCAGCGGGGTCCACCCCGCCAGCATCTTAACTCAATAAAGTGGCCAAAAGCCGAGATACTCACCAAAACCCACAACAAGACCAAATCCGGTCATGACCGGGCTTCCTAGCGACCCCCGTCATCCCAACACTACCTCCTATGGACCCCACAGCACCCCGACACGGAGTTCTGCTGATCATCCTGTAACAAAGTCAGCTACATATCCCCCTACTACCGCCAGAAGGACGCTTATTAGACAAAGACAGCCCGCTAGGTAAAAGCACGCTAGGAAGCAGGATTTTTAACTCCAAATACTCAAAGCTCCACGAAAATCCAACAAAAACGTCGTCGTACAAAGGGATTATACTCCCTCCCACCAAAGAATCCTATTTTTGAACAGGTCAACACAATAAGAGTCCAATTAGGAAGGGAGGAGATTGATTCCTCCTAGAAAGGAAAGACTGAATTCTGCACGTAAAAATCTCCGAGATTACCTCCAAAAAAGAGGAGGATCCTGCAGCTGCCCAAACCCTAACCCGAGATTGTAGGAGTGCATGGCAAGCAAGCAGGACCTATATATACAACAGTTATTCATCGAAAAAAAGAGACCCTAGACAGTACTTATCGATAGGCACAGTTCCTCCACCATCACCATCTCCATCTTCGTGGTTACGATCCTTACACCATTGTAATCTAAATCAGAAATAGTTCATGTATTGTAATGAGAAGAAACAATCAAATAAAACCTATTGTTGATTAGTTTCATATACATTATATAATTCTTGCGTTGATAGGGATTTAGTCGGTATCGAACTACGTGATACCCCTCTGACCAGGGTCAATCTTGATCTTGGTCCTCTTTAAAGTTGTTATTTGGAATCTAACCCCAATAACGATTTTCAGGTAACCCTTTTGGCGCCGTCTGTGGGAAAATAAATCCCAACCATCATTCAAAACGGTCTTCTTCCATCTGAAAATATCCAGAATGAGACTTCGATCCTCTTGGGGTCACCCGGAGCCATCAGGACTCCAGTCTCTTGCTTCTACTGAAAAAGCCCAGAGGCGGGGTAAGGGCACTAGGAACGAGAATCCTCCGCCGGTGCCCCCACCAGCTGTAGGCCTTGTCCCTCGAGACCCCGTTAGGGAGGAAGCCAATCGGGATGTCTTAGAACAGCACGCCGTAGCCTACGTAGAAGCAATCCGACTCCGGATGATAGCCCAGGGGATTCCCTTTGAAGCACCGGGATCCCAGGGGATGCTGGCCCAAGTGTCAGGGCACCTGTTTTCGACCGATTGGGCCCACCCCTCTTTGTCCGACAGGCAGAGCTCCGACCCAGGCTAGTGAAGTCCGCAATTGAGGTTCCTCCAAGGAAGGTTCAGTCTCCACCAAAACCAAGGGCAAAGGAGAGGGATCCGCATCCTGATTCAGAAGGAAGCGCCAAATCCCGAAAGAGCACCAGAGAAAAGCGCCAAAGAGCTAAGCGAAAGGAGGTAATCCTGGATTCAGATTCATCAGATGAGGAAGTTTCAGTAGCCCGATCTGGAACCAAGAAGTCTCAACGCCAGGAGGATCAAATGACAAAGATGGCAAAGGAGCTGGAGCAGCTGAAGAAGGGAAAACATCAAGGGAGTCAAAAAAACCCCCTGGGTGAGATGAACGCACCATTTTCCAAAAGGGTGAGAGAAGCAGGTTTGCCCCCTAAATTCAGGATGCCTTCAGAGAAGTATTCTGGAACCGAGGATCCCGTCAGCCACCTAGAAAGCTTCGTTCACCAGATGGAAGTTCAGAGTGCATCCAGGATTGCCATGTGCAGGATGTTCCCCTCAACCCTGACAGACTGTGCCAAGACATGGTTCAGAAAATTACCACCAGGTAGTGTAGATTCTTACTCCAAACTTACCAAAGCTTTCTGTGCACAGTTTCAGGGAATCAAACCCCGTCCCAAGGATCCTATCCTGCTGCAGTATGTAGTTCAAGAGCGGGGTGAAACTCTGAGATCTTACGTGGAGAAATTCCACAAAGAGGTCGTCCAGATGGGTGTGTTCAACGAGAAGGAAACTTTAGCCAATTTCCGGAGGAACTTGTGGGCTGGCAGGCTATTCCGGTCTTTTGCCAAGCATCCTCCTGAGACGTATCAGGAAGCCTATAATCGGGCTCTGGAACAGGTGGAAATCGAGGAACAACTTCGGATCAAAATTGAGCACGATGAAGCCCGATTAGCGCCGCGCCCAAAGAAGGAGGCTCCGAAGCCTGCACCAGCTAGGAAGTTTCAGAATCTACCTCCAAATCGGTCTACTTACAGGCCGCCTCCAATTCCTTCGTACCAGGATAGATACCCAGTTAGGAGATCCCCTCCCAGAGAACTTCCCTTGAAGGAGGTATCTAGAATAGCAAGAGAGGAAGAAGGGTATAACCACTACACCCCCCTAAATGCTTCACGGGAAACTATCTATCTCGCTATTCGGGATAAAGGCCTACTCAGAAAGCCAGTCCCTATAAAGATCCCTGTGGACAGGATGAATCAATACAAGTATTGCGACTTCCATGAAGATGTGGGACACAACACCTCAGAATGCTACAGTCTCCGTAATTAGATAGAAGCACTAGTAAGAGGAGGACTTCTGACTGAATTCTTACAACAGGTACGAGACAACATCAAAGAAGGAAAGCAGGTTCAGAGTGGGATGCAGGAAGCCGCAGAAAGAAGGAGAGAAGGAGAGAAGGATCTAATGCAGCATATCCAAGTGATCCACACCATTAGTGGAGGCCCCACCCTAGCAGGAACCTCCAACAATTCAAGAAAGAACCACGCAAGGAAGATTCCCAGACTCAACGCTGAACATGAACTGCTAAAGATTAATGGAGGACCCCGAGACTTATCCCGCTCCACCAAAATCATCTTTACGGAGGAGGATGTTTACAATACAGTACAACCGCATGATGATCCCATGGTCATAACAGTACAGATCGCCAACTGCTTAGTGCACCGCGTCTTGATCGATACGGGAAGCAGCGTGGATATTTTGTTCAAAGGGGCTCATGAGCAGCTCAACCTGAACAATTCTTGCTTCAACAGCTGTACCTCTCTACTGTACGGGTTCACAGGGGACTCCGTAATGCCGATGGGAACAAAGATACTGCCAGTGATAGTCGGAGAGGCTCCTCTTCAGCAGAACATAATGACGGAGTTTATTGTAGTGGACACCCCGTCGGCATACAATGCAATCTTGGGAAGGCCTTTCCTATCCTGGATCAGAGGACTGCTGTCTATCTATCACAACGTATTGAAGTTTTCAGTAGGATCGGGAATAGGAGAGGTAAGAGGAGACCAGCAGGCAGCCCGCAATTGCTATGCGGTGTCAACCAACCCCGCTGCGTTGGCTAAGCAATGCGCATCGGTGTCCAGCTACCCAGGTCCAAGAACGACAGAGCGGGATGATCATGTCTTAGAAGAAGGAGAGGTACCAGACATAGTCGTGGAAGAATCAGAAGAGGAAGAGCATGGTTGGAGCAGCGGATATCCATCAGAGCAGCTAGAGGAGGTCCAGATCCGATGTGAGGATCCAGCAAAGACAGTAAAAGTGGGAGAAGGGCTGGACCCGGAAGTGAAGAAGGATTTGATAGAACTTCTCAGGGAGTACAGTGATATCTTTGCTTGGAGCCACGAGGATATGCCTGGCATTCCTCTTAGCCTGGCGACCCATAGGTTAACAGTGGATGCAACCTTCAAACCGATAAAACAAAAAAGAAGGCACTTCAATGCTGAACGCAATACCGCGGTCCAAGAAGAGGTTGACAAACTCCTGAGGGCCGGGTTCATCAGGGAATCCCGGTACCCCGACTGGATCGCCAATGTAGTTATGGTAACTAAGTCTAACGGGAAGTGGCGAATGTGCGTGGATTACACCGATCTCAATCAGGCCTGCCCCAAATATAGCTTCCCCCTGCCTAAAATAGACTAGCTTATTGATTCCACTGCAGGAAACAAGCTCCTGAGCTTCATGGATGCTTTCTCAGGGTACAATCAGACCAAGACAAAACTAGCTTCATCACAGGGCAAGGCCTCTACTGTTATAAGGTAATGCCATTCGGACTTAAAAATGCAGGTGTCACCTATCAGCGCATGGTGAACAAACTATTCAAGGAACAGATAGGGAAGTCCATGGAGGTATACATAGATGACATGATCACTAAATCTCCAGAAGCAAGACAGCATACAGGGGACTTACGCCAGACCTTCCAGATAATAAGGCAGAACCAGATGAGATTGAACCCCGCTAAGTGTGCATTCGGGGTGGCAGCAGGCAAATTCTTGGGATTTACGGGACTTACGCCAGACCTTCCAATTTTATGAACCTTAAACCCTTTTGATTAATTAAAGATATATAAAAATAAACAAAATATTAATACCTCTTGTCGCGTGATCCGATTGACTTGCGTCGATGGTAATCCGTAAGATCTTCAATCCTAGCACGAACGTGGATCACCTAGGAGCGTGGTCTCCCTTTCTTTGAATTGCAAACCTGTGATTGGATTAAACAAACTTTTCTTGATTCGTTAGTCCCAAAAACAATCTAAAGAAACCTAAGATTATTCCGGTCACTTTTGAGTTCTCAATCTTATGATCGAAACTCGCGTGAACCTAGATCGATATAGTATTCACAAGCTTATTGATGAATAAGCAACTAGAATACAATAAAAGAATAATCTATGTTCCTTTTGTTTTTAGTAGAATAATAGATCTCTAACTATGAGTTGAGAAGAAGAAGAAGAAGAAATAAAATTTCTGCACATAAGCCTTAGGCTGGCCGAAAATCATCAATAGCCTTCTTTATGGCAAATTTTCTTTTTCTCTTTTTTCACTAGGGTGGCCGAATTCTTTTACCAAAACCAATTAGGGTTGCCGCAATTATTACTCCTAAAATATTGGAGATTTAGTTGCACCCTAATTCCTATTTTGTTTAAGATTTCCAAACCCTAATCAAACTCATAAATCTTTTATTCCTTATTTGACTAAAATAAAAGACTTCTTATTTGATTTAATAAATAAAATTAATTATTTATTTCCTTGTCAAACAAGTCTTTTAATTTAAGTATACTACTACCAATAGTATACCAATAGGAATCATATTTCCTATTCAGAAAAGATTTGTTTCTTAATTAAACAATTAATTAATAAATTAATTAATTCTTATTTAATTAAACAATGAAAACAAAATAATATTTAAGGCTTTTAAATCACCTTGCCGCCCCACATGTATATATTGGGCCAAATATTATTTTTCTTATTTCATTAAATCCATAGGACTTTAAATAAAAAGCCCACATGTGAACTAGACCCATTCTTACTAAAAGAAACAAGCCCACATGTCATCCATTAATATATAAATATAATTTAGCAGCCCATTACATAAATAATGTGCAAATTATATTCTTAATATATTATATGCAATTCTAGATGGACCCTAAATTGGTCCGGTAGAATATATCAAGTGATCCATGCAAGTCCGTGTGGATTGGGGATCTTGGCGGGCTATCTAAATTTAAGCTCCAATAGACATAACCTAATCACAATCAACAAATGATTCACTTAGGTCCGATCCATTAATTTTAGCTCATTCCACTAAAGAGCTAAAATTGAACTCTTAAATAAAGACAGAAAAGGAAGATGCTTCCTCATTCATACCCTAGACAATCATATTGGAGATAGTGTATCCTCGTGATTAATATCAGTAATCGCCAAGAGTTCATAGACCGCCTATAACTCTCCAAGTTACCATATTTACTCATATGACCACGTTTTGAACTTGGATATTTTGACTTATCCAGAAGCCATGTTTTCAATAGACACTATTGAAAACTCAACGTTGAGATTTAATATCCAATTACCTCAAAACATCCATATGATGATATTATACTCTAGACAATGGACTCAACGAGATCTACTCCCAAAGGAGGGATTTTCGTGAGAGAAAGTTGAGGGTCGATATCTTGGTAACACACTAAATGTAATTTTATTGATATCCTCCAAAGAGTTCTTGTCAGTAAAATTACAAGGCTAAAATTGAAAACGCTGGTTGTTATGTTAACAATTAGGTGGGACCTAGTCTAACTAGTAAATGGTGTGAACTCCAAAGGAGGCGTAACATTTATGGGTGTTAGATCACCGTTGAATTTTTATGATTGAGTTATTCATTTAATTCAAGATAAATATTTAAAAGTGCTTTATAATGATTATTTACTTATATTAATCTTTGTTTAATTAAGAAATCATGACCCCATCACTTATGAACATCCTGAAAGATAAAAGTTTAACCGGTAATAATTATGTCAAATGGAAAAGGAAAATTGGGTTATTGCTGCAAGCTGAAAAAAATATAAATTTTGTTCTAACTACTCCTAAACCACCTGCTCTTACTAATGAATCTAATAAGACGAGTATGAGCAGTGGAAGACCTCTAATGAGATGGCCAAATGGCTACCATCTCCGACGTGTTGCAACAGCAACATGAAGGAATAGGGTCTGCTGCTAATATGATGATGTCTCTAGAAGAGATTCATATGGTTGGTAAAGTTGCTACTATTAAGACCTGTCAGAAGGTCAAGGAATAATAGAAGAAAAAGCAACTTGGGCCTACCAAGAAAGAGACTAAGAAAGTAACCAAGATCAAAAGGAAGTGCTTCTTTTGTGGTGAAAAGTGACATTGGAAAAGTAATTGCCCAAAGTCTCAGAATAAAAAGGAACAAGGTAATATGAATTATCTTGAAACATGTTTTTCTAGTAGATTCTACAGATTCTTGGATCGTAGACTCTGGAGCCACTAATCATGTTTGTTATTCCTTACGGGGGTGTCAAGAAAGGAGAAGGCTAAATAAGAATAAGATCAATTTGCGCTTGGGCAACGGAACGTTAGTGTCTGCAAGTGCAGTGGGAGATATTAGAGTTTTGTTTGGATTCTAGAAAGCATTTAGATTTGATAGACGTTTATTATGTACCTCAATTCAAGAGGAATTTAATTTCAGTTTCTTGTTTGAATAAATTTGGATATTCGGTTACTTTTAATAAAGCTTTTATTATTAGTAAGAATAACAAAGTTATTTGCAAAGGTACATTGGAAAACGGTCTATACTTTCTGTTAACCGCCTTTTCTGGCAGAGGACCAAAGAAGAATTTTCCACCTCAACACAAGAAGGGTATAGGAGTACGAACACCATCTGGCTACCCCGACAAGGTGGACCCCGACTGATCCGAGTGCACTTCCCCTCCAACGGGGTCCAACCCAGCCTTCTTCCAGTTTATTTCTTAAAACCCCGCCAGCATCTTAGTTCAGAAATATGGCCACAAGCCGGACTTCTCGCTAGAACTCACAGCGAGGTCTAGCCCCGCTGAGACCGGGCTTCCGCTGGACCCCGCAGTACCCCGATATACCAAGATCCCGGCAGTACCCCGCGGTACCCCGGTACCCCACGATACCCCGCGATACCCCGCAGGACCCCGCAGTACCCCACAGGATCCCGCAGTACCCCGGAACCCGGTGACTGGTCCTCCAAACTCCTCCCGACTATCTAGCATATACCAAGGAAGAGCTTGACCACACCAAGAGTTTAAGTAAACAAGGAAATTGCCTTGTTTCCCGCCATTCAAGAGTCCTATGTTAAAGTGGAGTCAACTCTTTCAGTTCTAAAAGGAATCACTTGATTCTAGGGAATCAATCCCACGATCTTCTCGCCTATCAACATGGAAACGCCCCGTAAATTGCTAGGTTATTGGATTGAATTTAGGGGAGTGAGCAACAAGAAATAAGACCTATATATATGACATGATTTTCGACAGTGAAGTGATCTTCTTTGGCTAGCATCTTCTTTTTGGCTTCTTTTCGCAGAGGTGGCTGGGGGCTTCTTCCCCAACAAGGCTACCTTTTATTCTTCTTTTCTACTGGATAGAGGGAAGGGCCGATGCCCACATATTATTGTAAGCTCTCTGAAGCACTTATGTTGTATTATTCGCCTACTTGCGTAAGCTCCCCGGAGCACGCCTTATTGATAAATATATAAATGATCCCTCTCCACCGGATACTACCTAGGGGTTTTTCAGCATATGATCATGCGTGATGCTTTTTCCCCCTAGGCCAGTCCACCTTCTATCAAAAAGATTTGTCATTCTCTCCCTTGTATCTATTTTATTACACATGTATGTAACTTTATCGTTGAAGAGCTCATATCCCATATCCTACTCGCTTGCTTGCTATTCGGATCGGGGAATCACAATGGAGATCTAGAAAAGAGTACGGGATGCGAGACTCAGGATACGGGGTATGAGGGACGGGATACGGGGTACCGAGTACCGAACGCAGGGTATCGGGGTCCATAAAGAGGGATCACAGCCCTTACTCCGACATGGGAACCCCCAAGCGCCATCTTCTCCATGAGCTTGAAGCCCCGACAGTCGGGATGATTTTTTCTCCTACCTACTGCACCTCACTCCAGAATTTCTTACTCATACAAACCATGGTACCTAGAGGTACCTACCCCGCTGCAGCCTGCCGGGTAGCAGTCTGAGGGTGTTAATTGGAATTCCTCATCCAGAGCGAATTTTCGGTTAACATTTTGGCGCCGTTTGTGGGAAGTTCACTAGACCAATGTGGCTTCCTTGTCTCTACATGAGCGTATGTTTCTCTATCTCTTACATATTATCACTTTACATGTGATTTAGTGCATTCCGCTGCTATATTCACTACATGTTTGTACCATGATGCCATGATACCTTGTTTCACCCTGCTAGTTCCTTTATTACCAATATGATTTTATAAAAATTTGCATGAATCATGTGAACTAAATCATCACCTATTATAATCGGTTGATATTTCGCCTTATATGTTGCTACTTGAATACGTTGAACATGCGGAGTGCATCTCGATGTAGCTCTATGAGATCTAATTAATCTATTGCCGAGCAAGCTTAGTTATTCGTGGCATATTATTCATGCGGTTTACCCTTTCTCCATATTTGTATGTACTGCATGTGCACCACGAGTGGTGCTCACTTTGTCATCTGACAACTTTTGTTTGATGTGGAGCGAATATAACGTGTGGGACTCCTAGTGGAGCCGGCCTACTATGCTGCCCTTATGAAACAGACCTGCTCCGGTACATCTAGAGCTCCTATGCAGTAGAGTTGTACCTCTCCTGTTTTCTTTACAGAAGATTTGCTCCGGTACCGATAGAGCTCCTATCCAACAGATCTACCAGACTAGCACTTCTACATACGGATCCCCTCATGACACCGGATTCACTCTTCCAAAGCTCCTAGTTCTCAGCTATTCAAGTCCTAGAAGAAAATTGGAAGCAATTTGGAAGATTTTCGATCAAGCCTGAGAAAACAGCATCTGCTGATGGGTCAACTTCAAAAATTAAACTGTATCATCTCCGAAGGAACGGGATTTCATGCCTTATATGGTTGGAAAGATACGGAAGTTAGCTTTTCACAGAATTTTACGGTTTGTGATTTCGAGTTTTCTTGAAGGAGTTATGACCATTGTACTACTCAAAGGTCAGCCAGAATTTCTATGCGGGCAGCATCTGCTGATGGGTCAACTTCAAAAATTAAACTGTATCATCTCCGAAGGAATAGGATTTCGTGCCTTATATGGTTGGAAAGATACGGAAGTTAGCTTTTCACAGAATTTTACGGTTTGTGATTTCGAGTTTTCTTGAAGGAGTTATGACCATTTTACTGCTCAAAGGTCAGCCAGAATTTCTATGCGGGCAGCATCTGCTGATGGGTCAACTTCAAAAATTAAACTGTATCATCTCCGAAGGAATAGGATTTCGTGCCTTATATGGTTGGAAAGATACGGAAGTTAGCTTTCCACAGAATTTTACGGTTTGTGATTTCGAGTTTTCTTGAAGGCGTTATGACCATTTTACTACTCAAAGGTCAGACAGAATATCTACGCGGTATTTGGGAAACAAAGCATGGCGGGCTACCTATTTGGGAATGAAGGAGCAGCACGACCGATAGAAGACCAGCATCATGTAGGAGGCTCCTCACTTTTGTACCGGGCCCTTCAATGCCCAAGTGAGCCTCCTAGGTTCCGTATCGTCCGAGTGGAGTCCAGAGCCTCTTTTCAGCCGCTGGGTACTTCTTGATGCCCTAGCAAGCCTCTGGACCAGCATCATGTAGGAGGCTCCTCACTTTTGTACCGGGCCCTTCAACGCCCAAGTGAGCCTCCTAGGTTCCGTTTCGTCCGAGTGGAGTCCAGAGCCTCTTTTCAGCCGCTGGGTACTTCTTGATGCCCTAGCAAGCCTCTGGACCAGCATCATGTAGGAGGCTCCTCACTTTTGTACCGGGCCCTTCAACGCCCAAGTGAGCCTCCTAGGTTCCGTTTCGTCCGAGTGGAGTCCAGAGCCTCTTTTCAGCCGCTGGGTACTTCTGGATGCCCTAGCAAGCCTCTGGACCAGCATCATGCAGGAGGCTCCTCACTTTTGTACCGGGCTTTTCAACGCCCAAGTGAGCCTCCTAGGTTCCGTTTCGTCCGAGTGGAGTCCAGAGCCTTTTTTCAGCCGCTGGGTACTTCTTGATGCCCTAGCAAGCCTCTGGACCAGCATCATGTAGGAGGCTCCTCACTTTTGTACCGGGCCCTTCAATGCCCAAGTGAGCCTCCTAGGTTCCGTATCGTCCGAGTGGAGTCCAGAGCCTCTTTTCAGCCGCTGGGTATTTCTTGATGCCCTAGCAAGCCTCTGGACCAGCATCATGCAGGAGGCTCCTCACTTTTGTACCGGGCCCTTCAATGCCCAAGTGAGCCTCCTAGGTTCCGTATCGTCCGAGTGGAGTCCAGAGCCTCTTTTCAGCCGCTGGGTACTTCTTGATGCCCTAGCAAGCCTCTGGACCAGCATCATGCAGGAGGCTCCTCACTTTTGTACCGGGCCCTTCAACGCCCAAGTGAGCCTCCTAGGTTCCGTTTCGTCCGAGTGGAGTCCAGAGCCTCTTTTCAGCCGCTGGGTACTTCTTGATGCCCTAGCAAGCCTCTGGACCAGCATCATGCAGGAGGCTCCTCACTTTTGTACCGGGCCCTTCAACGCCCAAGTGAGCCTCCTAGGTTCCGTTTCGTCCGAGTGGAGTCCAGAGCCTATTTTCAGCCGCTGGGTACTTCTTGATGCCCTAGTAAGCCTCTGGACCAGCATCATGTAGGAGGAGTAGCACGACCGGTAGAAGACCAGCATCATGCAGGAGGCTCCTCACTTTTGTACCGGGCCATTCAACGCCCAAGTGAGCCTCCTAGGTTCCAGTTCGTCCGAGTGGAGTCCAGAGCCTCATTTCAGCCGCTGGGTACTTCTTGATGCCCTAGCAAGCCTCTGGACTAGCATCATGCAGGAGGCTTCTCACTTTTGTACCGGGCCCTTCAACGCCCAAGTGAGCCTCCTAGGTTCCAGTTCGTCCGAGTGGAGTCCAGAGCCTCATTTCAGCCGCTGGGTACTTCTTGATGCCCTAGCAAGCCTCTGGACTAGCATCATGCAGGAGGCTCCTCACTTTTGTACCAGGCCATTCCACGCCCAAGTGAGCCTCCTAGGTTCCAGTTCGTCCGAGTGGAGTCCAGAGCCTCATTTCAGCAGCTGGGTACTTCTTGATGCCCTAGCAAGCCTCTGGACTAGCATCATGCAGGAGGCTCCTCACTTTTGTACCAGGCCATTCCACGCCCAAGTGAGCCTCCTAGGTTCCAGTTCGTCCGAGTGGAGTCCAGAGCCTTATTTCAGCCGCTGGGTACTTCTTGATGCCCTAGCAAGCCTCTGGACTAGCATCATGCAGGAGGCTCCTCACTTTTGTACCGGGCCCTTCAACGCCCAAGTGAGCCTCCTAGGTTCCAGTTCGTCCGAGTGGAGTCCAGAGCCTCATTTCAGCCGCTGGGTACTTCTTGATGCCCTAGCAAGCCTCTGGACTAGCATCATGCAGGAGGCTCCTCACTTTTGTACCAGGCCATTCCACGCCCAAGTGAGCCTCCTAGGTTCCAGTTCGTCCGAGTGGAGTCCAGAGCCTCATTTCAGCCGCTGGGTACTTCTTGATGCCCTAGCAAGCCTCTGGACTAGCATCATGCAGGAGGCTCCTCACTTTTGTACCAGGCCATTCCACGCCCAAGTGAGCCTCCTAGGTTCCAGTTCGTCCGAGTGGAGTCCAGAGCCTCATTTCAGCCGCTGGGTACTTCTTGATGCCCTAGCAAGCCTCTGGACTAGCATCATGCAGGAGGCTCCTCACTTTTGTACCAGGCCATTCCACGCCCAAGTGAGCCTCCTAGGTTCCAGTTCGTCCGAGTGGAGTCCAGAGCCTCATTTCAGCCGCTGGGTACTTCTTGATGCCCTAGCAAGCCTCTGGACTAGCATCATGCAGGAGGCTCCTCACTTTTGTACCGGGCCCTTCAACGTCCAAGTGAGCCTCCTAGGTTCCAGTTCGTCCGAGTGGAGTCCAGAGCCTCATTTCAGCCGCTGGGTACTTCTTGATGCCCTAGCAAGCCTCAGGACTAGCATCATGCAGGAGGCTCCTCACTTTTGTACCAGGCCATTCAACGCCCAAGTGAGCCTCCTGGGTTCCGATTCGTCCGAGTGGAGTCCAGAGCCTCATTTTCAGCCGCTGGGTACTTCTTGATGTCCTAGCAAGCCTCTGGACTAGTATCATGCAGGAGGCTCCTCACTTTTGTACCGGGCCCCTCAACGCCCAAGTGAGCCTCCCAGGTTCCAGTTTGTCCGAGTGGAGTCTATAGCCTCATTTCAGTTGCTGGGGACTTCTAGGATCCAAGACATGCCCTGGACCAGGTTAATCCCTCCAGGAGGATCTCCATTACCTAATGTCCTATGTACCGAGAGAGCTACATAGCGCTCTTGATGCCCTGGACCGGGTCAACCCCTCCAGGAGGATCGCCATAACAGACCAGGAGGGTTTCATAGCACTCCTGATGCCCTAGACTGGGTTAACCCCTCTAGGAGGATCTCCATTACTGAGTCAAGACCAGGAGAACTACATAGTACTCCTGATGCCTTGGACTGGGTCAAGCCCGCCAAGAGGATCTCCATTGTTAAAGCGCCTCAAGACCAGGAACTAGCCTCAGGGCGCTCCTGATGCCTTGGACTGGGTCAAGCCCGCCAAGAGGATCTCCATTGTTAAAGCGCCTCAAGACCAGGAAATAGCCTAAGGGCGCTCCTGCTGCCTCGGTCGGGGAATACCCTCCTCTGAGAAGCCTGGTGCTAAAGTGGCCTTAGTTGCCTACCAGGATAGCCTTGGTCGGGGAATACCCTCCTCCGAGAAGCCTGGTGCTAAAGTGGCCTTAGTTGCCTACCAGGACAGATTACAGTAAGAGTCGGGCTGCCTCAGGGCACCTGATTCCTTACTTCGCCTCGAGACCAGGAACTAGCCTCAGGGCGCTCCTGATGCCTTGGACTGGGTCAAGCCCGCCAAGAGGATCTCCATTGTTAAAGCGCCTTAAGACCAGGAACTAGCCTCAGGGCGCTCCTGATGCCTTGGACTGGGTCAAGCCCGCCAAGAGGATCTCCATTGTTAAAGCGCCTCAAGACCAGGAACTAGCCTCAGAGCGCTCCTGATGCCTTGGACTGGGTCAAGCCCGCCAAGAGGATCTCCATTGTTAAAGCGCCTCAAGACCAGGAAATAGCCTAAGGGCGCTCCTGCTGCCTCGGTCGGGGAATACCCTCCTCTGAGAAGCCTGGTGCTAAAGTGACCTTAGTTGCCTACCAGGATAGCCTTGGTCGGGGAATACCCTCCTCCGAGAAGCCTGGTGCTAAAGTGGCCTTAGTTGCCTACCAGGACAGATTACAGTAAGAGTCGGGCTGCCTCAGGGTACCTGATTCCTTACTTCGCCTCGAGACCAGGGAAAAGCTACATAGCACTCCTGATGCCTTGGACGGGGCCAACCCCGCCAAGAGGATCTCCATTGTTAAAGCGCCTCAAGACTAGGAAATAGCCTTATGGCGCTCCTGATGCCTTGGTCGGGGAATACCCTCCTCCAAGAAGCCTGGTGCTAAAGTGGCCTTAGTTGCCTACCAGGACAGACTTTCGCCAAGGTACCAGGATTCCTAGAACTGGAATGCCAGGTACCCAGATTCACCATATTCCCTACAGTGATCCGCCACAGCTCATCTATTTTTGTAGGAATGACTAGTACCATGGTTCGCCTAAAACGAAGTGTGCAGAGAATGGTTTTCGTTTAAAGTAATGGCAACCAACAAAGAAAGATGAGCAAAATTCTTCATGTATTACATATCCTGACTCCAACCCCTACTAGGTACCGGTGTTCAAGTCAGGGGGGACTTCTGTTAACCGCCTTTTCTGGCAGAGGACCAAAGAAGAATTTTCCACCTCAACACAAGAAGGGTATAGGAGTACGAACACCATCTGGCTACCCCGACAAGGTGGACCCCGACTGATCCGAGTGCACTTCCCCTCCAACGGGGTCCAACCCAGCCTTCTTCCAGTTTATTTCTTAAAACCCCGCCAGCATCTTAGTTCAGAAATATGGCCACAAGCCGGACTTCTCGCTAGAACTCACAGCGAGGTCTAGCCCCGCTGAGACCGGGCTTCCGCTGGACCCCGCAGTACCCCGATATACCAAGATCCCGGCAGTACCCCGGTACCCCACGATACCCCGCGATACCCCGCAGGACCCCGCAGTACCCCACAGGATCCCGCAGTACCCCGGAACCCGGTGACTGGTCCTCCAAACTCCTCCCGACTATCTAGCATATACCAAGGAAGAGCTTGACCACACCAAGAGTTTAAGTAAACAAGGAAATTGCCTTGTTTCCCGCCATTCAAGAGTCCTATATTAAAGTGGAGTCAACTTGTAAGGATTCCCATTATTGATTGGCTTATTTCGTGGACAAACCACAAGTTGGGGTTTGAATTGTAAGGGTAGATTAGGTGATTGAAGACCAACATCGAAGGCCCTTATTCAAGACCTCAAGGATGACAAGCACTCCAAAGGTATATCTCTAGTGCTTATTTTCTTTGAAGAGATTTAGAAGCACACACACACTTAGCATACTTGTATATGTGTGCATACTCTTCACATGTCACATGTCACATTACACACTAGCACTTTGTTTGATTATATCTTGTTGTGTGTTTGTTTGTGTCGTGTAATTCGTTTCCCGAATATGTTCGGAAACGTCCGCGCTTGCACGAAAATGTGCTTGGTTTTGCGCGAAGACCGCTCATGGAGAATGCCCTTGGTTTCTCCTTGGTTTCACCATCTTTGGTGAATCGGCGGTTACGATCGGCGGCCTGGCCGCCGAATAGAAACCGCCGATCAGACCTGATGCATTTATTATCTCGGGTCTGATTCTGCGGTTTGATCGGCGGTTACGAAACCGCCGAATGAAACCGCCGTTTTTCTCCCCTGTTCTCGGGTTGAATTCTGCGGTCATGATCGGCGGCCTGGCCGCCGAATGAAACCGCCGAATTAGATATTTTAGGTCGGTTTCTTTCTCGGGCTCAATTCTGCGGCCACATTCTGCGGTCCCGACCGCAGAATGAAACCGCCGATTGAGCGTTTCAAGGGCAAAATGGTCTTTTCACATGCCCTGTTCTTGATGACTATAAATATCATACTTTCTCATTTCTCTAACTTAGTTCTCTGACTCTAAAGAACCCTAAACCTCAAAGAGAGATACTTGAGAGAGAATCAAATCAAGAACTCATTTTTACACACTCAAAACCTTTCTCATATGCATTTAAATATCATCTAGCATTTTCTAGCATAGTTAGGATGCTTGCTTGCATGGGTTTTGGTCAACACACATCCTTTGGTATGTTCTTCACTAATCTCATCTAAGCTTAGTGTTTTATTTATCAAAGAAATCTCTTATATTATTTGTATGCTCTTAGAATATATTCTAGATACAAAATAGAGATTGTTGTGTTGACATGTTTGTGTGATGTATTGTGATAGCAACATCTAGGATATTTTATCTATGATTTGCTAAGCTTTATGACATGTCATTTAGCTATTGACATCTAGGATTGCATTAATTGTTATCTAATCATCCTAGATAAGCATCTAAGGTTACCTAGCTTTATTTGCTCATTGAATATCATTATATATTCACATAGGTTGTAATCTCTTCATTGAGAAGTAAGTCTTGCGTGTAGCTTCCGGGATTAGGTTGCTTAGATCGCAAGCAATTGAAGTCTTGTTGTGATAGGCCAGGATTAGGCCGTACACCGGGATTAGGTGGTCACACAAGCAATTGGACTAGGTCCACTTATACCGGGATTAGGTAAGTGTGATGATTATTGATCGGGATTAGGTTGTAATCATTTCACATTTAGTGGATTCGAGGTTCGAGTGTGGCGCACTATACAGCCCGTGGTTTTTCCCGTGAGGGTTTCCACGTAAATATCAAGTGTCATTTATAATTCCGCACCATATTACACTTGTTATTGTTTTGACTAGATTGGGGTATTTTCGTAATATTGACTTAACGCGAAAATTGGGTAATATCGTTAAAATCTATTCACCCCCCCTCTAGATATATATTAGAACACACCGAGTTATTTGTTTCAATTGGTATCAGAGCAGGTTCCTAGATATACTTAGGTGATCCTAGCTCATTTTGGTGTGTTTTGCATTTTGTATGTCTTTGATTGATTTCATACATTTTGCATTCTTCTCATTTGCATTCATTTGACTCAAACACTATGAGAGAATTTGAGAGAGAAGAAATTGACTTCGATGAGGAGATGACTTTCTTGTTAAAGAGATTTAGGAAATTTGTGAAATCTCACAAGAAGAGAATGTCCTCTAAGGTGAAAGAGGAAAAGAAGATGACCCCGTCAAAGAAAGGGGAAGGTATGATCGCTACTTGGAGAGATAGCGAAGTTGAAGTAGTTGAAGGATTCTCTACAAGCTTGGATAAGTGTGAGAACAACTACTTCACATTTCCGGTTTCCTACCAAGAAGAAACTCAAGATGTCACCAAATGTGTATCACTTGAAGATTTCAAGATTGGTGACTTGAAGCTTGGAAACCGACGTGGAGCATGCTTGAGAGAAGCAAGCCTTGAAGAAATGACTCTCACAAGCTCAAGTGGGAGATGCTTCGATCATGGAAGTTCATGCTCCGAGAACTCTTGTGTTAACTTGGTGGACAACCAAGAGTTCATTGACTCCCTTCAAAAGTCTTTGAAGGAGAAAGAAAATGATATCCTTAGATTGGAAAAGGATAATCTTCAACTAAGTGCCAAGATGACTCACTTGGATGATGAAGTGAAATGTGTAAAAGACATTAAAGGCAAGTTGAAGATGGAACTTGAAGAGGCAAGAACATCTCTTGCTAAGATGACTTTGGGTTCGGACATGGATGACTCCTTAAAGGTAGACATAGTTGTTGTGTCTAAATACGAGAAGGAGATTGAAGATTGCCATCAAAGGATGAAGGCAATGAAGGATGAACTTGCTTGCAAAGAAAATTCCTTAAGAATTTTTAGGGATAAAGAGAAAAGGCACCTTCAAGAATTGAAGAAGGGTAAGATCTTGCAACCTCAAGCTCAAGGCAAGTGCAAAGCATCACCTCCTCGTCATCCTAGGAGGAAGATTGGCCAAGTGAAGATGCCAACTAAGGGTATAGCTCAACCTTATCCTCTAAGAGCTACACACCCAAGTTTTGCTCTACCTAGGCCTAACCAACCAAGGAAGCAAAACAAACCGGTTCTACATCAAAGAAGGAAAGAACCGGTTCAACCACAAAGGTGCCTACATCCGGCTAATGCTCCAAAGAAAAGCCTTCCGGTGCACCATCAAAGACAACCTCATCAACAAGGCAATGCCTCGATGAGAGCCCAAAGCTATGGTATGAATTCTTCTTTTATACCTACTTGTCATTATTGTGGTATGATTGGTCACATAAGACCAAAGTGCTTTAACTACATAGAAAAATGTAGGGTGCAAAGCATGATAGAGAGGAAGAGGCTTAGAAAAGCCCATTTGCATGTGCCTAGGAAATCTTTTGCCTATAATCCTAGGATCTTACATAGCATGCAATCTTTGACCACTAGGATTAAAAATTTGTCACCTAAGTGGATTAAAAATAATGAACCCGCTTGCTACGAGACTAACAAGTCTCAAATAGGTTCAACTAGGTCCAATGGACTTAGTAGGTCTTTAGGACCTCATGACCTTCATTGATGAAGGGTGGTTTTTGACCCCATATGGGGAACTCAAGCAAAGAGAGTGTTTGCATACTTGATGCATGCAAAATACTTTAAAGATCTTATGCTTCTTTGTTGATTGCTTGAGTAAGCTTGGTTGCACATATGTATATATGTTTTCTATTCAATAAGTGTGAACCTTGCTTTGTTTTCAATCCATGTCATATTTATGTTCAAACATGCATTTTTGGACTAGGAAATTTACATAGGAAGTATGATTTGAATGACCTATAGTTATTTCCATGACATGATGATTCTTAATTGACATGCTAAATGCCATATGAAAAGCATGAAATTCAAATGACATGCTCAAATGAAAAAGCATGAATTGATGATTGCATAATTCTTAAATGCAAAACTTGTGTGAAAAAGCTTATGAGACTCAAATTGATTAAAGGATCTTGTATCCGGTCAAAGGATTTTAAAATCCAATTGTCTCTCTTTCTTTATTTGTTGAACATGGTTACCATCATACGGATTTCATATCCGGAAAAATCAAATAGGGTGCAAAGTCGCTCATGCCATGTTTCGCTTATAAAGTTGGATATAGTGTTTATTAAAATTGAAAATCAATAAATTCTCTATATCTTTGCTTCTCTTATGACATTGGTAAAATTGGTTTGAATTCTCATTATAAACCTTTGTCATTTTGCTTTGCCAAATACCATTGTATTTTGGACTTGAATGCTACATGTCTTGTATGCAAAGCATTTTTGATTCACACATTTTAATCAAAATAAATCTCCTTGTTTCTCTTCAATTAATTGATTAGCATAAAGTGGCTTATTTGATTATGCGTTATCTTGTATGCTACTATCTCTCTTTGCCTTAAGTAACCCGGTTGGGGACTACTCCTTTGCCTATATCATGACATAAAGGGGGAGTAGAATGTGGTGAGGGGAGATGCTAAATTGTTGTAGCAATTGTGCATATTGGAGAGAGTACATATTGAGGGGGAGTAACCCTTTGAGGGGGAGCATTGCATACACATACATGGCATGATGTTGTGTTTAAAAGTTTTATTTGCAAATGCTTGTTTTACTTTCACTTGATCCACTCACATACACTTGCTTTGGAAGTGTAATCTAATTGTTTTGAAGGTTTGGTAATTCTACAAGAGATTGAAGACTTGAAGTTTTATTTTCTTATCTCTTTGTGTTTTGTAATGTAGAATATCCCGTAGCTTCAATTATTTTGTGAGGATCAATGTGAGAGGTGGTTTTGTCACGAAATAGCCAAAGGGGAAGATTGTAAGGATTCCCATTATTGATTGGCTTATTTCGTGGACAAACCACAAGTTGGGGTTTGAATTGTAAGGGTAGATTAGGTGATTGAAGACCAACATCGAAGGCCCTTATTCAAGACCTCAAGGATGACAAGCACTCCAAAGGTATATCTCTAGTGCTTATTTTCTTTGAAGAGATTTAGAAGCACACACACACTTAGCATACTTGTATATGTGTGCATACTCTTCACATGTCACATGTCACATTACACACTAGCACTTTGTTTGATTATATCTTGTTGTGTGTTTGTTTGTGTCGTGTAATTCGTTTCCCGAATATGTTCGGAAACGTCCGCGCTTGCACGAAAATGTGCTTGGTTTTGCGCGAAGACCGCTCATGGAGAATGCCCTTGGTTTCTCCTTGGTTTCACCATCTTTGGTGAATCGGCGGTTACGATCGGCGGCCTGGCCGCCGAATAGAAACCGCCGATCAGACCTGATGCATTTATTATCTCGGGTCTGATTCTGCGGTTTGATCGGCGGTTACGAAACCGCCGAATGAAACCGCCGTTTTTCTCCCCTGTTCTCGGGTTGAATTCTGCGGTCATGATCGGCGGCCTGGCCGCCGAATGAAACCGCCGAATTAGATATTTTAGGTCGGTTTCTTTCTCGGGCTCAATTCTGCGGCCACATTCTGCGGTCCCGACCGCAGAATGAAACCGCCGATTGAGCGTTTCAAGGGCAAAATGGTCTTTTCACATGCCCTGTTCTTGATGACTATAAATATCATACTTTCTCATTTCTCTAACTTAGTTCTCTGACTCTAAAGAACCCTAAACCTCAAAGAGAGATACTTGAGAGAGAATCAAATCAAGAACTCATTTTTACACACTCAAAACCTTTCTCATATGCATTTAAATATCATCTAGCATTTTCTAGCATAGTTAGGATGCTTGCTTGCATGGGTTTTGGTCAACACACATCCTTTGGTATGTTCTTCACTAATCTCATCTAAGCTTAGTGTTTTATTTATCAAAGAAATCTCTTATATTATTTGTATGCTCTTAGAATATATTCTAGATACAAAATAGAGATTGTTGTGTTGACATGTTTGTGTGATGTATTGTGATAGCAACATCTAGGATATTTTATCTATGATTTGCTAAGCTTTATGACATGTCATTTAGCTATTGACATCTAGGATTGCATTAATTGTTATCTAATCATCCTAGATAAGCATCTAAGGTTACCTAGCTTTATTTGCTCATTGAATATCATTATATATTCACATAGGTTGTAATCTCTTCATTGAGAAGTAAGTCTTGCGTGTAGCTTCCGGGATTAGGTTGCTTAGATCGCAAGCAATTGAAGTCTTGTTGTGATAGGCCGGGATTAGGCCGTACACCGGGATTAGGTGGTCACACAAGCAATTGGACTAGGTCCACTTATACCGGGATTAGGTAGGTGTGATGATTATTGATCGGGATTAGGTTGTAATCATTTCACATTTAGTGGATTCGAGGTTCGAGTGTGGCGCACTATACAGCCCGTGGTTTTTCCCGTGAGGGTTTCCACGTAAATATCAAGTGTCATTTATAATTCCGCACCATATTACACTTGTTATTGTTTTGACTAGATTGGGGTATTTTCGTAATATTGACTTAACGCGAAAATTGGGTAATATCGTTAAAATCTATTCACCCCCCCTCTAGATATATATTAGAACACACCGAGTTATTTGTTTCACAACTCTTTCAGTTCTAAAAGGAATCACTTGATTCTAGGGAATCAATCCCACGATCTTCTCGTCTATCAACATGGAAACGCCCCGTAAATTGCTAGGTTATTGGATTGAATTTAGGGGAGTGAGCAACAAGAAATAAGACCTATATATATGACATGATTTTCGACAGTGAAGTGATCTTCTTTGGCTAGCATCTTCTTTTTGGCTTCTTTTCGCAGAGGTGGCTGGGGGCTTCTTCCCCAACAAGGCTACCTTTTATTCTTCTTTTCTACTGGATAGAGGGAAGGGCCGATGCCCACATATTATTGTAAGCTCTCTGAAGCACTTATGTTGTATTATTCTCCTACTTGCGTAAGCTCCCCGGAGCACGCCTTATTGATAAATATATAAATGATCCCTCTCCACCGGATACTACCTAGGGGTTTTTCAGCATATGATCATGCGTGATGCTTTTTCCCCCTAGGCTAGTCCACCTTCTATCAAAAAGATTTGTCATTCTCTCCCTTGTATCTATTTTATTACACATGTATGTAACTTTATCGTTGAAGAGCTCATATCCCATATCCTACTCGCTTGCTTGCTATTCGGATCGGGGATCACAATGGAGATCTAGAAAAGAGTACGGGATGCGGGACTGGGATCCGGGGTATGAGGGACGGGATACGGGGTATCGAGTACCGAACGCAGGGTATCGGGGTCCATAAAGAGGGATCACAGCCCTTACTCCGACATGGGAACCCCCAAGCGCCATCTTCTCCATGAGCTTGAAGCCCCGACAGTCGGGATGATTTTTTCTCCTACCTACTGCACCTCACTCCAGAATTTCTTACTCATACAAACCATGGTACCTAGAGGTACCTACCCCGCTGCAGCCTGCCGGGTAGCAGTCTGAGGGTGTTAATTGGAATTCCTCATCCAGAGCGAATTTTCGGTTAACACTTTTTGCATAGAAATATCTCTCACTCGTTAGACACAGAAATAACGGAACCTAATCATAAAAGAGTAAAATTATCAACAGATGAAACCTAACTTTGGCATTTACGCTTAGGTCATATTAACCTTAATAGGATTAAAAAATTGGTAAGTGACGGACCTTTGAGTGACTTAAAGGTTGATGATCTACCAACTTGTGAATCTTGTTTGGAAGGTAAAATTACCAAAAGGACGTTCTCTGCCAAAGGTGCCAGAGCCACTGAATGTTTAGGATTGATACACACTGATGTATGTGGACCTATGAGCATTCAAGCTAGAGGTGGATATGAGTACTTCATCATTTTCACAGATGATTACTCAAGATTTGGCTATGTGTATCTCATGCGACATAAGTCGGATGCTTTTGACATGTTCAAAGCATTTAAAGCTGAAGTGGAAAATCAGCTTGAGAAACACATAAAAATCTTGAGATCTGATCGTGGTGGAGAATATCTATTTGGTAAGTTTCAGCAATATCTTATTGATAATGGGATAGTTTCTCAGTTTTCTGCACCTGGTACACCTCAACAAAATGGGGTAGCAGAAAGGAGAAATATAACTCTTTTGGATATGGTTAGGTCTATGTTGAGTTATTCAACACTTCCTATTTCTTTCTGGGGATATGCTTTACAAACTGCAATATACATTCTAAACCATGTACCATCTAAGTCTGTTCCTAAAACACCGCATGAGTTGTGGACTGGGCGCAAGCCTAGTTTACGACACTTAAGGATATTTGGATGTCCTGCGCACGTGTTAAAAGGAAAGACAGAAAAGATGGAGTCCCGTTCAAAAACATGTATATTTGTAGGGTATCCGAAAGAAACTAAAGGATATTATTTTTATAGTCCTTCAGATCTTAAAGTATTTGTTTCGACAAATGCTAAATTTCTGGAAAAGGACTATATGAATGATTTTGTGCCTAAAAGTAGAATTGTCCTGAATAAGATGTTAGGAGATACAATTCCACGAGAGGTTACACAACCTAACCCAATTGTAAGTTCCGATCCAACACAAGGTCAACAACCTACCATTCCTCATCGTAGTGGGAGGGTTAGAACACAACCCGAAAGATACATCGGTCTGGGAGTATCTGTAGAGAATCTCCTGGACGACGATGATCCCTATACGTACAAGGAAGCTATGGAGGATGTTGATAGTCGCCATTGGCAAAAGGCATTGCAATCCGAGATTGAATCTATGTTCGATAACAAAGTCTGGTCCCTTGTAGACTTGCCTAAAGGGATAAAACCCATTGGGTGCAAGTGGGTATACAAGAGGAAAAGAGGTATGGATGGAAAGGTGGAAACCTTTAAAGCTAGATTGGTAGCTAAAGGGTATACACAGAAAGAAGGTATCGATTACGAGGAAACCTTCTCTCCTGTGGCCATGCTTAAATCCATTAGGATACTCTTATCCATTGCAGCATCTTTAGATCTAGAGATTTGGCAAATGGACGTCAAGACAGCTTTCCTAAATGGAAGTCTTGACGAGAGCATCTACATGATGCAACCAGAGGGATTCATTGAAAAGGGCCAAATGGAAAAGGTATGCAAGTTGCAGAAATCCATATATGGATTAAAGCAAGTATCCAGATCCTGGAACATAAGGTTCGATCAAGCTGTAAAAGGTTTTTGATTTATTCAGAATCTTGACGAACCTTGTGTATACAAAAGGATTAAATGCGACAAGTTGGTTTTCCTGATTCTTTATGTTGATGATATACTACTCATCGGAAACGATGTAGGTGTATTGACATCAGTAAAAGAATGGTTAGCAAAACAATTTGATATGAAGGACTTAGGAGAAGCAAGTTTTATTCTAGGTATCCAAGTTATAAGGGATAGAAAGAATAGAACAATTGCATTATCCCAAGCTTCATACATAGACAAGATCTTGTCTAGGTTTTCCATGCAGGATTCCAAGAAAGGTATGTTACCTTTCAGACATGGAATCAAGCTTTCTAAGGAACAAGTTCCTAAGAATGAGCATGAAGAGCAATTCATGAGTAGAGTTCCATATGCCTCGGCAGTTGGAAGTCTCATGTATGCAATGCTCTGTACTAGACCAGATATTTGTTTTGCTGTCGGCATAGTTAGCAGGTTTCAATCGAAACCTAGACCTGATCACTGGACGGCAGTCAAGCATATTTTCAAGTATCTTAAGAGAACGAGAGATAATATGCTAGTATACTCTGGAGGGGATTTAATTCCCGTTGGGTATACAGATTCTGATTTTCTATCAGATTCTGACTCCAGAAAATCCACATCAGGGGCTGTGTTTACTATTGGAGGAGGAGCAGTCATATGGAGGAGTATCAAGCAATCTTGTATTGCTGATTCCACCATGGAAGCTGAGTATGTTGCTGCATGCGAGGCTGCCAAAGAGGCTGTTTGGCTCCGTCAATTCTTGATTGACTTGGAAGTGGTTCCTAGTGCGAATAAGCAGATCACTATCTACTGTGACAACAGTGGAGCAGTGGCTAATTTGAAAGAACCAAGAAGTCACAAGAGAGGTAAACACATTGAAAGGAAATATCATCTTTTAAGGGAGATTGTTCAAAAAGGTGACGTGACGATTACCAAAATAGCGTCAGCAGAAAATCTAGCAGATCCCTTCACAAAGGCTCTACCTCAGAAGAGTTTTGATGGGCACCTAGAGAACATGGGCTTGAGAGATATGACACATTTGCTATAGCGCAAGTGGGAGATTATTAGGATTATGCTCAATAGCAAGAGTGTAATAGTGTAATTAACAATCTTTTTCATATTAATAGAGTGATTTCTGTTTTAAACAAATCTTATAGCATTTATAGTTTAATAATTGTTAAAGTAAATAATCATAAGGTCTAAAGACTATGAGAAAAGAAGAATTGTTCATACATCTGGATATGTATGTGGTAGACACAATTCTTTAGTTAGTCTTGAATATCGTTCACAACTTAAGTTAAAGGTTGGGCACCTTTATCTTGTTAAAGTTGTAGAATTCTTTTGCTAACATTTGAGTGGGATCAAATGAGATATGATGAGTCTAAAATCATCGGAGTGTCTTCGAGCAAAAGAATCTAGTGCACTGGGTGCATTGAACAGGATCACACTGAAATACTTTATCTATAACCGTTAGTAGATAAAAGTAATTTCATTATCAGGACAATCGGAGAGTCTATCTTAATCCTGAGATAAATGATGGACTTATGGTTGCAGGTGATATCATTTGAGCTATCAATGAGTACGATTATATCGCATAGTCTATCCTCGATAGTTTGGTGATATTCATTTGTTAATCGATAGAGGACTTCATTTATAGATATGGGCATCGTGGCTCCATTTATTAAATGAGAATATAATATCATCATGTGGATGTTTTGAGGTAATTGGATATTAAATCTCAACGTTGAGTTTTCAATAGTGTCTATTGAAAACATGGCTTCTGGACAAGTCAAAATATCCAAGTTCAAAACGTGGTCATATGAGTAAATATGGTAACTTGGAGAGTTATAGGCGGTCTATGAACTCTTGGCGATTACTGATATTAATCACGAGGATACACTATCTCCAATATGATTGTCTAGGGTATGAATGAGGAAGCATCTTCCTTTTCTGTCTTTATTTAAGAGTTCAATTTTAGCTCTTTAGTGGAATGAGCTAAAATTAATGGATCGGACCTAAGTGAATCATTTGTTGATTGTGATTAGGTTATGTCTATTGGAGTTTAAATTTAGATAGCCCGCCAAGATCCCCAATCCACACGGACTTGCATGGATCATTTGATATATTCTACCGGACCAATTTAAGGTCCATCTAGAATTGCAATTTAATATATTAAGAATATAATTTGCACATTATTTATGTAATGGGCTGCACAATTATATTTATATATTAATGGATGACATGTGGGCTTGTTTCTTTTAGTAAGAATGGGTCTAGTTCACATGTGGGCTTTTTATTTAAAGTCCTATGGATTTAATGAAATAAGAAAAATAATATTTTGCCCAATATATACATGTGGGGCGGAAATGTGATTTAAAAGCCTTAAATATTATTTTGTTTTCATTGTTTAATTAAATAAGAATTAATTAATTAATTTATTAATTGTTTAATTAAGAAACAAATCTTTTCTGAATAGGAAATATGATTCCTATTAGTATACTATTGGTAGTAGTATACTTGAATTAAAAGACTTGTTTGACAAGGAAATAAATAATTAATTTTATTTATTAAATCAAATAAGAAGTCTTTTATTTTAGTCAAATAAGGAATAAAAGATTTATGAGTTTGATTAGGGTTTGGAAATCTTAAACTAAATAGGAATTAGGGTGCAACTAAATCTCCAATATTTTAGGAGTAAAAATTGCGGCAACCCTAATTATTTTTGGTAGAGATTTCGGCCACCCTAGGGCAAAAAGGAAGAGAAAAATTTGGCCACCTATATAAGGCAACTTATATTTTCGGCCACCCTAAGGCTTGGGTGCAGAATATTTTTTTCTTCTTCTTCTTCTCAACTCATAGTTAGAGATCTATTATTCTACTAAAAACAAAAGGAACATAGATTATTCTTTGATTGTATTCTAGTTGCTTATTCATCAATAAGCTTGTGAATACTATATCGATCAAGGTTCACGCGAGTTTCGATCACAAGATTGAGAACTCAAAAGTGACCGGAATAATCTTAGGTTTCTTTAGATTGTTTTTGGGACTAACGAATCAAGAAAAGTTTGTTATATCCGTTCTCAGGTTTGCAATTCAAAGAAAGGGAGACCACGCTCCTAGGTGATCCACGTTCGTGCTAGGATTGAAGATCTTGCGGATTACCATCGACGCAAGTCAATCGGATCACGCGACAAGAGGTATTAATCTTTTGTTTATTAATTATATATCTTTAATTAATCAAAAGGGTTTAAGGTTCATAAAATTGGAAAATTTTTAAAAGCTACTCAAAACTATTTTTTAGTCTCGCTTCCGCTGCGGGTACAATTTTTCCCTACATCAGGAACCTGTATGGAGGTAGAAGAAACAACACAAAACAACTCTTGCTTTGTGTATGGAGAATTCGGCCAACCTAGGATGGAATCAAATCATAAAATAAAAATAAAATAATTAAACTTTTTTTTCTTTTTGGCCGCACCACCTTCTTTTCTTCTTTTAGTGTTGTTTGTTGCTTTTATGTATCAGATACCACAATTCAATCAATCTTTTTAAAATCATATATCAAATATATATATATTTTAAACTTAAACTAATTAATAAAATCTTTTTAGATATCGAATATCTTTTTAAGATATTAATTAATTTATTTGATTTAATTTGAATTCAAAACTCTTTTAAATTCAAATTTCAATATTTAATTAAATGAAAATAAAATAATCAAATTATTTTTTCTTCATTCAAAATTAAATATCAATCAACACCCTCCATCTAATGATTAATTACACAATTAAATAATCTAATTATTTAATTAACATAATCATTAATATTCATTAATTGAATAATCACATTATTTAATTATTTCCCGAATAGACACGTGTCACTTTTGTAACACAATTAATTGGACAATCCAATTAATTAACCGTGACCCTTGTAACCTAAATCGATCGGGCTAGCAAGGGGACCTAATGGACCCATAGTATTTTGAGCTACAATAATCCTTTAGAAATAAATAATTAAACTCTTTAATTAATATTTCATGATTATTAACTTTGATGTTATTCCACTAAAAGCCCGAAGTTGCACTCTCTCAACTGTAGACGTTTTTACACAAACCAATAATTCTTGGTGTCCATCGATATAGCTATTACATAAGGTATAATCTTCCACAGGTAGTTCATAATTAGAGCTGGGTCATAATGTTTGTTATACCCCTCTAATTATATATTTCAATTAAGTACTATTGATTCTCTATGAACAATAAATCCTACATTCCTTACGGAATTAGGAGAGCGCTCATATTATTCAAGCCTCGAATCAACCCTTATGGGAACTACTATCTACTTCTCACAAGAAGGAGTGGATTCCACTATTGTGTGCAGACCTTCCCAGCCACAAGCCAAACCGCGATTCCAACATATGAAGTTATTGACCGGGAATGTAACTCCGATCTCACCCGTGGTATATCTAAAACCACGATCTAACCTGAAGGAGTCGATAGGACACTCAGGATTAAGATCACCCATATATAGCCATCATTTGTTGATATATATGAATCTCATCTTTTAACGGATCTTGGTGAGAGATTCATATAGATCATGGCCCAGTCCTATATGATCAAATCATATAAGGTGCCTCCATTCTCATATCTCCATATGAATGATCTAGGATAAGATCACCGTATATTACGGAATGGACCGCAGCTGTAGATTGACCACAAATAAAGTACCCAGCTTTATTTGCTATCTACGGACTCTTTAGATTGCTCGTTTCAAACTGAATCCATATGTATATGACATTCATATACTCAGTTTGAAATTACATCCGGCAATCTTGGATGTTAAGTACACATGTTATTATAAATGTATAAGACAATTTGAATGAATAAACTACTTCTTTTATTTCTTGTTCAATTCACATTTACAAACTACAAGCTTTAGGGCAAAAACCCCAACAATCTCCCACTTGCACTAAAGCATGTGAGATATGTCTTGTAAACCTAGACTCTCTAGGTGACTCGTAAACACTTTAGCTAATAAGGTCTTCGTAAATGGATCAGCATGATTGTCCTATGATGCTACCTTGGTCACGGTCGCATCTCCTCTCTACACTATCTCTCTGATGAGATGATATTTCCTCTCTATATGCTTACCTCTCTTGTGGCTTCTTGGTTCTTTGGAATTAGCCACAGCACCACTATTATCACAATAAAGTGTGATGGGCTTATCCATATCCGAAATAACTTCCAGATCACTCAAGAACTTGCGGAGCCAAACAGTCTCTTTAACAGCTTCACAAGCGGATATATATTCGACTTCCATGGTGGAATCAGCAATACAAGATTGCTTAATACTCCTCCACACAATGGCTCCACCACCAAGGGTGAATACTGATCCAGACGTGGATTTACTAGAATCCTTGTCTGAATGAAAATCAGAATCCGTATATCCTAACGGGATCAAATTCTGTCCAGAATACACTAGCTTATAGTTTCTCGTTCTCTGAAGATACTTGAGAATAGTCTTGACAGCAACCCAATGATCTAATCCTGGGTTGGACTGGTATATGTTGGCTACTCCTACTACGAAGCAGATGTCTGGTCTCGTGCATAGCATAGCATACATGAGACTACCTACTGCTGACGCATAGGGAATACGTCTCATGTCCTCAACTTCTTGAGGTGTCTTAGGACACTGTTCCTTAGACAAGTGAACTCCATGCCTGAAAGGTAAATTACCTTTCTTGGAGTTCTACATCGAAAATCGTACAAGAATTTTATCGATATACGATGCCTGAGATAGTGCTATAAATTTGTTCTTACGATCCCTTATAAGTTGGATCCCTAGAACATTACTTGCCTCTCCTAAATCTTTCATTTGGAATTGGCTGGCCAGCCAGCCCTTTACATCAGACAATACTCCCATCATTCCCAATAAGTAGAATGTCATCTACGTATAAGACCAAGAAAACTACTTTCTTGTCAATGATGCGCTTGTAACCATAGGTTTTGATCACTTCATCAAACCTTATGTTCCAAGATCTAGATGCTTGCTTTAGTCCATAAATGGATCTTTGCAACTTGCAAATTTTTTGCTCTTGATCCGGAGACACGAATCCCTCTGGTTGCATCATGTAGATGCGCTCATCAAGATTGCCATTCAAAAATGCAGTCTTGACATCCATTTGCCAAATCTCATAATCAAAATAGACAGTAATGGATAAGAGAATCTGAATAGACTTAAACATGGCTACTGGCGAGAAGGTTTCTTCATAATCGACCCCCTCCTTTTGGGTATAACCCTTGGCCACTAGCCTTGCCTTGAAAGTCTCTACCTTCCCGTCTACTCCTCTCTTTCTTTTGTAGATCCACTTACGCCCTATTGGTTTCACCCCATCCGGTAAGTCTACAAGTTCCCAGATTGAGTTAGAGTACATGGAGTCCATCTCGAGATTCATGGCTTTAAGCCATTCCTCTTTATCAAGATCTTCTATTGCATTCTTAAATATCAATGGATCATCCACACTATCAGTAGAGACAACATCTTGTCCCTCACTTACACCTAAATAACGTTCAGGCTGTCTCACAACCCTATCACTACGTCTAGGTGATCGGTCATTTATTGTATATGTTTTTTATCCCTATTCCTCCAATCAATTGCTTGTTTCTCGAGTCTTTTAGAGTTTTAATTTGTGTGTTTGAGCATTTTCAGGTTGTTGAATCCAAGTGATGTATTTGAAGTATTTCAGAGAAAAAAGGGCAATTTGGCCAATTACCGCGACCCAGGTAAATATACATCAAGCGGAACATCTTGCGTCAAAGTCCAGAGGTGCAACATCCAATTTACCGCCCCCTAGGTACCTACCTACCTTGCTATCCTACCTGGCGGTCAACTCCAGGAGTGTCACTTTGTATTTTCCGCGGGGTAGGCAACTTACCTACCCAGCGGTAGCCCGTCAGTGCAGATGACCCATATTGCGGGCCCCATAACTCTCAGCTCCGATTGAACTGTGTGTCATGCCATATATGGATTTGAAGCCCCAGAAGTCTAGTTTCCAACCCAATTTATAGCTTATCAATCTGAATTGTTTAGAAGAAGTTATTCTCGTTTTAGTGTCAAAGGTCAGATCAGTCAGTTATTAAATCCGCGAATGCTTTCGGGTTTTGTTTCGCAAGTTGTCGGAATGGGAAATATTACCTTCTTGGACATGTGTGGGAGTCTTAGAAAGCAATTAGACATCTAATCCTTATCCTCTTTCAATAAGTAATCAATTTGGATGGATTAGGAAAGAAATAGAATCCCAAAAAGGTAGAGTTCTAAAGGGGAAGTGATTTCCTTGTTGTTAAAGGACTTGGCTTAGCATCTACACCTATTTAAGCCCTTTTGAACCCTAATTTCGGGAGAGACACACAAGGGGAGGTCCCCAGCCACCAAAGGGGCCATCCCCCTTCACCATCATCCATCTTTACACATCGGGGGTTTGCAAGACGAAGAAGACTCATCATTGAAGATTTGAAGAATTCATTGAAGGCCACAATGGGTTTTATCTTTTCTATCTCTTGTCTTTTTATTTCATCTATGTGTAACTAAATCCATACTAGGGATTCAATGTGAACCTCTATGAATACTCTTTGTTAGAATTGACTATAATTTCATAATTCAAGTTTCGATTCATTCAATTTGTGATTTCTTCTTGTCTATGCATGGTTAGTGCTAGTCTTGAATCTAGGGTTTATATGTTAAGGTTGAGATATGTGTGGGTTTCACCATTCTTAGCCAATATTCAATTGAATGTATGAATTTATCGTAGCAGGGTATTGCACGTTATCTATGGTTCTCTTGTTCTTGTGCTTAATGGGTTCTCAATCGTAGTCTTTATGCAGGTTTTGCTAATGACTGTGATTGAGAATACTTGATTGTGTGCTTTGTGGGTTTTAGGTTATAGTTTTTATGTAGGGTTTGCTAATGACTCAACTGAGAACGCTTGGTGTATGGTTGATGTATTTTCTGTTATAGTTCTTATGCAGGTTTTGCTAATGATTGCAGTAGAGAGTACTTGATTTATTCCATGACCACATAGCACTAATTATACATAATTTAAGAACGAACCCTTAACTTGATTAACATTCTTTGTGAAAGTCAATTCGAAGCATTGAGTAAACGTAGTTGGGGATCATTGATGACCTAGTCCTCTCACCTCTTGATCACATTCACATATTCTTGTTAATTGCTTTCTTAGTTTAATATAGTTTTTAATCAAATCAATCAATCAATCTCAAATATCTTGGTTACTGTTACTTACTTAGCTTTAATTAGAATTAGTTTTAGTCGATAAATCACTTTTCCTCGTGGGAACGATCCCTACTTGTCGCTGTACTTATCTCACGATTCGTGCACTTACGAGTTAGGTTTTTATAACACGATTTTACACATCACTAGGTGGTAGTGTATCCTGACTAGGAATCATCTGACTCTCAGATGTTAATGGATCAACAACTCTTATTGACTGAGAATTGGTCTCACTGGGCTCAAACTCATTCAATACAATTTTAGAACGAGGTTTATGGTCACTAATATAGTTATTCTCAAGAAACGTTGCATTTGTCGATACAAACACTTTGTTATCTTCAAGACTATAGAAGTATCCACCTCTGGTCTCCTTGGAGTATCCTACAAACAAGTAGACCACAGACTTAGGTTCTAGCTTTCCACTTCTGTTCTTCAACACGAGTGCTGGACACCCCCATACGCGGAAATGTCGCAAACTAACTTTACGACCATTCCACAACTCTAGAGGAGTCTTAGGAACAGATCTGGATGGCACAACATTCAAAATGCATGCCGCTGTTTGTAACGCATATACCCAAAAGGAATTTGGTAACGATGAGAAACTAATCATAGATCTCACCATTTCCATTAGGGTTCTATTTCTTCTCTCCGCGACACCATTTTGCTGAGGTGTACCAAGAGCTGTGAGTTGGGACACTATCCCATACTCGACCATAAAGTCTTCAAACTGTTGGTCAAGGTACTCACCTCCACGATTTGATCGTAGAGTCTTGATAGTCTTTTCTAACTGATTTTCAACTTCAGCTCGGAATTCTTGGAACTTTTCAAAAGTTTTTGATTTTCGTTGTATTAGGTAGACATATCTGTATCTTGAGTAGTCATCTATAAAGGTGACATAATACTCATAGCCACCCCTTGCTTTAATATTCATCGATCCACAGATGTCTGAATGTATAAGCTCTAGTGGTTCTTTAGCTCTCAGCCCTTTTCCAGTAAAAGGTCTCTTGGTCATTTTACCTTCTAAACAGGATTTGCAGACATGTAAGGTGCCAACCTTTAACTCACTTAAAGGTCCGCTTTTCACTAGTCTGTCTATCCAGTCAAGGTTGATATGGCCAAGTCTTAGATGCCATAGATACGTTTCGTTTTCTGGAGAAATCTTTTGTCGTTTTGTTTGAGGTTTTTCAACTTTAAACAATTCAGGGTTGAGTAGTGTAGTATGTTTTAACGGCCTTAAAACATACAAGTTGTTTTCGTTTAATCCTGAACATATATTCAAACCATTCTTTGCAACAATAACAGACTTATTATTGAAAGAAACAGAATATAATTGTTCCAACAACTTTGAAACTGAAATCAAATTTTGGGTAAATCCAGAAATTAAATATACATTATCCAAAATAATGAAACAACTTCCAAAATGTAGTCTAACTACGCCCACTGCTCGGGCTAACACGACATCCCCCGACCCAACACGCATAGAAAAAGGAGGATCCCTTCTCAAGCTGTGTCCAAGATTCAGTCCATTGCATAGAAGAACAAACATGGTTAGTGGCCCCCGAATTAACTATCCAGGGAGAAGAATCATCTTCCACTATACATTATTTAAGAACAAGTAAATCACATTTACTTTTTGCCTTTTTCTTCTTACTTTGGGCTTTCTTGGGTTTGGGCTTACCCTTAGCCTTTCTAGCAGACCTCTTCCTCTTCTTTGATCCAGAAGAAGATGGTTCAACAACATTTGCCTCACTGGTCTTATCTTTGTTGTCCTTAGTCATGGACTCAAAAGTAGTGAGCTCATTAAGCAACTGAGTCAGACTGAACCTCAACTTGTTCATCCCATAATTGCTTTTAAACTGATCGAAACTCTTTGGAAGAGTCCTCAGTATGATGCTCACTTGACTGGGTTCATCAATGGCCCCGCCATTGATTTCTGCCATGTTGAAGTAGGACATCATGTTCAGGACATGTTCCCGAACTGATGTTCCATCCTTCATACGAGCGAGCATAGCGGAACGAACAGGTTTGTGCCGCTTTTGCTCAAAGGGTTGCCCGAACATAGCTTGCAATGACTCCAATATTTCAAATGCAGTACTCATTGCTTCGTGCTTTGTGACAAGCACGTCTGTCATACTTGCTAACAGATATGTTCGGGCTTTCTCATTTGATGAGATCCATTTCTCATATGCCTCACGAACAGTTCGTGTGGCATTGGCAGTAGGCATTGGAGGACATTCCTCCGTAAGCACAAACTTAAGGTCCTTGGTGACCAAAATTGCATTGATATTGTGTTTCCATTTAGTGTAGTTATCACCAGTTAATATGTCATTGGCTATGATTTGTAATAGTGCAGTTGACATGGCTGAAAAAACATAAATAAAAAATTCATTCATTCATTCATACATTCAAAACACGTGTGAATGTTCGGCATAAAATTAAACATGATACATGAAAATGTTTAATGAACAAGAACAACCCTAAAAAGTGTTACTACGCCACGACAATCCAACATACCACAAGCAAGTGCCACCTTAGGGTCAGTCAAATTCTTGCATGTTGGATCGAGACATTCTCAATCAAATGTTATACCAGAATAACTCTTATTCCTCTAACATTCAACCATAGTATATTTCAGTCAGGTTTATAATTAACCAATTTAATTAAAACCTTGTGAGCGTAACCCATCATTTCAGATCTCATGAGCTTAACTCGAGAATTGCCGCCTTAGGGTTGGTCAATCCCGAAATCCCCTCAGAAATCATATCCGTTAGGAAGTCAACCTTGATATTGATTCTTATGGAAACCCTCCTTACGGAGGACGAAAACAAAGCCGTCACGAGACCCCACTCGAATCTTACGGTGTTGAACTAATGATGGAGACTGCGGGATATAATGTCATATATCCCTCTCCCACTCATTATTTTCTAATAAGGGTTTTCTATTACTATTAATGCACCTAATTAAACTAGATTAAACGGCTAATTTCAATCTAAACATCAAGTGCATTAATCACAAATTATTAGAATCCTATTCCAATAACTAATAAACTAATTCGATTTTTAACTCTTTAAAAATCTAGTTCATTAGTGATAATTCTAATCTATGTAAACTATTTGCTAAGACTAGAATTATTAAATGTGTATTTACCAAGTTTTAACTATTAAAACTAAACACATTATTAGGTCCAATTATTATTAGGGGCTTAATCAAATTAATCCTAATATATATTAAATGACCCTACTAATCTAAGTAATTAAACTCTTTAAAAATTAGATTAGTGATTAATGAGAATTACCAAGTTTTTACTCCTAAAAACTAATCTCATTAATTTATAGCCAATTATGTGAATAATCCATTTTAATCAAATTAAAAAAAATTAAACACATAATATAGATGGCTATAATGCATGTATGACATATCAACATATATATATTTGTAGGCACACCTAATCTAAATGATATGTATATGCATGGCAATGCTTTAATCATCTCATAATAAAAGCATACATGAGTTGACCGAGTACAATGGGTTTATCTAACTTAAAAAAAAAAAAAAAAAATCTAGTAATCTCTTTTTCTTCAAGTCCATCTTTTGCATCTAATGGGCTTTTAACCAAGTCCAACTTGATTAACCTTAATATTTTTAATGGTGATCCATCTCATGAATCATTAAACTAAGGCCCATATGTTACAGTTAACATTTATTTAAGGCCCAAGTCATTAATAAAAATATTCCGGCCCATTCACGCTTCCGTAAACCCAAGTGTCACGAACATTCGGCCTTACGCTTTCACGCGTAGCCTTCGTCTGCTCGAGAGGGTGTGTGCAGCACCATGCACCAAAACGCACGCCACAACAAATGTACTACGCTGCACAACTTCCTTGTGCAATTGTACGCTGCACAACATGCATGTGCCTTATGCATGGCAATCATGTGAGACATATACCTGCACACACACAATTGTGCAACAATTGCACACTGCTTGTGTTGTTTTAATTTTTATTTTATTTTATTAAACGCGCAACACTTGCACTTTGCAACTGCATGTTTCATAAAAATATATATATATATATGTGCAAGTGATTTGTGCAATAATCTGTGCGGCACTCTGCTGATGTCTTCGTTCTTCCGGATCGATGTTCTTCGTCTTTGATTTACATCAATAATTCAAAATTACAACAAATCAATGGAAAAAAAATATTATACAACCCATGATTAATATTACATTGAAAAATATTACAATTAATTTCTAAAAACTTAAAAACCAATGTACCATATAATTAACGATCAACCATGTTTATAATAATAATAATAAAAATTATAAACATCATACAATCATTAGAAAGTGCCTACACATTCATACATGTAATCAGGAGCAATCGAATTCGATTATACTGTACAAAACCAAGCTCTGATACCAATTGTAGGAACCCAGGGTTACAGATTGCGCAGCGGAAAAGTTTTAATTTTTTTTTATGCAATCATTAAGTAAACCTATTTGTACAGTAATAATCGAAAACAATTAGAAGGAGAAGAAACTATTTCATACCTACGTAGGAGGCTCCTTCACTTTAATATGATCTACTCCTGATTTGAACCACTTGATCTTCCTCGCTATTTCCCAGAATTGGCAACGGCGTGTGGGCGCGTCACGGTAGCCAGGAACCTGTAAGGAGGTAGAAGAAACAACACAAAACAACTCTAGCTTTGTGTATGGAGAATTCAGCCAACCTAGGATGAAATCAAATCATAAAATAAAAATAAAAATAAAACTTTTTTTTTTCTTTTTGGCCGTACCACCTTCTTTTCTTCTTTTAGTGTTGTTTGTTGCTTGTATGTATCAGATACCACAATTCAATCAATCTTTTTAAAATCATATATCAAATATATATATATATATTTTAAACTTAAACTAATTAATAAATCTTTTTAGATATCGAATATCTTTTAAAGATATTAATTAATTTATTTGATTTAATTTGAATTCAAAACTCTTTTAAATTCAAATTTAAATATTTAATTAAATGAAAATAAAATAATCAAATTATTTTTTCTTCATTCAAAATTAAATATCAATCAACACCCTCCATCTAATGATTAATTACACAATTAAATAATCTAATTATTTAATTAACATAATCATTAATATTCATTAATTGAATAATCACATTATTCAATTAATTCCTGAATAGACATGTGTCACTTTTGTAACACAATTAATTGGACAATCCAATTAATTAACCGTGACCCTTGTTACCTAAATCGATCGAGCTAGCAAGGGGACCTAATAAACCCACAATATTTTGACCTCCAATAATCATTTAGAAATAAATAATTAAACTCTTTAATTAATATTTCATGATTATTAACTTCGGTGTTATTCCACTAAAAACCCGAAGTTGCACTCTCTCAACTGTAGACGTTTTTACACAAACCAATAATTCTTGGTGTCCATCGATATAGCTATTACATATGGTATAATCTTCCATAGGTAGTTCATAATTAGAGCTGGGTCATAATGTCCGTTATACCCCTCTAATTATACATTTCCATTAAGTACCATTGATTCTCTAATGAACAATAAATTCTACATTCCTTACGGAATTAGGAGAACACTCATATTATTCAAGCCCCGAATCAACCCTTAAGGGAACTACTATCTACTTCTCACAAGAAGGAGTGGATTTCACTATTGTGTGCAGACCTTCACAGCCACAAGCCAAACCGCGATTCCAACATATGAAGTTATTGACTAGGAATGTAACTCTGATCTCACCCATGGTATATCAAAAACCACGATCTAACCTGAAGGAGTCGGTAAGACACTCATGATTAAGATCACCCATACATAGCCATCATTTGTTTATATATATGAATCTCATCTTTTAACGGATCTTGCTGAGAGATTCATATAGATCATGGCCCAGTCCTATATGATCAAATCATATAAGGTGCCTCCATTCTCAAATCTCCATATGAATGATCTAGGATAAGATCACACATTACGGAATGGACCGCAACTGTAGATTGACCACAAATAAAGTACCCAGCTTTATTTGCTATATACGGACTCTTTAGATTGCTCGTTTCAAACTGAATCCATCTGTATATGACATTCATATACTCAGTTTGAAATTACATCCGGCAATCGTGGATATTAAGTACACATGTTATTATAAATGTATGAGACAATTTGAATGAATAAACTACTTCTTTTATTTCTTGTTCAATTCACATTTACAAACTACAAGCTTTAGGGCAAAAACCCCAATAGTATACAACTAGGTAACATATTTCCTAATCAGAAAAAGATTTGATTTTCAATTAAATAATTAATTAACATATTAATTAATTTCCATTTAATTAAATAATAAAATAAAACAATATAATGGGCTAAAAAATAGCCTTGATGCCCATGACTAAAACTTGGGCCAAATATTGTTTTCTTATTTTATTTAATCCATTTGGACTTTAAAAAATGCCCACGTGTGAACTAGACCCATTCTTACTAAAAGAAACAAGCCCACATGCATATCATTAATATATTAATATAATTTAACAGCCCATTAAATAAATAATGTGCAAATTATATTCTTAATATATTAAATACAATTCTAAATGGACCCACAAATAGTCCGGTAGAATATATCAAGTGATTCATGCAAGTCCGTGTGCATTGGGGATCTTGGCGGGCCTATCTAAATTTAAGCTTCAATAGATATAACCCAATCACAATCAACTAATGATTCACTTAGGTTCAATCTATTAATTTTAGTTCATTTCACTAAATAACTAAAATTGCACTCTTAAATAAAGATGGAATAAGTTAATGATTCCCATTCATACCCTAGACAATCATATGGGAGATAGTGAATCCTCGTGAAGAAAATCAGTAATCGCCAAGAGCTCATATACCACCTATAGCTCTCCAAGTTACCATGTTTACTCATATGACCACACTTTGAACTTGGATATATATTATGACTTGTCTAGAAGTCATCTTTCAATAGACACTATTGAAAACTCAACATTAAGATTTCATATCCAAAACCACAAAGCATCCATATGATGATATTCTACTCACATTTAATAAATGGAGCCTCGATGTCCATATCTATAAATTAAGTACTCTATCGATTAACAAAAGAATACTACCAAACTATCGAGGATAGACTATACTATATAATCTTACTCATTGATAGCTCAAATGATAACACTTGCAACCATAAGTCCATCATTTATCTCAGGATTAAGATAGACTCTCTGATTGTCCTGATAATCAAAAGACTTTTATCTATCGACGGTTCTAGAAAAAGTATTTCATTGTGATCCACCTCAATGCACCCAATGCACTAGATTCTTATACTTGAAGACCCTTCGATGATTTTAGACTCATCACAACACATTTGATCCTACTCAAATGCTAGTAAAAGAATTCTACAACTTTAGCAAGATAAAGGTGCCCAACATTTAACTTAAGTTGTGAACGTTATTCAAGACTAACTAAAGAATTGTGTCTACCTCATACATATCCAGATGTACGAACAATTCTTCTTTTCTCATAGTCTTTTGACCTTATTATTATTTACTTTGACAATTATAATAATAAATGCTATACAAGATTTTGTTAACAAACAAAAATTACTTTATTAATATGAAAAGATTATTAAGTACAACATTACACTCTTGCTAATGAGCATAACTCTAACAATCTCCCACTTGCGTTATAGAAAATGTGTCATATCTCTCATTCCCATGTTCTCTAGGTGCCCATCAAAACTCTTCTGTGGTAGAGCCTTTGTGAAGAGATCCGCTAGATTTTCTGCTGACTCGATTTTGGTAATCGTCACATCACCCCTATGAACAATCTCCCTAAGAAGATGATACTTCCTTTAAATGTGTTTTCCTCTCTTATGACTTCTTGGTTCTTTCGAATTAGCCACTACTCCACTGTTGTCACAGTAAATAGTGATCTACTTATTTGCACTAGGAACCACTTCTAAGTCAATCAAGAATTGGAGGAGCCAAACAGCCTCTTTGGTAGCTTCGCATGCAACAATATACTCAGCTTCCATGGTGGAGTCAGCAATGCATGATTGCTTGATACTCCTCCATATGACTGCTCCTCCTCCAAGAGTAAACACAGATCCTGATGTGGATTTTCTAGAGTCAGAATCCAACTGGAAATCAGAATCTGTATATCCTAGGGAATTAAATCCCCTCCAGAGTATACAAGCATATTGTCTCTCGTTCTCCTGAGATACTTGAAAATATGCTTGACTGCCGTCCAGTGATCAGGACTAGGTTTCGATTGAAACCTGCTAACTATACCACCAGTAAAACAAATATCTGGTCTAGTGCAGAGCATTGCATACATGAGACTTCCAACTGCCGAGGCATATGGAACCCTACTCATGAATTGCTCTTCATGCTCATTCTTAGGAACTTGTTCCTTAGAAAGTTTGATTCCATGCCTGAAAGGTAACATACCTTTCTTGGAATCCTGCATGGAAAACCTAGTTAAGATTTTATCTATGTATGAAGCTTAGGATAGTGCAATCGTTCTATTCTTTCTATACCTTATTACTTGGATACCAAGAATATAACCTGCTTCTCCTAAGTCCTTCATATCAAATTGTTTTGCTAACCATTCTTATACTATGTCAATACACCTACATCGTTTTCAATTAGTGGTATATCATCAACATAAAGAATTAGGAAAACCAACTTGTCGCCTTTGATCCTTTTTTATACACAAGGTTCGTCAAGGTTCTGAACAAATCCAAAACTCTTCACAGCTTGATCGAACCTTATGTTCCAAGATTTGGATGCTTGCTTTAATCTATATATGGATTTTTGCAACTTGCATACCTTTTCCACTTGGCCTTTTTCAATGAATCCTTCTGGTTGCATCATATAGATGCTTTCGTCAAGACTTCCGTTAAGGAAAGCTGTCTTGACGTCCATTTGCCAAATCTCTAAATCTAAAGATGCCGTAATGGATAAGAGTATCCTAATGGATTTAAGCATGGCCACAGGAGAGAAGGTTTCCTCGTAATCAATACCTTCTTTCTGTGTGTAACCTTTAGCTACTAATCTAGCTTTAAACGTTTCCACCTTTCCGTCCATACCTCTTTTCCTCTTGTATACCCACTTGCACCCAATGGGTTTTATCCCTTTAGGCAAGTCTACAAGGGACCAGACTTTGTTATTAAACATGGACTCAATCTCAGATTGCATTGCCTTTTGCCAATGGCGACTATCAACATCCACCATTGCTTCCTTATATGTGTAGGGATTATCGTCGTCCGAGATATTCTCCATTGATTCTCCTTGACTGATGTATCTCTCGGGTTGTCTTACAACCCTCCCACTACGACGAGGAATGGTAGGTTGTTGATCTTGTAATGGTTCAGAACTTACAATTGGGGCAGGTTGTGAAACCTCTTGTGGAATTGTATCTCCTGACATCTCATTCAGAACAATTCTACTTTTAGGTATAAACTCATTCATATAGTCTTTTTCCAGAAATTTAGCATTTGTCGAAACAAATACTTTAAGATCTGAAGGACTATAGAAATAATACCCTTTAGTTCCTTTTGGATACCCCACAAATATGCATGTTTCTATATGGGACTTCATCTTTTCTGTCTTTCCTTTTAACACATGCGTAGGACAACCAAATATCCTTAAGTGTTGTAAACTAGGCTTTCGCCCAGTCCATAACTCATGCGGTGTTTGAGGAACTGACTTTGATGGTACATCGTTTAGAATGTACATTGTAGTTTGTAGAGCATATCCTCAAAAAGAAACAGGGAGTGTTGAATAACTCTACATTGACCTAACCATATTCAATAGAGTTCTATTTCTTCTTTCTGCCATCCCATTCTGTTGAGGTGTACCTAGTGCAGAAAACTGAGAAATGATCCTATTATTAATAAGATATCGTTGAAACTCACCAGATAGATATTCTCCACCACGATTAGATCTCAAGATTTTTATGTGTTTCTCAAGCTGTTTTTCCACTTCAGCTTTAAATGCTTTGAACATGTCAAAAACATCCAACTTATGTCTCATGAGATACACATAACCAACTCTTGAGTAATCATCTATGAAAGTGATGAAGTACTCATATCTACCTCTAGCTTGAATGCTCATAGGACCATATACATTAGTATGCATTAATCCTAAACATTCATTGGCTCTTGTGCCTTTAGTTCTGAACGACCTTTTGGTCATTTTACCTTCCAAACAGGATTCACAAGTTGGTAGATCATCAACCTTTAAGTCACTTAAAGGTCCATCACTAACCAATCTTTTAATCCTATTAAGGTTAATACGACCTAGGCACAAATGGCATAGGTAGGTTTCATCTTATGATAATTTTACTCTTCTATGATTAGGTTGCGTTAATTCTGTGTCTAACAAGTGAGAGATATTTCTATGTAAATAGAATAGACCATTTTCCATTGTACCTTTGCAAACAAATTTGTCATCCTTGCTAATAATAAATTTTTTATTAAAAGTATGAAATTCCCTTAAACCAATAGTGTTTTATACCTAGAGGGGGGGGGGGGGGGGGGGGGGGGGGGGGGTAATTCTTCCAATATTCAAAAATGCGGAATATAAGAATGAAATGAATACTTGAAATGATATAACAATTATATAATAAGAATCAATTCATGTAAGCATTAAAATACAAAAGAATCAATACAAGTGAACATATGGAAGATAAAGAAATATAAAGCAAAAATGAGACACAATGTTTTTACGTGGTAAAACCTCAAAGAGGAAACATCCACTGGTTGAATCCACAACCACCTGCAAAGCAAATCCACTATATGAAAATGACTTACACACTCAAAGCTATCAACACTATGATATCCACTTCAAGCTATCAAATCCTAATCAACCCTCGGGCTAGTGATTCACAAAGCCTACTCTCTATCCAAGATGTGTCCTACACCTCTAGAGAGCAATTTCTTATCCAAGGCTCTCAAGCCTCTAGGAAGATTTCCTTGCTTAGCAATCTAGATCACTATGATCCTAGTCAAGCTACCCAAGCTCAACCATCTGGAGTATGCAACTCCTTGCTAAGACTTTTGCTTAGTTATCCGGATCCCCTTGATCCTAACTAAGGCTTCTTGCTTGGCTATCCAGAAACCTTTCCTAGTCAAGTCTTCTTGCTCAAGTCAAAGGCTTCACTCACCTTGACAAGAGACTTCAACCTATTACAAGGCAATGATCTAGGTGATGCAAATGATGCAAACACACACAAATAGAGTAAGTAGATCAAACACACTCTATGAACATGCTTAATGAAAATCTAGAATATACTATCAACACACAATCACAAATCTATCTAGAAATCAAAGCATGCCAAAACAATAAGAACAAGATTAGGATATTCAATATATGTCACAAAAACCTTAGTTCTTATATCATGAAATTGAATCTAGAAGAGAACATGAAGCACGTCATACAATCAATTTCTAGAAGCAATTTCAAGCAAACTCAAGTCTAGCGAAAATATGTTCAAGAGAGATCACAAAGCTAAACTCAATTAACTAATCAGTCATACAACCCTAGCATATGATCTAACATACTTCTCAACATATTTCAATAATCAATTAGAAAGAATCATAGAGATGATCAAGAGAAATTGAAAGAGAAGAAGTTTTACATACAACCAAAGAACCTCGGACTGAAATCAGTGTGCTGGGAAAAATGGCAAAGTCAAATGGATCTAAAAATGTTTGGGGTTTGTATCTCTCTTCAAGATCAACAATTTTGGCTTTTGGATCACTCAATTTCGAGTTCGTATGAGAGAGTTATGATCAAAATAAGAAAACGAAAATGTTGAAGAATTCTGCATAAATTTCTTCAAGTTATTGGAAATGGAGGGAAGAGAAGGCATTTAAAGGAAGGAGAAGGAGGGAAATTTTGTCCAAACAAAAAAGACATTTCAGCCTTGTCCCCATGTGGGGTGCATGTGCCACATGGGACCAGCGGGCATGTTGGGCCGTGTGGCACACGACCTCCACACGTGGTGGCCATGGTGCTTCTCCCGCGCACCTCTCATGTTCTTCAGCCGTATTCGGGCATCTGAACTCCGATTTCAAATCTGTTTTTAGATTACGAACCGTGACTCCCTCACGCACAATGAAGACTACAAAACTTTGACAAATGGTTGAGAATTCATCTCAGAAAACGATGACGAACACAACTCAATGAATGAGAATGAAAAGTAGCGTAGCTACATCGTTTGGACTCGAAACTTAACATATGAGTAACCGAAATGACCGGGACTCAATAAGGAATCAATTAAGATCAAGTAAAAGTCCAAAACACAAGAAATACAAACATACAAACACAGGTTCACATATGAATGCCATTTTCTAGACATAGTCTTAGAATATGCAACTCTAAAATGTATGAGCATTTGAGTTCAATGCATGAGCATACAAAATCATGTCAATGTGTTATATAAATGGTGCACAATGATGCAGGGACACTTATGAATGATTTGTGTGTGTGTGCCTAATGCCTTGCAAGAGGAAGAAGAATCTTGATAACTTAGCATCCAAGTATGCAATGTTCCCCTTGAAGACGAGATTTGCACAAGATGTTACTTCTTCACCTTTGAGGCTTCTTTCTTCCAAGAATCACCTAAGCAACAACTAATACAAATAAAGAGAGTTTTGCAATGGAATCAAGCCAATACAAATAAAGGATCTTACAAAGTAACTGAATATTCAAATTTATTTAAACAAGAAATTGAAATTAAATTTCTCTTGAATTGAGGTACATAATAAATGTTTATCAAATATAAATGTCTACTAGCATCTAGATTAACACTAATATCTCCCATTGCACTAGCAGACACCAATGCTCCGTTGTCTAAATGCAAATTGATTTCATTTTTATTCAACCTTCTCCTTTCTTGAAACTCCCATAAGGAATAACAAACATGATTAGTGGCTCCAGAGTCTATGATCCAAGAATCTATAGAATCTGTCAGAAAAATATGTTTCAAGATAATTCACATTACCTTGTTTCTTCTTATTCTGAGACTTTGGACAATTACTTTTCCAATGTCTCTTTTCACCACAAAAGAAGCACTTCCTTTTGATATTTGTTACTTTCTTAGTCTCCATCTTGGTAGGCCCAAGTTGCTTTTTCTTCTATTTTTCCTTGACCTTCTGACAGGTCTTAATAGTAGCAACTTTTACCAACCATATGAATCTCTTCTAGAGACATCATCATATCAGCAACAGACCCCATTTCCTTCATGCTGCTGTTGCAACATGTCGGAGATGGTAGCCGTTTGGCCATCTCATTAGAGGTCTTCCACTGCTCATACTCGTCTCATTGCATCACATTAGACTCATTAGTAGGAGCAGGTGGTTTAGGAGTAGCTAGAACAATCTTTATATTTTTTTAGCTTGCAGCAACAACCCAATTTTCCTTTTCCATGTGACATAATTATTACCAGTTAAAGTTTTATCTTTTAGGATGATCATTAGGGATGGGATCATGATTTCTTAACAAAAAATATATATGAGTAAATAATCATGGTTTAGCATTTTCAAATATTTATCTTGAATTAAATATATATATTTCAATCGTAAAATTCAACGTTCGATCCAATGCCCATAAATGTTACGCCTCCTTTGGGAGTTCGCACCATTTACTAGTTGGACTAGGTCCCACCTAATTGTTAACATAACAACCAACATTTTCAATTTTAGCCTTGTGATTTTATTAACAAGAACTCTTGGGAGGATATCAATAAAACCATATTGAGTGTACTACCAAGATTTCGACTCTCAATATATTCCCTCACGAATATCCCTCCTTGGGGAGTAGATTTTGTTTGAGTCAATTGTCTAATCTATCCTTGTAAGGAAGTATCTTGTTAAATTTCATTCATGGACGCCCCTTAGGGGGATTACCACAAATAATATAGCTCAACTAACCTTGGAGGCCATAGGTGTTTGCAATACACCTTCCCCCACTCAATTATTTAAGGCATGTGATTAAATCCTATAAAATGATTTACCAAGTTATCTAGATGCCAATTAGATACCTAAATCGTTCAATGCATGTTCATACCAAAAGAGATATATGAGTTGCACTCCTATTCTATATGACATGTTATCAAACAATAACAAATATGTAATATTTACGCAAAGTAAATAGCCACAATTTTGATCCATCCAAGAAAAGCAAGTAAATTATATTTGTTTGGAATACAAAAAACTCCTTTCTTGGCGAACAAATATTCAAGCGGCCATGGATTACTTGAGCACCCACGGCTGCCCAATTGGCGTGCACACTCCACAACCCTATCAAGGGCTGCCGTGCGCAGCCCATGGACTCCATGGGGCAGCCATGCGCAGCCCACAGTCCAACATACACAGCTGCGTGCAATTTTGCGCACGTGCACGTTGCTATGGTGCGCATGGTCCCAAACTCGTTTCGGTTGCTACTAATTCTTCAAGTCTTCGAATCTTCGATGCTTGAACATATTACAAACATATTTAAACAATAAAAATACCGCAGTTTTTTTTTTTTAATCACTGTAGTATTTAATACAAAAAAATACTGCACTATTTTAATACAATAAAAAAAAATACTGCAGTTTATTTTAATACAATTAAAAAAACTTAGCAACTACCAAGAAGAAAATTGTGACGATAATAGGCCACCCTTCTTGTTACAATTCCGAAACAAAAAATACATTGAAATTCTAGGATCAAAATCGAGCAATAACAGTTCACTTTATATCAAAATATAACATATATAAAACCATACATTCCAATGTAATTATATATGAGAATACCTAGAGTGTCATCTCTTTCTAAACATGCATAATCACAATAAAAAGAAATAGATTCACGTATATATACGTTAATTAATTAAAGGGTACAACCAGGCTCTGATACCAATTGTAGGGAAAAACGTTTGCATGCGGCGGAAGCGAGACTAGAAAGAGTTTAGTATATTTTAAAAAATTTCCCATATTGAACCTTAACCCTTTAATTAATTAAGCAATATATACCAAAAGATATCATACCTTTGTCGCGTGATCCGATTGACTATGCATCGATGGTAATCCGCAGGATCTTCCAATCCAATCACGAACGTGAATCACCTAGGAGTGTGGTCTCCCTTCTCTTTGAATTGTGTACCTGAGAATGGACAACAAAACTTTTCTGATCTTTGTTAGTCACAATAAACTCCAAAAGATTACTAAGAATGTCCCGGTCACTTTTGAATTCACAACCGTTAAATTGAAACTCATGTGAACCTTATTCGAAATTGTGCACAAAATCTTTCGATGCAAAGATTACTAGTGCACTATCGAAATAAAAACAATCTCCTCTTGCAACCTCTCTTGGCCGAATTTCACACTAGTCTAAGAGTTGGATTTTATTTTTCTCTAGCAAAAGAAAAAACTCTCAATTGCAAAAACTAGGGTTTTTCCAAAAAAATATAAAGAATATATATATATATAGTTATATATATTGTGGCCGACCATATACCAAGTAAGTATATAATTCTGTACCCTAATATATATATATATATGTATATCTCAATCTCTGCACGCCTATAATATATGTATATATATCTAGTACAATTAATACTGCACGCAACTTAGATATATAGTTTTAATCAAACACTACATGCAACATAAAAGTTTTTGTTCAGTTAAAACACTACATGCATTATGTACAATATATATATATATTGTACACCGGCCATATATATCTCTTCATTCTGCATGCATATATGTATGTCTAATTCATATATGCCGCATGCATGTATATAATCTCTATATATTCCGCATGCATATATGTTATATATCAACTATATATTCCACATGCATATATATTATATACAAACCCTAATCCAACTCTTTAGTCAATTTGTGACTATATAAAAGACTTCCTAATTTGACTAAAAAAATAAAGTCTTTTATATTTAATATACTACTAATAGTAGTATACTACTAGGAAACATATTTCCTAATCAGAAAAAGATTTGATTTTTAATTAAATAATTAATTAACATATTAATTAATTTCCATTTAATTAAATAATAAAATAAAACAATATAATGGGCTAAAACATAGCCTAGCCGCCCATGACTAAAACTTGGGCCAAATATTGCTTTCTTATTTTATTTAATCCATTTGGACTTTAATAAAAAGCTCACATGTGAACTAGACCCATTCTTACTAAAAGAAACAAGACCACATGTATATCATTAATATATTAATATAATTAAAGAGCCCATTAAATAAATAATGTGCAAATTATATTCTTAATATATTAAATACAATTCTAAATGGACCCACAAATAGTCCGGTAGAATATATCAAGTGATTCATGTAAGTCCGTGCGGATTGGGGATCTTGGCGGGCCTATCTAAATTTAAACTCCAATAGATATAACCCAATCACAATCAACAAATGATTCACTTAGGTTCAATCTATTAGTTTTAGTTCATTCTACTAAAGAACTAAAATTGCACTCTTAAATAAAGATGGAATAAGTTAACGATTCTCATTCATACCCTAGACAATCATATGGGAGATAGTGAATCCTCGTGAAGAAAATCAGTAATCGTCAAGAGCTCATAGACCGCCTATAGCTCTCCAAGTTACCATATTTACTCATATGACCACACTTTGAACTTGGATATATATTATGACTTGTCCATAAGTCATCTTTCAATAGACACTATTGAAAACTCAACGTTAAGATTTCATATCCAAAACCACAAAGCATCCATATGATGATATTTTAGTCAGATTTAATAAACGGAGCCACGATGTCCATATCTATAAATGAAGTCCTCTATCAATTAACAAATGAATACCACCAAACTATCGAGGATAGACTATACTATATAATCGTACTCATTGATAGCTCAAATAATAACACTTGCAACCATAAGTCCATCATTTATCTCAGGATTAAGATAGACTCTCTGATTGTCCTGATAATGAAAAGACTTTTATCTATTGACGGTTCTAGAAAAAGTATTTCATTGTGATCCAATTCAATGCACCCAGTGCACTAGATTCTTTTACTCGAAGATTCTTCGATGATTTTAGACTCATCATAACACATTTGATCCCACTCAAATGCAAGTAAAAGAATTCTACAACTTTAACAAGATAAAGGTGCCCAACCTTTAACTTAAGTTATGAACATTATTCAAGACTAACTAAAGAATTGTGTCTACCTCATACATATCTAGATGTATGAACAATTCTTCTTTTCTCATAGTCTTTTGACCTTATGATTATTTACTTTGACAATTATTATAATAAATGCTATATAAGATTTTGGTAACAAACAAAAATCACTTTATTAATATGAAAAGATTGTCAAGTACAACATTACACTCTTTCTATTGAGCATAACCCTAACAAACATCACTAATCTACATAGACTTTGTAATTGTTTTTGGTGGGCTAGTTCAGAGGAGTCCTAAAAAATTAAGTGGTGCAAGTGGTCTAAGATGTGCACGAGTAAAATAGATGGGGGATTGGGTTTCTGAGATCTTGTCATTTTCAACCGTGCCCTTCTAGCTAAGCAGTGTCGAAGGCTTATTCAATACCCAAATTCGTTGGCTGGGAGGGTGCTTAAAAACTACTATTTTTTGGATTCATCTTTCTTACAAGCAGATTCTAATACGAGAGGTTCTCTGATTTGGAAAGGTTTGTTGTGGGGTCGGGGCATTGTAAAGGGTGGGTCCTGTTGGAGGATTAGTAAGGGAAGGACTGTTCGTATCTATAGGGATTCCTGGATCCCTCATCCTTTGACCTTCAAAATTATTTCACCTATGAAGCTTCCTGTGAATGCCATGGTTGGTGATGTTAAAACAATCTCTGGTGGTTAGAAAATGACAAAATTATAGGTGTGATTTATTAAAGATGATGTGGACTTGATTTTGAGCCTTCCTTCTAGTGCCTCTACTCAAGAGGATGCTCTCTTATGGCATTTCGATAAAAATGGTGAGTATTTGGTTAGAAGTGGTTATAAGGTGGGCAGAGACTTGAACCCCAACCATTGCCCCTCAGATACGAATGGATCAAATGCCTATTGGAAGGCTCTATGGCTTCTGCTGATTCCATTCATTGAAGGTAAATATTTTTTTTATGGAGGGCCAGTGACAATTGGATCCCTACTGTTAACCGCCAAAAATGGCAGGGTCAAAGAAGAATTTTCCATCTATATGAAGGAATTATCTGGGTAGAAGGAAGGGGCTCCTAGTACCTTGCCGTCACTCTAACACGGTATCCCGATACCCCGGTACCTTTGTACCCCGATACATGTATGTAGAGTACAGTTAAGTAGGAAGTTAGATGCCTATGTATCCCGATCCCACAAAGACCAGCAAAATCCGATAATAAGTACCAAGACAAGACGAAGTCACATAGAAAGACAGTATAACGCCATCGTTTTGATAAACAAGGAAGTTGATTCCTTCCCGACACTACAAGTTCTATTTGAAAGAGGAGCCAACTATGTCAGATTTCACCAAATGAGGGATCGCTTGATTCCTAAAAGGAAGTCGACTACATTTTTGCCAATCACCATGGAACATCCCGAACATCTGTCGGACACTAGACCTAAATTAGAGGAGTGCTCAGCAAGCACGGGGACTATATATACATCATAATATTATACAGGGGAAAGGAGAAGAAGAAAAAAAACCCTATGATGTATTTTCTACTTATCGACATGCACGAGAGCTCCACCACCATCTCCATCTGAGTTACATTTGTTAGGATTATACTCAATAGCAAGAGTGTAATATTGTAATTAACAATCTTTTTCATATTAATAAAGTGATTTCTGGTTTAAACAAATCTTATAGCATTTATGGTTTAATATTATAATTGTCAAAGTAAATAATCATAAGGTCTAAAGACTATGAGAAAAGAAGAATTGTTCGTACATCTGGATATGTATGTGGTCGACATAATTCTTTAATTAGTCTTGAATATTGTTCACAACTTAAGTTAAAGGTTGGGCACCATTATCTTGTTAAAGTTGTAGAATTCTTTTGCTAGCATTTGAGTGGGATCAAATGAGATATGATGAGTCTAAAATCATTGGAGTGTCTTCGAGCAAAAGAATCTAGTGCATTGGGTGTATTGAACTGGATCACAATGAAATACTTTATCTACAACCGTCAGTAGATAAAAGTCTTTTCATTATCAGGACAATCGGAGAGTCTATCTTAATCCTGAGATAAATGATGGACTTATGGTTGCAAGTGATATCATTTGAGTTATCAATGAGTACGATTATATCGCATAGTCTATCCTCAATAGTTTGGTGATATTCATTTGTTAATCGATAGAGGACTTCATTTATAGATATGGACATCGTGGCTCCATTTATTAAATGAGAGTATAATATCATCATATGGATGTTTTGAGGTAATTGGATATTAAATCTCAACGTTGAGTTTTCGATAGTGTCTATTGAAAACATGGCTTCTGGACAAGTCAAAATATCCAAGTTCAAAACGTGGTCATATGAGTAAATATGGTAACTTGGAGAGTTATAGGCGGTCTATGAACTCTTGGCGATTACTGATATTAATCACGAGGATACACTATCTCCAACATGATTGTCTAGGGTATGAATGAGGAACATCTTCCTTTTCTGTCTTTATTTAAGAGTTCAATTTTAGCTCTTTAGTGGAATGAGTTAAAATTAATGGATCGGACCTAAGTGAATCATTTGTTGATTGTGATTAGGTTATGTCTATTGAAGCTTAAATTTAGATAGCCCGCCAAGATCCCCAATCCACACAGACTTGTATGGATCACTTGATATATTCTACCAGACCAATTTATGGGTCCATTTAGAATTGTATTTAATATATTAAGAATATAATTTGCACATTATTTATTTAATGGGCTGCTCAATTATATTAATATATTAATGAAAGGCATGTGGACTTGTTTCTTTTAGTAAGAATGGGTCTGGTTCACATGTGGGCTTTTTATTTAAAGTCCAATGGATTAAATGAAATAAGAAAATAATATATGGCCCATTTTATTTGAGTGGGGCGGCAATGTCATGTTTAACCTAATATATTATTTTGTTTCATTGTTTTAATTAAATAAGAATTAATTAATTTATTGATTAATTGTTTAATTAAGAAACAAATCATTTCCGATTAGGAAATATGATTCCTAAAGTTATACTATTGGTAGTAGTATACTAAAATTAAAAGACTTGTTTGACATGAAAATAAATAATTAATTTTATTTATTTAATCAAATAAGAAGTTTTTTTTTATTTAGTCAAAATAAAAGAATAAAATATCTATGAGTTGGATTAGGGTTTGAAGTCTTAAAACTAGAAGTGAATTAGGGTGCAACTAAAACTCCTATATTTTTGGAGTGTAAATTGCGGCAACCCTAGTCCTTTTAGAGAAGGAATTTCGGCCACCCTAAAAGATACAGAGAAGAGAAATCGGCCATTGTGTGTGTGGTGCTTGATTCAACTTTCTTCTTCTTCTCAATTCATAGATAGGATTTTATTCAACTAAAAACAAAAAAGAGTGAATAGATTATTCTTTGATGGTACATTAATTGCTTGTTCATCAATAAGCGTGTGTGTACAACATCGATTTAGGTTCACGCGAGTTTCGATCATTAGATTGAGAACTCAAAAGTGACCCGAATAATCTTAGTCTTCTTTTGGTTGTTTTGTGACTAACAAAAGAAAAGAAAAGTTTGTTTGTCCATTCTCAGGTTTGCAATTCAAAGAAAAAGGGAGACCACGCTCCTAGGTGATTCACGTTCGTGCTATGATTGAAGATCTTGCGGATTACCATCAACGTAAGTCAATCGGATCACGCGACAAAAGGTATTCCTCTTTTTGTTGATTATATATATATGTTTAATTAATTAAAGGGTTAATGTTCATAAAAGGAAACATTTTTAAAAGCTACTAAATCTATTTTTTAGTCTCGCTTCTGCTGCGTGTACTATGGTATTTTTCTCTACAATTCGTATCAGAGCCTGGTTGAACCCTTTTAATTAATTAACGTATATATACGTGAATTTATTTCTTTTTATTGTGATTATGCATGTTTAGAAAGAGATGGCACTCTAGGTATTCGCATATATAATTACATGTGGATGTATGGATTTATATATGTTTTATGTGGATTGTTATTGCTCGATTTTGGTCCTAGATTTTCAATGTATTTTTTGTTTCGGAATTGTAACAAGAAGGGTAGTCTATCATCGCCATAATTCCTTCTTGGTAGTTGCTAGGTTTTATTTCTTTTGTTTATTTTAAGTGCAGTTTTTTTATTATTTTTTGTGCAGTTTTTTTGTTTTTTTTTTTGTAAAAAGTACTGCACACTACTACAAAAAATGCAAAAGAAATCGGTTATTTTACATGGAAAAAATCGGTTTTTAAAATTTTTAAAACCGATGTCTATTTGAGTGATTTAGAAAAAAGCGAGCTAAAGACATCGGTTTTTAACCGATGTAAAAGCATGCGAAAACACATCGGTTTTATATAAAACCGATTTAAAAAACGCGACGTAAAATTGATGAATTATAAAAATTAATCTCGCCGTCCGACCGCTCCACTGTCCGGCTGTCGCTGCTAGCCGGCTCGTCAATATGAGGAATCGAACTTGCAACCTCAAAGTCAAAGTGATAAGCCTTTACCACTTGACTACAAGATTGAATGCGTTAACAATTGCACAATATTTATATATAACCTATATGAGTTGTTAGAAATAAAATAAAAAATAAAAAACTTGTTTGATAAATTTAAATTTACTCAACTAATCAAAATTCTAATTTCTACTACAAAGATCTATTAAAAAAAAATTATTGGTGGGTTTATTTTTCATTTCATTTTTTGTGTGGTTTTGCATGTGTTTTGCTGAAGATATATTTGTGCAAATGTTTTTCTTAAAACTATATCTTTTGGCAATGAAATAATTTTTTTTGTCCATACTAGGTTCTTCGATTTTTCGATACGAATCCAACGGTATAAAGAACATAAAAGTTTAGGCGGTATTTTGAAAGTTATGAACAATTATTTAGTCAAAGGTCAGAAGTGATTGGAGATATTTTTGTGCAAAATATTTCCTTAAAACTGTATCTATTGGCAAAGAAATAAATTTTTTGGTCTATGTTAGGTTCTTCAATTTTTTGATACGAATCCAACGGTATAAAGAACGTAAAATTTTGGCCAGTATTTTGAAAGTTATGATCAATTATTCAGTCAAAGGTCAGAAGCGATTGGAGATGATGAATTTTTGTGCAAATGTTTTCCTTAAAACTGTATCTTTTGGCATAGAAATAAATTTTTTTGTCTATGTTGAGTTGTTCAATTTTTCGATACGAATCCAACGGTATAAATAATGTAAAATTTTGGCTGGTATTTTGGAAGTTATGATCAATTATTCAGTCAAAGGTCAGAAGCGATTGGAGATGATTAATTTTTGTGCAAAAGTTTTCCTTAAAACTGTATCTTTTGGTAAAGAAATAATTTTTTTCGTCTATTTGATGTTCTTCAATTTTTCGATACGAATCCAAGGTATAAAGAACGTAAAATTCTAAGTGGTATTTTGAAAGTTATGATCAATTATTCAGTTAAAGGTCAGAAGCGACGTGAATCCGCGAGTGAGATGTTTTCATCGCTAATTTCCAAATAGATTTTTGAAATATTTTCTAAACGAAAAGTGTTTGTTTCCATGTCTAATTTCTTTTATCAAAATTTTAGAAACTAACGTTAAGTATTTTTAGAGATACGCACTTGAATGTTGACATAGGTCAGATTTGAATTTCAGCAGAATTTTGCTTTTGAATCCATATCGGTTTTCCCAAAAACCGTTGTCTTTTCAAACCGTAATATTTAAGACATCAGTTTTAAAGGAAACCGATTTCTTATTGGAAAAAAAAACATATCGGTTTTTCCAAAAACCGTTGTCTTTTCAAATGGTAATATATAAGACATCGGTTTTAAGGAAAACCGATTTCTTATTGGAAAATAAATCCATATCGGTTTTCCCAAAAACCGTTGTCTTTTTAAACCACAATATTTAAGAAATCAGTTTTTATAAAAACCGATTTCTAAAAGTTTTTTTAAATCGGTTATCAAAAAACCGATGTAAACAACCGATGTCTTTTTACATTTTTGTAGTAGTGGCAGTAATTAAAAAATAAATAAATAAATAAAAAATTCTGCAGTATTTTATTGTTTAAATAAAGTTGTAATACGTTCTACATCGAAGAATCGAAGACGTGAAGCAACCGGAACCAAGAACGAGCACCGTGCGCACCCTAGGAGTGGATTGGGCTGCGCATGGCAAGCCCATTACATGGTGGGCTGCGCACGGCAGCCTTGTGTGGCCTTATGGGCTGTGCATGGCAGCCCCTTTGTGGGGTTGTGGGCTGTGCAAGCCCAAGGGAGGAGGCCGAAGGATGAGCGTATGGTTGATGGGTCACTTGAAGATATTGTATTCCTAAATTATTGTAATTTACTTGTTTTTCTAGGATGGGCCAAAATTGTTGCTATTTAATTTTTGCTTAAATATTACAATATTTGTTATTGTATGATAACATGACATATAGAATAGGAGTGCCACTCATATATCTCTTTTGGTATGAACATGCATTGAATGATTTAGGTATCTAAATTGGCATCTAGATAACTTGGTAAATCATTCTATGAGATTTAATCACACGCCTTAAATAATTGAGTGGGAGAAGGTGTTTTTGTAACACCTATGGCCTCCAAGGTTAGTTGAGCTTAATTATTTATTGGTAATCCCTCCAAGGGGCGTCCATGAATGGAATTTAGCAATATACTTCCTTACAAGGATAGACTAGACAATGGACTCAAACGAGATCTACTCCCCAAGGAGGGATTTTCATGAGAGAAAATTGAGGGTCGATATCTTGGTAACACACTCAATGTAATTTTATTGATATCCTCCCAAGAGTTCTTGTCAGTAAAATTGCAAGGCTAAAATTGAAAACGTTGGTTGTTATGTTAACAATTAGGTGGGACCTAGTCTAACTAGTAAATGGTGCGAACTCCCAAAGGAGGCGTAACATTTATGGGTGTTGGATCACTGTTGAATTTTTATGATTGAGTTATTTATTTAATTCAAGATAAATATTTAAAGTGCTTTATAATGATTATTTACTTATATATAATTTTGTTTTATTAAGAAATCATGATCCCAACCCTAATGATCATCCAAAAAGATAAAACTTTAACTGGTAATAATTATGTCACATGGAAAAGGAAAATTGGATTGTTGCTGCAAGCTGAAAAAATATAAAGTTTGTTCTAACTACTCCTAAACCACCTGCTCCTACTAATGAATCTAATGTGATGCAATGAGACGAGTATGAGCAGTGGAAGACCTCTAATGAGATGGCCAAATGGCTACCATCTCCGACGTGTTGCAACAGTAGCATGAAGGAATGGGATCTGCTGCTGATATGATGATGTCTCTAGAAGAGATTCATATGGTTGGTAAAGTTGCTACTATTAAGACCCGTCAGAAGGTCAAGGAATAATAGAAGAAAAAGTAACTTGGGCCTACCAAGATGGAGACTAAGAAAGTAACCAAGATCAAAAGGAAGTGCTTCTTTTGTGGTGAAAAGAGACATTGGAAAAGTAATTGCCCAGAGTCTCAGAATAAGAAGGAACAAGGGAATGTGAATTATCTTGAAACATGTTTTTCTGGTAGATTCTACAGATTCTTAGATCATAGACTCTGGAGCCACTAATCATGTTTGTTATTCCTTGTGGGGGTTTCAAGAAAGGAGAAGGTTGAATAAGAATGAAATCAATTTGCGCTTGGACAACGGAACGTTAGTGTCTGCAAGTGCAGTGGGAGATATTAGAGTTTATTTGGATTCTAGAAGGCATTTAGATTTGATAGACGTTTATTATGTACCTCAATTCAAGAGGAATTTAATTTCAGTTTCTTGTTTGAATAAATTTGGATATTCGGTTACTTTTAATAAAGTTTTTATTATTAGTAAGAATGACAAAATTATTTGCCAAGGTACATTGGAAAATGGTCTATACCTTTTGCATAGAAATATCTCTCACTTGTTAGACACAGAAATAACGGAACCTAATCATAAAAGAGTTAAATTATCAAAAGATGAAACCTACCTATGGCATTTACGCCTAGGTCATATTAACCTTAATAGGATTAAAAGATTGGTATGTGACGGACCTTTGAGTGACTTAAAGGTTGATGATCTACCAACTTGTGAATCTTGTTTGGAAGGTAAAATGACCAAAAAGACGTTCTCTGCCAAAGGTGCCAAAGCCACTGAATGTTTAGGATTGATACACACTGATGTATGTGGACCTATGAGCATTCAAGCTAGAGGTGGATATGAGTACTTCATCACTTTCACAGATGATTACTCGAGATTTGGCTATGTGTATCTCATACGACATAAGTCGGATGCTTTTGACATGTTCAAAGCATTCAAAGCTGAAGTGGAAAATCAGCTTGAGAAACACATAAAAATCTTGAGATCTGATCGTGGTGGAGAATATCTATCTGGTGATTTTCAGCAATATCTTATTGATAATGGGATAGTTTCTCAGTTTTCTGCACCAGGTACACCTCAACAAAATGGGGTAGCAGAAAGGAGAAATAGAACTGTTTTGGATATGGTTAGGTCTATGTTGAGTTATTCAACACTTCCTATTTCTTTTTGGGGATATGCTTTACAAGCTGCTGTATAAATTTTAAACGATGTACCATCTAAGTCTGTTCCTAAAACACCGCATGAGTTGTGGATTGGGTGCAAGCCTAGTTTACAACACTTAAGGATATTTGGTTGTCCTGCGCATGTGTTAAAAGGAAAGACAGAAAAGATGGAGTCCCGTTCGAAAACATGTATATTTGTAGGGTATCCAAAAGAAACTAAAGGATATTATTTTTATAGTCCTTCAGATCTTAAAGTATTTGTTTCGAAAAATGCTAAATTTCTGGAAAAGGACTATATGAATGATTTTGTGCCTAGAAGTAGAATTGTCCTGAATGAGATGTCAGGAGATACAATTCCATGAGAGGTTACACAACCAAACCCAATTGTAAGTTCCGATCCAACATAAAATCAACAACCTACCATTCCTCATCGTAGTGGGAGGATTAGAATACAACCCGAAAGATACATCGGTCTGGGAGAATCAGTGGAGCATCTCCCGAACGACGGTGATCCCTACACGTACAAGGAACCTATGGAGGATGTTGATAGTCGCCATTGGGAAAAGGCAATGCAATCTGAGATTGAATCTATGTTCGATAACAAAGTCTGGTCCCTTGTAGACTTGCCTAAAGGGATAAAACCCATTGGGTGCAAGTGGGTATACAAGAGGAAAAGAGGTATAGATGGAAAGGTGGAAACCTTTAAAGCTAGATTGGTAGCTAAAGGGTATACACAGAAAGAAGGTATCGATTACGAGGAAACCTTCTCTCCTGTGACCATGCTTAAATCCATTAGGATACTCTTGTCCATTGCAGCATCTTTAGATCTAGAGATTTGGTAAATGGACGTCAAGACAGCTTTCCTTAATGGAAGTCTTGACGAAAGTATCTACATGATGCAACCAGAGGGATTCATTGAAAAGGGCCAAATGGAAAAGGTATGCAAGTTGTAGAAATCCATATATGGATTAAAGCAAGCATCCAGATCCTAGAACATAAGGTTCGATCAAGCTGTCAAAGGTTTTGGATTTATTCAGAATCTTGACGAACCTTGTGTATACAAAAGGATTAAGGGCGACAAGTTGGTTTTCCTGATTCTTTATGTTGATGATATACTACTCATCGGAAATGATGTAGGTGTATTGACATCAGTAAAAGAATGGTTAGCAAAACAATTTGATATGAAGGACTTAGGAGAAGCAAGTTTTATTCTAGGTATCCAAGTAATAAGGGATAGAAAGAATAGAACGATTGCATTATCCCAAGCTTCATACATAGACAAGATCTTGTCTATGTTTTCCATGCAGGATTCCAAGAAAGGTATGTTACCTTTCAGACATGGAATCAAGCTTTCTAAGGAACAAGTTCCTAAGAATGAGCATGAAGAGCAATTCATGAGTAGAGTTCCATATGCCTCGGCAGTTGGAAGTCACATGTATGCAATGCTCTGTACTAGACCAGATATTTGTTTTGCTGTTGGCATAGTTAGCAGGTTTCAATCGAAACCTGGTCCTGATCACTGGACGGCAGTCGATCATATTTTCAAGTATCTTAAGAGAACGAGAGATAATATGCTTGTATACTCTGGAGGGGATTCAATTCCCGTTGGGTATACAGATTCTGATTTCCAATCAGATTCTGACTCTAGAAAATCCACATCAGGGGCTGTGTTTACTATTGGAGGAGGAGCAGTTATATGGAGGAGTATCAAGCAATCTTGTATTGCTGATTCCACCATGGAAGCTGAGTATGTTGCAACATGCGAGGCTGCCAAAGAGGCTGTTTGGCTCCGCCAATTCTTGAATGACTTGGAAGTGGTTCCTAGTGCGAATAAGTAGATCACTATCTACTGTGACAACATTGGAGCAGTGGCTAATTCGAAAGAACCAAGAAGTCACAAGAGAGGTAAACACATTGAAAGAAAGTATCATCTTTTAAGGGTGATTGTTCAAAGAGGTGACGTGACGATTACCAAAATTGCGTCAGCAGAAAATCTAGCAGATCTCTTCACAAAGGCTCTACCTCAGAAGAGTTTCGATGGGCATCTAGAGGATATGGGCTTGAGAGATATGACACATTTGTTATAGCGCAAGTGGGAGATTGTTAGGATTATGCTCAATAGCAAGAGTGTAATATTGTAATTAACAATCTTTTTCATATTAATAAAGTGATTTCTGGTTTAAACAAATCTTATAGCATTTATAGTTTAATATTATAATTGTCAAAGTAAATAATCATAAGGTCTAAAGACTATGAGAAAAGAAGAATTGTTCTTACATCTGGATATGTATGTGGTAGACACAATTCTTTAGTTAGTCTTGAATATTGTTCACAAGTTAAGTTAAAGGTTAGGCACCTTTATCTTGTTAAAGTTGTAGAATTCTTTTGCTAGCATTTGAGTGGGATCAAATGAGATATGATGAGTCTAAAATCATCGGAGTGTCTTCGAGCAAAAGAATCTAGTGCACTGGGTGCATTGAACTGGATCACAATGAAATACTTTATCTATAACCGTCAGTAGATAAAAGTCTTTTCATTATCAGGACAATCGGAGAGTCTATCTTAATCCTGAGATAAATGATGGACTTATGGTTGCAAGTGATATCATTTGAGTTATCAATGAGTACGATTATATCGCATAGTCTATTCTCGATAGTTTGGTGATATTCATTTGTTAATCGATAGAGGACTTCATTTATAGATATGGACATCGTGGCTCCATTTATTAAATGAGAGTATAATATCATCATATGGATGTTTTGAGATAATTGGATATTAAATCTCAACGTTGAGTTTTCGATAGTGTCTATTGAAAACATGGCTTCTGGACAAGTCAAAATATCCAAGTTCAAAACGTGGTCATATGAGTAAATATGGTAACTTGGAGAGTTATGGGCGGTCTATAAACTCTTGGCAATTACTGATATTAATCACGAGGATACACTATCTCCAACATGATTGTCTAGGGTATGAATGAGGAACATCTTCCTTTTCTGTCTTTATTTAAGAGTTCAATTTTAGCACTTTAGTGGAATGAGTTAAAATTAATGGATCGGACCTAAGTGAATCATTTGTTGATTTCGATTAGGTTATGTCTATTGAAGCTTAAATTTAGATAGCCCGCCAAGATCCCCAATCCACACAGACTTGTATGGATCACTTGATATATTCTACCGAACCAATTTATGGGTCCATTTAGAATTGCATTTGTTACCTGAAAATTGTTATTGGGACGGGATTCCAAATACCAATTTTAAAGGGGACCAAGATCAAGATCGACCCTGGTCGGAGGGGTATCACGTAGTTCGATACCGACTAAGTCCCTGTCAAAGCAAGAGCCATATAATGTATCTGAAATCAACTGAAAATAGGTTTTATTTGATTGTCCCTTTTCATTACAATACATGGACTATTACCCATATGGATTACAATTGTGTATGGATCATAATCACGAAGATGGAGATGGTGATGGTGGAGGAACTGTGCCTGTCGATAAGTAGTGTGTAGGGTTTTTTCTCTCTTTTTCGGCCCCCCTCTTCGATGAATGAACTGTTGTATATATAGGTCCTGCTTTGCTTGTCATGCACTCCTACAATCTCGGGTGAGGGTTTGGGCAGCTGCAGGATCCTCTCCTTTTTAGGAGGTAATCTCGGAGTTTTTACGTGCAGAATTCAGTCTTTCCTTTCTAGGAGGAATCAATCTCTTCCCTTCCTAATTGGACTCTTACTGTGTTGACCTGTTCAAAATAGGATCCTTTGGCGGGAGGGAGTATAACTCCTTTGTACGGCGACGTTTTTACTGGATCTTCGTGGAGTTTTGAGTTCTTGGAGTTAGAATCCTGCTTCCTAGTGCGCTTTTACTTACCGGGCTGTTTATATCTAGTAAGCGTCCTTCTGACGGTAGTTGGGGGATTTGTAGCTGACTTTGTTATAGGATGATCAATAGAACTCCGTGTCGGGGTGCTGCGGGGTCTATAGGAAGCAGTGTTGGGATGATGCGGGGTCCCTAGGAAGCCCGGTCATAACCGGGTTTGGTCTCGTTGTGAGTTCTGGTGAGTATTTCGGCTTTCAGCCACTTTGTTGAGCTAAGATGCTGGCGGGGTGGACCCCGCTAAAGGAGGTGCGTATTTGGGCCAATCGGGATCCAATCTGTCGAGGTATCCGGATTGTGTTCGTACTCCTATATCCTTCTTATGTTGAGGTGGAAAATTCTTCTTTGGTCCCTTGCCAATTTTGGCGGTTAATAGCATTTAATATATTAAGAATATAATTTGCACATTATTTATTTAATGGGCTGCTCAATTATATTAATATATTAATGAAAGGCATGTGGACTTGTTTCTTTTAGTAAGAATGAGCTGGTTTACATGTGGGCTTTTTATTTAAAGTCCAATGGATTAAATGAAATAAGAAAATAATATATGACCCATTTTATTTGAGTGGGGCGGCAAGGTCATGTTTAACCTAATATATTATTTTGTTTCATTGTTTTAATTAAATAAGAATTAATTAATTTATTGATTAATTGTTTAATTAAGAAACAAATATTTTCTGATTAGGAAATATGATTCCTAAAGTTATACTATTGGTAGTAGTATAGTAAAATTAAAAGACTTGTTTGACAAGAAAATAAATAATTAATTTTATTTATTTAATCAAATAAGAAGTTTTTTTTTTATTTAGTCAAAATAAAAGAATAAAATATCTATGAGTTGGATTAGGGTTTGAAGTCTTAAAACTAGAAGTGAATTATGGTGCAACTAAAACTCCTATATTTTTGGAGTGTAAATTGCGGCAACCCTAGTCCTTTTAGAGAAGGAATTTCGGCCACCATAAAAGATAGAGAGAAGAGAAATCGGCCATTTTGTGTGTGGTGCTTGATTCAACTTTCTTCTTCTTCTCAATTCATAGATAGGATTTTATTCTACTAAAAACAAAAAAGAGTGAATAGATTATTCTTTGATGGTACACTAATTGCTTGTTCATCAATAAGCTTGTGTGTACATGATCGAACCAAAATTGGTACGATTTTGGCCCTCATTTCCCTCTCTTTATGCTTGATTCTTGGGCATTATTTTGTGATTTAATGGTGTTAATTAAGTATTTTCAGGTATTTATAGAATTCAGGGGCATTGGAGTAATTTTGGTCATTTGGGGGTAAAAGAGTAATGTTTGAAGGAAAGTTTGAAGTTTTCGTGATACTAGAAGAGATCAGGGGATCTAGCTGCAATTTGCCACGCAAAAGAGGCAAGGGCGCCACGTGGCGAGTTGAAACGGTGCGTTTGGTCAGAAATGATTAGTGGACCGCTGAGCGCACCCCGGCCCAATGTTGAATGCGCCCAGCAGCCCATGCACCAAGCATCAAAACGGTGCGTTGCAATTAAGGGAAGCAGATCTGATATTGGGCCTGATCGTGGCCCAAATGCACGCCCAAAAGCTAGCCCAAACGCGCGCCCAAATCTGTTATGCGCAGCCCAATTACACCCCTCTCTTCTTTTAATTGCACCCCACTTTAATCAAAGCTGCAGCAGCCCACTACACCCCATCTCCCTGCTGATTGCACCCCCTTTTAACTATTCATCTTCTCCTTCAGCTAGCCACGATCACCATTGACACCCCTAAACCCTAAGTGCCGCCGCCGGCCAGAAGTCCACCTTCCCGGAGTCACCGTCGACGGGTTCCAATGGCAAACAGACGGCCACCTCACCGGCAACCCGGTCGCAACCCTCCCGGCGTCCCAATCGGCCGGAAAACCGGCCATCCAATCCTCACGTCCACGTCACGCCCACGTCACCCCTTTTGGTCGCCATTTGTCATTCAAGGTCGCCATGGCGACAGGGAGATGATTTCCCACACCTGATTGCTTCGCCCCTTGGTCGCCACTTTGTCGCCATTTGCTCAAACCGCGACTTCACTGCTGTGTTTCTCTGATTGGCTGTTTTTGGTGGGCAAATTACAGAAAGGCCCCCTAGAGGGGCCAAAATGGCAGTTTGACAAATAGAGGGGGTGTTTTGGTAATTAGCCATTCGTGACCTATTTTGAAAACACTATAAATTCATCCTCTTTTCAATTTGAAATACCAAGCTTTACCAAGCCATTCAATTCATATTCTCTCCTACCAATCTCCCTTTTCTCCATTAATCATCTCCCAAACTCCTCCATTTCTATACTTGGACTTATCTTTTCCATCCAAAACCTCACACCAAATCTTGATTACTTCCCTAGACCATTCCTTCCCTACCATTTTCTCCATCACAAATCCTTTGTCACTCACCATAAGCCATCCACCTATCTAGACACATCCTCATCTTCCATTCTTTGCATCTAGGAGCATCAAAGGAGAACAAGGATCAAGCACTAAAGAAGGTGGCCCAAGGGTGATTTCCTTACCATTTACTTGTTTTTATTTGATTGCTACTATGTGTAATTAAACCCCTAATCTAGGGGATTGATTTGATGAACATTTGGTTGTGGGTTTTTGCTTAAGCTTTGTAATGAATCTCTATATGTGTTCTATTTATTAATTCATTAGATTCTATTCATTATGTGATTGACTTGTATACCCACTTGTTAATTACAATCTTGTTTAGAATAACATGTTATATAATCACTCTTGGATTGACACACTTGAGTGATTAAGAACCCAATAAATAGGATGGATTAGTGGAGGGTATATCAACCACATTGATCTAAACCTAAATTGGTTAACATGTAGAGATTGGTCCTTAAAGTGGCTTAAAAAGCAATACCCATACCTACTTGCTAATCAATCAATTCCCTAGCATCAACATTAATTGTTTACATCCATTTTTCTTATCAAGATTGTGAGTCTTCTATTTTTCATATCACCATATTTTTAGTTAGGTTAATTTTGTATGTTTGTTTGATGGTTTGACAAACCATACACTCATTCATCATTTATGCTTTATTTTATTGTTTCTAGATTAGCTAATTAAATCAACATATTTCTCTAATTCCCTGTGGAACGAATTCTAAGCTTACCACAATACTCGTTTTCAAAACTCAAAATATATTGCGTAAGATTCACTTTATAAACATTCTTTTGGTAATTCGCAATTTGGTAACGACACAAAAAGCGAGTCATCAAAATGGCGCCGCTGCCGGGGAATTAAAGCGATAGTTGATTCAATTAGCTTTTCTTAGTTGTTTTTAGTCTTTTTAGTTATTTTCATTTCTTTGTTAGTTTTTATTAATTTTTAGTCTCTTAGTTGTTTTTAGTCTTTTTAGTTTCTTTTTACTTCTTTGGTAGTTTTGTTTATTGTTGTTTCAGGACTCTATGGATTTCCTTATGCAAAGCTCGAGGCCAAGTTATGTGCCAATGAGAAGGTCATCGGAAGATAGGAATGACGATACGTCATCTAGTTGGCCGGACCAAGGAAATGAGTCCACGTTTGAAGAAAATTTCAACAACTCCATCAATGCCACAACTCAACACAACGTAGAACTCTTGTATCAATCGAAGGAAGAAGATCTATGCAAGAACACACTAGAGATGAACAAGAAGATTTTGAGCATGAGTGAAGACTTAGTGATGGCGATGGATGTATTGAAAAAGGAGAATGCTCTACTTCAAGAAAGAATCATGACAACTTCCCTCCAACATGAAGAAATCACTAAGGATTATGAAGGGAAGATACAACTCTTGAAGAAGAAGTTAGAAGGCACGGAAGCCTTAGGAACAACAAGGGAGAGCATGCTTCAAGAATTGAACAAGAAAATCATTCTTGAACTAAAGATGCTTAGAGCCGAAAATGGTACTCTCAAGAAGCAAAATGGCGAAGTCTCCACCAAGATTAAAGAATTCGAAGAACAAATTGAGAGACGTGAGGCCGAAAGGAGTACATCATTGAAGGAGCTTGAAGAGATCAAGGAAGACTTTGCAAAGAGGATGCGGCTAATGCAAGCCGAAATTCAAACAAGGGACAAGGCTTTGGATATATTAAAGACTAAGAAAATTGACCACATTGCGAAACTTGCAAGGTCTAAGCAAGAAAGAGAAGAAATGCCCGACTTGAGTCAAGCATCTTCAAGTGCCAAGGTCAAGGAGCCGAATCCTAGCAAAGCAAGGAGGAGAAAGGCAAAAAGGAGGAATGAGAACCCTCCACCTCCACCTCCAACAAAGAACCACCAAGAAGGTATCATTCCTAACTCTATCACCATGTGCCATCATTGCCATACGATAGGTCATTTTAGACCACTAAACCAAGAAAATGAGAGGCATGGCACACAAGGGAATTTTAAACATAGAGAGACATTTAGGCATGTTAGGAAGGTATGGGTTGAGAAGCCTAGGAATAGGAGGAGTCCACCTAGGATAAGAAAAATTTGGGTGAGGAAAGAAGCAATGAACCAAATGAGAAAGAAGGGAAAGGAAATGATGGGGAAATCATCTACATTTATTTGGGTTGTAAAGAAGAGTGAATTTCCCAACTTGATCAAACCACCCTTAGTTAATCTTCATCCCACCCCAAATGCACAACATTGAAAATATTGGTGCATGTTATTTTTATGTTTTTTATTTTGATTGTTTATTTGTTTATTTCTTTTGAATAATTGGTGTTTCAAGCTATTGTTGGCAATTGCTTGAATTGAGTATATTTTGCCGGAACTTTCTAATGAGTTTTGTGAGTGTTTAGATTTTTCTATTGCTTCTTGAGGAAGCAAGTGTTTGTTGCTTGTTCATAAAGAAAGGTTCCTTTATCTCTTGGAAAGAAACAAAGTCAACTTGCAAGTCTTGGAGGGACGAGCAAGCCAAGAGTGCTCATAAGAAGGGCGAGGACCTTATCACTAAGGAAGCAACATTTTTGGAGGTTCGAAGTGCGGAAGCACCATGCCACGTCTTGCCTAGACGTTAAATAGAGCGCTTGGTGGGAGGCAACCCACTTGGTATATTTCTTTCATAGTTTAATTTTTAAGTAGTCTCTTCAATTTTGATTGCCTTTATCTCTATTTTGTTTTTGCTTAGAATAAGGGTGTGAGATGAATTTTGGTAGTGGATTTAGGATGAATGTGCTTAATTGTTGATTTTTGAATTATAAGATTATTGAGGTATATGCCATACATGATTGAGCATCTTTTTAGATGATTTTGTGCATAATAGGATGAGAGGGCACTTTGCCAAAATTTTGAAAATACATTGATTAATTGTGAATATATATGCATCTTTTGTTTTGGATTTGTTGGGTTGTGCCTTTTGAAAAATTTTGCCTCCCATGAACATTGAGGACAATGTCCAATTTAGGTTTGGGGGTACATTTGCACAACACCACTTTACTCACTTTGCTTGATTTTTCAAATTTGAGCCTAATTTTTCAAATTCTTGCGATAATGCCATATTTAAGCATACTTTGCTTGTTGAGATTGTGCTTTACATGAAGTAGTGAGGAATTGTGCATCTTTGCCATTGTTTGGTTTAGATTAACACCATGCCACTTAGGGTGTCATTGAACAAAGTGCGTTAATCTTTTTCTCATAATGTTTGGGTGAATAATCATTTTTGCTTAAAGGCTAGGAATTAATAGTGGAGATTCCCGTGAGGATCACAAACACGGCCTTAAAAAGCGTATTTTGAGTTGTCAAATTTTCACTCTTTAAACACTCACTCGCAAACACTCTTTTAAGCATGTATAGGTCTCATTTGCACTTAAATATTGCATATCATAGAATATTATGGACTGCTTGTGGATGCTTTGATTTGCTTGTGGACAATCCTTTAGAAATGACTTTAGGCAATGCATGTGAAAAACCGTAAATTGGCCTAAACACTTCCATACCCCTTTTAAATGTGTGTGCTCCCAAGCCCTTTTGAAGCCAAACACATCTTAAGCTTCTCATTTTTGAACCACATCCACATGAACCATATAGCCTACATAATTGACTTACCTTAACCAAATGATTTTGCTAAGGCTTAGGATATGGTTGTAAGCTCTTTAGAGAGAAAATGTTTATACATGCACCTAGGCATGTAAAATTGTGTAAAAGAGTATTGAAATGCAAGAGTGGATAAGAAAGAGAAAAAGAAAAGAAAAGAAAAAGAAAAGCAAAGAAAAAGAAAAGAAAAAGATTGAAATAAAAGATGCATGCAAAAGAAAAGAAAAGAAAGGGCAAAGCCAAACAAAATACAAAATGAAAAAGAGAACCATGAATGAGGCACAAGTGGCCTAGATAGAGGGTTTATAATTGAATAGGCTACTCAAAGAAAAGTAAGTAGTGAATATGCAAGTGAAATAATATTGTAAGTAATGGGCGCCAAAGGCGTGAACAAATGTGTGAAGCAATTGGGAATCAATATTAGAATGTATGCCTTAGTATGAATCATTGGGTTCTTTGTTACCTATTGCCCCATTTTATTGGCTCACCATTCACCTAAGCCCCATTACAACCTAAGAAAGACCTTCACGATCTTTAGGGATGTCCACTTGTGAGTTTAGGTGTTTGCATGTTCTTTCTAATTCATGATTTGCAATTCCATTCATGAGACCTCATTTTCAGAAATTGCGCTTTAAATATTATCATATGCAATCAATTTGATATCCATGACATTAACTCATATTGCATATGTACTTTTGAGTGAAACCTAGGAATCAAAGAGAAGAAAAGAGAGAAATCTAGTGAGGATTAGATCGAGGCGAATTACATTCTAAACCGAATAGCACATTTGCTTTGAAGCTTTGGCATTTTGAATGTAAGGTCGCATTGCGTACAATAATATCTAGAGTGGCATGCTTTTAATCTTTACTTGACATCATCTTACATGTTTAAGTCCTCACTATTGCATTATTGTGTTAATCTCTTCATAGTTGGTTTCGCATGCTAATCATTGGATAGTAGATCCTTGCTTGAGTAAATTAGAACTTTATTGAAAATATTTGAAATGGCTTGATGCATGTCTTTGGGGGTTGATTTTTGATTGTTTTGCTCGAGGACTAGCAAAAGATAGGTTTGGGGGTATTTGATCGAACCAAAATTGGTACGATTTTGGCCCTCATTTCCCTCTCTTTATGCTTGATTCTTGGGCATTATTTTGTGATTTAATGGTGTTAATTAAGTATTTTCAGGTATTTATAGAATTCAGGGGCATTGGAGTAATTTTGGTCATTTGGGGGTAAAAGAGTAATGTTTGAAGGAAAGTTTGAAGTTTTCGTGATACTAGAAGAGATCAGGGGATCTAGCTGCAATTTGCCACGCAAAAGAGGCAAGGGCGCCACGTGGCGAGTTGAAACGGTGCGTTTGGTCAGAAATGATTAGTGGACCGCTGAGCGCACCCCGGCCCAATGTTGAATGCGCCCAGCAGCCCATGCACCAAGCATCAAAACGGTGCGTTGCAATTAAGGGAAGCAGATCTGATATTGGGCCTGATCGTGGCCCAAATGCACGCCCAAAAGCTAGCCCAAACGCGCGCCCAAATCTGTTATGCGCAGCCCAATTACACCCCTCTCTTCTTTTAATTGCACCCCACTTTAATCAAAGCTGCAGCAGCCCACTACACCCCATCTCCCTGCTGATTGCACCCCCTTTTAACTATTCATCTTCTCCTTCAGCTAGCCACGATCACCATTGACACCCCTAAACCCTAAGTGCCGCCGCCGGCCAGAAGTCCACCTTCCCGGAGTCACCGTCGACGGGTTCCAATGGCAAACAGACGGCCACCTCACCGGCAACCCGGTCGCAACCCTCCCGGCGTCCCAATCGGCCGAAAAACCGGCCATCCAATCCTCACGTCCACGTCACGCCCACGTCACCCCTTTTGGTCGCCATTTGTCATTCAAGGTCGCCATGGCGACAGGGAGATGATTTCCCACACCTGATTGCTTCGCCCCTTGGTCGCCACTTTGTCGCCATTTGCTCAAACCGCGACTTCACTGCTGTGTTTCTCTGATTGGCTGTTTTTGGTGGGCAAATTACAGAAAGGCCCCCTAGAGGGGCCAAAATGGCAGTTTGACAAATAGAGGGGGTGTTTTGGTAATTAGCCATTCGTGACCTATTTTGAAAACACTATAAATTCATCCTCTTTTCAATTTGAAATACCAAGCTTTACCAAGCCATTCAATTCATATTCTCTCCTACCAATCTCCCTTTTCTCCATTAATCATCTCCCAAACTCCTCCATTTCTATACTTGGACTTATCTTTTCCATCCAAAACCTCACACCAAATCTTGATTACTTCCCTAGACCATTCCTTCCCTACCATTTTCTCCATCACAAATCCTTTGTCACTCACCATAAGCCATCCACCTATCTAGACACATCCTCATCTTCCATTCTTTGCATCTAGGAGCATCAAAGGAGAACAAGGATCAAGCACTAAAGAAGGTGGCCCAAGGGTGATTTCCTTACCATTTACTTGTTTTTATTTGATTGCTACTATGTGTAATTAAACCCCTAATCTAGGGGATTGATTTGATGAACATTTGGTTGTGGGTTTTTGCTTAAGCTTTGTAATGAATCTCTATATGTGTTCTATTTATTAATTCATTAGATTCTATTCATTATGTGATTGACTTGTATACCCACTTGTTAATTACAATCTTGTTTAGAATAACATGTTATATAATCACTCTTGGATTGACACACTTGAGTGATTAAGAACCCAATAAATAGGATGGATTAGTGGAGGGTATATCAACCACATTGATCTAAACCTAAATTGGTTAACATGTAGAGATTGGTCCTTAAAGTGGCTTAAAAAGCAATACCCATACCTACTTGCTAATCAATCAATTCCCTAGCATCAACATTAATTGTTTACATCCATTTTTCTTATCAAGATTGTGAGTCTTCTATTTTTCATATCACCATATTTTTAGTTAGGTTAATTTTGTATGTTTGTTTGATGGTTTGACAAACCATACACTCATTCATCATTTATGCTTTATTTTATTGTTTCTAGATTAGCTAATTAAATCAACATATTTCTCTAATTCCCTGTGGAACGAATTCTAAGCTTACCACAATACTCGTTTTCAAAACTCAAAATATATTGCGTAAGATTCACTTTATAAACATTCTTTTGGTAATTCGCAATTTGGTAACGACACAAAAAGCGAGTCATCAGTACAACATCGATTTAGGTTCACGCGAGTTTCGATCATTAGATTGAGAACTCAAAAGTGACCGGAATAATTTTAGTCTTCTTTTGGTTGTTTTGTGACTAACAAAAGAAAAGAAAAGTTTGTTTGTCCTTTCTCAGGTTTGCAATTCAAAGAAAAAGGGAGACCACACTCCTAGGTGATTCACGTTCGTGCTATGATTGAAGATCTTGCGGATTACTATCGACGTAAGTCAATCGGATCACGCGACAAAAGGTATTCCTCTTTTTGTTGATTATATATATGTTTAATTAATTAAAGGGTTAAGGTTCATAAAAGGAAACATTTTTAAAAGCTACTAAATCTATTTTTTAGTCTCGCTTCCGCTGCGTGTACTACGGTATTTTTCCCTACAATATTTCCTTCATGATAATTCTAGATCACTACCATTGTATTTTCTTTTTTTTACGATCAATAAAAAGTACAATATATGACCTTGTTTGACTAGTTATCTTCATTCGCCATAATCATGTTATTTGAACATCTTTTATTGAGAACCTAAGGTATCGAACTACCTGATACCTCTCCGACTGAGATCTACCCTGATCACAGTGACTTGAATTGTTAATTGGAAATCTAGCCAAGTGACGATTTTCGATTAACACTTTTGGTGCCGTTTGTGGGAAGCAACTCCCATCACATTCACTAAAAAACACCTAGTTCTACCCTAAAGATCCAGAAGATGAGGCTTCGATCCTCTCAAGGGTGACCCACTCCTTCGGGACCCCACTCTCTCGTTTCCACTCAGAGAAACCAAGGGAATAGGAGGGGAACGAGAAGCCAGATCCCGGCACCGGTCTTACCACTCAATGTGGACCTCATAACCCAGGACCCGGTAGTCCAAGAGGTAAATCAGAATACCATGGAGCAACAAGCTGTGGCTTACGTGACAAGCATCCGCCTCTGAATGATCGCTAAAGGAATAACTTTCGAAGAACCCGGGCTCGTAGGAGAAGCCGAACCTAGTACTCGGATACCAGTGTTTGACAGACTCAGACCGTCGCCGTTAGTCCCAAGTCATCCTGGAGATTTCAGACCCCGACAGGTGAAGTCAACAATTGACATTACTCCCAGAAAGAATCAACCAACGGTTAAATTGGCAGTAGAGAGGAGGGCTCCGCAGCCTGATGCAGGTGGCAGTACCGGACCCAGAAGAAACCCGCGAGGTACCTAGGCCTAGAGGGAGGAGCGCAGGAAGGCAGCCGAAGTATCAGAGACCTCGGATAATGAAGGCTCAATAGCCTAATCTAGGCCTACTGGATCCAGACGTCTTGAAAACCAAATGGCCACGATAGCAAAGAAACTTGAGGAGCTAAGGAAGGGGAAGACTCGGGGTACTCTAAAGAACCCTCTGGGTGAGATGAATGTATATTTTTGCAGAAGAATCAGAGAAGCGGAGTTACCCTCCAAGTTTAAAATGCCCAGCGAGAAGTATTCCGGGTCAGAGGACCCTATAAGCCACCTGGAGAGTTTTGTCCACCAGATGGAGATTCAGAACACAACCCGGTCATCAATGAGTAGGATGTTCCCTTTTACCCTGATAGATTGTGCCAAGACTTGGTTCAGAAAGTTACCTCTAGGTAGTATGGATTCTTTTACAATGCTTACCATAGATTTTTGAGCTAAGTTACAGGGAATCAAACCTTTTACCAAGGACCCTGTCCTACTCCAATACGTGATCTAGGAGCGAGGTGAGACTTTGAGATCCTATGTGGAGAAGTTCCATAAATAAGTAATACAGATTGGTGTATTAAGCAAGAAGGAGACTCTAGCGAATTTCAGGAGAAACCTGTGGGCTTGTAGATTATTCCGTTCATTTACCAAGCATCCACCTGACACTTACCAGAAAGCCTATAACAGGGCATTAGAGCAGGTAGATGTAGATGAACAGCTCCGGGTCAAGATCGAGCACGATGAAGCCTGATCAGTTAAGCGTCCAAAGAAGGAATCTCCGAAACTTGGCCCAGCAAAGAAGTTTCGGAACCACCCTCCAAACCGGTCAACTTATCGGCCACCTCCTCCCATTCAGCATCGAGATAGATATTCGGTGAGAAGAACTCCTCCCAAAATCATGCCTCCAGGGAGGGAAGTAGCACGGGTAACGAGCGAGAAGGACTAGTACAACCATTATACCCCTCTCAATGCATCCTGAGAGACTATCTATCTCGCCATCCGTAATAAGGGTCTGCTCAGGAAGCCTGGGCCCATAAAGATCCTGACTAACCAGAGAAATCGCTACAAGTATTGTGATTTTCATGAGGATGTGAGGCATAACACATCAGAATGCTACAGCCTCCAAAACCAAATTGAAATATTGGTAAGGGGCAGACTTTTAATTGAATTTTTGCAACAAGTAAGAGATAACATCAAGGTAGGAAATGAGGTACAACGAGAGATACGGGAAGCAGAGGAGAGATGGAAAGATGAGGGGAAAGATCTGATGCAAAAGATCCAGGTGATTCATACCATCAGTGAAGGCCCTACTTTGGCCAGGATATCCAACAATGTGAGGAAGAACAACACTAGGAAAATCCCTCAGCTCTCTACCGGTCATGATATACTCTATGTAAATAAGGGTACCCAAGATCCACTTTATGCCACCCAGATTATTTTCGCAGAGGAAGATGTATACGATACAGTCCAGCCCCACTATGATCCGATGGTGATCATGATACAAACAGCTAACTACCTGGTACACCACGTCTTGATTGATACTAGGAACAATGTGGACATCCTATTGAAAGGGCCTCATGACAAGATAAACCTGAAGAACCCCTGCTGCAACAGTTGTACCACACCTCTATATGGATTCACTAGGGACTCTTTCATGGCCATTGGATCCCACAGGTTACCAGTTATAATCGGAGAAGCACCCCTTCAACTGAACCTAATGACAAAGTTCGTCATAGTTGATACCCCATCCGCTTACAACACAATCCTGGGAAGACCTTTCCTATCATAAATCAGAGGAGTACAGTCAATCTATCACAATGTTCTAAAATTCCCGGTCAGGACCCAATTAGGACAGGTCAGAGGGGATCATCAGGCAGCTCGCAATTGTTATGTGGTATTAATCGAACCAAAATTGGTATGATTTTGGCTCTTAATTCCTTCTCTTTTTGCTTGATTATCGAGTAATATCCCATGATTTAATAGTGTGAATTAATTGTTTTCAAGTATTTATAAAGTTCAAAGGCATTTGAGTAATATTGATGGCAAAAGGGGCTGAAATTATAAAAAGTGTGTACACGTCATTTATCTTCAAATAGACATATCTCTCTGTTCCGATTGAACCACATTTCGAATTACATATATTCCGAAATCCCCGGAAGTCTACTTTCCAGTTGTTTTTACAGACTGTGATTCCGAGTTTTCTACAGAACGTTATGCCTATTTTCGTAGCTGCTACGTACTCTCTATCGCCACGGCGACCCCAGGGCGACCTCAGTGCGAACTCCACTTTCTAGAAGCAACGAAATGAACTTTTTCAAGCCATTTTTTAGGGGTATTCTTGTCCTTTCATGCCCATTTCATACCCTAGCTTTTATAACATATAAATACACCATTTTATGCTAACTCTTAAAAATCTCTTGACCATCAAGAAACCTCCTTTCTACCATTCCTAATCCCTCCATTTCTCTTCTACCTAAAACTCAACATCTAGATTACTCCAACTAAATCATTCCTTTCCTTCCATTTTCTCCACCCCTTTCCTTTGTCACTTTCCATATGACTCCACCTATCTAGACATATCCTCCACACCCACTCTTTGCACAAGATTCAAGCAAGGAAGCTCAAGGAAGGATCAAGCTTACAAGAGAGACCCAAGGGTGATTTCTCTCCATTTTACTTCCTTTTCTTGTTTGTAATTATGTGTAATTAAAACCCCTATTTTAGTGGATGATTTGAGATACTTTTGGACATGAGTATTTATTAAAGCTTTAAATATTATGTTTGCATGATTTAAGTTTTATTCACTTTTTAATTAGATCTTGCACTTATGTGATTAAATGAGTATTGACACACTTGTTGATTACAATATGTTGTAGGATTTATTTGTGATAAAATTGGTTGAGTTATTGACACACTTAATCGATTAGAGCACATAGTGAATATGATAGGCTTTTGGAGGGGTGATCAACCTTGATTGCCTAGACCATTTGATCGTCACTAGCCGATCCCGCCGTGATCCCCTTTCCTTAATCGGTTAGGCATTGCGGTGGGAAGTTGTTTAAGGTTCGTAGTGACGGTCTAAACAACACATTTGAATGAGATCGGTCCTTGATTGTGTAGATAGTGCATTAAAGAAGCCATGTATGAATTGCTCATTGTCCATTAATTACTCTATCATTTCCCTAGAATTCCTATTAATTGTTTATTCCACATTTCTTATCTAGATTTGTTGAGCATTCCATTTTATTAGTTTTATTAGGTTTATTTTACATGTATGTTTGATGGCTTGACAACCCATTCACTCATCCATTTATCTATGATTTATTTTTATCGCATATAGATTAGTTAAATAATTCAACTAATCACTCTAATTCCCTGTGGAATGAATCCAACTTGCCACTTTACTAATTTAATATCTAAGTGGTGAAAAATCGGTTTTCTAAACGATCACATTTTAAATATCATTTTGTTGAGTACACAACGACGGCTCATCAAAATTGGCGTCGCTGCCGGGGACTTAAAGCGATTGTTGAATTACTTAGCTTTTCTTTGTAGTTTAGATTTTTCATATTTCTTTTGTTATTCATTTTTTTATAGTTAGATTTTTATTTTTTTTAGTTATTTGTCATTTTTGTTATTTTTAGATTTTCTAGTCTTGTTTTCGTTTTTCTTTTATTTTTCTTCTATTTTTCTTTTCAGGAACAATGGATCCTTTTGACTTGCAATTGGCCATATTCAACCGGGACATGGAGTTATTTGCCTCAAGGCACTCGAAGGAAGCAAGAGCTCATGACTCAAATTCTTCCAATATGGGGCCGAAGGATGGGATTCCCGAGGAAGAAATGCTAGAGGCCATCCGAGCATCACAAATGACATACGAGCATACTTTGAATGAATGTTTGGAGGCAAGTGCACTTAGGGTTTCAGGATTAGAACCTTCATTGAGAAGATTAGAAGTGCACCTATTCTAGAAGAAGCTACAACCATCCATTGGAAGGGTGAGAATGTAGAGCACAATTATTTTCATAATTGTGCTAAGGAGTCTTCTAGTTTTGAAGGTGAAAAAGTAGGAGAAGAGGAGACAAATGATGAAATGAAGGAACCAAAGCCTTATGTCCCTCCCACTACTTTTCCATGCCGCCTACTCAAAAGCATTTGGTATAGGTTGTTTCCTAAACTTATCAAGCCACTTTTTCAAGTGAACATTTACTTGCTTTTGCTTTATGTGATTAAGAACACGCCGGCGAGCGACAAATACTTCCAAGACCTAATCGCATATAGGCGCACATTCAAAACCTTGGAATTCGGTTGACTGATCCAAGTAACACGTCTAGCGGGGACATAAAACCAAATGCTTGGTGGGAGGCACCCCACCTAGGTATAATTTCTTTCTTTGCTCATTTTATTTTTCTTTTTAGTTTTCCCATTTTTGTTTAGAATAAGTGTGTGGTTTGTTTGTGTTGTGTTTAGTGCCTAGGGTAGTGTTTGAGTTCTTGCCTTCCATGCTTCATTTATTCATTGTCTATGCATCTCAATGTCATATATAGATTGAAGACAATGTTTAGATTAGGTTTGGGGGTGTGGATTCATTATTTGAGTCATTTTTCATTTTATTTTTTCAAGTTTTTCTTTGACCTTTGCGAAAGTCCCTATTTTGAAATTTCTGAGGCCAAATGTTTCATTAAAAATGTACTTCTTGGTGAGGAAATAAATTATTTTGCCCATGTTTTGTTCTTCAATTTTTTGATACGGTTCCAACGTTATAAAGAACGTAAAATTCTGGGTGGCGGTTTAAAAGTTATGAACGTTTCTTCGACCAAAGGTCATGGGCAATGCCCTGTTTTGAAATTCTACACGTGAACCGTTTTCGAAGTCCGTTTCCACACATTTACAATTTTAATTTTGAAATGTTTTCAAAATAAAAAGTGTGCATTTACATGTCTATTTTCCTGTTCCAAAATTGGAGAAGGTTTTATTGAGTTTGAAAATATGCACTAAAGAGCGGACATAGGTCGAATTCAAAAGTCACTAGTTTTTTGGAATTTTGTCCTTCATATGTAGATGTTCTTTCGCATTGTGTTTTTAGTTGGTTAAGTTTGTTTCTTTTAGAGAAATAAATGGTGTTTTAAACTCTTGTTGGACATTGCATGTATTGAGTATATATCTATTTGCCGAAACTTTCTAATGTACTTAGTGCTTGTGTAGATTTTTTATTGCTTCTTAAGGAAGTGTGTTGTGTTGCTTGTGCGTTGAAGCAATGTTTCTTTATCTCTTGGGATGAAACAAAGACAACTTGTGAGTCATGGAGGGACGAGCAAGCCAAGAGTGCTCATAAAAAGGGCTAGAGCCTTATCATAAGAAAAGCAAAATTTTGGAGTTTGAAGTGCCGAAGGTGGGAGGCACCCCACCTAGGTACAATTTCTTTCTTGCTTTTTAATTTGTTTTATTTCTTGCTTTTTAGTTTCTTGCTTAGAATAAGGGTGTGGATTGTTTTTGATAATGGATTTAGGCTTGAATGATCACATATTTTGTCCACATGGATTGTGATGTGACTCTTGATGAACTTACATTGCCATATCTCTTGAGTTGATAATGAATATATAGGATGTTAATGAATGCAACACTTGATTCTATTCTTGGGATAAATTTTTTAAATGGACATAAAATGTGTTTTTGAAACTCTTTGATTGTGGATGTGTGTTGCGCCGCGTTTATCAATTTATATGCCTCAAAGACATTGAGGACAATGTCTAATTTAGGTTTGGGGGTGTGTGCACAACACCGTCTCTTGTTTGCAATTGTGTGCAAATGTTTTGAGCCTAAATTTTTCAAAATTTTTGAAAAATCTTGTGATAATGTCGTGCTTGAGCATATTTTGCTTGTTGAGATTGTGCCTTTGTGTGTGCGAGTAAGGAATTGTGTATCTTTGCCTTGCTTAGTTTAGATTAACGTCATGACATTTAGGGTTGCATTGCTCAAAGCACGCTAGTTCTTTTCTCTTGATGTTGGAGTGAATATTCAATTGTGCTTGAAGGTTAGGAATTAATAGTGGAGACTTCTCGTGAGGTTCACAAACACGGCCTAAAAAGCTTATTTTTGAGGGAAAGTTTTCACTCTTTAAACACTCATTCAAACACATGTTATGCATATTTTAAAATGTCTCATTCTCACTTAAATGTTGTTTGCCATAGAACATATGGACTGCTTGTGGATGCCTTGATTGACTTTGTGGACAAACCTGTAGAAATGATTTTAGGCAATGCATGTGAAAAAAACCACTAAATTGGCCTAAATACTTCCTATCCCTCTATATGTGTGCTCCATTGCCCATTTGAAGCCAAACACAATTAAGCTTTTCATTTATGAACCATATCAACATAAACCATATAGCCTAAACACTAGACTTACCTTGTATCAAATGGTTTGCTAAGGCTTAGGGGTTAAATGTAAGCTTTGAGGAGTATTAAAATGTAAGGCGTGTACCTAGGCAAGTATGTATGTGCAAACACATGTAAAAGATGAAATGCAATGCTTGAAAAGAAAAAAGAAAAGACAAGCAAAGAAAAGAAAAGAAAAGAAAAGCATTGCAAAAGAAAGAAAAGAAAAAGAAAAAAAATGAATGAGGCACTAAGTGCCTAGATCAATTATGTGGAATTAAATGAGCTACTCAATGAAAATTAAGAGTAGAAAATGCACATATTAAATTGTAAGCCTGGACGCCAAAGTGCGGAATATGAAAGTTGTGCTTAATTAGAATGTATGTCTTAGTGAGACCTTTGGGTGTTAGTTATCAATTCTTCCCACTTATTGACTCACCATTCACCTTTGGCCCAATTACATCCAAATGAAAGACCTATTTGATCTTTAGGGATGTCCACTTTGAAAATTTTGGTTGATGCATGTTCTTTCCGGTTCATGGCTTTCAATTCCATTTATGAGACAAATTTTCAGAAATTGTGTTTTTAAATAATCATGTGCAATTATATTTGATATCTTGAGCATAAACTCATATTGCATATGGATTGTGAGTGAAGCCTAGGAATCTGTGTGAAAATGAGAGAATCCGGTAAGGATTAGATGTCGAGGCAAATTACATTCTTTTCCTAAAGGCACTTTAGTTTTTGAAGCTTTAACATCTTGAATGTAGGATCGCATTGCATGCAATGTGTACTTAGAGTGGCATGACTTTAATTTTCATTTAGCATCTCTTACATGCACATTTTTCCTAATGAGCACAACGTTGATTAAATCTTTTCACTTATGGTTTTGCAAGTCGAATATTGACTTTTGAGTCTTTTTCAAAGAGTTGGCACTTTAATGTTGATTGTGTGAGATTTAGACACATGTCCATGTGTGCAGCAAAAGATAGGTTTGGGGGTATTTGATCGAACCAAAATTGGTATGATTTTGGCCCTCAATTCCTTCTTTTTTTTGCTTGATTCTTGGGCAATATCTCATGATTTAATGGTTTGAATTAAGTGTTTTCAGGTATTTATAAAGTTCAAAGGCATTTCAGTAATATTGATGGCAAAAGGGGCTGAAATTGTAAAAAGTGTGTGCAGATCATTTATCTTCAAATAGGCATATCTCTCTCTTCAGATAGAAACACATTTAGGATAACATATATTCGGAAAGCCCCGGAAGTCTACTTTCCAGTGGTTTTTACGGATTGGGATTTTGAGTTTTCTACAGAAAGTTGTGCCCATTTTTGTATCTGCTGTGCACTCCCTATCGCCACGGCGACCCCAAGGCGACCTCAGTGCGAACTCCACTTTCTAGAAGCAACGAAATGAACTTTTTCAAGCCATTTTTTGAGGGGTATTCTTGTCCTTTCATGCCCATTTCATATCCTAGCTTTTATAACATATAAATACACCATTTTATGCTAACTCTTAAAAATCTCTTGACCATCAAGAAACCTCCTTTCTACCATTCCTAATCCCTCCATTTCTCTTCTACCTAAAACTCAACATCTAGATTACTCCAGCTAAATCATTCATTTCCTTCCATTTTCTCCACCCCTTTCCTTTGTCACTTTCCATATGACTCCACCTATCTAGACATATCCTCCACACCCACTCTTTGCACAAGATTCAAGCAAGGAAGCTCAAGGAAGGATCAAGCTTACAATAGAGACCCAAGGGTGATTTCTCTCCATTTTACTTCCTTTTCTTGTTTGTAATTATGTGTAATTAAAACCCCTATTTTAGGGGATGATTTGAGATACTTTTGGACATGAGTATTTATTAAAGCTTTAAATATTATGTTTGCATGATTTAAGTTTTATTCACTTTTTAATTAGATCTTGCACTTATGTGATTAAATGAGTATTGACACACTTGTTGATTACAATATGTTGTAGGATTTATTTGTGATAAAATTGGTTGAGTTATTGACACACTTAATCGATTAGAGCACATAGTGAATATGATAGGCTTTTGGAGGGGTGATCAACCTTGATTGCCTAGACCATTTGATCGTCACTAGCCGATCCCGCCGTGACCCCCTTTCCTTAATCGGTTAGGCATTGCGGTGGGAAGTTGTTTAGGGTTCGTAGTGACGGTCTAAACAACACATTTGAATGAGATCGGTCCTTGATTGTGTAGATAGTGCATTAAAGAAGCCATGTATGAATTGCTCATTGTCCATTAACTACTCTATCATTTCCCTAGAATTCCTATTAGTTGTTTATTCCATATTTCTTATCTAGATTTGTTGAGCATTCCATTTTATTAGTTTTATTAGGTTTATTTTACTTGTATGTTTGATGGCTTGACAACCCATTCACTCATCCATTTATCTATGATTTATTTTATTTCATATAGATTAGTTAAATAATTCAACTAATCACTATAATTCCCTGTGGAATGAATCCCACTTGCCACTTTACTAATTTAATATCTAAGTGGTGAAAAATCAGTTTTCTAAACGATCACATTTTAAATATCATTTTGTTGAGTACACAATGACGGCTCATCAGGTATTCGCTAACCTTACCACGCTAGCCAAATAGTACTTGCAGGTAGCGGCCTACCAGAGTAAGATAACCCGATGTTTCAATAGAAAGGTGAAGACTCGATGCTTCAAAGAAGAGGACTTAGTCCTTAGGAAGGTAACCTAGAATACCTGGAAGAGGTCTGAAGGCGTACTCGTTCCCAACTGGGAAGGTCCCTACTTGATAAAAATGGTGGTTCGGAGAGGGGCCTACAATCTAGAAGATATGGATGACTACCCGATAGACCACACCTGGAATGCTAATCACCTCAGAAGATTTTATCCATAGGGTTTGAAGGAAGATTTATTTCGGTTGGTATAATTCTTGATATGTACCCCGAGTTTACTTTGTATCGTTTCTTGAGAAATTCAATAAAAGTCAGTTTCTTCTCCTATGTGATTTCTTCTGAGATCGCCTTGAACATTTTCTCCATAAAGACCAGGAAGTCCCCATGACACTCCTAATGCCCTAGACTGGGTCAATACCTGCTAGGAGGATCGCCATATCGATTTTCGCAATAGAAGACCAGGAGGTCCTCGTGACACTCTTAATGCCTTAGATTGGGTTAATACTTGCTAGGAGGATCACCATATCAATTTTAGCCATAGACGACTAGGAGGTCCTCGTGACAATCCTAATGCCCTAGATCGGGTTAACACCAACTAGGAGGATTGCCATATCGTCTCAAGACCGTGAAGAACCATATGGTTTTCCTGCTACCTTGGTCGAGGTATACCCTCTCTTAGGAAGGATCTGGTGCAAGAAAACTTAAATGGTATAGTTGCCAGCCAGACTAAGGATGCATATCCATCCTCCAAACTAAGGAAGCCTATACGGGGAACCTGAAGCCATGGTCGAGGAATACCCCCCTTCAGGACCACCTACGGAAGGACCAGGATACCTTGTCAGGATACTTGGTTCCTTACTTCTCCATATCTACACAAGAAAGACCCGGCGACAAAATACAACGGTCACCTATGAAGCTACCGAAGGACCAGGATACCCAGTTCCTTATTTCACCACATCAATGCAAGAACACTTGGTTTTAAAATGTACTAATTGCCTACCAGGTATGGATCGTCTAAGGATCGTCTAAGGATCGGGATACCTCGCTAAGATACATGTTACCTTGCCCCATCAGGGACCTTGGTGCCAAAAAGAGGACTAGGATACCTATTAGGTATACTCCATCCAGATACCAGAATCGTGAAAGGAAAGAATGCCAGTTTGGTACCTTGACTCTTAAGAATCAGTCTCGTCACAAAATCAAGAGCTTCAAGGCAGGATATGCCTAGTACCCAGACTGATGCAATCTAAATACAAGCATCAAGGCAAGCTCGACTACTTGTGAGGATCAGAACTTTCATACCCATGCCAGCTAAGTGAGTGTGATGATACTAAATAAATGATAAACATTCAAGTAAGTTTTGTCTAAGTTACTAACGGAGCATGCATTGATCAAGCTATTTCAGTTAACAGTATATTTTAAGCAAGTAAGACAATATGTTGGCAAGAAAGGGGAAACTTTCTATTGATCAATTGGGATGCCTAGCCCCCAGTTCTGGGCTACAATAGGTGAAAATAAATACTAACAGAAATAATATACATGGAAAGGTGACCAACCATGCTCCCCATTTATCATCTGCTTTCTCCTCTTGGCCGGTTGCATCTGCCCCAGCAGACCCGGCTGCTGTGTCAGCCTGGATACCCTCAACATTAGGTACCCCGAATCCAACTGGAGTATTGTCATCTTCTACTGAAATGACATCAGAAGGGGGCAAAGAATCCTGCACGTGTTTTTCTTGAGGAACGAGAGGATCCTAGATGTCAGCAATAGACAAATCAGACCCTTGAGGAGGAAAAGGGTTTGGGATGTTAGCATCTTGAGAAGGACCCCCCTGGATAGGGTCAACCTTGGAAAGGTCTACGACCTTGGCCAAAATCTACTCCCGGTCCCACCCAAGGGTAGATTGCAAGTCGAAGTCGGCAGGTAGGGCTTGGATGGCTTCATAAGAGGCCGTGAAATATCTAAAGAAAACAGTCTAATATGAACAGATAACAAGGTGGAAATTTAGCTCTGAAAACTTATCATGTTAGCAATCGAAAGCAAAAAGAAGAAATGGATGGATAATTGCCCATCTTCTTCCTCCTCAGGGTGGTGCTAAGGCAGCTAGAGGTGCAGGGTCAAAGTAGTTGGGGTGGGGGGTCTAAAGATCTTTATACTGGAGCTCTTTTTCTATTATGAAGGGAAGTCTAAATAAGTAAAGAGGTTTTTTGCCTTAAGCAAATGTAGGCTTGGGCTCGAAAGCAACAAGCAACGGAAAGGATAAGAGACAGGCATAACCCAAGTGGAGGAGCATATCTGCTGATCAACTATCGCATGAGATGCTTACCTCGGGCTTGGATCCATTGGTTGGGGAACCATTGGACCGATAGTTGAATCCACCTGGACTTCTGAGGTATCCATTGCATCCCATAGAAGTTGATTCTCATCCTGAAGCAGTTTCTTCTCAACCTTCAACTATCCCTCTCTTCACGGCAACACAGCTACCTAAGCAACTCCGTGTCTAAACAACGCTTGAACCGTTCAACCTCCACCCCGGCAACTTGCCTACTGCTCTCAAACTCCTTGGCAGCCTTGATCAAGGGGGCTATGTTCTATTCATCCTGGATCAGGTCCTCCTTAGCTTGTTCTAATTCTACATGGAGTGCAAGATTAGCCTCTTTCAATTTGGTCACTTGTTGCCCGACGGCTGATAGAACCAAAATTGGTTTTATTTTGGCCCTTACTTCCTTCTCTTTTTGCTTGATTCTTGAGTAATATCCCATGATTTAATGGTGTTAATTAAGTGTTTTAAGGTATTTACAAAGTTCAGAGGCATTTGAGTAATATTAGCGGCAAAAGGGGCTGAAATTGTAAAAAGTGTTTGCAGATCATCCATCTTCACAGAGGCATATCTCTCTCCTTAGATCGAACCACATTTTGGATTACATATATTCGAAAACCTCCAGAAGTCTAAATTGAAGTGGTTTTTACGGATTGTGATTCCGAGTCTTCTACATAAATTTATGCCCATTTTAATAATTGCTGCGCATTACATGTCGCCACTGCGACCCTAGGGCGACCCCAAGCGACACCACTTTCGAGAAGCAGCAAAATGAACATTTTTCAAGTAATTTTGTAAGGGTATTCTTGTCCTTTCATGCCCATTTCATACCCTAGCTTTTCTAACATAAAAATACACCATTTTATGCTAAGAATTGATAACTCTTGACAACTCTTGTTCATCAAGAAACCTCCTTTCTCCACCATTCCTAATCCCACCATTCTCCTCTCTAATAAATACCTAGATTACTCCACATAAATCATTCCTCTCTTTCCACCTTCTCCATCCATTTCCTTTGTCACTTTCCATTTGACTTCACCTATCTAGACACCTCCTCAACACCCAATCTTTGCACAAGACTCAAGCAAGGAAGCTCAAGGAAGGATCAAACTTACAAGAGAGACCCAATGGTGATTTCTCTCCATTTTTCTCCGTTTCTTTATTTGTGATTATGTATAATTAAACCCCCTTTCTAGAGGGATGATTTGAGACTCTTTTGGACAATGAGTATTTATTAAGGCTTTAATTATTATGTTTGCATAATTAGAGTTTTATTCACTTTTTAATTAGATCTTGCAGTTATGTAATTGATTGAGTATTGACACACTTGTTGATTGCAATATGTTGTAGGATTTATTTGTGATAAAATTGATTAAGTTATTGACACACTTGATTGATTATGGCACATAGTGAATAAGATAGGCTTTTGGAGGGTAGGCCTACCATGATTGCCTAGGTCATTCGATCGTCACTAACCGATCCCGCTGTGACACCCTCTCCTTAATCAGTTAGGCATTGCGTTGGGAAGTTGTTTAGGGTTCCTAGGGATGATCTAAACAACACTTTTGAATGGGATCGGCCCTTGATTGTGTGAATAGTACGTTAATGAAGCCATTTATGAATTGCTCAAAGTCCATTAGCTACTCTATAATTTCCCTAGACTCCCAATTAATTGTTTAATCCATTTTCTTATCTAGGTTGTTGATATTGGATTCCTATCTATTCATATTCTCTTTATATTTTATTGCTTTTATTTTCCATGTATGTTTGATGGTTTCTTAAACCATACACCATTCAAACTACCATGATTTACTTTATCTGCATTTTTAGGAATTGTTAAATAATTCGACTAATTACTCTAATTCCTTGTGGAACAAATCCTTGCTTACCACTTTACTAATTTTCTATCTAAGTGGATTTTTAAGTGGTGAAATTGGTTTTCAAAATTATCACATTTCAAACATAATTTTGTTGAATACATAAACGATGGCTCATCAACGGCCAGAGCAAATTTGAAACTCTGAAAAAGAAGAAGTATGAGAACTCAGTAAGCATTAAACCATAAATAAATAAATAAAAAAAGGGCTTTTAGCTAGGCAGATAGAAGGATCAGAAATAGTACCTCGGCTAGCACAGAGGCTCCCTTGGTAACTAGAATATCTGAAAAGAGGGAGGCCATTGATTGCAAGCTTCCACTAGGGCAGACAGCTACGAAGCGGGGATACTAGTTCCTCTTAGCTAAAATTCCGCTGCCTAGATCCAGAAGGAGGGCTGGTGGGGAGAGCAACAGCGGCAATAGTAGCAGTAGCCCCATTCTCTTTCTCCACCCAAATAGGGCGCCTAGCTGTTGAAATGTGAGGGGGATAAGATGGAGAAACTGCTTGGGCAACCTTGGGAACAGCCACTGATAAAACTTGTTTTTGAATTTTGGCAGGTGAACCCCACACCTTGGAAACTCTTGTCTTCAGTTCACCCATAGTTGGGCGTGTCGCTACCAGGACGGAGAGAGTAGTAGCAGAATGAGGAAGCACCTTTGTTAGAGTAGGAGGAGAAATTGGGAGTTTGGATCTAGATGCAGCTTTAACACCAACTCCTAAAGTAGGGGAAAGGGTTCGGGAAGCAAAAGGGAGGGGACCTAGGTGTCCTGGCCCTAAAGAAGCAGGAGAAGTGGGGAGAAGAGGAGTGGCAGACACTGCCAAAAGAAGCATCAGTAAATATATATATACAAGAAAGATCAAATTACATACCCGGGTGAGCTATAGAAATCCTGAGGTATCGATCAAACCGGGCTCCCTCATAGGCATCCTAGATAGGGAACTCAATGTTTGTATAATTTCTCTCCAGGATTCCCCAAGACTCCCCTGAGAGAACCCTGATGAGCATCGTTTGTGTGCTCAACAAAATGATATTTAAATGTGATCTTTTAGAAAACCGATTTTCACCACTTAGATAGAAATTTAGTAAAGTGGTAAGTAGGATTCGTTCCACAGGGAATTAGAGTGATTAGTTGAATAAATTAACTAATCTAAATGCGGTAAAATAAATCATAAAAAATATGGATGAGTGAATGGGTTGTCAACATACATGAAAAATAAACCTAATAACTAATAAAAGAATACTTAACAAATCTAGATAAGTTAAATGGAATTAACAATTAAGAGAATAGCTAGGGAATTAATGGGATCACAAATGAATTACGGGAAATGCTTATCAAGCTACTTTAGTGAACGGATCTCATAATTGTTAACCAATTAATTTCTAAAATGTGTTTAGGCCATTATTATGAACCTTAAACAACTTCCCACCATAATGCTTAACCGATTAAGGAGAGAGGGTCATGGCGGGATCGATTTGTTACAATTAACGGCTTAGATTATCGCGGTTGATATACCCTCCGACAATCTATTCTATTCACTAAGTTTTCAATCCAATCAAGATTATATAATAAATTATCCTAAGCAAGATTATAATCAACTAGTTGGTATACATGTCAATTACATAATGCAAATAATCTAATTATAGAATGAATAGAACACAAATAGAGATTAAAATATATGAAAGCTTAAGCAAATCCCAATCCAAATATTCTCACATCCAAACCCTAGAAAGGGGATTTAATTACATATATTACAATCAAAGGGAAGGCAAGTAAAAGATTAGGAAATCACCCATGGGCCACCTTTTGTAAGCTTGATCCTTTCCTTGCCTTTGATGCTCCTTGTGTAAAGAGTGGATGATGAGGATGTGTCTAGATAGGTGGAGTCAAATGGGAAGTGAGTAAGGAGATTTGTGGAGAAGATGGGAAGAAAAGGAACGATTATGGGAGGTAATCTAGATGTTAAGTTTAGGTAGGAGAGAAAATGGAGAGAAAAGGAATGGTGGAGAAAGGAGGTTTCTTGGTGGTCAAGAGTTGTCCATTCTCTATAAAAATGGTGTATTTATATGTTTTGAAGGCTAGGGTTAGAAATAGGCATGAAAGGACAAGAATACCACTCAAAAATGGCTTGAAAACGTCCATTTTGCTGCTTCTAGAAAGTGGAGTTCGCCATGGGTCGCCATTTGGTCGCCGTGGCGACAGGGAGTGCGCAGCAGTTACTAAAATGGGCATAACTTTCTGTATAAGACTCAGAATCACAATACGTAAAAACCTCTGGAAAGTAGACTTTTGGGGCTTTCCGAATATATGTAATTGGAAATGTGGTTCGATCTGAGGAGAGAGATATGCCTATTTTAATATGAATGATCTGTACACACTTTTTACAATTTTAGCCCCTTTTGCCACCAATATTACTCCAATGCCTCTGAACTTTATAAAAACCTGAAAACACTTAATTCACACCATTAAATCATGGGATATTGCCCAAGAATCAAGCAAAAAAAGAAGGAAGTGAGGGCCAAAATCATACCAATTTTGGTTTGATCAAACCCCCCTTACCCCACTTGTCTCTCATGGTAAACTGGGTAGAGACTGGATACTCAGTACCTCTTATAAAAGGATGATTAGCCCTAGTCTCCTCCAACTACTAGCCACTCCTCCTTCAAAGGTAGAGCATATTTTGTGTTCACTCCAGGAACGATGAACTTCATCTCATTATAAGACCTCAAGCAGAACTGACCTCAAGGTACTAGGTTCGCTATCTGAAAGATGCAGCGGAGTTCATCGAAACCTGATTCCCTCTCCACCATATCCTGATCACATTGCTCTTTCTAGAGCACTAGGAACCCTGTCAGATGTTTCCAAAACCCCAGTGAGATTTGTAGCAGGGCCAGCTCAAATTCGATGAGCGCCCTACGAAGGGTAGGATGAAGGGGGAACCTGACCCTGCATTCGAAAGCTGCTGCATGAATCAAAAGCATGCCGGGAGGTGGGGTATACACGACATAACCTCGGTGGGGGAGAGACAGAGTGATAGAATCTGGAATTTGGTACTCCCGTCTCAGTCGAGCCAGGCTATCAATTGTGCAAATCAAATCCGGGATGATCCAGCCATCATGAAATGAAGAAAAAGGGCCGACAAGTATGCTTGTTGAAGCAAGGGAAAGGATTTTACCCCCATCGTTCCCAGTATCATCTGTTGGGACCCCGGTTTACCGATCGCATAGTGGAAGGAACTTTTAAAAATTTTATCTCATAAAGAAATATCGCGATTAGTAAACCCTAGGATCTATTTTTCGGAACACTAAAAGCAAGAAATCGAATCGAAATATATAAAAGAGAATAGAAGAAACAATTTTCTTCATACCTACGTAGAAGGCTCGTTCGCTTTAATACAATCTGCTCCTGATTTGAACCACTTGATCTTCCTCGCTATCTCCCGAAACTGGCAACGGCGTGTGGACGCATCACAGTATTCATGAACCTATATGGAGGTAAAAGAAAGAAACACAAAACAACCTTTGTTTTGTTGTCAGATGAATTCGGCCACACCAAAAAATAATAAGCACAAAAAATATATATATATTCTTTTCTTTTCTTTTGGCCACACCCCTTCTGATTTCTTTTTCTCTCTTTGCATGAATATGTGTTGGTTTTGTATATGTTGATTCGTTTTCAGTTTTCTAAACAATATCTCATATATATATTTTTAGCCGATAACTTTAACAAATTAGTCCTTTAAAATATCTAATATTTATAAGGATAATTAATAACTTTGAATTTAAACCTTTTTAAATTCAAATTTGATATTCAATTTAATAAAAATAAAATAATCAAATTATCTTATCTTCATTCAAACACAAATATCAATCAAGATCCTCCAACTAATGATTAATTGCATAATTAAATAATCTTATTATTTAATTAATTTATTAATTTATATTCATTAATTAAATAATCTCATTATTCAATTAATTCCCAAATAAATACGTCTCACTTTCGTAACACAATTAATTGGACAATCTAATTAATCATCAGTGACCCTTGTTACCTAAATCGATCGGGCTAGCAAGGGGACCTAATGGACCCACAGTATTTTGAGTTCCAATAATCCTTAGAAATAATTAATTAAATTCTTTAATTAATATTTCATGATTATTAATTTCGGTATTATTCCACTAAAAACCCAAAGTTGCACTCTCTTAACTGTAGACGTTTTTACACAAATCAATAACTCTTGGTGTCCATCGATACAGCTATTACATATGGTATAATCCTCAACAAGTAGTTCATAATTAGAGCTGGGTCATAATGTCCGTTATACCCCTCTAATTATATCTTTCCATTAAGTACCATTGATTCTCTAATGAACAATAAATCATATATTCCTTACAGAATTAGGAGAGCGCTCATATTGTTAATGTAGGGAAAAATTGTACCCGCAGCGGAAGCGAGACTAAAAAAATAGTTTTGAGTAGCTTTTAAAATTTTTCCAATTTTATGAACCTTAAACCCTTTTGATTAATTAAAGATATATAAAAATAAACAAAAGATTAATACCTCTTGTCGCGTGATCCGATTGACTTGCGTCGATGGTAATCCGCAAGATCTTCAATCCTAGCACGAACGTGGATCACCTAGGAGCGTGGTCTCCCTTTCTTTGAATTGCAAACCTGTGATTGGATTAAACAAACTTTTCTTGATTCGTTAGTCCCAAAAACAATCTAAAGAAACCTAAGATTATTCTGGTCACTTTTGAGTTCTCAATCTTATGATCGAAACTCGCGTGAACCTAGATCGATATAGTATTCACAAGCTTATTGATGAATAAGCAACTAGAATACAATCAAAGAATAATCTATGTTCCTTTTGTTTTTAGTAGAATAATCGATCTCTAACTATGAGTTGAGAAGAAGAAGAAGAAGAAAATTCTGCACTCAAGCCTTAGGGGGGTGGCCGAATTCTATAAGTGGCCTTATATAGGTGGCCGAATTTCTTCTCCTTTTTACCCTAGGGTGACCGAAATCTTTCCCCAAAATTCACTAGGGTTGCCGCAAATCCTCCTACAAAAAAGGAGTATGTTTTGCACCCTAATTCCTATTTTGTTTAAGATTTCCAAACCCTAATCCAACTCAATAATCTTTTATTCCTTATTTGACTAAAATAAAAAAACTTCCTATTTGATTAAATAAATAAAATTAATTATTTATTTCCTTGTCAAACAAGTCTTTCTATTTAATTATACTACTACCAATAGTATACAAATAGGAATCATATTTCCTATTTAGAAAAGATTTGTTACTTAATTAAACAATTAATTAATAAATTAATTAATTCTTATTTAATTAAATAATGAAAACAAAATAATATTAAATGCTATTTTAGCACCTTGCCGCCCCACATGTATATATTGGGCCAAATATTATTTTTCTTATTTCATTAAATCCATAGGACTTTAAATAAAAAGCCCACATGTGAACTAGACCCATTCTTACTAAAAGAAACAAGCCCACATGTCATCCATTAATATATAAATATAATTGTGCATCCCATTACATAAATAATGTGTAAATTATATTCTTAATATATTAAATTGCAATTCTAGATGGACCTTAAATTGGTCCGGTAGAATATATCAAGTGATCCATGCAAGTCCGTGTGGATTGGGGATCTTGGCGGGCTATCTAAATTTAAGCTCCAATAGACATAACCTAGTCACAATCAACAAATGATTCACTTAGGTCCGATCCATTAATTTTAGCTCATTCCACTAAAGAGCTAAAATTGAACTCTTAAATAAAGACAGAAAAGGAAGATGCTTCCTCATTCATACCCTAGACAATCATATTGGAGATAGTGTATCCTCGTGATTAATATCAGTAATCGCCAAGAGTTCATAGACCGCCTATAACTCTCCAAGTTACCATATTTACTCATATGACCACGGTTTGAACTTGGATATTTTGACTTGTCCAGAAGCCATGTTTTCAATAGACACTATTGAAAACTCAACGTTGAGATTTAATATCCAATTACCTCAAAACATCCATATGATGATACTATACTCTCATTTAATAAATGGAGCCACGATGTCCATATCTATAAATGAAGTCCTCTATCGATTAACAAATGAATATCACCAAACTATCGAGGATAGACTATGCGATATAATCGTACTCATTGATAGCTCAAATGATATCACCTGCAACCATAAGTCCATCATTTATCTCAGGATTAAGATAGACTCTCCGATTGTCCTGATAATGAAATTACTTTTATCTACTGACGGTTATAGATAAAGTATTTCATTGTGATCCTGTTCAATGCACCCAGTGCACTAGATTCTTTTGCTCGAAGACACTTCGATGATTTTAGACTCATCATATCTCATTTGATCCCACTCAAATGCTAGCAAAAGAATTCTACAACTTTAACAAGATAAAGGTGCCCAACCTTTAACTTAAGTTGTGAACGATATTCAAGACTAACTAAAGAATTGTGTCTACCACATACATATCCAGATGTATGAACAATTCTTCTTTTCTCATAGTCTTTAGACCTTATGATTATTTACTTTGACAATTATTAAACTATAAATGCTATAAGATTTGTTTAAAACAGAAATCACTTTATTAATATGAAAAAGATTGTTAATTACACTATTACACTCTTGCTATTGAGCATAATCCTAACAGTTAAGCCCCAAATCAACACTTAAAGGAACTACTATCTACTTCCACTATAAGAAAAACATAACATTGTTGACAGTTTTTAACTGTCAAGAAGAGCAATGTCGACAGTTTTAAAAACTGTCAACAATGCTACTTTCAAGGAAAGTGTTGACAGTTTTTTTTTTTCTTTTTTCTTTGACAGTTTATAACTGTGAACATATGTATGTGATATTTATAATATATATTTAAAATGTATTATTATTTAATATTTAATTAAATAACTTTATTATATTTTTACACCACCTCCCACTGCCACTCCCCATCGGACAACCACCGGACCGCCTCCCACCTCCGGCCGCCACCCCCTCGGACCGCCAGACGACCACCACCGGAAGCTAACCGGCCGTCGCCGCCCTCACCGACTGGACTGCCACCGCTGCTGCCCTGGATGCCCGCCGCCGGAAGGCCGTGCAGCATCGTCTGAAATTAATGAAAATTAATTGTCGTTACTGGGAGTAGAACTTGTCAAGTTCAAAGGTTGTAATTCTTTACAACTTGACTACAACCTTTGATGTGTTATCAATTGAACAATATTTATAAATAAACTATATGAGTTGTTACAATTTAAATAAAAAAAACCGTGTTAAATAAATTTAAATTTATTCAACTAATCAAAATTAAAATTTCTACAACAAACATATATTTAAAAATATTTATTAAAACTTTTAATAAAGTTATATTTTTTAAAACATATATAGTTGAGTTATTGATCAATACTCTATGGTCACGTTTGGTTACATGGTGGAATGGTAATGGAAATGAGAATGAGAATGCAAAGGAAAGGAAAACTAAGTTTTTTGTTTGGTTGGAACGTTAGAATTAGTCTATGAATCATTATTATTTTGTTTGGATAACAACAAAATGGAATGGAGTTAAATGTATTTTGACCAAAATACCCCTAATTATGAATGTATAATAACATGTTATATTATGGATAATAATAATAAAATATGAAAGTATACTATATATAATTATATATTATTTAATATATAATTATGTATTATATAATATATATTTATTATATATTATATTATATTTTTATATTATATAAATATATTATAATATATTGTATAATATAATATATATTATATATAATTATATATATACGTTACATTATATAATATATATATTATTATATGTATTATATATATATATATTATTATATGTATTATATATTATATATTATATTATACAATATATTATAATATATTTATATAATATAAAAATATAATATAATATATAATACATATATTATTTTTGGAAAGGAGCTGAGGGTATTTTTGTAATGGAGTTGGGGCATATGAGGGTATTTATGGAATAAAAATTTTAGTTTGGAATGGAATGGATTTCCATTGGTTTTTGGATGGAATGTCCATTCCACCAAAATGGTGGAATCCCCATTCCAATGGAATCGCCATTTCATTGCATTTTAACAAACCAAACGAATTGAATGACTTTCTTTCCATTCCATCCAACCAAACATAGCCTATAGGAGACTCGTGACATTAGTTGTAATAAGTATGATTTGGAATACAACTCTCATTACATAGGAGATATTTCTAAACATGTATCTTGCAATTTAATGAACAAATGTAAGACTCATATTAGATGCAATTTAATGAACAAATGTAAGACTCATATTACAAATTTATATAGGTAATTGAATTATTAATGTGTCTCTTAGTATGAAACAAGAGGGTGCAAAATAAATAAACAAATTAAAAAAAAAAATTTGAATTTTTTAAAATAAAATGATTTAAAAGTAAATTTATTAAATTTAAAATTTTACTTATCCAATATCTGATTGTCCAAAAACCGATATCTTACTGTAAAATAAATCTATATCGGGATTTTATTTTGTGTTGAAAATAGGAAGTACAAGTTTAAAAAAATTATTAAAAATAAATAAATAATTATATATTATGAATGTTTTATAATATGATAAATATATATTATATATTATTATATTAAATAATATATTTTATATATTTATTAAATAATATATATTTTTAATATTTATAAAATATATAAAATAATATATATATTATATTATTATATTAAATAATGTATATATTATATATTTATTAAATAATATATATTATATGTTTATATTATTATATATATTGTTTAATAATGGAATAGAATTGAGTTAACTGTATTTTGACCAAAATACCCCTAATTATAAAACATTCATAATATATAATATAAAATACATATAATAATATATATATTAAAGAATATAATATATATATAAATATATATATATAATATATATTATACAATATATATATAATATAAATATATAATATGTATTATTTAATATAATAATATATAATAAATAAATATATTATATTATATAATATATAAAAAATTTCTTTCTTGACAGTTAAACACTGTCAAGAAAAACTATTTTTCTTGGTAGTTTTTAACTATTACGAATGGAAAACTGTTAAGAAAAATGGTTTTTCTTGACAGTTTTTCAAAACCGTCAAGAAAAGACTGTCAAGAAAAATAGTTTTTGTTGTAGTGTTCTCACAAGAAGGAGTAGATTCCACTATTGTGTACAAACCTTCCCAACCACAAGCCAAACCGCGATTCTAACATACGGAGTTATTGACCGGGAATGCAACTCCGATCTCACCCATGGTATATCAAAAACCACGATCTAACCTGAAGGAGTCGATAAGACATTCAGGATTAAGATCACCCATATATAGCCATCATTTGTTGATATATATGAATCTCATCTTGTAACGGATCTTAGTGAGAGATTCATATAGATCATGGCCCGGTCCTATAAGATCATGGCCCAGTCCTATACTCATATCACCATATGAATAGTCTAGGTTAAGACTCGTACATTATGGAATGGACCACAGTTATAGATTAGCCACAAATAAAGTATCCAACTCTAATTGCCATCTACAAACTCTTTAGATTGCTCATCTCAAATTGAATACCTCTATATATGACAATCATATATTCAGTTAGAGATTACATCCGGCAATCTTGGATGTTATGTACATATGATATAAATAAATGTATGAGACAATTTGAATGAATAAACTACTTCTTTTATTTCTTGTTCAATTCTTATTTACAAACTACAAGCTTAGGGCAAACACACCAACATCATCATCGTCCTCTACACCAACAATTTGAACTGAGTCTTCATGGTCGTTGACAAAACCTGACCCATTTTCGGCACTCTTACATGAATGGCGCCATTGAGATGGATTGTCACCATCAGCAGTTTTACCCTCTTCTCGGCCCCTCTTGTTCTTCCTCGACGATTGAGAAGGCTCCTCGGAATCGACTTTCCACATGTCGAGGAGGACACCCAAACTATTAGGAGAGCCGGCTGTGGTAGGTTGAGGGTTAGTGGAAGGAGGATGAGGACCTTGGGAAGCTGTAAGAAGATTGGATGGAGTCGCCATTAAGGGAAGAATTAATAGATTTGAGAGAATTCTGAAAAGAAGAGAGGATTTCAAAAAGAGAAAGCTAGGGTTTTTTCTTGCTTTTGAAATTTTGAAAGTAGCGTGAAGGGAGAAGGAGGTTCATAGGGTTATTTGTAGTGAAGGAAGACAGCCCAAAAACTGGGATTGGTGACCAGAAGCGTGCATGAGACTTTTTCGAGGAAATTGCGCCAAAAAAAATAGCCCATTCAAATAGGTGAGCCACTCCAAATTTGACATGTGGATCACCCGTTTATTGTGAGCGTACAAAAGAGGGATTCATGTATTAAAGAAGGACTTCCACCAAGACAACGGAAACTAGCTAGGCAGAAGAAGGAAAACCCTTCATGTATCCGGGTATCCTAACTCCAACCCCAGCAAGGCATCAGTGTTAAAGTCAGGGGGGACTTCTGTTAACCACTGTAAGGATTCCCATTTTGATTGGCTTATTTCGTGAACAAACCACAAGTTGGGGTTTGAATTGTAAGGGTAGAATAGGTGATGGAAGACCAACATCAAAGGCCCTATTCAAGACCTCAAGGTGTCAAGCACTCCAATGGTATACTTCTTGTGCTTAGTTTTCATTGAAGAGATTTAGAAGCACACACACACTTAGCATACTTGCATATGTGTGCATTCTCTTCACATGTCACATTACACACTAGCACTTTGTTTGATTATATCTTGTTGTGTGTTTGTTTGTGTCGTGTAATTCATTTCCCGAATATGTTCAGAAATGTCCACGCTTGGATGATTCTGTGCTTGGTTTTGCGTGAAGATCGCCTTCAGAGAATGCCCTTGGCTTCTCCTTTGGTTTCACCATCATTGGTGAAACGGCGGTTTGATCGGCGGCCACGACCGCCGAATGAAACCGCCGTTTGATTCCAGAAAGCTCTGGATTGGATCTGCGGTTATGATCGACGGTCAGACCGCCGAATAGACCTGATGCATTTATTATTCTTAGGTTCTGTTTGGCGGTTTAATCGGTGGCCTGGCCGCCGAATTGAAACCGCCGAATCAAATATTTTAAGGTCTGTTTCTTTTTGGGTTTTGATCGGCGGTTTCGCTTGACCGCCGAATCTGGTCACAGAATGATCCCCTGCTTCTCGGGTTCAATTCGGAGGTCACATTCTGCGGCCACGACCGCAGAATGAAACCGCTGATCGGTGATTTCAAGGGCAAAATTGTCTTTTCACTTGCCCTGTTCTTGATGCCTATAAATATCATACTTTCTCATATCTCTAACTTAGTTCCCTGACTCTAAAAGAACCCTAAACTTGAAAGAGAGATTTTTGAGAGAAAATCAAATCAAGAACTCATTTTTATACACTCAAGCCATACACATGTGCATCAAAGATCATCTAAGCATTTTCTAGCATAGTTAGTTTGCTTAGTTGCATGGGTTTTGGTCATCACACTTCCCTTGGTATGTTCTTCACTTTAATCATTGATATTTAGTGTTTTATTTATCAAGGCATCTCTTTTATTATTTGAATGATCTTAGATTAATATCTTATATTCAAAATAGAGATTGTTTGTGATGACATGATTGAGTGTTGTATTGTGATAGCTATCTAGGTTTTTATAATCTTTTGTTAGCTAAGCTATTTGACATGTCATTTAGCTATTGACATCTAGGATTGCATTTATTGTTATCTAATCATCCTATATAAGCATCTAAGGTTACCTAGCTTTATTTGCTCATTGAATATCATCATATATTCACATAGGTTGTAATCTCTTCATTGAGAAGTAAGTCTTGTGTGTAGCTTCCGGGATTAGGTTGCTTAGATCGCAAGCAATTGAAGTCTTGTTGTGATAGACCGGGATTAGGTCGGACACCGGGATTAGGTGGTCACACAAGCAATTGGACTAGGTTCACTCTGTTAGGATTATGCTCAATAGCAAGAGTGTAATAGTGTAATTAACAATCTTATTCATATTAATAAAGTGATTTCTGGTTTAAACAAATCTTATAGCATTTATAGTTTAATAATTGTTAAAGTAAATAATCATAAGGTCTAAAGACTATGAGAAAAGAAGAATTGTTCATACATCTGGATATGTATGTGGTAGACACAATTCTTTAGTTAGTCTTGAATATCGTTCACAACTTAAGTTAAAGGTTGGGCACCTTTATCTTGTTAAAGTTGTAGAATTCTTTTGCTAGCATTTGAGTGGGATCAAATTAGATATGATGAGTCTAAAATCATCGGAGTGTCTTCGAGCAAAAGGATCTAGTGCACTGGGTGCATTGAACAGGATCACAATGAAATACTTTATCTATAACCGTCAGTAGATAAAAGTAATTTCATTATCAGGACAATCGGCGAGTCTATCTTAATCCTGAGATAAATGATGGACTTATGGTTGCAGGTGATATCATTTGAGCTATCAATGAGTACGATTATATCGCATAGTCTATCGTCGATAGTTTGGTGATATTCATTTGTTAATCGATAGAGGACTTCATTTATAGATATGGACATCGTGACTCCATTTGTTAAATGAGAGTATAATATCATCATATGGATGTTTTGGGGTAATTGGATATTAAATCTCAACGTTGAGTTTCCAATAGTGTCTATTGAAAACATGGCTTCTGGACAAGTCAAAATATCCAAGTTCAAAATGTGGTCATATGAGTAAATATGGTAACTTGGAGAGTTATAGGCGGTCTATGAACTCTTGGCGATTACTGATATTAATCACGAGGATACACTATCTCCAATATGATTGTCTAGGGTATGAATGAGGAAGCATCTTCCTTTTCTGTCTTTATTTAAGAGTTCAATTTTAGCTCTTTAGTGGAATGAGCTAAAATTAATGGATCGGACCTAAGTGAATCATTTGTTGATTGTGATTAGGTTATGTCTATTGGAGCTTAAATTTAGATAGCCCGCCAAGATCCCCAATCCACACGGACTTGCATGGATCACTTGAAATATTCTACCGGACCAATTTAGGGTCCATCTAGAATTGCAATTTAATATATTAAGAATATAATTTGCACATTATTTATGTAATGGGCTGCACAATTATATTTATATATTAATGGATAACATGTGGGCTTGTTTCTTTTAGTAAGAATGGGTCTAGTTCACATGTGGGCTTTTTATTTAAAGTCCTATGGATTTAATGAAATAAGAAAAATAATATTTGGCCCAATACACATATGGGGCGGCAACATGCTATAATGGCATTTAATATTATTTTGTTTCATTATTTAATTAAATAAGAATTAATTAATTTATTAATTAATTGTTTAATTAAAGTAACAAATCTTTTCTAAATAGGAAATATGATTCCTATTTGTATACTATTGGTAGTAGTATAATTAAATAGAAAGACTTGTTTGACAAGGAAAATAAATAATTAATTTTATTTATTTAATCAAATAGGAAGTCTTTTTATTTTAGTCCAATAAGGAATAAAAGATTATTGAGTTGGATTAGGGTTTGGAAATCTTAAACTAAATAGGAATTAGGGTGCAACTAAATCTCCAATATTTTAGGAGTGAAATTGCGGCAACCCTAATTTGATTTGGTAGAGATTTCGGCCACCCTAGGGCAAAAAGGAAGAGAAAAATTCGGCCACCTATATAAGACCACATATAGATTTCGGCCACCCCCTAGTGCTAAGGTGCAGAATTTTTCTTCTTCTTCTTCTTCTAAACTCATAGCTAGAAATCTATTATTCTACTAAGAACAAAAAGAACATAGATTATTCTTTGATTGTATTCTAGTTGCTTATTCATCTATGAGCTTGTGAATACTATATCGATTAAGGTTCACGCGAGTTTCGATCATTAGATTGAGAACTCAAAAGTGACCGGAATAATCTTAGGTTCTTTTAGATTGTTTTTGGGACTAACGGATCAAGAAAAGTTTGTTGAATCCAATCACAGGTTTGCAATTCAAAGAAAGGGAGACCACGCTCCTAGGTGATCCACGTTCGTGCTAGGATTGAAGATCTTGCGGATTACCATCGACGCAAGTCAATCGGATCACGCTACAAGAGGTATTAATATATTTTATTACTTTCTTATATATATATGTTTGATTAATCAAAAGGGTTTAAGGTTCATAATTGGAAAAATTTTAAAAGCTACCCAAACATTTTTTTTGTCTCGCTTCCGCTGCGGGTACGTATATTTTTCCCTACACACTCATACCGGGATTAGGTAGGTGTGTGATTATATACCGGGAGTAGGTTGTAATCGTTTAACACATTTAGTGGATTCGAGGTTCGAGTGTGGTGCACTATTCAGCCCGTGGTTTTTCCCGTGAGGGTTTCCACGTAAATATTAAGTGTCTTTTATAATTCCGCACCATATTACACTTGTTATTGTATTGACTAGTTTGGGGTATTTTCGTAATATTGACTTAACGCGAAAATTGGGTAATAACGTTAAAATCTATTCACCCCCCTCTAGATTGATATTAATATATTAGAACACACCTCGAGTTATTTATTTCAATTGGTATCAGAGCGGGTTCCTAGACATACATAGGTGATCCTTGCTCATTTTGGTGTGTTTTTTATTGTGTGTGATTTTTGATTTATTCATACATTTTGCATTCATCTCATTTGCATTCATCCAAACACTATGAGTGATTTTGGGATGAGCAAAGAGGGAGCGTCGAGTGTGAGGCCACCGTTGCTCACCGGCGATAATTACTCCTCATGGGAGGGGAAGATGGAGGCATACTTATGCCAAATCCATGATAGGGCATGGATGGCGGTTGAAGATGGATACGCACCTCCTATGATGACTCCCATAGATGAAGGAGAAGAAGTTCTCAAGCCCAAGGCACAATGGACTAATGGAGAGTTTGAGACTTCAAAGTGGAATAGGAAGGCAATGCATGCCATCCTATGTGCCATGGATGAGAACCAGTACAAGTTGGTTCAAATTACTAGGATCGCCAAAGAGGCGTGGGAAATCCTAGAGACGGCTCATGAAGGAACCGAAGTGGTCAAGGATTCAAAATTACAAGTCCTCCAAACTAGTTTTGAGACCATTAGGATGGAAGAGCATGAGCACTTCAATGACTTCCAAGTGAAGTTGATGGACATTGTGAATCAAAGTCATCAACTAGGAGACCCATATTCGGATAGGAGAATCAAGCAGAAGATTATGAGATCTCTCCCCGAAAGGTTCGAATCAAAAGTGACAGCTTTAGAAAAGAATGATGGGTACAAGGATATGAAGCCGAGTGAAGTCATTGGAAGACTTCTAGCTTATGAGTCAAGAAAGGCTATCACCTCACCTCCTAAGAAAAAGAAGAATATTGCTTTGAAGATGTCGAAGCATAACAAGAAGGAGGATGACTCGGACGATGAACTTAACGCATTTGTGAAAAAGTTCAAGAAGTTTGCCAAGTTCGAGAAGAGTGGTATTGGATCCAATGGTCAAGACTTGAAGAAAAATGGTCCTTTCAACAAGTTTGAGCCTAGGCTTGAGAAGGCCGAAAGGAAAGTGGTCCAATGTTATGAGTGTGGTGGCATAGGACACTTCGCCCTCGAATGTGCGAATCGCATGGACAAGAAAAAGGTAAAAGTGATGGCCGCCTCGTGGAGTGATAGTTGTGATGACTCCCATGAGGGAGATGAGTTGTCAAGTGATGAGGAGCTTGCCATTAACTACACGGCTTTTGGAGTCACATATGTAGAAAATGAAGTTGATGGCAAGGATGACTTGACTAGTGATCCCATAGAAGGATTAGATGAAGAAGTAGCTATATAAGAGATTGATGTAGCTACTCATTAGGATATGACTCATATGTCATCAAGAGACAAATTTGATGATCTTGATGAAGGAGATGACTTCATTGGTGAGATGGAGGATTTAGGAAATGACTCCATTGGTAAGATGGAGAATATAAGGGATGACTCAATTGTTGAGAACTTGTCATCCCATTCCACACATGGAATTGTGGAGAAAATGGATCTTGAAGACTACTTGAGAAGGGTTGAAAGCCTTGGGATAATGAATGAAAAAGAGATTCAATATTTGAAGGAAGAAAATCTTAAGCTTTCAACACAAGTGGACCACTTGAGTAGAGAAGTGGTGAGATCCATGGTGGATGAAGACAAGCTAAGAGATGAGCTAGCTTTGTCTAAGAGGAATGAAGAAGGGTTGAAAAGGGAGCTTGATGATGCTAGAAAGTTAATGGCAAAGATGGCCTCTAGCATGAAAAAACTCAACCATATGTTGAGTATTGGAAAAGGCCCCTATGACAAGAGAGGTCTTGGCTTTGAAAATAAAAAGGAGATTCCCACTCCTAACAAGACTATGAGTGTCAAGAGCCTTGGCAACAAAGAAACTTCATTCGTGCACACTCCTAGGAAGAAGATTGATCTAGGACAATGTTCTCAAAGTGCATAAGTGAAGGTAGCCTCAAGAAGTCAACCTACAAGATTTCCTCACACTAACTTCCCTCAAGCTCAAATTCATTAAGGGAAGAATCCAATCATGCAAGCTCATTTGGGGAAGCAACCTAGTCTTGGTCAACAACAAAGAAGGAGAGATCCTATCGAACAACCAAGAAAACCACAAAGACATGGAAAAGCTCCTATGGATGCACAAGGAGAATGTATGATTTCTAACTTCAACCCTACATGTCATTATTGTGGAATTGATGGTCATATTAGACCAAATTGCTTTCATTACATTAAGTTGTGTAGAGCCAAAAGCATGATTAAGAAAAAGAAGGCTATAGCTAGATTGCATGTTCATGGGAAGGATGAGAACCACTTGCATGATCCTTTAACTTCTAAAGCTCTAGAACCTTTATCCACTAGGATAGAAAATTTGTCACCTAAGTGGACTAAAAATAATGAACCCGCTTGCTACGAGACTAACAAGTCTCATAAAGGTTCAATCAAGTCCAATGGGCTTGGAAGGTCCATAGGACCTCATGACCTTCATTGATGAAGGGTGGTATATGACCCCATAAGGGGAACTCAAGCAAAGAGAGCTTTTTGTATACTAGATGCATGCAAACTATTTGAAAGATCTTGTGCTTCTCTTTTAATTGCTTGACGTAAGCTTGGTTGCACTATGTATATATGTTTTCTATTCAATAAGTGTGAACCTTGCTTTGTTTTCAATCCATGTCATATTTATGTTCAAACATGCATTTTTGGACTAGGAAATTTACATAGGAAGTATGATTTGAATGACCTATAGTTATTTCCATGACATGATGATTCTTTATAACATGCTAAATGCCATATGAAAAGCATGAAATTCAAATGACATGCTCAAATGAAAAAGCATGAATTGATGATTGCATAATTCTTAAATGCAAAACTTGTGTGAAAAAGCTTTTGAGACTCAAATTGATTAAAGGATCTTGTATCCGGTCAAAGGATTTTGCAATCCAATTGTCTCTCTTTCTTTATCTGTTGAACATGGCTACTATCATACGGGTTTCATATCCGGAAAAATCAAATAGGGTGCAAAGTCGCTCATGCCATGTTTCGCTTATAAAGTTGGATATAGTGTTTATTAAATTGAAAATCAATAAATTCTCTATATCTTTGCTTCTCTCATGACATTGGTGAAATTGGTTTGAATTCTTATTAGAAACCTTTGTCTTTTGCTTTGCCAAATACCATTGTATTTTGGACTTGAATGCTACATGTCTTGTATGCAAAGCATTTTTGATTCACACATTTTAATCAAAATAAATCTCCTTGTTTCTCTTCAATTAATTGATTAGCATAAAGTGGCTTATTTGACTATGCAAATATCTTGTATGCGACTACCTCTCTTTGCCTTAAGTGACCTTATTGGGGACTACTCCTTTGCCTATATCATGACAAAAAGGGGGAGTAGAATGTGGTGAGGGGAGATGCTAAATTGTTGTAGCATTTGTGCATATTGGAGAGAGTACATATTGAGGGGGAGTAACCCTTTGAGGGGGAGCATTGCATACTCATACATTGCATGATGTTGTGGTTAAAAGTTTCATATGCAAATGCTTGTTTTCTTTCACTTGATCATCTCACATACACTTGCTTTGGACGTGTAATCTAATTGTTTTGAAGGTTTGGTAATTCTACAAGAGATTGAAGACTTGAAGTTTTATTTTCTTATCTCTTTGTACTTTGTAATGTAGAATTTCCCATAGTTTCAATTATCTTGTGAGGATCAATGTGAGTGGTGGTTTTGTCACGAAATAGCCAAAGGGGGAGATTGTAAGGATTCCCATTTTGATTGGCTTATTTCGTGAACAAACCACAAGTTGGGGTTTGAATTGTAAGGGTAGATTAGGTGATGGAAGACCAACATCAAAGGCCCTATTCAAGACCTCAAGGTGTCAAGCACTCCAAAGGTATACTTCTTGTGCTTAGTTTTCATTGAAGAGATTTAGAAGCACACACACACTTATCATACTTGCATATGTGTGCATTCTCTTCACATGTCACATTACACACTAGCACTTTGTTTGATTATATCTTGTTGTGTGTTTGTTTGTGTCGTGTAATTCATTTCCCGAATATGTTCAGAAATGTCCGCGCTTGTACGATTATGTGCTTGGTTTTGTGTGAAGATCGCCTTCGGAGAATGCCCTTGGCTTCTCCTTTGGTTTCACCATTATTGGTGAAATGGCGGTTTGATCGGCGGCCACGACCGCCAAATGAAACCGCCGTTTGATTCCAGAAAGCTCTGGATTGGATCTGCTGTTACGATCGGCGGTCAGGCCGCCGAATCGAAACCTCCGAATAGACCTGATGCATTTACTATTCTCGGGTTCTGTTTGGCGGTTTAATCGGCGGCCTGGCCGCCGAATTGAAACCGCCGAATCAGATATTTTAAGGTCGGTTTCTTTTTGGGTTTTGATCAGCGATTTCGCTTGACCGCCGAATCTGGTCGCCGAATGATCCCCTGCTTCTCGGGTTCAATTCGGAGGTTACATTCTGCGGCCACGACCGCAGAATGAAACCGCCGATCGGTGATTTCAAGGGCAAAATTGTCTTTTCACTTGCCCTGTTCTTGATGCCTATAAATATCATACTTTCTCATATCTCTAACTTAGTTCTCTGACTCTAAAAGAACCCTAAACTTGAAAGAGAGATTTTTGAGAGAAAATCAAATCAAGAACTCATTTTTATACACTCAAACCATACACATGTGCATCAAAGATCATCTAAGCATTTTCTAGCATAGTTAGTTTGCTTAGTTGCATGGGTTTTGGTCATCACACTTCCCTTGGTATGTTCTTCACTTTAATCATTGATATTTAGTGTTTTATTTATCAAGGCATCTCTTTTATTATTTGAATGATCTTAGATTAATATCTTATATTCAAAATAGAGATTGTTTGTGATGACATGATTGAGTGTTGTATTGTGATAGCTATCTAGGTTTTTATAATCTTTTTATAGCTAAGCTATTTGACATGTCATTTAGCTATTGACATCTAGGATTGCATTTATTGTTATCTAATCATCCTAGATAAGCATCTAAGGTTACCTAGCTTTATTTGCTCATTGAATATCATCATATATTCACATAGGTTGTAATCTCTTCATTGAGAAGTAAGTCTTGTGTGTAGCTTCCGGGATTAGGTTGCTTAGATCGCAAGCAATTGAAGTCTTGTTGTGATAGACCGGGATTAGGTCGGACACCGGGATTAGGTGGTCACACAAGCAATTGGACTAGGTTCACTCATACCGGGATTAGGTAGGTGTGTGATTATATACCGAGAGTAGGTTGTAATCGTTTAACACATTTAGTGGATTCGAGGTTCGAGTGTGGCGCACTATACAGCCCGTGATTTTTCCCGTGAGGGTTTCCACGTAAATATCAAGTGTCTTTTATAATTCCGCACCATATTACACTTGTTATTGTATTGACTAGTTTGGGGTATTTTCGTAATATTGACTTAACGCGAAAATTAGGTAATAACGTTAAAATCTATTCACCCCCCTCTAGATTGATATTAATATATTAGAACTCACCTCGAGTTATTTGTTTCAACCACGAAAAAGGGCAAGGGTCAAAGAAGAATTTTCCATCTACATAAAAGAAGTATCTGGTAGAAGGAAAGGGCTCTTAGTACCCCGCTGTCACTCTAACACGGTATCCCGATACCCCAGTACCCTTGTACCCCAATACATGTATACAAAGAATAGTCGAGTAGAAAGTGTGATGCCTATGTATCTCAATCCTGCATAGACCAGCTAAATCCAATAGTAAGTACCAAGACAAGCGAAGTCATATAGAAAGACAGTAAAACGCCATTGTTTTGATAAACAAGGAAGTTGATTCCTTCCCACCACTACAAGTTCTATTTGAAAAATGAGTCAACTATGTCAAATTCCGCCAAATGAGGGATCGTTTGATTCCTAAAAGGAAGGCGACTACCTTTTTGCCAATCGCCATGGAACGTCCCAAAAATCTCTAGGTCACTAGACCTAAATTAGAGGAGTGCTCAACAAGCACAGGGACTATATATACATCATAATATTATACAAGGGAAAGGAGAAGAAGAAAAAAACCCTACGGTGTATTTTCTACTTATCGACATGCACAAGAGCTCAACCATTATCTCCATCTGAGTTATATTTCCTTCACGATAATTCTAGTTCACTAGCATTGTATTTTCTTTATTTTACGATCAATTAAAAGTACAATATATGACCCTATTTGACTAGTTATATCCATTCGCCATAGTCGCGTTATTTGAACATCTTTTATTGAGAACCTAAGGTATCGAACTATATGATACCTCTCCGATTGAGATCTACCCCGATCACAGTCACTTGAATTGTTAATTGGAAATCCACCCTAGTGATAATTTTCGGTTAACACCTACATTGGTTAATTTGGTCAATAAAAGAGTCCTTTCTTCTAATCATTGCCCCCGTTGTCAACGGTCCCCTAAAACTGTTTCACATGCCCTGTGGGAATGTCCAAAGCTAAAACAAATTAGAGCTTATTGTGCTTTTATGCAAGGTATTCGTTGTCCAGATTCTATGCATTTCCAGGATTTCTTGTTCCTGTGTTTGCATTGCTTGTGGTGTGGGAGTTGGAATTGATGAGTATTATGTGGTGGAAGGTCTGGTCTAGTAGGAACCACTCAATTCATTCTTCTGTCAGTCCTAATTATGGATGCCATGTGCAGTGGAGATCAGCGAATGTGTCTCCCACTGCTGTTTAATTTGAGCACAGGGTTATCACCCTAATTTGGTATCCTCTAGCAAAAGGTTTCTTTGAAATCAATACCGATGCAGGTATTTGTGGGGATAAGCAATTAATTGGCTTTGGAATTGTTATTTATAATGAGGATTTCCTGGTTAAAGTCTTGGCTATCACTCAAGTGACACTCGAAATAGAACGAGGTCGGAGAGTAGCACAATAGTAAGTAAAGTTCGTTCCCATAGGGACCGAGTGATCGAATACTGAAATTGATTAGCCTATTTACTATTCAAACAATCGAAAAGGTTGGTATTCCAATTAAGCAAATTAAACTAAACTAAAATAAAGCTAAATGCTATTGCGAAAGAGAAATAACACGAAATTAAACACAAGTGTAATAATAGAGAGAAATATGCTAGGATTTGACTACACCCCACCCTATGTCGATTTCCATTCTAGACTTAATTATTCACCCAAAACATTCTCATGTAATTCATAGATTCATGCACCCAAATATTAACCCACAATCTCGGTCGAGTAGAATAGATCGCACCCAAAATCATACCCAAGCCTATCTCTCGATTACTCGGAATATATGAATGAGTTCATTAAGAACCTTGGCACACTAAGGAATCCTATACGCTAGCCTAAGTAGGTCTACTTTTCTAGACATGTATAGAGGGCATTTTATCGAGCACGTGGTATGTGTCTCCGGTCAGTACATAACACACCACAAAAATTCTTTCAAAAGGAGATCAATCAATTGAAAGCTTTAAGCACACAAAAATATCCATACAAACCACACTTGCACAAAATGAATAAACAAAGGTCAATACATATAAATATTCATGGGTGGGGTTCATCAAATCCTAACAATGAAAGTTTAGCTCATATTACAACTAATAGCCATACAAAAAATAATCTCAAATAAATACATGGCTATAACAAAGGATAACAGAGAAAAAGTTAGAGAAAACTATAATGGAGAGCTTCCTCTTCTTCCTTTTGCTCCTCTCCTTTTTCAAGCTCCTTCAATTTTCTTTCTCCCAAGAACAAGAAAAGATCATAGATTGGTGTCAAGTGTCTCTTGGATTGTGTAGGAATTTAGGAAAGATGGAGTCTTGGTGAGTAGGAGAGTTCCCTTTCTTTGGAGAGTATTTTCGTTTCTTTTTGTGTCTCCTCTCCCTTTTCTGAAAAGATGAAGAGATGTATATATATGGGTCCAAAAATAGGGCAAAATTTCTTCTAGAAGATGAGCTGGTAGGTTGCCGCTGTTACTCGACCGCGGTGTAGCCGCGGCGCTTCAACCGTGACGCTTTGAAGAGGTTTTTGTCGCTACCGTCGTCAGCTGTGGCGAAACATGTCATGTAGAATAGGAGTGCCACTCAAAATCGTGGCTATTTACTTTGTGTAAATATTACAATATTTGTTATTGTTTGATAACATGTCATGTAGAATAGGAGTGCCACTCATATATCTCTTTTGGTATGAACATGCATTGAATGATTTAGGTATCTAATTGGCATCTAGATAACTTGGTAAATCATTCTATGGGATTTAATCGCATGCCATAAATAATTGAGTGGGAGAAGGTGTATTGCAAACACCTATGGCCTTCAAGGTTAGTTGAGCTATATTGTTTTTTAGTAATCCCCCCAAGGGGCGTCCATGAATGGAACACAGCAAGATACTTCCTTACAAGGATAGACTAGACAATTGACTCAAACGAGATCTACTCCCCAAGGAGGGATTTTCGTGAGGGAATATATTGAGGGTCGAAATCCTGGTAGTACACTCAATGTGTTTTTATTAATAAACTCCCAAGAGTTATTGTTAATAAAAACACAAGGCTAAAATTGAAAACGTTGGTTGTTATGTTAACAATTAGGTGGGACCTAGTCCAACTAATAAATGGTGCGAACTCTTAAAGGAGGCATAACATTTATGGGTGTTGGATTGAACGTTGAATTTTATGATTGAATTATAAATATTTAATTCAAGATAAATATTCGAAAATGCTAAACAATGATTATTTACCTATATATATTTTTTGTTTTATTCAAAAATCATGACCCCATCCCTAATGAACATCCTGAAAGATAACACTTTAACTGGAGATAATTATGTCACATGGAAAAGGAAAATTGGGTTGTTGCTGTAAGCTGAAAAACATAAATTTGTTCTGTCAACTCCTAAACCACCTGCTCCTACTATTGAATCTAGTGTTTTGCAAAGAGATGAGTATAAGCAGTGGAAGACTTCATATGATATGGCTAAATGTTATATCATGGCCACTATCTCCGACATGTTGCAACAGTAATATGAAGGAATGGAGTCTGCTGCTGATATAATGATGTCTCTAGAGGAGATGTTTGCTATGAGATCTAGGTCGACTAAGAGAGAAGCAGTGACTGCTTTTATGAATCTTAGGATGAAACCTGGATAGGCTGTGAAAGATCACATGATGAAGGCCATAGCACATCTAAATATTACAGAACTTAATGGTGCTGAGATAGATGGTGAGACCAAAATTGACATGATTGTCAACTCACTGTCAGACTCCTTTAACCAGTTCAAGTTGGACTACACCTTGAACAATAAGGAATACACCTTGCAAGGCCTGATGCAAGATGTTCAAAGCGCTGAAAAGATCCTTGTGAAAGGCAAAGGTCAAGAGATTCATATGGTTGGTAAAGTTGCTACTGTTAAGACCAGTCAGAAGGTCAAGAAACAACAGAAGAAAAAACAACTTGGGCCTACCAAGAAGGAGACCAAGAAAGTAACCAAGATCAAAGGGAAGTGTTTCCTTTGTGGTGAAAATGGACATTGGAAAAGTAATTGCCCAAAGTCTCAGAAAAAGAAGGAATAAGGTAATATTAATTGTCTTGAAACATGTTTTTTGGCAGACTCTACTGATTCTTGGATCATAGACTCAGGAGCCACTAATCATGTTTGTTATTCCTTGCAGGGTTTTCAGGAAAAGAAAAGGCTGAATAAAGATGAAATCAACTTGCGTTTAGGCAACATAGTGTTGGTGTCTGCCAGTGCAGTAGGAGATGCTAGAGTTATCATAGATTCTAGTATGCATTTAGATTTAATAGACGTTTATTATGTACCTCAATTCAAGAGGAATTTGATTTCAGTTTCTTGTTTGAATAATTTTGGATATTTGGTTACTTTTAATAAAGATTTTATTATTAGTAAGAATAATAAATTTATTTGCAAAGGTACATTGGAAAAACGGTCTATTCTTTTTGCATAGGAATATTCCTCACTTGTTAGATGATGACTCGCTTTTTGTGTCGTTACCAAATTGCGAATTATCAAAAGAATGTTTATAAATGAATTCTTACGCAATATACTTTAAGTTTTGAAAACTAGTAAAGCGGTAAGCTTAAGATTCGTTCCACAGGGATTAGGTTAGATTAATCAATTTGCTATCTAATCTAAGTTAGTCTAACTAGTGTGCAATAAAGTAAATCATGATTAATGGGATAGTGTGTGGTTTGAGAAACCACCAAACAATGCATGTAAATAAATGTACAAAAATTTAAAGAGAATATGAATGGAGATAGGAATCCAATACAAACAACTTAGATAAGAAAATGGGTTTAAACAATTAAGAGAGGTTTAGGGAAATGATAGAGTGGCTAATGGACCATTGAGCAATTCATACAAAACTTTATTAATGCACAATCTACACAATCAAGGACCGATCTCATTCGAAAGTGTTGTTTAGGTTGTCACTACGAACCCTAAACAACTTCCCACCAAAATGCCTAACCGATTAAGGAAAGGGGGTCAAGGTGGGATCGGTTAGTGACGATCGATTGGCCTAGGCAATTGGGGTGATATCCCCACCAACAACCTAACCTATTCACTGTGTGCTCTAATCAATCAAGTGTGTCAATAACTTAACCAATTTTATCACAAATAAATCCTACAACATATTGTAATCAACAAGTGTGTCAATACTCATTTAATCACATAAGTGCAAAATCTAATTAAAAAGTAAATAGAACTATAATCATGCAAACAAAATATCCAAAGCTTTAATAAATACTTAATGTCCAAATAATATCTCAAATCATCCCCCTAAATTTGGGGTTTAATTACACATAATAACAAACAAGAAAAGGAAGTAAAATGGAGAGAAATCACCCTTGGGTCTCTCTTGTAAGTTTGATCCTCCCTTGAGCTTCCTTGCTTGAATCTTGTGCAAAGATTGGGTGTTGAGGATGTGTCTAGATAGGTGAAGTCATATGGAAAGTGACAAAGGAAATGGGTGGAGAAGATGGAAAGAGAGGAATGATTTAGGTGGTGTAATCTAAGTGTTTATTGGAGAGGAGAATGGTAGGATTAGGAATGGTTGAAGAAGGAAGGTTTCTTGATGAACAAGAGTTGTCAAGAGTTGTCCATTCTCTATAAAAATGGTGTATTTATATGTTTTGAAGGATAGGGTTAGAAATAGGCATGAAAGGATAAGAATATCCCTCAAAAATGGCTTGAAAACGTCCATTTTTCTACTTCTAGAAAGTGGAGTTCGCCATGGGTCGCAATTTGGTCGCCGTGGCGACAGGGAGTGCACATCATTTACTACAATAGGCATAACTTTTTGTAGAAGACTTGGAATCACAATCCATAAAAGCCACTAGAAAGTAGACTTCCGGGGCTTTCCGAATATATATAATTGGAAATGTGGTTTGATTTGAGGAGAGAGATATGCCTCTTTGAAGATAAATGATTTGCACACACTTTTTACAATTGCAGCCCCTTTTGCCACCAATATTACTCCAATGCCCCTGAACTTTATAAAAACCTGAAAACACTTAATTCACACCATTAAATCATGGGATATTGCCCAAGAATCAAGCAAAAAGAGAAGGAAGTGAGGGCCAAAATCATACCAATTTTGGTTCGATCATTAGACACAGAAACAATGAAACCTAATCATAAAAGAGTAAAATTATTAAAAGATGAAACCTACCTATGGCATTTGCGCTTAGGTCATATTAACCTTAATAGGATTAAAAGATTGGTTAGTGATGGACCTTTAAGTGACTTAAAGGTTGATGATCTACCAACTTGTGAATCCTATTTGGAAGATAAGATAACTAAAAGGTTGTTCACGACCAAAGGCACAAGAGCCACTGAATGTTTAGGATTAATACACTCTGATGTATGTGGTCCTATGAGCATTCAAGCTAGAGGTGGATATGAGTACTTCATCACTTTCACAGATGATCATTCAAGATTTGGTTATATGTATATCATGAGACATAAGTCGGATGCTTTTCACATGTTCAAAGAATTCAAAGCTAAAGTGGAGAATCAGCTAGAGAAACACATAAAAATCTTGAGATCTGATCGTGGTGGAGAATATCTATCTGGTGAGTTTCAACAATATCTTATTGATAATGGTATCATTTCTCAGTTTTCTGCACCAGGTACACCTCAACAGAATGGGGTGGCAGAAAGAAGAAATAGAACTCTTTTGAACATGGTTAGGTCAATGTTGAGTTATTCAACGCTCCCTGTTTCTTTTTGGGGATATGCTCTACAAACTGCAATGTACATTCTAAACGATATACCATCGAAGTCGGTTCCTCAAACACCGCATGAGTTGTGGACTGGGTGAAAGCCTAGTTTACAACACTTAAGGATATTTGGTTGTCCTACGCATGTGTTAAAAGGAAAGACAAAAAAGATGGAGTTCTGTATAGAAACATGCATATTTGTGGGGTATCCAAAAGGAACTAAAGGGTATTATTTCTATAGTCCTTCAGGTCTTAAAGTATTTGTTTCAACAAATGCCAAATTTCTGGAAAAGGACTATATGAATGAGTTTATACCTAAAAGTAGAATTATCCTGAATGAGATGTCAGGAGATACAATTCCATAAGAGGTTTCACAACCTAGCCCAATTGTAAGTTCCAAACCATCATAAGATCAACAACCTACCATTCCTCATCGTAGTGGGAGGGTTATAAGACAATCCGAGAGATACATCGGTCAGCGGAGAATCAGCGGAGAATCTCTCGGACAACGATGATCCCTACACATATAAGGAAGCAATGGAGGATGTTGTTAGTCGCCATTGGCAAAAGGCAATGCAATTTGAGATTGAGTTCATGTTCAGTAACAAAGCCTGATCCCTTGTAGACTTGCCTAAAGGGATAAAACCCATTGGGTGCAAGTGGGTATACGAGAGGAAAAGAGGTATGGATGGAAAGGTAGAAACCTTTAAAGCCAGATTGATAGCTAAAGGTTACACATAGAAAGAAGGTATCGATTATGAGGAAACCTTCTCTTCTATGGCCATGCTTAAATCCATTAGGATACTCTTATCTATTGCATCATCTTTAGATTTAGAGATTTGGCAAATGGACGTCAAGACTGCTTTTCTTAACGGAAGTCTTGATGAAAGCATCTATATGATGCAACCAGAAGGATTCATTGAAAAAGGCCAAGTGGAAAAGGTATGCAAGTTGCAAAAATCAATATATGGATTAAAGCAAGCATCCAGATCCTGGAAGGTTCGATCAAGCTGTCAAAGGTTTTTGGATTTGTTCAGAACCTTGACGAACCTTGTGTATACAAAAGGATCAAAGGCGACAAGTTGGTTTTCCTAATTCTTTATGTTGATGATATACTACTTATCGGAAACGATGTAGGTGTATTGACATCAGTAAAAGAATGGTTAGCAAAACAATTTGATATGAAGGACTTAGGAGAAGCAAGTTATATTCTTGGTATCCAAGTTATAAGGGATAGAAAGAATAGAACGATTGCACTATCCCAAGCTTCATAGATAGATAAAATCTTGTCTAGGTTTTCCATGCAAGATTCCAAGAAAGGTATGTTACCTTTCAGACATGGAATCAAACTTTCTAAGGAACAAGTTCCTAAGAATGAGCATGAAGAGCAATTCATGAGTAGGATTCAGTGGGAAGCGGCCCGATCAGGTCCCGTCCTTAGATAGCAAAAGGGTAGGGGTGCTGATTGAGGAAAGTCTCTCTGGTGGGATATGATGGAGGTTTGTGATGACTCGTTTTTTGTGTCGTTACCAAATTGCGAATTACCAAAAGAATGTTATAAAATGAATCTTTTACACAATATATTTTAAGATTTGAAAATGAGTATTGTGGTAAGCTTAGAATTCGTTCCACAGGGAATTAGAGAAATATGTTGATTTAATTAGCTAATCTAGAAACAATAAAATAAATCATAAATGATGAATGAGTGTATGGTTTGTCAAACCATCAAACATACATACAAAATTAACCTAACTAAAAATATGGTGATATGAAAAATAGAAGACTCACAATCTTGATAAGAAAAATGGATAAAATCAATTAATAAGATAGCTAGGAAATAGATTGATTAACAATTGAATGTGGGTAAGCTAACTAGCTACTTTAATGTACCAATCTCATTATGTTAACCACTTAGAGGCTTAGATTAGTGGGTTGATATACCCACTACTAATCTATCCTATCCAATGGGTTCTTAATCACACAAGGATTGTCAATCCACATATGAATATATAACAAATTACTCCACTCAAGATGGCAATTAACAAGTGATATACAAGTCAATTATAATGAATGGAATCTAATTAATTTGAATGAATAGAACACATAAGAGATTCATTACAAGCTTAAGCTAAACCCACAACCAATTAATCCTCAAATCTATCCCCTAGATTAGGGGTTTAGTTACACATATTAGCAATAAATGAAAAGAAGTAAATAGTAAGGAAATAACCCTTGGGTGACCTTCTTTAAGCTTGATCCTTCTTCTCCTCTATGCTCCTAAATGCAAGGAATGGAAGATGAGGATATGTCTAGAAATGTGGGTGTTTTGGTTGAAGGTGACTAAGGAAATTGGGTGGAGAAATAGTGGGGATAGGAATGATTGAGGGAAGGAATCAAGATTTGGTGTGAGTTTTTGGGTGGTAGAGATTAGTTCAAGGATAGAAAATGGAGGAATTTGGGAGATGATTAATGGAGGAAGAGGAGATTGGTAGGAGTGAATGGGATTGGTAAGACTTGATATTCAAATTGAAAAGAGGGATGAATTTATAGTATTTTTGAATTAGGTCACGGATGGCAAATTACCAAACAACCCCTGTACTTGTCAAATTACTATTTTGGCCCCTCTAGGGGGCCTTTATATAATTTTCCCTCCAAAACCAGCCAATCAGAGAAGAGAATGGCAGGGGTCGTGGTTTTGGCACAAATGGAAACCTTTGGGATGCAAATAGCGACCTCATCAGGTGTGGGAATCAACTCCCTGTCGTCATGGCGACCTCGAAATGCCAAATGGCGACCCAGGGGCAAAATGGGAAGAAAATGGCATGATTTTGGAGTGGCCGGATTCCATCCATTTGGGACGCCGGAGATGGAACGACCGGGCAGCCGTTGTCATGGCCGTTCATTCTGGCCGGAAATCGGACGGAGTTGGGTCGCACAACCGCCGGAATGATGACGTGGAAGAAGCTAGGGTTTTTGGGGTGAAATGGCTGCTCATGCGTGAAAGGAAGGGGATGATGAATAGTAAATGGGGTGCATTTAGCAAGGGGCTGGGGTGCAATTTGGCTGTTGCACATTTGTCTTAAAGGGGGAGAATTTAGAACAAGGCTGGGGTGCGTTTAAGGGCCCATTCCCTTAAACGCACCGTTTCATTTAAACGGGGAAGTGGGCTTGCCTCATATGGGTCACCTGCCTTGGGCCAAAGCTGAGCCCAATTTCTCTTTAAGCAAAATGGTGCGTTTTGCTTGGTGGGCTGATTGCGCTTGGGCTTGCACATGGGGTGCAGTAAGGATGCAGCTTGGGTTCACTTAGCAGCCCAATCTTTTCTCTTAAGTAAAACGCACCGTATTGATGTGATGTGGCGCGACCTCTCTTCTTTGCATGGCAAATTACATACTGCTCCCCTGTTCTCTTCAAATATTACCATATCTTCAATCTTACTTCACTAATTTACGCTTTTACCCCCAAATGACCAAAATTACTCCAATGCCCCTGAATTCTATAAATACCTGAAAATACTTAATTAACACCATTAAACCACAGAATAATGCCCAAGAATCAAACAAAAGGAGAAGGAAATGGGGGCCAAAATCATACCAATTTTGGTTCGATCAAATACCCCCAAACCTATCTTTTGCTCGTCCTCGAGCAAAACAATCACAAATCAACCCCCAAAGATATGCATCAAGCCATTTCAAATATTTTCAATAAAATTCTAAACCACTCAAGCAAGGATCTACTATCCAATGATTCGCATGCGAAACCAACAATGAAGAGATTAACACAATGATGCAATAGTGAGGACTTAAACATGTAGGATAATGTCAAGTAAAGATTAAGAGCATGCCACTCTAGATATGATTGTACGTAATGCGACCTTACATTCAAAATGCCAAAGTTTCAAAGCAAATGTGCTATTCGGTTTAGAATGTAATTCGCCTCGATCTAATCCTCACTAGATTTCTCTCTCTTTTCTTCTCTTTGATTCCTAGGTTTCACTCAAAAGTACATATGCAATATGAATTCATGTTATGGGCATCTAATTTATTGCACATGATAATCATTAAAACGCCATTTTCTGAAAATGGTCTCATGAATGGAATTGCAAATCATGAATGGGAAAGAACATGCGAAAACCAAAATTCACAAGTGGACAAACCTAAAGATCGTGAAGGTCTTTCTTAGGTTGTAATGGGGCTTAGGTGAATGGTGAGCCAATAAAGTGGGGCAATAGGTAACAAGGAACCCAATGATTCATACTAAGGCATACATTCTAATAATGATTCCTAATTGCTTTCACACATTTGTTCACGCCTTTGGCGCCCATTACTTACAATATCATTTCACTTGCATATTCACTACTCACTTTTATTTGAGTAGCCTATTCAATTATAAACCCTCTATCTAGGCCACTTGTGCCTCATTCATGGTTCTCTTTTTCATTTTATTTGGCTTTGCCCTTTCATTTCTTTTCTTTTCTTTTGCATACATCTTTTATTTCAATCTTTTTCTTTCCTTTTTTCTTTGCTTTTCTTTTTCTTTTGCTTTTCTTCTTCTTTTCTTTTCCTTTTTCTCTTTCTTATCCACTCTTGCATTTCAATACTCTTTTACACAATTTTACATGCCTAGGTACATGTATCAACATTTTCTCATTAAAGAGCTTACAACCATATCCTAAGCCTTAGCAAAATCATTTGGTTAAGGTAAGTCAATTATCTAGGCTATATGGTTCATGTGGATGTGGTTCAAAAATGAAAAGCTTAAGATGTGTTTGACTTCAAAAGGGCTTGGGAGCACACATATTTAGAGGGTATGGAAGTATTTACGCCAATTTACGGTTTTTCACATGCATTGCCTAAAGTCATTTCTAAAGGATTGTCCACAAGCAAATGAAAGCATCCACAAGCAGTCCATAATATTCCATGATATGCAATATTTAAGTGCAAATGAGACCTATACATGCTTAAAAGAGTGTTTGAGAGTGAGTGTTTAAAGAGTGAATATTTGACAACTCAAAATACGCTTTTTCAGGCCGTGTTTGTGATCCTCACGGGAATCTCCACTATTAATTCCTAGCCTTTAAGCAAGATTGATTATTCACCCTAACATTATGAGAAAAAGATTAACGCACTTTGTTCAATGACACCCTAAGTGGCATGGTGTTAATCTAAACCAAACAATGGCAAGGATGCACAATTCCTCACTACTTCATGTATAGCACAATCTTAACAAGCAAAGTATGCTTAAATATGGCATTATCGCAAAAATTCGAAAAATTCAGCTCAAATTTGAAAAACCAAGCAAAGTGAGTAAAGTGGTGTTGTGCAAATGTACCCCCAAACCTAAATTGGACATTGTCCTCAATGTTCATGGGAGGCAAAATTTTTCAAAAGGCACAACCCAACAAATTCAAAACAAAAGATGAATATATATCCACAAATAATCAATGTAATTTCAAAATTTTGGCAAAGTGCCCTCTCATCCTATTATGCACAAAATCATCTAAAAAGATGCTCAATTATGTATGGCATATACCTCAATAATCCTATAATTCAAAAATCAACAATTAAGCACATTCATCCTAAATCCACTACCAAAATTCATCTCACACCCTTATTCTATGCAAAAACGAAATAGAGATAAAGGAAATCAAAAATGAAGAGACTACTTAAAAATTAAACTATGAAAGAAATATACCAACTGGGTTGCCTCCCATCAAGCGCTCTATTTAATGTCTAGGCAAGACGTGGCATGGTGCTTCCGCACTTCGAACCTCCAAAAATGTTGCTTCCTAAGTGATAAGCTCCTCACCCTTCTTATGAGCACTCTTGGCTTGCATTGTCCCTTCAAGACTTGCAAGTTGACTTTGTTTCTTTCCAAGAGATAAAGAAACCTTTCTTTATGAACAAGCAACAAACACTTGCTTCCTCAAGAAGCAATAGAAAATCTACACACTCACAAAACTCATTAGAAAGTTCCGGCAAAAAATACTCAATTCAAGCAATTGCCAACAATAGCTTGAAACACCAATTATTCAAAAGAAATAAACAAATTAAGCAATCAAAACAAAAAGCATAAAAATAACATTCACTCATATGTTCAATGTTGTGCATTTGGGGTGGGATGAAGATTAACTAAGGGTGGTTTGATCAAGTTGGGAAATTCACTCTTCTTTACAATCCAAATAAATGTAGATGATTTCCCCATCATTTCCTTTCCCTTCTTTTTCATTTGGTTCATTGAATCTTTCCTCACCCAAATTTTTCTTATCCTAGGTGGACTCCTCCTATTCCTAGGCTTCTCAACCCATACCTTCCTAACATGCCTATATGTCTCTCTATGTCTAAAATTCCCCTATGTGCCTTGCCTCTCATTTTCATGGTTTGGTGGTCTAATGTGACCTATCGTATGGCAATGATGGCACATGGTGATAGAGTTAGGAATGATACCTTCTTGGTGGTTCTTTGTTGGAGGTGGAGGTGGAGGGTTCTCATTCCTCCTTTTTGCTCTTCTCCTCCTTGCTTTGCTAGGATTCGGCTCCTTGACCTTTGCACTTGAAAAGGCTTGACTCAAGTCGGGCATTTCTTCTTTTTCTTGCTTGAACCTTACAAGTTCCGCAAGGTGGTCAACTTCCTTTGTCTTTATTATCTCCAAAGCCTTGTCCCTTGTTTGAATTTCGGCTTGCATTAGCCGCATCCTCTTTGCAAAGTCTTCCTTGATCTCTTCAAGCTCTTTCAATGATGTACTCTTTTCGGCCTCACGTCTCTCAATTTGTTCTTCGAATTCTTTGATCTTGGTGGAGACTTCGCCATTTTGCTTCTTGAGAGTACCATTTTCGGCTCTGAGCATCTTTACTTCAAGAATGATTTTCTTGTTCAATTCTTGAAGCATGCTCTCCCTTGTTGTTCCTAAGGCTTCCTTGCCTTCTAACTTCTTCTTCAAGAGTTGTATCTTCCCTTCATAATCCTTGGTGATTTCCTCTTGTTGTAGGGAAGTTTTCATGATTCCTTCTTGAAGTAGAGCATTTTCTTTTTTCAATACATCCATCGCCATCACTAGGTCTTCACTCATGCTCAAAATCTTCTTGTTCATCTCTAGTGTGATCTTGCATAGATCTTCTTCCTTTGATTGATACAAGACTTCTATGTTGTGTTGAGTTGTGGCATTGATGGAGTTGTTGAAATTTTCTTCAAACATGGACTCATTTCCTTGGTCCGGCCAACTAGATGACGTATAGTCATTCCTATCTTCCGATGACCTATTCATTGGCGCGTAACTTGGCCTCGAGTTTTGCATGAGGAAATCCATAGAGTCCTGAAACAAAAATAAACAAAACTACCAAAGAAGTGAAAAGAAACTAAAAAAGACTAAAAACAACTAAGAGACTAAAAATTAATAAAAACTAACAAAGAACTAAAAAGAACTAAAAAGACTAAAAACAACTAAGAAAAGCTAATTTAATCAACTATCGCTAAGCTCTCTTTTCAACCCTCCTTCATTCCTCTTAGACAAAGCTAGTTCATCTCTTAGCTTGTCTTCATCCTTCATGGATCTTACCACTTCACTACTCAAGTGGTCAACAAGTGTTGAAAGCCTAAGTTTCTCATCCTTTAAACTTTGAATCTCTTTTTCATTCTCTAACCTAGAGCTTTCAAATTCTTCAACATTGTCTTTAAGACCCATCATCTCCACTTGCTTACTTAAGTGGTCATTGTGTGATGAAAGTTCTAGATTTTCTTCCTCTAAAATCTTTAGCTTTCTTTTATCCTTCATCATAGAACTTTCACACTTGACTATAAAGTCATGAACATCCATTTTCTCTACATTTCCTTTTGTAGGGTTTGATAATAAATTCTCAATACTTGAGTCATCTTCTATGTTCTCCAACTCACCAATGGAGTCATCTTCTTCATCAAGATCATCAAATTTGTCTCTTGATGAAGTTATGGACATATCCCAATGAGTAGCTACACCAACCACATCTAGAGCTACTTCTTCATCTCTTTCTTCTATGGGATCACTAGTCACAACATTCTTACCATCAACTTTATCTTCTACAAAAGTGGCTCCAAAAGCCGTATAGTTAATGGTAAGCTCATCATCACTTGATGACTTATCTCCCTCTCCGGAGTCATCACTATCACTCCATGTGGCAGCCATCACTTTACCCGTCTTGTTCTTCAAATTCCCACAATCGGGTGAGATGTGTCCTATATCGCCACAATCATAGCATTGGATCCCTTTCCTTTCACTATTCTCTTGCCTAGGCTCAAATCTCTTGAAAGGAGCCTTTTTCTTCAAATCTTGGCCTTTGGATCCATAACCGTTCTTCTTGAACTTGACAAACTTTTTGAATCTTCTAAGCAACAAAGCCGTGTCTTCGTCCGAGTCATCTTTTTCCTCCTTCTCAATCTTGGAAGCTTTCAAAGCAATCCCTTTTTGCTTTTTAGGAGGTGAAGTACTAGGACCTTTCCTAGACTCATAGGCGAGGAGTCTTCTAATAACCTCGCTTGGCTTCATGTCCTTATATTCAGAATTTTCTTCTAAAGCCGTCACTTTTGATTCAAACCTAGCAGGGAGAGACCTCATAATTTTCTGCTTAACTCTCCTATCCGAGTATGGATCCCCTAGTTGATAGCTTTTGAAAATATATATATTACGTGTGTCTAAACAACCTAGAGGGGGGGTGAATGGGTTGTTAATCCGTTATTACCAAATTTTCGGATTAGTCAATATTACAAATAAAACCCCAATCACACAAACAATAAAATCAAGTATAAGTTGCGGAAATAAAAGAACACTTGATTTTTACGTGGAAACCCACATGGGGAAAAAACCACGGGCTGTTATGTGCGCCACACACGGTCAACGAAATCCACTATATGAAAAGGAATTTACACCCTCAAGTGATTCTCGGACTCTCACCCTAGATAACCTCAGGCTATGGACACTACCACTCGCCACTCTTGGTTCAATCCCTAGTGATATCCCCTGATACACTACTCTTGGCGTGAGCAACTCCTAATCTACCCGGCGGGCCTTTTACAGTGGCACTCGACCAATTGCTTGAGCACTACACACCGGTAGCCACAAGACTTTCCTTGCTTGTGCAACTTCACCTAGAAGCCACAAGACTTTGACTCATGAAGAGAATCAACAACCTATGTGAATATGTGATGATATTCAAGATGCAAATAATGCTAGGCTACACTAAATGCTTAACTAGATGTTATAATGCAAATCAACATCCTAGTTATCAACAAAGCCTACATGCACATACATGAGGTCTCAATTAGTTGTAGAGATTTCTAACAACCTAATTGTCAACAAACAAAGCCAATTCAACACATGTTGTAAATAATCATGGCAATGACAATAAATGCAATTAACAAGTGCAATCAAGGAATTTGTCAATCAAAATGCCAATCAACACATGTTGTCAATGAACATGGCTAGGACTATAAATGCAATAAACAAATGCAATCAATGAGTCCTACACATCAATGTCTAAATGAAAATCACAAAGACTTAGCCTAAATGAAAATCACAAAGACTTAGCTAGATGTTATCAATCACAAAACAATCCTAGCTATCAAACAATGTCAACATGTCCAAACATGTGAACCCAATTAGTTGTAGAGAATTTCTAACAACATAATTGTCAATTAAATCCACAAGAACATTCAATTAAGCTTGACTAGATAAATAAACATTAATCTATCAACCTAATCATCAACCAATTTTACAAGAATGTTCTAGGGTTAGCTATTTAGGGAAAATCATCCTAATCATGTAAGCTACCACAAACAAAACCCAATCATGTCATAACTTCACTAAATATGCAATAAGAGTGAAGATTTGCTAAACTAAGCAATAAAAGACATGTCTTGACTAAGATAGAACAATAAATGAAGATGTGGTGTTTGTTCTACTTACCAAGTCATAAATGAAGAAGACCCATGGAAGATTGATGCATGAAACATGTTAGATGCACATGGGTTTTGGGTTTGGAGAGTTAAAGAAGCAAGCTTGAAGCTTTCTCTCTCAAGAACAATGGAGCCTCTCTCTCTAGGGTTTGATTTCGTGGCTCTCCCTCAAAATGATGAGAAATATATGTATTTATAGTGTAGAGATGATAGCCCTATCAATTACAAGAATTTTGCTTCAAAAATGAGTCAAATCGGACTCCAAACGAGTGAGATATAGCCAAATTACGAAACAGGGTCGGAACCAGGCTTGCCGCGGTCTAGTCTGTCGCGGTCACCCAACCGCGGCAATATAACCGCAGCACAACAGAATTATTTCTGTCGCTAGCATGCCGCTGCCACCAAACCGCGGCACTTGAACCGCGGCGAAGCGTCACAGCACAAAGCTTGGTTTTCAAGCGACTCAAAACATGACCAAATGACATCGAAACCTTTCATATAATATATCGTTGGAAAGGTATGGAAGTCTACTTTCTACTCCAATTTATGGAATGACATTTCAATGTCTGTAGAAAAAGTTATGGTCAAAGGAGTGACCAAAGGTCAGAAACGGACAACAACAGAGTTGCCCTGTTTTGGTGGTCACTTTGGAGATTTCAAAACCAATCCAAACGGTTATGAAATATTACGAATAATATATCGTTGGAAAGGTATGAGTGTCTAGTTTGTCCAGAATTTTACAAAACTCAATTTAAAACTTTGTGTAAAAAGTTATGGTCACAAGACCATACAAAGGTCAGTTTTGAAAAACATTTAAATCATTGAAATCCAATATTTTGAACCTAGACACTTTACTCCAATCAACCAAACCAAATCTAACACTTATCCAAGAGAAGAATGAGTCCTTCTCAAGTGGTCAACCATCGCGCTAAGACATGCACACCATCGTGCAAGCGCGGACGTTTCCGATCACACAAAAGGAAACGAATTACACCACACTTAAGACTAACATGAAGTGCAAGTGTGGTTGTGAATAAATAACATGCATGGGAAATGATAACATCATGAAAAATCACCAAGCATGTGACACACAAAAGATATGCAATATATGAAAATGCATAAGTGTGATGATAAAGCATATAAGCACACAATTACGAGAACCACAAATGCAATCATATAAATGCAATGAAAGTGAGTGTGTGCTAAAAGACATAGATGTACAAATCAATGAAACACATATGCATGGTAACAAATGCAATATAGATAAAGATGCATGCAAGTGTGTGTGTGCACCTAATCTCTTCAAGAATCAAGTCAAGTGATATACCTTTTGAAGCTCTTGATCTTGAAGTCACCGGGATGCTTGGAAGCTTGCCTTGATAATCATCAAGATGACCTAAGCTACCCACAACACAATCATCCCCAATGTGGTATGTCATGAAATAAGCCAATCACAAAATAGAGGTCCTTACAATCTCCCCCTTTGGCTATTTCATGACAAAATACCACTCACAAAATAATCCTCACAAAACACAAAATAAAGCTATTGGTCAACAAAAGTGTATTCTACGTTACAAAGAGAGAAACCTAAGAATCTAAGTCTTCAAGGTCTTCAATCTCTTCGTAGATCATCATACCTACACACAATAGCAAGAAAGCACTTTTCCAAGAACAAGTGCATGTGAGGTGAACAAAAATAAAAAGCATTTGCACTCAATAAGGCAATACAAAACAATGCATGTGCAAAGCTCCCCCTAAAAGGTTACTCTCTCTCAAACTTCTCCCCAAAGCATACACAATGCTCCCCCTATATCTCTCAAGACTTCTCCCCCTTTTTGTCATGAGATAGGCAAAGGAGCTCCCCCTATTGGGTTGCTTTAGCAAAGAGAGCTATTTGCACAAAAGGCATTTGCATAATCATATAAACGAACTTTATGCAATTCAAGTAATTGAGAGAGATTCAAGGAGATTTTATTCACAGAAAAGTGTGTGTGTGTAAAAGTTGCTTAGCATGTAATACAAGCACTATTGAGCTCATGCATAAGAATCAATCAAAGCAACAATCAACGGGTTTTCCAAATGAAGTCAAACCAATTAGAGCCCTATTGTTATGACAAGAAGATATATATATCCAAGCATTTGTGTGCAGAGTGTACTAATCACATCAAAAAATATATCATCTTTTCTACATTGCAAGACACATCATCAATCAACAATTTTGAGGTCTTTATTAAGCAATGCATCACACACATCATCAAACACATTTCAACTTTTCTGTTTTTCTCCTTTATCCTAACAAGCATGTATTTCTGTTTATCATGCTAATGTAACTCTCTTGAAGGCTTTCACTCGGTTTCAAATGAGTAGCCATTTCCTACATTGGGCGGCTGCACGTCATATTGCCAGTAGCCCTTTTTCAAGAGAGAGCTTAAGAATGCATATCAAAGAATCATGAACATGGAGAATAATTTGAGGTCAATCACATGTACTAACAAGTAGAACATTCCTCAAATGGATAAGCACACTCAAGCAAAAATAGAAATCATGCAGTACATGCTAGGCAACCGTGCAAGGTGTTATTAAAAACATTATTAAAGCATTAATCAATGTTATTCACCAAGCATTCTCAAACAATCATAAAAGAGCATAAAATAAGTTAACTTTTTGCATATGGCAATTCATGCAAGTTTGCTCTCTTTGCTTGAGCTCCCCTTATTGGGGTCAATTCCAACCAAGTCAATGGGAGGCATGAGCCCCTATAGACTTACCACGTCCATTGGACATAGTAGCATCTACGGGTATCACATTTGCACAATGGCAAGCGGGTTCATTCTTTCTAACCCACCTAGGTTCCACTTTATCATTTCTAGTGGTCATAGACATGTTTCTAAGTTCCCTAGGTTCATGTAAACTTGCCCTCTTTTTCAACCGTTTTTCTTTCATGCTCTCTAATTTACACCTCTTAATGTAATCAAAGCAATTTGGTCTTAAGTGACCAATCATACCACAAAAATGACAAGTAGGTACAAAATAAGAATTTATACCATTACATTGTGATCTCATCGAGGCATTGCCATGTTGATGAGGTTGTCTTTGATGGTGCATCGGTTTGCTTCTCTTTGGAGCTTGAGCCGATTGGTGGCACGTTTGTGGTCTAGCTTGTTGAGATGGTTGAGTCGGTTGAATGTGCCTCCTTGGTTGAGCAAGGCTTGAGTGTTGAGCGCTTGGGTGTTGGGATTGAGCTTTACCCTTTGTTGGCATCTTCATTTGGCCATTCATGGATGACTCTCCAAGATCAATCTTCTTTCTAGGGAGTCGACGAGGTAACCCTAAGCTTTTGCCTTGAGCTTGAGGTTGCTTGATTTTAGCTTTCTTCAAGTCTTCAACGTACCTCATCTCTTTCTCCTTGATGATCTTCAAGGAATTTTCTTTGTTGGCAAGTTCATCCTTCATTTCCTTCATCCTTTGATGGCAATCATCAATCTCCTTTTTGTACTTGGACACTTCATTCAAGTCCGTCTTCAAGGAGTCATCCATGTCCGAACTAGAAGTCATCTTAGCAAGTGAACTTCTTGCCTCTTCAAGTTCCATCTTCAACTTGCACTCAATGTTTTTTACACATCTCACTTCATCATCCAAGAGAGTCACTTTGGCTTTTAGTTGAAGATTATCCTTTTCCAATCTAAGGATATCATTCTCTTTCTCCTTCAAAGACTTTTGAAGGAAGTCAATGAACTCTTGGTTGTCCACCATATTGTCACAAGAGTTCCTAGAGCATGTGTCATCACAATCAAAGCTTCTCCCACTTATGCTTAAGAGAGTCATATCATCAAGGCTACCTTCTCCTCTCTTCTCGCACTTTAAGTTACCACACATGGAGGCCATGTGATCAAGTCCACCACACTCAAAGCATTGGACACCTTTCCATGCTATCATGGCTTTTCCTCTCTTCTTGTGCTTCAAGTTAATACACATGGGAGCTATGTGACCGAATCCTCCGCATTCAAGGCATTTAATGATATTTCTTGAAAGCTTGTCTTGACTAGTTCACCATTCTTGAGAGGCACCTTTTTCTTTACCTCATTTTCTTTGGAGTTCATACTCTTCTTGTGAGATTTTGTGATTCTCCTAAATTTCTCCACCATGTGAGTCATTTGCTCGTTGGAGACACTTCCCTCATCAAGATCATCAAATTTGTCACTTGAAGTTATATGAGCCATATCCCAATGAATAGCTACACCAACTACCTCTTTAGCTACTTTTTCATCTAGTTCTTCTTTGGGATCACATGTCAAGGCAACTTGGCCATTTTCTTCAACTTCTACTCGAGTGGCTCCAAATGCCATGTGGTTAATGGCAAATGCTTCATCACTTGAAGAACCTTCTTTACTCTCATCTTCCACCATAGAGGTCATCATTTTCTCCTCCACGGTACCTTCGTGGGTGATTCTTAGAATCTCCCAAGCTTCTCGAACGTCTTGAGTAGTTCGGATGAGTTTGGCTTGAATCTCATCCACTGCACAAGATAAGGCATGGATGCCCTTTGAATTCCATTTGGCAGCCTCGAGTTCGTCATTTGACCACTTGGACTTGGGCTTAGGCACACAAGTCCCATTTTCTAGTCTCTCCATGGGAGGTGAGTATCCTTCTTCCACAAATATCCACACATGCTCATCAATGTCACATAAAAAGAATTCCATTCTAACTTTCCAAGAGGAATAGTTATCCTTGGAGAGCCATGGTGGTTTGGAGAGTAATGCACCCTCTAGTCTCTCAAATCCACTCATAGTGTTTGGGTGAATGAGATGAATGCAAATGAATGCAATAAACAAAGTGCACACAAGCAAGAGCAAAGATCACCTAAGTATGTCTAGGAACCCGCTCTGATACCAATTGAAAATATATATATTACGTGTGTCTAAACAACCTAGAGGGGGGGTGAATGGGTTGTTAATCCGTTATTACCAAATTTTCGGATTAGTCAATATTACAAATAAAACCCCAATCACACAAACAATAAAATCAAGTATAAGTTGCGGAAATAAAAGAACACTTGATTTTTACGTGGAAACCCACATGGGGAAAAAACCACGGGCTGTTATGTGCGCCACACACGGTCAACGAAATCCACTATATGAAAAGGAATTTACACCCTCAAGTGATTCTCGGACTCTCACCCTAGATAACCTCAGGCTATGGACACTACCACTCGCCACTCTTGGTTCAATCCCTAGTGATATCCCCTGATACACTACTCTTGGCGTGAGCAACTCCTAATCTACCCGGCGGGCCTTTTACAGTGGCACTCGACCAATTGCTTGAGCACTACACACCGGTAGCCACAAGACTTTCCTTGCTTGTGCAACTTCACCTAGAAGCCACAAGACTTTGACTCATGAAGAGAATCAACAACCTATGTGAATATGTGATGATATTCAAGATGCAAATAATGCTAGGCTACACTAAATGCTTAACTAGATGTTATAATGCAAATCAACATCCTAGTTATCAACAAAGCCTACATGCACATACATGAGGTCTCAATTAGTTGTAGAGATTTCTAACAACCTAATTGTCAACAAACAAAGCCAATTCAACACATGTTGTCAATAATCATGGCAATGACAATAAATGCAATTAACAAGTGCAATCAAGGAATTTGTCAATCAAAATGCCAATCAACACATGTTGTCAATGAACATGGCTAGGACTATAAATGCAATAAACAAATGCAATCAATGAGTCCTACACATCAATGTCTAAATGAAAATCACAAAGACTTAGCCTAAATGAAAATCACAAAGACTTAGCTAGATGTTATCAATCACAAAACAATCCTAGCTATCAAACAATGTCAACATGTCCAAACATGTGAACCCAATTAGTTGTAGAGAATTTCTAACAACATAATTGTCAATTAAATCCACAAGAACATTCAATTAAGCTTGACTAGATAAATAAACATTAATCTATCAACCTAATCATCAACCAATTTTACAAGAATGTTCTAGGGTTAGCTATTTAGGGAAAATCATCCTAATCATGTAAGCTACCACAAACAAAACCCAATCATGTCATAACTTCACTAAATATGCAATAAGAGTGAAGATTTGCTAAACTAAGCAATAAAAGACATGTCTTGACTAAGATAGAACAATAAATGAAGATGTGGTGTTTGTTCTACTTACCAAGTCATAAATGAAGAAGACCCATGGAAGATTGATGCATGAAACATGTTAGATGCACATGGGTTTTGGGTTTGGAGAGTTAAAGAAGCAAGCTTGAAGCTTTCTCTCTCAAGAACAATGGAGCCTCTCTCTCTAGGGTTTGATTTCGTGGCTCTCCCTCAAAATGATGAGAAAGATATGTATTTATAGTGTAGAGATGATAGCCCTATCAATTACAAGAATTTTGCTTCAAAAATGAGTCAAATCGGACTCCAAACGAGTGAGATATAGCCAAATTACGAAACAGGGTCGGAACCAGGCTTGCCGCGGTCTAGTCTGTCGCGGTCACCCAACCGCGGCAATATAACCGCAGCACAACAGAATTATTTCTGTCGCTAGCATGCCGCTGCCACCAAACCGCGGCACTTGAACCGCGGCGAAGCGTCACAGCACAAAGCTTGGTTTTCAAGCGACTCAAAACATGACCAAATGACATCGAAACCTTTCATATAATATATCGTTGGAAAGGTATGGAAGTCTACTTTCTACTCCAATTTATGGAATGACATTTCAATGTCTGTAGAAAAAGTTATGGTCAAAGGAGTGACCAAAGGTCAGAAACGGACAACAACAGAGTTGCCCTGTTTTGGTGGTCACTTTGGAGATTTCAAAACCAATCCAAACGGTTATGAAATATTACGAATAATATATCGTTGGAAAGGTATGAGTGTCTAGTTTGTCCAGAATTTTACAAAACTCAATTTAAAACTTTGTGTAAAAAGTTATGGTCACAAGACCATACAAAGGTCAGTTTTGAAAAACATTTAAATCATTGAAATCCAATATTTTGAACCTAGACACTTTACTCCAATCAACCAAACCAAATCTAACACTTATCCAAGAGAAGAATGAGTCCTTCTCAAGTGGTCAACCATCGCGCTAAGACATGCACACCATCGTGCAAGCGCGGACGTTTCCGATCACACAAAAGGAAACGAATTACACCACACTTAAGACTAACATGAAGTGCAAGTGTGGTTGTGAATAAATAACATGCATGGGAAATGATAACATCATGAAAAATCACCAAGCATGTGACACACAAAAGATATGCAATATATGAAAATGCATAAGTGTGATGATAAAGCATATAAGCACACAATTACGAGAACCACAAATGCAATCATATAAATGCAATGAAAGTGAGTGTGTGCTAAAAGACATAGATGTACAAATCAATGAAACACATATGCATGGTAACAAATGCAATATAGATAAAGATGCATGCAAGTGTGTGTGTGCACCTAATCTCTTCAAGAATCAAGTCAAGTGATATACCTTTTGAAGCTCTTGATCTTGAAGTCACCGGGACGCTTGGAAGCTTGCCTTGATAATCATCAAGATGACCTAAGCTACCCACAACACAATCATCCCCAATGTGGTATGTCATGAAATAAGCCAATCACAAAATAGAGGTCCTTACAGCTTTGATTGACAATATCCATCAACTTGACTTCAAAGTCATTGTAGCACTCGTCCTCCTCCATCTTGAGCAACTCAAATTGCGTTTGAAGGACTTGTAGCTTGGAATCCTTGACAACATCGGTTCCTTCGTGTGCAACCTCTAAGATATCCCATGCCTCCTTGGCTATCCTAGTGTTTTGAATCAGTTTGTACTGATTTTCGTCCATTGCACATAGAAGGGCGTGCCATGCCTTCCTATTCCACTTCGAAGTCTCAAACTCTCCATTTGTCCAATCGGCCTTAGGCTTGAGAACTTGTTCTCCTCCACCGGTGGGAGTTATCATAGGAGGTGCATACCCATCTTCAATTGCCATCCATGCCCTATCATGGATTTGACACACGTATGCCTCCATTTTGCCTTTCCATGAGGCATAATTCACGCCGGTGAGCAACAGTGGCCTCACACTCGACGCTCCCTCTTTGCTCATCCCGAAATCACTCATAGTGTTTGGATGAATGCAAAATGTATGAAGAAATCAAACAATCACACACAATGCAATACACACAAAAAGTGAGCAAGGATCACCTAAGTATATCTAGGAACCCGCTCTGATACCAATTGAAAGTTCACAAATAAACACGGTGTGTATACAAATATTAATCTAGAGGGGGGGTGAATAGATTTTAACTGATTTTCACCCAATTTTCGTTTAAGGTCAATATTTTGAAAATGCCCCTAATAGTCAATATAAAAACAACAAGTGTAAAAAGATGCGGAATTATAAACGACACTTGAAGTATACATGGAAAACCCAACCACTGGGAAAAAACCACAGGCTGTTTAGTGCGCCACACTAGAACCTCAAAATCCACTAATTTAAATGACGTTTACAACCTATGTAGACCTCGTCTAACACACGGTCTATAACCCCCCACTTCTACCCTGCGGGCCTTTAAAAGTGGCTCTAGTCCATCTTACTTGTGGCCTAAGCAACCTTAGCCAACAAGACTTAATTTATCAATGAAGAGATAATACAACCTATGTGTGAATATATAAAAATACTCAATACATGCAATAAGAGCTAGGCAACCCTATATGCTTGTCTAGGATGATAATATGGCAACAAATGCAATCCTAGATATCAATAGCTAAATGACATGTCAAATAGCTTGGCTAACAATAGATTATAAAAACCTAGATAGCTATCACAATACAACACTCAATCATGTCATCACAAACAATCTCTATTTTGAATATAAGATATTAATCTAAGATCATTCAAATAATAAAAGAGATGCCTTGATAAATAAAACACTAAATATCAATGGATAAAAGTGAAGAACATGCCAAGGGAAGTGTGATGACCAATACTCACTCAAATAAGCAACTATCTATGTGAGAAGATGCTTAGATGATCTTTGATGCATATGTATATGATTTGAGTGTATAAAAATGAGTTCTTGATTTGATTTTCTCTCAAAAATCTCTCTTTCAAGTTTAGGGTTCTTTTGAGTCAGAGAACTAAGTTACAGAAATGAGAAAGTATGATATTGTTAGGATTATGCTCAATAGCAAGAGTGTAATATTGTAATTAACAATCTTTTTCATATTAATAAAGTGATTTCTGGTTTAGACAAATCTTATAGCATTTATAGTTTAATAATTGTCAAAGTAAATAATCATAATGTATAAAGACTATGAGAAAAGAAGAATTGTTCGTACATCTGGATATGTATGTGGTAGACACAATTCTTTAGTTAGTCTTGAATATTGTTCACAACTTAAGTTAAAGGTTGGGCACCTTTATCTTGTTAAAGTTGTAGAATTCTTTTGCTAGCATTTGAGTGGGATCAAATGAGATATGATGAGTCTAAAATCATCGGAGTGTCTTCGAGCAAAAGAATCTAGTGCACTGGGTGCATTGAACTGGATCACAATGAAATACTTTATCTATAACCGTCAGTAGATAAAAGTAATTTCATTATCAGGACAATCGGAGAGTCTATCTTAATCCTGAGATAAATGATGGACTTATGGTTGCAAGTGATATCATTTGAGTTATCAATGAGTACGATTATATAGCATAGTCTATCCTCGATAATTTGGTGATATTCATTTGTTAATCGATAGAGGACTTCATTTATAGATATGGACATCGTGGCTCCATTTATCAAATGAGAGTATAATATCATCATATGGATGTTTTGAGGTAATTGGATATTAAATCTCAACGTTGAGTTTTCGATAGTGTCTATTGAAAACATGGCTTCTGGACAAGTCAAAATATCCAAGTTCAAAATGTGGTCATATGAGTAAATATGGTAACTTGGAGAGTTATAGGCGGTCTATGAACTCTTGGCGATTACTGATATTAATCACGAGGATACACTATCTCCAATATGATTGTCTAGGGTATGAATGAGGAAATATCTTCCTTTTCTTTCTTTATTTAAGAGTTCAATTTTAGCTCTTTAGTGGAATGAGTTAAATTAATGGATCGGACCTAAGTGAATCATTTGTTGATTGTGATTAGGTTATGTCTATTGAAGCTTAAATTTAGATAGGCCGCCAAGATCCCCAATCCACACGGACTTGCATGGATCACTTGATATATTCTACCGGACCAATTTAGGGTCCATCTAGAATTGCATTTAATATATTAAGAATATAATTTGCACATTATTTATGTAATGGGCTGCTCAATTATTTTATATATTAATGGATGACATGTGGGCTTGTTTCTTTTAGTAAGAATGGGTCTAGTTCACATGTGGGCTTTTTATTTAAAGTCCTATGGATTAAATGAAATAAGAAAATAATATTTGGCCCAATATTTTATATGGGGTGGCAAGGTGACTTAATAACCTTAAATATTATTTTGTTTTCATTGTTTAATTAAGAAACAAATCTTTTCTGATTAGGAAATATGATTCCTATTGGTATACTATTGGTAGTAGTATACTTAAATTAAAAGACTTGTTTGACAAGGAAATAAATAATTAATTTTATTTATTTAATCAAATAAGAAGTCTTTTTATTTTAGTCAAATAAGGAATAAAAGATTTATGAGTTTGATTAGGGTTTGGAAGTCTTAAACTAAATAGGAATTAGGGTGCAATACAAACTCTTGTGTGTTTGAGGATTGCGGCAACCCTAATCTTTTTTTGGTAGAGTATTCGGCCACCCTTAAAAGAAAAAGAAGAGAATTTCGGCCAGCAAGGGTTGGTGTGCAGAATTTTATTTTCTTCTTCTTCTCAACTCATAGATAGAGAGCTTTTATTCTACTAAAACAAAAGGAGACATAGATTATTCTTTGATGGTATACTATTTGCTTATTCATCAATAGGCTTGTGTATACTACATCGATCAAGGTTCACGCGAGTTTCGATCACAAGATTGAGAACTCAAAAGTGACCGGAATAATCTTAGGTTTCTTTTGATTGTTTTTGTGACTAACGAATAAGAGAAAAGTTTGTTTTATCCAATCACAGGCTTGCAATTCAAAGAAAAGGGAGACCACGCTCCTAGGTGATCCACGTTTGTGCTAGGATTGAAGATCTTGCGGATTACCATCGACGTAAGAGAATTGGATCATGCGACAAAAGGTATTCTTCTTTTGTTATATATTATATATCTTTAAATGATTAAAAGGGTTTGAGGTTCATAAAAGGAAAAATTTTAAAAGCTACTAAAACCTATTATTTTAGTCTCGCTTCTGCTGCGGGTATATTTTTCCCTACAATTGGTATCAGAGCCTAGGTTAAACCCTTTTAATTAATTAATGTATATATACGTGGATCGATTTCTTTTTATTGTGATTATGCATGTTTTAGAAAGAGATGGCACTCTAGGTATTCGCATATATAATTACATGTGATGTATGTATTTATATATGTTTTATGTGGTTTGTTATTGCTCGATTTTGGTCCTAGATTTTCTATGTAACTTTGATTTCGGAATTGTAACAAGAAGGGTGGTCTATCATCGCCATAATTCCTTCTTGGTAGTTGCTATATATTTTTTTTATGTAATAAATATTGCTGCAGTTTTTTTTAATGTATTGAAAATATAGTGCAGTTTTTTTAATGTATTGAAAATATAGTGCAGTATTTTTTTACTGCTGTGATTAAAAAAAAATAAAATTTCTGCAGTATTTTTATTTGTTTAAATTAAATTGTAACACGTTCTACATCGAAGAATCGAAGACATGAAGCAACCGGAACTGAGAACGAGCACCGTGCACACCCTAGGAGTGGATTGGGCTGCGCATGGCAAGCCCAAAGCTTGGTGGGCTGCGCACGGCAGCCTTGCAAAGCCTTATGGGCTGCGCATGGCAGCCCCTTATGTGGGGTTGTGGGCCGTGCAATCCCAAGGGAGGAGGCCGAAGGATGAGCGTAAGGTTGATGGGCCACTTGAAGATCTTGTATTCCAAATTCATTGTAATTTACTTGTTTTTCTAGGATGGGCCAAAATTGTTGCTATTTATTTTATGCTTAAATATTACAATATTTGTTATTGTATGATAACATGACATATAGAATAGGAGTGCCACTCATATATCTCTTTTGGTATGAACATGCATTGAATGATTTAGGTATCTAAATTGGCATCTAGATAACTTGGTAAATCATTCTATGGGATTTAATCACACGCCTTAAATAATTGAGTGGGAGAAGGTGTTTTTGTAACACCTATGGCCTCCAAGGTTAGCTGAGCTTAATTATTTATTGGTAATCCCCCCAAGAGGCGTCCATGAATGGAATTTAGCAATATACTTCCTTACAAGGATAGACTAGACAATGGACTCAAACGAGATCTACTCCCCAAGGAGGGATTTTCGTGAGAGAAAATTGAGGGTCGATATCTTGGTAACACACTCAATGTAATTTTATTGATATCCTCCCAAGAGTTCTTGTCTGTAAAGTTGCAAGGCTAAAATTGAAAACGCTGGTTGTTTTGTTAACAATTAGGTGGGACCTAGTCTAACAAGTAAATGGTGCGAACTCCCAAAGGAGGCGTAACATTTATGGGTGTTAGATCACCGTTGAATTTTTATGATTGAGTTATTCATTTAATTCAAGATAAATATTTAAAAGTGCTTTATAATGATTATTTACTTATATATGTTTTGTTTTTATTAAGAAATCATGACCCCATCCCTAATGAACATCATGAAAGATAACACTTTAACTGGAGATAATTATGTCACTTGGAAAAAGAAAAATTGGGTTGTTGCTGCAAGCTGAAAAACATAAATTTTGTTCTAACTATTCCTAAAACACCTGCTCTTACTAATGAATCTAATGTGATGCAATGAGACGAGTATGAGCAGTGGGAGACCTCTAATGAGATGGCCAAATGGCTACAATCTCATACGTGTTGCAATAGCAACATGAAGGAATGGGGTCTGCTGCTGATATGATGATGTCTCTAGAAGAGATTCATATGGTTGGTAAAGTTGCTACTATTAAGACCCGTCAGAATGTCAAGGAATAATAGAAGAAAAAGCAACTTGGGCTTACCAAGAAAGTAACCAAGATCAAAAGGAAGTGCTTCTTTTGTGGTGAAAAAGAGACATTGAAAAAGTAATTTTCCAAAGTCTCAAAATAAGAAGGAACAAGGTAATATGAATTATCTTGAAACATGTTTTTCTGGTAGATTCTACAGATTCTTGGATCGTAGACTCTGGAGCCACTAATCATGTTTGTTATTCCTTACGGGGGTTTCAAGAAAGGAGAAGGCTAAATAAAAATGAGATCAATCTGCGCTTGGGCAACGGAACGTTAGTGTCTGCAAGTGCAGTGGGAGATATTAGAGTTTGTTTGGATTATAGAAGGCATTTAGATTTAATAGACGTTTATTATGTACCTCAATTCAAGAGGAATTTAATTTCAGTTTCTTGTTTGAATAAATTTGGATATTCGGTTACTTTTAATAAAGTTTTTATTATTAGTAAGAATGACAAAGTTATTTGCAAAGGTACATTGGAAAACGGTCTATACTGTTTGCATAGAAATATCTCTCACTCGTTAGACACAGAAATAACGGAACCTGATCATAAAAGAGTTAAATTATCAAAAGATGAAACCTATCTATGGCATTTACGCCTAGGTCATATTAACCTTAATAGGATTAAAAGATTGGTAAGTGACGGACCTTTGAGTGACTTAAAGGTTGATGATCTACCAACTTGTGAATCTTGTTTGGAAGGTAAAATGACCAAAAGGACGTTCTCTGCCAAAGGTGCCAGAGCTACTGAATGTTTAGGATTGATACACACTAATGTATGTGGACCTATGAGCATTCAAGCTAGAGGTGGATATGAGTACTTCATCACTTTCACAGATGATTACTCAAGATTTGGCTATGTGTATCTCATGCGACATAAGTCGGATGCTTTTGACATGTTCAAAGCATTTAAAGCTGAAGTGGAAAATCAGCTTGAGAAACACATAAAAATCTTGAGATCTGATCGTGGTGGAGAATATCTATCTGGTGAGTTTTAGCAATATCTTATTGATAATGGGATAGTTTCTCAGTTTTCTACACCTGGTACACCTCAACAAAATGGGGTAGCAGAAAGGAGAAATAGAACTCTTTTGGATATGGTTAGGTATATGTTGAGTTATTCAACACATCCTATTTCTTTTTAGGGATATGCTTTACAAACTGCTATATACATTCTAAACGATGTACCATCTAAGTCTGTTCCTAAAACACCGCATGAGTTGTGGACAGGGCGCAAGCCTAGTTTACAACACTTAAGGATATTTGGTTGTCCTGCGCATGTGTTAAAAGGAAAGACAGAAAAGATGAAGTCCCGTTCAGAAACATGTATATTTGTAGGGTATCCAAAAGAAACTAAAGGATATTATTTTATAGTCCTTCAGATCTTAAAGTATTTGTTTCGAAAAATGCTAAATTTCTGGAAAAGGACTATATGAATGATTTTGTGCTTAGAAGTAGAATTGTCCTGAATGAAATGTCAGGAGATACAATTCCACGAGAGGTTACACAACCAAACCCAATTGTTAGTTCCGATCCAACACAAGGTCAACAACCTACCATTCCTCGTCGTAGTGGGAGGGTTAGAACACAACCCGAAAGATACATCGGCCTAGGAGAATCAGTGGAGAATCTCCCGGACGACGATGATCCCTACACGTACAAGGAAGCTATGGAGGATGTTGATAGTCGCCATTGGCAAAAGGCAATGCAATCTGAGGTTGAATCTATGTTCGATAACAAAGTCTGGTCCCTTGTAGACTTGCCTAAAGGGATAAAACCCATTGGGTGCAAGTGGGTATACAAGAGGAAAAGAGGTATGGATGGAAAGGTGGAAACCTTTAAAGCTAGATTGGTAGCTAAAGGGTATACACAGAAAGAAGGTATCGATTACGAGGAAACCTTCTCTCCTGTGGCCATGCTTAAATCCATTAGGATACTCTTATCCATTGCAGCATCTTTAGATCTAGAGATTTGGCAAATGGACGTCAAGACAGTTTTCCTTAATGGAAGTCTTGACGAGAGCATCTACATGATGAAACCAGAAGGATTCATTGAAAAGGGCCAAATGGAAAAGGTATGCAAGTTGCAGAAATCCATATATGGATTAAAGCAAGCATCCAGATCCTGGAACATAAGGTTCGATCAAGGTGTCAAAGGTTTTGGATTTATTCAGAATCTTGACGAACCTTGTGTATACAAAAGGATTAAGGGCGACAAGTTGGTTTTCCTGATTCTTTATGTTGATGATATACTACTCATCGGAAACGATGTAGGTGTATTGACATCAGCAAAAGAATGGTTAGCAAAACAATTTGATATGAAGGACTTAGGAGAAGCAAGTTTTATTCTAGGTATCCAAGTTATAAGGGATAGAAAGAATAGAACGATTGCATTATCCCAAGCTTCATACATAGACAAAATCTTGTCTAGGTTTTCCATGCAGGATTCCAAGAAAGGTATGTTACCTTTCAGACATGGAATCAAGCTTTCTAAGGAACAAGTTCCTAAGAATGAGCATGAAGAGCAATTCATGAGTAGAGTTCCATATGCCTCGGTAGTTGGAAGTCTCATGTATGCAATGCTCTGTACTAGACCAGATATTTGTTTTGCTGTTGGCATAGTTAGCAGGTTTCAATCGAAACCTGGTCCTGATCACTGGACGGCAGTCAAGCATATTTTCAAGTATCTTAAGAGAACGAGAGATAATATGCTTGTATACTCTGGAGGGGATTTAATTCCCGTTGGGTATACAGATTCTGATTTTCAATCAGATTCTGACTCCATAACATCCACATCAGGGGTTGTGTTTACTATTGGAGGAGGAGCAGTTATATGGAGGAGCATCAAACAATCTTGTATTGCTGATTCCACCATGGAAGCTGAGTATGTTGCCGCATGCGAGGCTACCAAAGAGTCTGTTTGGCTCCGCCAATTCTTGATTGACTTGGAAGTGGTTCCTAGTGCGAATAAGCAGATCACTATCTACTGTGACAACAGTGGAGCAGTGGCTAATTCGAAAGAACCTAGAAGTCACAATAGAGGTAAACACATTGAAAGAAAATATCATCTTTTAAGGGAGATTGTTCAAAGAGGTGACGTGACGATTACCAAAATCGCGTCGGCAGAAAATCTAGCAGATCCCTTCACAAAGGCTCTACCTCAGAAGAGTTTCGATGGGCACCTAGAGAATATGGGCTTGAGAGATATGACACATTTGCTATAGCGCAAGTGGGAGATTGTTAGGATTATGCTCAATAGCAAGAGTGTAATATTGTAATTAACAATCTTTTTCATATTAATAAAGTGATTTCTGGTTTAAACAAATCTTATAGCATTTATAGTTTAATAATTGTCAAAGTAAATAATCATAAGGTCTAAAGACTATGAGAAAAGAAGAATTGTTCGTACATCTGGAAATGTATGTGGTAGACACAATTCTTTAGTTAGTCTTGAATATTGTTCACAACTTAAGTTAAAGGTTGGGCACCTTTATCTTGTTAAAGTTGTAGAATTCTTTTGCTAGCATTTGAGTGGGATCAAATGAGATATGATGAGTCTAAAATCATCGGAGTGTCTTCGAGCAAAAGAATCTAGTGCACTGTGTGCATTGAACTGGATCACAATGAAATACTTTATCTATAACCGTCAATAGATAAAAGTAATTTCATTATCAGGACAATCGGAGAATCTATCTTAATCCTGAGATAAATGATTGACTTATGGTTGCAAGTGATATCATTTGAGTTATCAATGAGTACGATTATATAGCATAGTCTATCCTCGATAATTTGGTGATATTAATTTGTCAATCCATAGAGGACTTCATTTATAGATATGGACATCGTGGCTCCATTTATCAAATAAGAGTATAATATCATCATATGGATGTTTTGAGGTAATTGGATATTAAATCTCAACGTTGAGTTTTCGATAGTGTCTATTGAAAACATGGCTTCTGGACAAGTCAAAATATCCAAGTTCAAAACGTGGTCATATGAGTAAATATGGTAACTTGGAGAGTTATAGGCGGTCTATGAACTCTTGGCGATTACTGATATTAATCACGAGGATACACTATCTCCAATATGATTGTCTAGGGTATGAATGAGGAAACATCTTCCTTTTCTGTCTTTATTTAAGAGTTCAATTTTAGCTCTTTAGTGGAATGAGTTAAAATTAATGGATCGGACCTAAGTGAATCATTTGTTGATTGTGATTAGGTTATGTCTATTGAAGCTTAAATTTAGATAGCCCGCCAAGATCCCCAATCCACACGGACTTGCATGGATCACTTAATATATTCTACCGGACCAATTTAGTGTCCATCTAGAATTGCATTTAATATATTAAGAATATAATTTGCACATTATTTATGTAATGGGCTGCTCAATTATATTTATATATTAATGGATGACATGTGGGCTTGTTTCTTTTAGTAAGAATAGGTCTAGTTCACATGTGGGCTTTTTAGTTAAAGTCCTATGGATTAAATGAAATAAGAAAATAATATTTGGCCCAATATTTTATATGGGGCGGCAAGGTGACTTAATAACCTTAAATATTATTTTGTTTTCATTGTTTAATTAAATAAGATTTAATTAATTTATTAATTAATTGTTTAATTAAGAAACAAATCTTTTCTGATTAGGAAATATGATTCCTATTGGTATACTATTGGTAGTAGTATACTTAAATTAAAAGACTTGTTTGACAAGGAAATAAATAATTAATTTTATTTATTTAATCAAATAAGAAGTCTTTTTATTTTAGTCAAATAAGGAATAAAAGATTTATGAGTTTGATTAGGGTTTGGAAGTCTTAAACTAAATAGGAATTAGGGTGCAATACAAACTCTTGTGTGTTTGAGGATTGCGGCAACCCTAATCTTTTTTTGGTAGAGTATTCGGCCACCCTTAAAAGAAAAAGAAGAGAATTTCGGCCAGCAAGGGTTGGTGTGCAGAATTTTATTTTCTTCTTCTTCTCAACTCATAGATAGAGAGCTTTTATTCTACTAAAACAAAAGGAGACATAGATTATTCTTTGATGGTATACTATTTGCTTATTCATCAATAGGCTTGTGTATACTACATCGATCAAGGTTCATGCGAGTTTCGATCACAAGATTGAGAACTCAAAAGTGACCGGAATAATCTTAGGTTTCTTTTGATTGTTTTTGTGACTAACGAATAAGAGAAAAGTTTGTTTTATCCAATCACAGGCTTGCAATTCAAAGAAAAGGGAGACCACGCTCCTAGGTGATCCACGTTCGTGCTAGGATTGAAGATCTTGCGGATTACCATCGACGTAAGTCAATCGGATCACGCGACAAAAGGTATTCTTCTTTTGTTATATATTATATATCTTTAATTGATTAAAAGGGTTTAAGGTTCATAAAAGGAAAAATTTTAAAAGCTACTAAAACCTATTATTTTAGGCTCGCTTCCGCTGCGGGTATATTTTTCCCTACAGATATTTATAGACATCAAGAACAGGGCAAGTCAAAAGATAATTTTGCCCTTGAAATCACCGATCGGCGGTTTCATTCTGCGGTCGTGGCCGCAGAATTGAACCCGAGAAGCAGGAGAACATTCGGCGACCAGATTCGGCGGTATATCGAAACCGCCGATCAAGACCCAAAAAGAAACCGACCTAAAAATATCTAATTCGGCGGTTTCAATTCGGTGGCCAGGCCGCTGATTAAACTGCCGAACAGAGACCGAGAATAATAAATGCATCAGGTCTAATTCGGCCATTTCGATTCGGTGACCTAACCGTCGATCGTAACCGCAGATTCAATCCAGAGCTTTCTGGTATCAAACGGCGGTTTCATTCGGTGGTCATGGCCGCCGATCAAACCGCCGTTTCACTACTGAAGGTGAAACCAAAGGAGAAGCCAAAGGCATTCTCCGAAGGCGATCTTTGCGCAAAATCAAGCACATTATCATGCAAGCGCGGACGTTTCCGAATATATTCGGGAAACGAATTACACGACACAAAACACACACCAAGATATGACAAACAATGTGCTAGTGCGAAAAGTGACATTTGAAGAGAATGCACACAAAAGTAAAGCATACATATGCAAACATTACAAGTGAGTGTGTGCAACTAAATCTCTTCAATAAGAAAATAAGCACAAGATATACCTTTGAGTGCTTGTCCACCTTGAGGCCTTGAGAAGGGTCATTGAGCATGAACACCTATCACTTAAGCTACCCTTTACAAACAACCTCAATATGTGGTTTGCTCACAAAATAAGCCAATCAAAAATCGGAAATCCTTACACAGAGTTCATTGTGGTGGACACCCCATTTGCCTACAACGCTATCCTAGGCAGGCCCTTCCTATCCGGGATTAGGGGAGTGCTATCCATCTACCACAACGTTCTAAAGTTCCTAGAAGGAGCAGATGTTGGGGAAGTCAGAGGTGACCAACAGGCAGCCCGCAACTACTATACGGTATCTACCAATCCCGCCGCGCTTGCCAGACAATGCGCTTATGTCACTAGTGAACCGAGCTAGGGAATGCCGGAACAGGACCACAATGTTTTGGAAGAAGGGGAGGTACCAGATATAATAGTGGATGAGCCAGATGAGGAAGAGCGAGGTTGGGCTAGTGGACACCCTGCGGATCAACTAGAAGAAATACCTGTCAGGGGTGAAGACCCAACTAAGGCAGTGAAAATTGGAGGGGGACTAGACCCCTAAATAAAGAAGGACTTGGTAAAACTCCTTAGGGAATACAGCGAAATCTTTGCTTGGAGCCATGAAGAGATGTCTGGCATTCCTCCTAGCCTAGCTACTCATAGATTGGCGGTAGACGCCACCTTCAAACCAATAAAACAGAAACGAAGACATTTCAATGCCGAACGGAACGCCGCAGTCTAGGAAGAAGTAGACAAGCTCCTAAAGGCTGAGTCCATCAAGGAATCCTGGTACCCTGAATGGATCGCCAAAGTGGTCATGGTAACCAAGTCTAACGGGAAATGGCGAATGTGTGTGGATTACACCGACCTTAATCGGGCTTACCTCAAAGATAGCTTACCTCTTCCTAAGATAGATCAGCTCATTGATTCCACCGCGAGCAACAAGCTCTTGAGCTTCATGGATGCTTTCTTAGGGTACAATCAGATTATGATGCACCCTTCTGATGAAGATAAAACCAGCTTTATCACTGGCCAGGGCCTCTACTGCTACAAGGTAATGCCTTTTGGACTTAAAAATGAAGGTGCCACATACCAGCGCATGGTGAACAAATTGTTCAAAGAACAGATAGGAAGATCCATGGAGGTATACATAGATGACATGATCACAAAATCTTGGGAGGCTGAACAACATACAGGAGACTTGCGCCAAACTTTTCAGGTGATTTGATAGAATCAGATGAGATTAAACCCTGTAAAGTGTGCTTTTGGGGTATGTAAGGATTCTCATATTGATTGGCTTATTTCGTAGACAAACCACATGTTGGGGTTTGACTTGTAAGGGTAGTTTTAGGTGTTTAAGGATCAAGCTTTATGCCCTCAAGACCTCAAGGTGACAAGCACGCTAAAGGTATATCACTTGTGCTTAGTTTTTCATTGAAGAGATTTAGTAGCACACACTCACTTATAATATTTTAATATGTGTGCATTCTCTTCACATGTCACTTTCACACATGCACTTTTATGAAATGTATCTTATTGTGTGTTTGTGTATTGTAATTCGTTTTCCTTTGTTGTTCGGAATCGTCCGCGCTTGCACATAAGTGTGCTTGGTTTTGCGCGAAGACGGCTCTTGGTGATTGCCTTGGCCATCCCATTAGATTCACCACTTTTGGTGAATCGACGGTTAGATCTGAAATTCCCTTTAAAGCAATAGTGTTTTATACCTAGAGGGGGGGTGAATAGGTATGGTTCCAAATTCTTCCAATATTCAAAAATTGTGGAATACAAGAATGAAATGAACACTTGATATGATATAACAATTGTATGATATGAATCAAACACAAAAGAATCAATACAAGTGAACTTATGGAAGATAAAGAAATATAAAGTGAAAATGAGACACAAGTTGTTTTAACGTGGTAAAACCTCAAAGAGGAAACATCCACGAGTTGAATCCACAACCACCGGCAAAGCAAATTCACTATACTAAAAGAACTTACACACTCAAAGCTATTAACACTATGATATCCACTTCAAGCTATCAAATCCTAATCACCTCTCAAAGGCCTAGTGAATTACCTAGCCTACTCTCTATCCAAGATGTATCCCACACCTCTAGAGAGCAACTTCCTATCCAAGACTAAAAAGCCTCTAGGAAGATTTCTTTGCTTAGCAATCTAGATCAAGAGATCCTAGTTAAGCTATCCTAGCTCAACCATCCGGAGTATTAAACTCCTTGCTAAGACTTCTTGCTTAGTTATCCGAATCATCTTGATTCTAACTAAGGCTTCTTGCTAGGCTATCCGGAAACCTTTCCTAGCCAAGTCTTCTTGCTCAAGTCAAATAGGCTTCACTCACCTTGACAAGAGACTTCAACCTATTACAAGTGTTAGGATTATGCTCAATAGCAAGAGTGTAATATTGTAATTAACAATCTTTTTCATATTAATAAAGTGATTTCTGGTATAAACAAATCTTATAGCATTTATAGTTTAATATTATAATTGTCAAAGTAAATAATCATAAGGTCTAAAGACTATGAGAAAAGAAGAATTGTTTGTACATCTGGATATGTATGTGGTAGACACAATTCATTAGTTAGTCTTGAATATTGTTCACAACTTAAGTTAAAGGTTGGGCACCTTTATCTTGTTAAAGTTGTAGAATTCTTTTGCTAGCATTTGAGTGGGATCAAATGAGATATGATGAGTCTAAAATCATCGGAGTGTCTTCGCGCAAAAGAATCTAGTGCACTGGGTGCATTGAACTGGATCACAATGAAATACTTTATCTATAACCGTCAGTAGATAAAAGTAATTTCATTATCAGGACAATCAGAGAGTCTATCTTAATCCTGAGATAAATGATGGACTTATGGTTGCAAGTGATATCATTTGAGTTATCAATGAGTACAATTATATCGCATAGTCTATCCTCGATAGTTTGGTGATATTCATTTGTTAATCGATAGAGGACTTCATTTATAGATATGGACATCGTGGCTCCATTTATCGAATGAGAGTATAATATCATCATATGGATGTTTTGAGGTAATTGGATATTAAATCTCAACGTTGAGTTTTCGATAGTGTCTATTGAAAACATGGCTTCTGTACAAGTCAAAATATCAAAGTTCAAAACGTGGTCGTATGAGTAAATATGGTAACTTGGAGAGTTATAGGCGGTCTATGAACTCTTGGCGATTACTGATATTAATCACGAGGATACACTATCTCCAACATGATTGTCTAGGGTATGAATGAGGAAACATCTTCCTTTTCTGTCTTTATTTAAGAGTTCAATTTTAGCTCTTTAGTGGAATGAGTTAAAATTAATGGATCGGACCTAAGTGAATCATTTGTTGATTGTGATTAGGTTATGTCTATTGAAGCTTAAATTTAGAAAGCCCGCCAAGATCCCCAATCCACACGGACTTGCATGGATCACTTGATATATTCTACCGGACCAATTTAAGGGTCCATCTAGAATTGCATTTAATATATTCAGAATATAATTTGCACATTATTTATGTAATGGGCTGCTCAATTATATTTATATATTAATGAATGACATGTGGGCTTGTTTCTTTTAGTAAGAATGGGTCTAGTTCACATGTGGGCTTTTTATTTAAAGTCCAATGGATTAAATGAAATAAGAAAATAATATATAGCCCATTTATTTTAAGTGGGGCGGCAAAGGTGAATTAATTAACCTAATATATTATTTTGTTTCATTGTTTAATTAAATAAGAATTAATTAATTTATTAATTAATTGTTTAATTAAGAAACAAATCTTTTATGATTAGGAAATATGATTCCTAAAGGTATACTATTGGTAGTAGTATACTTAAATTAAAAGACTTGTTTGACAAGAAAATAAATAATTAATTTTATTTATTTAATCAAATAAGAAGTCTTTTATATAGTAACAAATACACTAAAGAGTTGGTTTAGGGAAAGAATTCGGGACCATAGTTTTAGGGAAAGAATTCGGAACCATAGTTTTTTGGAAAGAATTCGGAACCATAGTTTTGGGAAAGAATTCAGAACCATAGTTTTTTGGAAAAAATTCGGTACCATAGTTTTTGTAACTTTGGATCCAGCCACCATAGTTTTTGTAACTTTTGAATTCTCAAACCCTAGTTTTTGCAATTGAGAGCTTTTTCTTTGGCTAGAGAAAAATTAGATCCAACTCTAAGACTAGTGAGTGATTCGGCCTAGAGGTTTGTGAGAGAAGAATTGTTCTTGTTTCGATAGTGTACTAGTGATCTTAACATCAAGAGATCTTGTACACACTTTTGAATTAGGTTCACGCGAATTTCAATCTTACGATTGTGAATTCAAAAGTGACCGGAACGTTCTTAGCAACCTATTGGAATTTTTGTGACTAATAGAAATCAGACAAATTTGTTTGTCCATCTCAGGTTTGCAATTCAAAGAAAAAGGGAGACCACGCTCCTAGGTGATTCACGTTCGTGCTAGGATTGAAGATCTTGCGGATTACCATCGACGTAAGTCAATCGGATCACGCGACAAAAGGTATTTTTCTTTTGTTGATTATATGTGTGTTTAATTAATTAAAAGGGTAAAGGTTCATAAAAAGGAAAATTTTTAAAAAGCTACTAAATCTATTTTTTTTAGTCTCGCTTCCGCTGCGTGTACTATACGGTATTTTTCCCTACAATTGGTATCAGAGCCTGGTTGTACCCATTAATTAATTAACGTATATATACGTGAATCTTTTTCTTTTTATTGTGATTATGCATGTTTAGAAAGAGATGGCACTCTAGGTATTCGCATATATAATTACATGTGGATATATGGATTTATATATGTTTTATGTGGAATGTTATTGCTCGATTTTGGTCCTAGATTTTCAATGTATTTTTGTTATGGAATTGTAACAAGAAGGGTGGTCTATCATCGCCATAATTCCTTCTTGGTAGTTGCTAGGTTTTATTTTTTTTAATATAGGTGCAGTATTTTTTTTTAACTACTGCAGTTTTTTTATTTAATTTTTTAGTGCAGTTTTTTTTATGTATAAAAGTACTGCAGTGAATAAAAAAAAAATAATTTAATACTGCAGTACTTATTATTTTATATTGCCGCAATGTATTTGGGTGTTGAAGATTCGAAGACACGAAGAAAAACGAAGCAACCGAAACCGAGAACGAGCATTGTGCGCACCCTAGGAGTGGATTGGGCTGCGCATGGCAAGCCCAAACCTTGGTGGGCTGCGCACGGCAGCCTTGCAAAGCCTTATGGGCTGCGCATGGCAGCCCCTTTGTGGGGTTGTGGGCTGTGCATGCCCACGGGAGAAGGCCGAAGGATGAGCTTATGGTTGATGGGCCACTTGAAGATCTTGTATTCCTATATCATTGTAATTTACTTGTTTTTCTAGGATGGGCCAAAATTGTTGCTATTTAATTTATGCTTAAATATTACAATATTTGTTATTGTATGATAACATGACATATAGAATAGGAGTGCCACTCATATATCTCTTTTGGTATGAACATGCATTGAATGATTTAGGTATCTAAATTGGCATCTATATAACTTGGTAAATCATTCTATGGGATTTAATCACACGCCTTAAATAATTGAGTGGGAGAAGGTGTTTTTGTAACACCTATGGCCTCCAAGGTTAGTTGAGCTTAATTATTTATTGGTAATCCCCCCAAGGGGCGTCCATGAATGGAATTTAGCAATATACTTCCTTACAAGGATAGACTAGACAATGGACTCAAACGAGATCTACTCCCCAAGGAGGGATTTTCGTGAGAGAAAGTTGAGGGCCGATATCTTGGTAGCACACTCAATGTAATTTTATTGATATCCTCCCAAGAGTTCTTGTCAGTAAAATTGCAAGGCTAAAATTGAAAACGCTGGTTGTTATGTTAACAATTAGGTGGGACCTAGTCTAACTAGTAAATGGTGCGAACTCCCAAAGGAGGCGTAATATTTATGGGTGTTGGATCACCGTTGAATTTTTATGATTGAATTATTTATTTAATTCAAGATAAATATTTAAAGTGCTGTATAATGATTATTTACTTAAATATAATTTTGTTTTATTAAGAAATCATGACCCTATCCCTAATGAACATCCTGAAAGATAACACTTTAACTGGAGATAATTATGTCAATTGGAAAAAGGAAAATTGGGTTGTTGCTGCAAGCTGAAAAACATAAATTTTGTTCTAACAACTCCTAAATCACCTGCTCCTACTAATGAATCTAATGTGATGCAATGAGACGAGTATGAGCAGTGGGAGACCTCTAATGAGATGGCCAAATGGCTACAATCTCATACGTGTTGCAATAGCAGCATGAATGAATGGGGTCTGCTGCTGATATGATGATGTCTCTAGAAGAGATTCATATGGTTGGTAAAGTTGCTACTATTAAGACCCGTCAGAAGGTCAAGGAATAATAGAAGAAAAAGCAACTTGGGCTTACCAAGAAAGTAACCAAGATCAAAAGGAAGTGCTTCTTTTGTGGTGAAAAGAGACATTGGAAAAGTAATTTTCCAAAGTCTCAAAATAAGAAGGAACAAGGTAATATGAATTATCTTGAAACATGTTTTTCTGGTAGATTCTATAGATTCTTGGATCGTAGACTCTGGAGCCATTAATCATGTTTGTTATTCATTACGGGGGTTTCAAGAAAGGAGAAGGCTAAATAAGAATGAAATCAATTTGTGCTTGGGCAACGGAACGTTAGTGTCTGCAAGTGCAGTGGGAGATATTAGAGTTTATTTGGATTCTAGAAGGCATTTAGATTTGATAGACGTTTATTATGTACCTCAATTCAAGAGGAATTTAATTTCAGTTTCTTGTTTGAATAAATTTGGATATTCGGTTACTTTTAATAAAGTTTTTATTATTAGTAAGAATGACAAAATTATTTGCCAAGGTACATTGGAAAAACGGTCTATACTTTTTGCATAGAAATATCTCTCACTCGTTAAACACAGAAATAACGAAACCTAATCATAAAAGAGTTAAATTATCAAAAGATGAAACCTATCTATGGCATTTACACCTAGGTCATATTAACCTTAATAGGATTAAAAGATTGGTATGTGATGGACCTTTGAGTGACTTAAAGGTTGATGATCTACCAACTTGTGAATCTTGTTTGGAAGGTAAAATGACCAAAAGGACGTTCTCTGCCAAAGGTGCCAGATGAAGGGAAAAATATCGTAAAGTACACGCAGCGGAAGCGAGACTAAAAAATAGGTTTTAGTAGCTTTTAAAATTTTTTCCTTTTATGAACCTTAAACCTTTTAATCAATTAAAGATATATATTATCTAACAAAAGAAGAATACCTTTTGTCGCGTGATCCGATTGACTTACGTCGATGGTAATCCGCAAGATCTTCAATCCTAGCACGAACGTGGATCACCTAGGAGCGTGGTCTCCCTTTTCTTTGAATTGTATACCTGAGAATGGACAACAAAACTTTTCTGGTTTCTGTTAGTCACAAAAATTCCAATAGGTTGCTAAGAACGTTCCGGTCACTTTTGAATTCATAATCGTAAGATTGAAATTCGCGTGAACCTAATTTGAAAGTGTGTACAAGATCTCTTGATGTTAAGATCACTAGTACACTATCGAAACAAGAACAATTCTTCTCTCACAAACCTCTAGGCCGAATCACTCACTAGTCTTAGAGTTGGATCTTATTTTTCTCTAGCAAAAGAAAAAGCTATCAATTGCAAAAACTAGGGTTTTATAAAATATATAAAGAATATATATATATATATATGTCTATTGCCGCAAAATATATATAAAGCATATACATATATCTATTGCCGCAAAATATATATATTTCTGTGCACTTATATTGCACACACAATCAAGTAAGTATCTACGCCTAATATATATCATTATATATATATATATATGTTACTGCACCGCCTAATATAACTATATATATAGTGCAATCAGCCACTTTTATTTGCATAATCATATCTTCGTTTATTGACTTGTATTTTGCTTATATATATATATTATATATCTCGGCCATCATTAAGTTGCCATATATATTATATATATTTTATAGCAATCTTAATACAACTTGTCATGTATATAATATTCAAACCCTAATCCAACTCTTTAGTGTGTTTGTGACTATATAAAAGACTTTCTAATTTGACTAAACAAATAAAGTCTTTTATATTTAGTATAATACTAATAGTAGTATACTACTAGGAAACATATTTCCTAATCAGAAAAAGATTTGATTTTTAATTAAATAATTAATTAACATATTAATTAATTTCCATTTAATTAAATAATAAAATAAAACAATATAATGGGCTAAAAATTTAGCCATTGCCGCCCATGACTAGAACTTGGGCCTACATATTGTTTTCTTATTTTATTTAATCCATTTGGACTTTAATAAAAAAAGCTCACATGTGAACTAGACCCATTCTTACTAAAAGAAACAAGCCCACATGCCTTTCATTAATATATTAATATAATTAAACAGCCCATTAAATAAATAATGTGCAAATTATATTCTTAATATATTAAATACAATTCTAAATGGACCCATAAATTGGTCCGGTAGAATATATCAAGTGATCCATGCAAGTCCGTGTGGATTGGGGATCTTGGCGGGCTATCTAAATTTAAGCTTCAATAGACATAACCTAATCACAATCAACAAATGATTCACTTAGGTCCGATCCATTAATTTTAACTCATTCCACTAAAGAACTAAATTGAACTCTTAAATAAAGACAGAAAAGGAAGATGTTCCTCATTCATACCCTAGACAATCATGTTGGAGATAGTGTATCCTCGTGATTAATATCAGTAATCGCCAAGAGTTCATAGACCGCCTATAACTCTCCAAGTTACCATATTTACTCATATGACCACGTTTTAAACTTGGATATTTTGACTTGTCCAGAAGCCATGTTTTCAATAGACACTATCGAAAACTCAACGTTGAGATTTAATATCCAATTACCTCAAAACATCCATATGATGATATTATATTCTCATTTGATAAATGGAGCCACGATGTCCATATCTATAAATGAAGTCCTCTATCGATTAACAAATGAATATCACCAAACTATCGAGGATAGACTGTGCGATATAATCGTACTCATTGATAACTCAAATGATATCACTTGCAACCATAAGTCTATCATTTATCTCAGGATTAAGATAGACTCTCCGATTGTCCTGATAATGAAATGACTTTTATCTACTGACGGTTATAGATAAAGTATTTCATAGTGATCCAGTTCAATGCACCCAGTGCACTAGATTCTTTTGCTTGAAGACACTCCAATGATTTTAGACTCATCATATCTCATTTGATCCCACTCAAATGCTAGCAAAAGAATTCTACAACTTTAACAAGATAAAGGTGTTAGGATTATGCTTAATAGCAAGAGTGTAATAATGTAATTAACAATCTTTTTCATATTAATAAAGTGATTTCTGTTTTAAACAAATCTTATAGCATTTATAGTTTAATAATTGTCAAAGTAAATAATCATAAGGTCTAAAGACTATGAGAAAAGAAGAATTGTTCATACATCTGGATATGTATGTGGTAGACACAATTCTTTAGTTAGTCTTGAATATCGTTCACAACTTAAGTTAAAGGTTGGGCACCTTTATCTTGTTAAAGTTGTAGAATTCTTTTGCTAGCATTTGAGTGGGATCAAATGAGATATAATGAGTCTAAAATCATCGGAGTGTCTTCGAGCAAAAGAATCTAGTGCACTGGGTGCATTGAACAGGATCACAATGAAATACTTTATCTATAACCATCAGTAGATAAAAGTAATTTCATTATCAGGACAATCAGAGAGTCTATCTTAATCCTGAGATAAATGATGGACTTATGGTTGCAGGTGATATCATTTGAGCTATCAATGAGTACGATTATATCGCATAGTCTATCCTCGATAGTTTGGTGATATTCATTTGTTAATCGATAGAGGACTTCATTTATAGATATGGACATCGTGGCTCAATTTATTAAATGATAGTATAATATCATCATATGGATGTTTTGAGGTAATTGGATATTAAATCTCAACGTTGAGTTTTCAATAGTGTCTATTGAAAACATGGCTTCTGGACAAGTCAAAATATCAAAGTTCAAAACGTGGTCATATGAGTAAATATGGTAACTTGGAGAGTTATAGGCGGTCTATGAACTCTTGGCGATTACTGATATTAATCACGAGGATACACTATCTCCAATATGATTGTCTAGGGTATGAATGAGGAAACATCTTCATTTTCTGTCTTTAAGAGTTCAATTTTAGCTCTTTAGTGGAATGAGTTAAAATTAATGGATCGGACCTAAGTGAATCATTTGTTGATTGTGATTAGGTTATGTCTATTGTAGCTTAAATTTAGATAGCCCGCCAAGATCCCCAATCCACACGGACTTGCATGGATCACTTGATATATTCTACCGGACCAATTTAGGGTCCATCTAGAATTGCATTTAACATATTAAGAATATAATTTGCACATTATTTATGTAATGGGCTTCTAAATTATATTTATATATTAATGGATGACATGTGGGCTTGTTTCTTTTAGTAATAATGGGTCTAGTTCACATGTGGGCTTTTTATTTAAAGTCCTATGGATTAAATGAAATAAGAAAAATAATATTTGGCCCAATATATTATATGGGGCGGCAAGGTGCTATAATAGCCTTAAATATTATTTTGTTTTCATTGTTTAATTAAATAAGAATTAATTAATTTATTAATTAATTGTTTAATTAAGAAACAAATCTTTTCTGATTAGGAAATATGATTCCTATTGGTATACTACTGGTAGTAGTGTACTTAAATTAAAAGACTTGTTTGACAAGGAAATAAATAATTAATTTTATTTATTTAATCAAATAAGAAGTCTTTTTATTTTAGTCAAATAAGGAATAAAAGATTTATGAGTTGGATTAGGGTTTGAACTCTTAGAAAGTGAATTAGGGTGCAACTAAAACTCCTATCTTTTTGGAGTAAAAATTGCGGCAACCCTAGTCCTTTTTGGAGAAAGAATTCGGCCACCCTTAAAAGAAAAAGAAGAGAATTTCGGCCATAAGTGTTTTTTGGTGCAGAAATTTTATTTTTTTTTCTTCTTCTCAACTCATAGATACAGAGCTTTTATTCTACTAAAAACAAAAGGAACATAGATTATTCTTTGATGGTATATTGTTTGCTTATTCATCAATAAGCTTGTATATACTACATCGATCAAGGTTCACGCAAGTTTCGATCATAAGATTGAGAACTCAAAAGTGACCGGAATAATCTTAGGTTTCTTTAGATTGTTTTTGTGACTAACGAATCAAGAAAAAATTGTTTTATCCAATCACAGGCTTGCAATTCAAAGAAGAGGGAGACCACGCTCCTAGGTGATCCACGTTCGTGCTAGGATAGAAGATCTTGCGGATTACCATCGACGCAAGTCAATCGGATCACGCGACAAGAGGTATTAATCTTTTGTTAATTTTTATATCTTTAATTAATCAAAAGGGTTTAAGGTTCATAAAATTGGAAAATTTTAAAAAGCTACTCAAACTATTTTTTTAGTCTCGCTTCCGCTGCAGGTATATTTTTTCCTTACAATTGGTATCAGAGCCTAGGTTGAACCCTTTTAAAATAATTAATGTATATATACGTGGATCGATTTCTTTTTATTGTGATTATGCATGTTTAGAAAGAGATAACACTCTAGGTATTCGCATATATAATTACATGTGATGTATGGCTTTATATATGTTTTATATGTGGATTGTTATTGCTCGATTTTGGTCCTAGATTTTCAATGTATTTTTGGTTTTGGAATTGTAACAAGAAGGGTGGTCTATCATCGCCATAATTCCTTCTTGGTAGTTGCTAGACATTTTTTTTGTATTAAAAATTGCTGCAGTTTTTTAATGTATTATTTATTATAATGTGCAGTATTTTTTTTTACTGTCATGAATAAAAAAAAAAAAATTTATGCAGTAATTTATTTGTTTAAATTAAATTGTAACACGTTCTACATCGAAGAAACGAAGCAACCGGAACCGAGAACGAGCACCGTGCGCACCCTAGGAGTGGATTGGGCTGCGCATGGCATGCCCGAAATCAAGTGGGCTGTGCACGGCAGCCTTGCAACCAAGAGGGCTGCGCACGGCAACCATGCAAGGCCTATGGGCTGCGCATGGCAGCCCCTTACGTGGGGTTGTGGCCGTGCAATCTCGAGGAGGGAGGCCGGAGGATGGGCTGATGGTTGATGTGCCACTCGAAGATCTTGTATTTCTATTTCAATGTAATTTACTTGTTTTTCTAGGATGGGCCAAAATTGTTGCTATTTATTTTATGCTTAAATATTACAATATTTGTTGTTGTATGATAACATGACATATAAAATAGGAGTGCCACTCATATATCTCTTTTGGTATGAACGTGCATTGAATGATTTAGGTATCTAAATTGGCATCTAGATAACTTGGTAAATCATTCTATGAGATTTAATCACACGCCTTAAATAATTGAGTGGGAGAAGGTGTTTTTGTAACACCTATGGCTTCCAAGATTAGTTGAGCTTAATTATTTTTTGGTAATCCCCCAAAGGGGCGTCCATGAATGGAATTAAGCAATATACTTCCTTACAAGGATAGACTAGACAATGGACTCAAACGAGATCTACTCCCAAAGGAGGGATTTTCGTGAGAGAAAATTGAGGGTCGATATATTGGTAACACACTCAATGTAATTTTATTGATATCCTCCAAAGAGTTCTTGTCAGTAAAATTGCAAGGCTAAAATTGAAAACGCTGGTTGTTATGTTAACAATTAGGTGGGACCTAGTCTAACTAGTAAATGGTGCGAACTCCCAAAGGAGACGTAACATTTATGGGTGTTAGATCACCGTTGAATTTTTATGATTGAGTTATTCATTTAATTCAAGATAAATATTTAAAAGTGCTTTATAATGATTATTTACTTATATATGTTTTGTTTTCATTCAGAAATCATGACCCCATCACTTATGAACATCCTGAAAGATAACACCTTAACTGGAGATAACTATGTAACATGGAAAAGGAAAATTGGGTTGTTCCTGCAAAGTGAAAAACGTAAGTTTGTTCTAACTACTCCTAAACCACCTGCTCCTAATATTGAATCAAGCATAATGCAAAGAGATGAGTATGAGCAGTGGAAGACTTCAGATGATATGGCCAAATGTTATATCATGGCCACTATCTCCGACGTGTTGCAACAGCAGCATAAAGGAATGGAGTCTGCTGCTGATATAATGATGTCTCTAGAGGAGATGTTTGCTATAAAGTCTAGGATGACTAAGAGAGAGGCAGTGATATTGAATCAAGCATAATGCAAAGAGATGAGTATGAGCAGTGGAAGACTTCAGATGATATGGCCAAATGTTATATCATGGCCACTATCTCCGACGTGTTGCAACAGCAGCATAAAGGAATGGAGTCTGCTGCTGATATAATGATGTCTCTAGAGGAGATGTTTGCTATAAAGTCTAGGATGACTAAGAGAGAGGCAGTGACTGCTTTTATGAATCTTAGGATGAAACCTGGACAGGCTGTGAAAGATCACATGATGAAAGTCATAGCACATCTCAACATTGCTGAACTGTATGGCGCTGAGATAGATGGTGAGACAAAAATTGATATGGTTGTCAATTCATTGTCAGATTCCTTTGATCAGTTCAAATTGGACTACACTTTGAACAAAAAGGAATACACCTTACAGAGCCTGATGCAAGATGTTCAAAGTGCTGAAAAGATCCTTGTGAAAGGCAAAGGTCAAGAGATTCATATGGTTGGTAAAGTTGCTACTGTTAAGGCCCGTCAAAAGGTCAAGAAACAACAGAAGAAAAAGTAACTTGGGCCTACCAAGAAGGAGACCAAAAAAGTAACCAAGATCAAAGGGAAATGCTTCCTTTGTGGAAGAGAAATTGCCCAAAGTCCCAGAACAAGAAGGAAGAAGGTAATTTGAATTATCTTGAAACATGTTTTTTGGCTGATTCTACAGATTCTTGGATCATAGACTCATGAGCCACTAATCATGTTTATTATTCCTTGCAGGGGTTCCAAGAAAGGAGAAGGCTGAATAAGAATGAGATCAATTTGCGCTTAGGTAACGGAACGTTAGTGTCTGCAAGTGCAGTGGGAGATATTAGAGTTTGTTTGGATTCTAGAAGGCATTTAGATTTAATAGACGTTTATTATGTACCTCAATTCAAGAGGAATTTAATTTCAGTTTCTTGTTTGAATAAATTTGGATATTCGGTTACTTTTAATAAAGTTTTTATTATTAGTAAGAATGACAAAGTTATTTGCAAAGGTACATTGGAAAACGGTCTATACTTTTTGCATAGAAATATCTCTTACTCGTTAGACACAGAAATAACGGAACCTAATCATAAAAGAGTAAAATTATCAACAGATGAAACCTACCTTTGGCATTTACGCTTAGGTCATATTAACCTTAATAGGATTAAAAGATTGGTAAGTGACGGACCTTTGAGTGACTTAAAGGTTGATGATCTACCAACTTGTGAATCTTGTTTGGAAGGTAAAATGACCAAAAGGACGTTCTCTGCCAAAGGTGCCAGAGCCACTGAATGTTTAGGATTGATACACACTGATGTATGTGGACCTATGAGCATTCAAGCTAGAGGTGGATATGAGTACTTCATCACTTTCACAGATGATTACTCAAGATTTGGCTATGTGTATCTCATGCGACATAAGTCGGATGCTTTTGACATGTTCAAAGCATTTAAAGCTGAAGTGGAAAATTAGCTTGAGAAACACATAAAAATCTTGAGATCTGATCGTGGTGGAGAATATCTATCTGGTGAGTTTCAGCAATATCTTATTGATAATGGGATAGTTTCTCAGTTTTCTGCACCTGGTACACCTCAACAAAATGGGGTAGCAGAAAGGAGAAATAGAACTCTTTTGGATATGGTTAGGTCTATGTTGAGTTAATCAACACTTCCTATTTCTTTCTGGGGATATGCTTTACAAACTGCAATATACATTCTAAACCATGTACCATCTAAGTCTGTTCCTAAAACACCGGATGAGTTGTGGACTGGGCGCAAGCCTAGTTTATGACACTTAAGGATATTTGGATGTCCTGTGCACGTGTTAAAAGGAAAGACAGAAAAGATGGAGTCCTGTTCAGAAACATGTATATTTGTAGGGTATCCAAAAGAAACTAAAGGATATTATTTTTATAGTCCTTCAGATCTTAAAGTATTTGTTTTGACAAATGCTAAATTTCTGGAAAAGGACTATATGAATGATTTTGTGTCTAGAAGTAGAATTGTCCTGAATGACATGTCAGGAGATACAATTCCACGAGAGGTTACACAATCAAACCCAATTGTAAGTTCCGATCCAACACAAGGTCAACAACCTACCATTCCTCGTCGTAGTGGGAGGGTTAGAACACAACCCGAAAGATACATCGGTCAGGGATAATCAGTGGAGAATCTCCCGGACGACGATGATCCCTATATGTACAAGGAAGCTATGGAGGATGTTGATAGTCGCCATTGGCAAAAGGCAATGCAATCTGACATTGAATCTATGTTCGATAACAAAGTCTGGTCCCTTGTAGACTTGCCTAAAGGGATAAAACCCATTGGGTGCAAGTGGGTATACAAGAGGAAAAGAGGTATGGATGGAAAGGTGGAAACCTTTAAAGCTAGATTGGTAGCTAAAGGGTATACACAGAAAGAAGGTATCTATTACGAGGAAACCTTCTCTCCTGTGGCCATGCTGAAATCCATTAGGATACTCTTATCCATTGCAGCATCTTTAGATCTAGAGATTTGGCAAATGGACGTCAAGACAGCTTTCCTAAATGGAAGTCTTGACGAGAGCATCTACATGATGCACCCAGAGGGATTCATTGAAAAGGGCCAAATGGAAAAGGTATGCAAGTTGCAGAAATCCATATATGGATTAAAGCAACCATCCAGATCTTGGAACATAAGGTTCGATCAAGCTGTAAAAGGTTTTGGATTTATTCAGAATCTTAACGAACCTTGTGTATACAAAAGGATTAAAGGCGACAAGTTGGTTTTCCTGATTCTTTATGTTGATGATATACTACTCATCGGAAACGATGTAGGTGTATTGACATCAGTAAAAGAATGGTTAGCAAAACAATTTGATATGAAGGACTTAGGAGAAGCAAGTTTTATTCTAGGTATCCAAGTTATAAGGGATAGAAAGAATAGAACGATTGCATTATCCCAAGCTTCATACATAGACAAGATCTTGTCTAGGTTTTCCATGCAGGATTCCAAGAAAGGTATGTTACCTTTTAGACATGGAATCAAGCTTTCTAAGGAACAAGTTAATAAGAATGAGCATGAAGAGCAATTCATGAGTAGAGTTCCATATGCCTCGGCAGTTGGAAGTCTCATGTATGCAATGCTCTGTACTAGACCAGATATTTTTTTTTTACTGTTGACATAGTTAGCAGGTTTCAATCGAAACCTGGACCTGATCACTGGACGGCAGTCAAGCATATTTTCAAGTATCTTAAGAGAACGAGAGATAATATGCTAGTATACTCTGGAGGGGATTTAATTCCCGTTGGGTATACAGATTCTGATTTTCAATCAGATTCTGACTCCAGAAAATCCACATCGGGGGCTGTGTTTACTATTGGAGGAGGAGCAGTCATATGGAGGAGTATCAAGCAATCTTGTATTGCTGATTCCACCATGGAAGCTGAGTATGTTGCTGCATGCGAGGTTGCCAAAGAGGCTGTTTGGCTTCGCCAATTCTTGATTGACTTGGAAGTGGTTCCCAGTGCGAATAAGCAGATCACTATCTACTGTGACAACAGTGGAGCAGTGGCTAATTCGAAAGAACCAAGAAGTCACAAGAGAGGTAAACACATTGAAAGAAAATATCATCTCTTAAGGGAGATTGTTCAAAGAGGTGGAATCAGCAATACAAGATTGCTTGATACTCCTCCATATAACTGCTCCTCCTCCAATAGGAAACACAGCCCCTGATGTGGATTTTCTGGAGTCAGAATCTGATTGAAAATCAGAATCTGTATACCCTATGAGAATTAAATCCCCACCAGAGTATACAAGCATATTATCTCTCGTTCTCTTAAGATACTTGAAAATATGCTTGACTGCCGTCCAGTGATCAGGATCAGGTTTCGATTGAAACCTGCTAACTATGCCAACACCAAAACAAATATCTGGTCTAGTACAGAGCATTGCATGCATGAGACTTCCAACTGCCGAGGCATATGGAACTCTACTCATGAATTACTCTTCATGCTCATTCTTAGGAACTTGTTCCTTAGAAAGCTTGATTCCATGTCTGAAAGGTAACATACCTTTCTTGGAATCCTGCATGGAAAACCTAGACAAGATCTTGTCTATGTATGAAGCTTGGGATAATGCTATCGTTCTATTCTTTCTATCCCTTATAACTTGGATACCTAGAATAAAACTTGCTTCTCCTAAGTCCTTCATATCAAATTGTTTTGCTAACCATTCTTTTACTGATGTCAATACACCTACATCGTTTCCGATGAGTAGTATATCATCAACATAAAGAATCAGGAAAACCAACTTGTCGCCCTTAATCCTTTTGTATACACAAGGTTCGTCAAGATTCTGAATAAATCCAAAACCTTTGACAGCTTGATCGAACCTTATGTTCCAGGATCTGGATGCTTGATTTAATCCATATATGGATTTCTGCAATTGTATACCTTTTCCATTTGGCCCTTTTCAATGAATCCCTCTGGTTGCATCATGTAGATGCTTTCGTCAAGACTTCCATTAAGGAAAGCTGTCTTAACGTCCATTTGCCAAATCTCTAGATCTAAAGATGCTGCAATGGACAAGAGTATCCTAATGGATTTAAGCATGGCCACAGGAGAGAAGGTTTCCTCGTAATCGATACCTTCTTTCTGTGTATATCCTTTAGCTACCAATCTAGCTATAAAGGTTTCCACATTTCCATCCATACCTCTTTTGCTCTTGTATACCCACTTGCACCCAATGGGTTTTATCCCTTTAGGCAAGTCTACAAGGGACCAGACTTTGTTATCGAACATAGATTCAATCTCAGATTGCATTGCCTTTTGCCAATGGAGACTATCAACTTCCTCCATAGCTTCCTTGTATGTGTAGGGATCATCGTCATCCGGGAGATTCTCCACTGATTCTCCTAGACCGATGTATCTTTCGGGTTGTGTTCTAACCCTCCCACTACGACGAGGAATGGTAGGTTGTTGATCTTGTGTTGGATCGGAACTTACAATTGGGTTTGGTTGTGTAACCTCTCGTGGAATTGTATCTCCTGACATCTCATTCAGGACAATTCTACTTCTTGGCACAAAATCATTCATATAGTTCTTTTCCAGAAATTTAGCATTTGTCGAAACAAATACTTTAAGATCTGAAGGACTATAAAAATAATATCCTTTAGTTTCTTTTGGATACCCTACAAATATACATGTTTCCGAACGAGACTCCATCTTTTCTGTCTTTCCTTTTAACACATGCACAGGACAACCAAATATCCTTAAGTGTTGTAAACTAGGCTTGCGCCCAGTCCACAACTCATGCGGTGTTTTAGGAATAGACTTAGATGGTACATCGTTTAGAATGTATATAGCAGTTTATAAAGCATATCCCCAAAAAGAAATAAGAAGTGTTGAATAACTCAACATAGACCTAACCATATCCAAAAGAGTTCTATTTCTCCTTTCTGCTACCCCATTTTGTTGAGGTGTACCTGGTGCAGAAAACTGAGAAACTATCCCATTATCAATAAGATATTGCTGAAATTCACCAGATAGATATTCTCCACCACGATCAGATCTCAAGATTTTTATGTGTTTCTCAAGCTGATTTTCCACATCAGCTTTGAATGCTTTGAACATGTCAAAAGCATCCGACTTATGTCGTATGAGATACACATAGCCAAATCTTGAGTAATCATCTGTGAAAGTGATGAAGTACTCATATCCACCTCTAGCTTGAATGCTCATAGGTCCATATACATCAGTGTGTATTAATCCTAAACATTCAGTGGCTCTGGCACCTTTGGCAGAGAACGTCCTTTTGGTCATTTTACCTTCCAAACAAGATTCACAAGTTGGTAGATCATCAACCTTTAAGTCACTCAAAGGTCCGTCACATTCCAATCTTTTAATCCTATTAAGGTTAATATGACCTAGGCGTAAATTCCATAGGTAGGTTTCATCTTTTGATAATTTAACTCTTTTATGATTAGGTTCCGTTATTTCTGTGCAAAAAGTATAGACCGTTTTCCAATGTTCCTTGGCAAATAATTTTGTCATTCTTACTAATAATAAAAACTTTATTAAAAGTAACCGAATATCCAAATTTATTCAAACAAGAAACTGAAATTAAATTCCTCTTGAATTGAGGTACATAATAAACGTCTATCAAATCTAAATGCCTTCTAATATCTCCCACTGCACTTGCAGACACTAACACTCTGTTGCCTAAACGCAAATTGATTTCATTTTTATTCAACCTTCTCCTTTCTTGAAACCCCCATAAGGAATAACAAACATGATTAGTGGCTCCAGAGTCTACGATCCAAGAATCTGTAGAATCTGCCAGAAAAACATGTTTCAAGATAATTCACATTACCTTGTTCCTTCTTATTCTGAGACTTTGGGCAATTACTTTTCCAATGTCTCTTTTCACCACAAAAGAAGCACTTCCTTTTGATCTTGGTTACTTTCTTAGTCTCCATCTTGGTAGGCCTAAGTTGCTTTTTCTTCTATTATTCCTTGACCTTCTGACGGGTCTTAATAGTAGCAACTTTACCAACCATATGAATCTCTTCTAGAGACATCATCATATCAGCAGCAGACCCCATTCCTTCATGCTGCTGTTGCAACACGTCGGAGATGGTAGCCATTTGGCCATCTCATTAGAGGTCTTCCACTGCTCATACTTGTCTCATTGCATCACATTAGATTCATTAGTAGGAGCAGGTGGTTTAGGAGTAGTTAGAATAAACTTATGTTTTTCAACTTGCAGCAACAACCCAATTTTCCTTTTCCATGTGACATAATTATCTCCAGTTAAAGTGTTATCTTTCAGGATGTTCATTAGGGATGGGGTCATGATTTCTTAACAAATATATATGAGTAAATAATCATGATAAAGCACTTTAAATATTTATCTTGAATTAAATAAATAACTCAATCATAAAAATTCAACGGTGATCCAACACCCATAAATGTTACGCCTCCTTTGGGAGTTCGCACCATTTACTAGTTAGACTAGGTCCCACCTAATTGTTAACATAACAACCAGCGTTTTCAATTTTAGCCTTGCAATTTTACTGACAAGAACTCTTGGGAGGATATCAATAAAATTACATTGAGTGTGTTACCAAGATATCGACCCTCAACTTTCTCTCACGAAAATCCCTCCTTGGGGAGTAGATCTCGTTTGAGTTCATTGTCTAGTCTATCCTTGTAAGGAAGTATATTGCTAAATTCCATTCATGGACGCCCCTTGGGGGGATTACCAATAAATAATTAAGCTCAACTAACCTTGGAGGCCATAGGTGTTACAAAAACACCTTCTCCAACTCAATTATTTAAGGCGTGTGATTAAATCCCATAGAATGAGTTACCAAGTTATCTAGATGCCAATTTAGATACCTAAATCATTCAATGCATGTTCATACCAAAAGAGATATATGAGTGGCACTCCTATTCTATATGTCATGTTATCATACAATAACAAATATTGTAATATTTAAGCATAAATTAAATAGCAACAATTTTGGCCCATCCTAGAAAAACAAGTAAATTACAATGATTTAGGAATACAAGATCTTCAAGTGGCCCATCAACCATAAGCTCATCCTTCGGCCTTCTCCCATGGGCGTGCACAGCCCACAACCCCACAAAGGGGCTGCCATGCGCAGTCCATAAGGCCACACAAGGCTGCCATGCGCAGCCCACCAAGGTTTGGGCTTGCCATGCGCAGCCCAATCCACTCCTGGGGTGTAAACGGTGCTCGTTCTCGGTTCCGGTTGCTTCGTTTTTCTTCGTGTCTTCGAATCTTCAACACCCAAATATATTACAGCAATATAAAATAATAAATACTGCAGAATTAATTTTTTTTTTTTATTCACTGCAGCATTTTTATACACAAAAAACTGCACTAAAAAATAAAATAAAAAAACTGCAGTAGTTTTTTTAAAAAATACTGCACCTATATATATAAAAAAAAATAAAACCTAGCAACTACCAAGAAGGAATTATGGCGATGATAGACCACCCTTCTTGTTGCAATTCCATAACAAAAATACATTGAAAATCTAGGACCAAAATCGAGCAATAACAATCCACATAAAAACATATATAAATCCATACATCACATGTAATTATATATGCGAATACCTAGAGTGTCATCTCTTTCTAAAACATGCATAATCACAGTAAAAAGAAATCGATCCATGTATATATACGTTAATTAATTAAAAGGGTTCAACCAGGCTCTGAAACCAATTGAAGGGAAAAATACCGTAAAGTACACGCAGCGGAAGCGAGACTAAAAAATAGGTTTTAGTAGCTTTTAAAATTTTTTCCTTTTATGAACCTTAACCCTTTTAATCAATTAAAGATATATATTATCTAACAAAAGAAGAATACCTTTTGTCGCGTGATCCGATTGACTTACGTCGATGGTAATCCGCAAGATCTTCAATCCTAGCACGAACGTGGATCACCTAGGAGCGTGGTCTCCCTTTTCTTTGAATTGTATACCTGAGAATGGACAGCAAAACTTTTCTGGTTTCTGTTAGTCACAAAAATTCCAATAGGTTGCTAAGAACGTTCCGGTCACTTTTGAATTCACAATCGTAAGATTGAAATTCGCGTGAACCTAATTCGAAAGTGTGTACAAGATCTCTTGATGTTAAGATCACTAGTACACTATCGAAACAAGAACAATTCTTCTCTCACAAACCTCTAGGCCGAATCACTCACTAGTCTTAGAGTTGGATCTTATTTTTCTCTAGCAAAAGAAAAAGCTATAAATTGCAAAAACTAGGGTTTTATAAAATATATAAAGAATATATATATATATGTCTATTGCCGCAAAATATATATAAAGCATATACATATATCTATTGCCGCAAAATATATATATTTCTGTGCACTTATATTGCACACACAATCAAGTAAGTATCTACGCCTAATATATATCATTATATATATATATATATATATATATGTTACTGCACTGCCTAATATATCTATATATATAGTGCAATCAGCCACTTTTATTTGCAAAATCATATCTTCTTTTATTGACTTGTATTTTGCTTATATATATATATATATATTATATATCTCGGCCATCATTAAGTTTCCATATATATTATATATATTTTATAGCAATCTTAATACAACTTGTCATGTATATAATATTCAAACCCTAATCCAACTCTTTAGTGTGTTTGTGACTATATAAAACACTTCCTAATTTGACTAAACAAATAAAGTCTTTTATATTTAGTATAATACTAATAGTAGTATACTACTAGGAAACATATTTCCTAATCAGAAAAAGATTTGATTTTTAATTAAATAATTAATTAACATATTAATTAATTTCCATTTAATTAAATAATAAAATAAAACAATATAATGGGCTAAAAATTTAGCCATTGCCGCCCATGACTAGAACTTGGGCCTACATATTGTTTTCTTATTTTATTTAATCCATTTGGACTTTAATAAAAAAAGCTCACATGTGAACTAGACCCATTCTTACTAAAAGAAACAAGCCCACATGCCTTTAATTAATATATTAATATAATTAAACAGCCCATTAAATAAATAATGTGCAAATTATATTCTTAATATATTAAATACAATTCTGAATGGACCCATAAATTGGTCCGGTAGAATATATCAAGTGATCCATGCAAGTCCGTGTGGATTGGGGATCTTGGCGGGCTATCTAAATTTAAGCTTCAATAGACATAACCTAATCACAATCAACAAATGATTCACTTAGGTCCGATCCATTAATTTTAACTCATTCCACTAAAGAGCTAAAATTGAACTCTTAAATAAAGACAGAAAAGGAAGATGTTCCTCATTCATACCCTAGACAATCATGTTGGAGATAGTGTATCCTCGTGATTAATATCAGTAATCGCCAAGAGTTCATAGACCGTCTATAACTCTGCAAGTTACCATATTTACTCATATGACCAGGTTTTGAACTTGGATATTTTGACTTGTCCAGAAGCCATGTTTTCAATAGACACTATCGAAAACTTAACGTTGAGATTTAATATCCAATTACCTCAAAACATCCATATGATGATATTATACTCTCATTTGATAAATGGAGCCACGATGTCCATATCTATAAATGAAGTCCTCTATCGATTAACAAATGAATATCACCAAACTATCGAGGATAGACTATGCGATATAATCGTACTCATTGATAACTCAAATGATATCACTTGCAACCATAAGTCCATCATTTATCTCAGGATTAAGATAGACTCTCCGATTGTCCTGATAATGAAAGTTCTTTTATCTACTGACGGTTATAGATAAAGTATTTCATTGTGATCCAGTTCAATGCACCCAGTGCACTAGATTCTTTTGCTCGAAGACACTCCGATGATTTTAGACTCATCATATCTCATTTGATCCCACTCAAATGCTAGCAAAAGAATTCTACAACTTTAACAAGATAAAGGTGCCCAACCTTTAACTTAAGTTGTGAACAATATTCAAGACTAACTAAAGAATTGTGTCTACCACATACATATCCAGATGTACGAACAATTCTTCTTTTCTCATAGTCTTTAGACCTTATGATTATTTACTTTGACAATTATAATATTAAACTATAAATGCTATAAGATTTGTTTAAACCAGAAATCACTTTATTAATATGAAAAAAGATTGTTAATTACAATATTACACTCTTGCTATTGAGCATAATCCTAACACCAGAGCCACTGAATGTTTAGGATTGATACACACTGATGTATGTGGACCTATGAATATTCAAGCTAGAGGTGGATATGAGTACTTCATCACTTTCACAGATGATTACTCGAGATTTGGCTATGTGTATCTCATACGACATAAAGTCGGATGCTTTTGACATGTTCAAAGCATTCAAAGCTGAAGTGGAAAATCAGCTTGAGAAACACATAAAAATCTTGAGATCTGATCATGGTGGAGAATATCTATCTGGTGAGTTTCAACAATATCTTATTGATAATGGGATAGTTTCTCAGTTTTCTGCACCGGGTACACCTCAACAAAATGGGGTTGCAGAAAGGAGAAATAGAACTCTTTTGGATATGGTTAGGTCTATGTTGAGTTATTCAACACTTCCTATTTCTTTTTGGGGATATGCTTTACAAACTGCTGTATACATTCTAAACGATGTACCATCTAAATCTATTCCTAAAACATCGCATGAGTTGTGGACTGGGCGCAAGCTTAGTTTACATCACTTAAGGATATTTGGTTGTCCTGCGCATGTGTTAAAAGGAAAGACAGAAAAGATGGAGTCCCGTTCGGAAACATGTATATTTGTATGGTATCCAAAAGAAACTAAAGGATATTATTTTTATAGTCCTTCAGATCTTAAAGTATTTGTTTCGACAAATGCTAAATTTCTGGAAAAGGACTATATGAATGATTTTGTGCCTAGAAGTAGAATTGTCCTGAATGAAATGTCAGGAGATACAATTCCACGAGAGGTTACACAACCAAACCCAATTGTAAGTTCCGATCCAACACAAGATCAACAACCTACCATTCCTCGTCGTAGTGGGAGGGTTAGAACACAACCCGAAAGATACATCGGTCTGGAAGAATCAGTGGAGAATCTCCCGGACGATGATGATCCCTACACGTACAAGAAAGCTATGGAGGATGTTGATAGTCGCCATTGGCAAAAGGCAATGCAATCTGAGATTGAATCTATGTTCGATAACAAAGTTTGGTCCCTTGTAGACTTGCCTAAAGGGATAAAACCCATTGGGTGCAAGTGGGTATACAAGAGGAAAAGAGGTATGGATGGAAAGGTGGAAACCTTTAAAGCTAGATTGGTAGCTAAAGGGTATACACAGAAAGAAGGTATCGATTACGAGGAAACCTTCTCTCCTGTGGCCATGCTTAAATCCATTAGGATACTCTTGTCCATTGCAGCATCTTTAGATCTAGAGATTTGGCAAATGGACGTCAAGACAACTTTCCTTAATGGAAGTCTTGACGAAAGCATCTAAATGATGGAACTAGAGGGATTCATTGAAAGGGGCCAAATGGAAAAGGTATGCAAGTTGCAGAAATCCATATATGGATTAAAGCAAGCATCCAGATCCTGGAACATAAGGTTCGATTAAGCTGTCAAAGGTTTTGGATTTATTCAGAATCTTGGCGAACCTTGTGTATACAAAAGGATTAAGGGCGACAAGTTGGTTTTCCTGATTCTTTATGTTGATGATATACTACTCATCGGAAACGATGTAGGTGTATTGACATCAGTAAAAGAATGGTTAGCAAAACAATTTGATATGAAGGACTTAGGAGAAGCAAGTTTTATTCTAGGTATCCAAGTAATAAGGGATAGAAAGAATATAACGATTGCATTATCTGAAGCTTCATACATAGACAAGATCTTGTCTAGGTTTTCCATGCAGGATTCCAAGAAAGGTATGTTACCTTTCAGACATGGAATCAAGCTTTCTAAGGAACAAGTTCCTAAGAATGAGCATGAAGAGCAATTCATGAGTAGAGTTCCATATGCCTCAGCAGTTGGAAGTCTCATGTATGCAATGCTCTGTACTAGACCAGATATTTGTTTTGCTGTTGGCATAGTTAGCAGGTTTCAATCGAAACCTGATCCTGATCACTGGACGGCAGTCAAGCATATTTTCAAGTATCTTAAGAGAACGAGAGATAATATGCTTGTATACTCTGGAGGGGATTTAATTCCCGTTGGGTATACAGATTCTGATTTCCAATCAGATTCTGACTCCAGAAAATCCACATCAGGGGCTATGTTTACTATTGGAGGAGGAGCAGTTATATGGAGGAGTATCAAGCAATCTTGTATTGCTGATTCCACCATGGAAGCTGAGTATGTTGCTGCATGCGAGGCTGCCAAAGAGGCTGTTTGGCTCCGCCAATTCTTGATTGACTTGGAAGTGGTTCCCAGTGCGAATAAGCAGATCACTATCTACTGTGACAACAGTGGAGCAGTGGCTAATTCGAAAGAACCAAGAAGTCACAAGAGAGGTAAACACATTGAAAGAAAATATCATCTCTTAAGGGAGATTGTTCAAAGAGGTGACGTGACGATTACCAAAATCGCGTCAGCAGAAAATCTAGCAGATCCCTTCACAAAGGCTCTACCTCAGAAGAGTTTCGATGGGCATCTAGAGAATATGGGCTTGAGAGATATGACACATTTGCTATAGCGCAAGTGGGAGATTGTTAGGATTATGCTCAATAGCAAGAGTGTAATATTTTGTAATTAACAATCTTTTTCATATTAATGAAGTGATTTCTGGTATAAACAAATCTTATAGCATTTATAGTTTAATATTATAATTGTCAAAGTAAATAATCATAAGGTCTAAAGACTATGAGAAAAGAAGAATTGTTCGTACATCTGGATATGTATGTGGTAGACACAATTCTTTAGTTAGTCTTGAATATTGTTCACAACTTAAGTTAAAGGTTGGGCACCTTTATCTTGTTAAAGTTGTAGAATTCTTTTGCTAGCATTTGAGTGGGATCAAATGAGATATGATGAGTCTAAAATCATCGGAGTGTCTTCGAGCAAAAGAATCTAGTGCACTGGGTGCATTGAACTGGATCACAATGAAATACTTTATCTATAACCGTCAGTAGATAAAAGTAAATTCATTATCAGGACAATCGGAGAGTCTATCTTAATCGTGAGATAAATGATGGACTTATGGTTGCAAGTGATATCATTTGAGTTATCAATGAGTACGATTATATCGCATAGTCTATCCTCGATAGTTTGGTGATATTCATTTGTTAATCGATAGAGGACTTCATTTATAGATATGGACATTGTGGCTCCATTTATCGAATGAGAGTATAATATCATCATATGGATGTTTTGAGGTAATTGGATATTAAATCTTAACGTTGAGTTGTCGATAGTGTCTATTGAAAACATGGCTTCTGGACAAGTCAAAATATCAAAGTTCAAAACGTGGTCATATGAGTAAATATGGTAACTTGGAGAGTTATAGGCGGTCTATGAACTCTTGGCGATTACTGATATTAATCACGAGGATACACTATCTCCAACTTGATTGTCTAGGGTATGAATGAGGAAACATCTTCCTTTTCTGTCTTTATTTAAGAGTTCAATTTTATCTCTTTAGTGGAATGAGTTAAAATTAATGGATCGGACCTAAGTGAATCATTTGTTGATTTTGATTAGGTTATGTCTATTGAAGCTTAAATTTAGATAGCCCGCCAAGATCCCCAATCCACACGGACTTGCATGGATCACTTGATATATTCTACCGGACCAATTTAAGGGTCCATCTAGAATTGCATTTAATATATTCAGAATATAATTTGCACATTATTTATATAATGGGCTGCTCAATTATATTTATATATTAATGAATGACATGTGGGCTTGTTTCTTTTAGTAAGAATGGGTCTAGTTCACATGTGGTCTTTTTATTTAAGTCCAATGGATTAAATGAAATAAGAAAATAATATATAGCCCATTTATTTTAAGTGGGGCGGCAAAGGTGAATTAATTAACCTAATATATTATTTTGTTTCATTGTTTAATTAAATAAGAATTAATTAATTTATTAATTAATTGTTTAATTAAGAAACAAATCTTTTCTGATTAGGAAATATGATTCCTAAAGGTATACTATTGGTAGTAGTATACTTAAATTAAAAGATTTGTTTGACAAGAAAATAAATAATTAATTTTATTTATTTAATCAAATAAGAAGTCTTTTATATAGTAACAAATACACTAAAGAGTTGGTTTAGGGAAAGTATTCGGGACCATAGTTTTAGGGAAAGAATTCGGAACCATAGTTTCGGGAAAGAATTCGGAACCATAGTTTTTGGGAAAGAATTCGGTACCATAGTTTTTGTAACTTTGGAATTCTCAAACCCTAGTTTTTGCAATTGAGAGCTTTTTCTTTTGCTAGAGAAAAATTAGATCCAACTCTAAGACTAGTGAGCGATTCGGCCTAGAGGTTTGTGAGAGAAGAATTGTTCTTGTTTCAATAGTGTACTAGTGATCTTAACATCAAGAGATCTTGTACACACTTTCGAATTAGGTTCACGCGAATTTCAATCTTACGATTGTGAATTCAAAAGTGACCGGAACGTTCTTAGCAACCTATTGGAATTTTTGTGACTAATAGAAATCAGAGAAATTTGTTTGTCCATCTCAGGTTTGCAATTCAAAGAAAAAGGGAGACCACGCTCCTAGGTGATTCACGTTCGTGCTAGGATTGAAGATCTTGCGGATTACCATCGACGTAAGTCAATCGGATCACGCGACAAAAGGTATTCTTCTTTTGTTGATTATATGTGTGTTTAATTAATTAAAAGGGTAAAGGTTCATAAAAAGGAAAATTTTTAAAAAGCTACTAAATCTATTTTTTTTAGTCTCGCTTCCGCTGTGTGTACTATACGGTATTTTTCCCTACAATAAGGCAATGATCTAAGTGATGCAAATGATGCAAGCACATACAAATAGAGTAAGTAGATCAAACACACTCTATAAACATGCTTAATGATAATCTAGAATATACTATCAACACACAATCACAAATCTATCTAGAAATCAAAGTATGTCAAAAACAATAAGAACAAGATTAAGATATTCAATATATGTCACAAAAATCTTAGTTCTTATATCAAGAAATTGAGCCTAGAAGATAACATGAAGCACATTGTAAAAACAATTTCTAGAATCAATTTCAACCAATCTCAAGTTTAGCAAAAATATGTTTAAGAGAAATCACAAAGCTAAACTAAATTAACTAATCAATCATACAACCCTAGCATATGATCTAACATAATTCTCAACATATTTCAACAATCAAATAGAAAGAATCATAGAGATGATCAAATGAAATTGCAAGAGAAGAAGTTTCACATACAACTAATGGACCTCGTACTGAAAATCAAGGTGCTGTGAAAAATGACGAATTCAAATTGAAAGTTCACAAATTTTACCATTATACGCGTGGGTGTCTTTTAAGAATGACATAGAGGGTTTGTGAAAGGGTTGTTAATCCGTTATTACCAAATTTTCGGATTAGTCAATATTACAAATATAACCCAATTCACAAAACAATAATCAAGTGTAATAAGGTGCGGAAATATAAACGACACTTAATTTTTACGTGGAAACCCTCAACAGGGAAAAACCACGGGCTATTATAGTGCGCCACACTCGAACCTCGAATCCACTAATTGAAATGAAGTTTACAACCTATGTAGACCTCGTCTAACACTCCGGTCTGTAACCCCCCACTTCTACCACGCGGGCCTTTAAAAGTGGACCTAGTCCAATTGCTTGTGTGACCACCTAATCCCGGTGTCCGACCTAATCCCGGTCTATCACAACAAGACTTCAATTGCTTGCGATCTAAGCAACCTAATCCCGGAAGCTACACGCAAGACTTACTTCTCAATGAAGAGATTACAACCTATGTGAATATATATAAATACTCAACAAATGCAATGAGAGCTAGGCAACTCTATATGCTTATCTAGGATGATTAGATGGCAATAAATGCAACCCTAGATATCAATGGCTAAATGACATGTCAAATAGCTTAGCAAATCATAGATTAAATAACCTAGATGTTGCTATAAAAATAACCCACAAACATTCAATCATGTCATCACAAACAATCTCTATTTTGAATATAAGATATTAATCTAAGATCATTCAAATAATAAAAGAGATGCCTTGATAAATACAACACTAAATATCAATGATAAAAGTGAAGAACATACCAAGGGAAGTGTGATGACCAAAACCTATGCAACTAAGCAAACTAACTATGCTAGAAAATGCTTAGATGATCTTTGATGCACATGAATGTTTATGGCATAGCTTTTAGGCAATAATGACCTAATCAAATAAGCTATGTAAAAATAAACCCAATCAACACATAATCTCAATCATGTATGTAGAAATTACTCAAGAACATACAAGTAATAAAAGAGATAAATTGATAAGTAAAAACACTAAAATTAGATGAGATTAGTGTTCAACAAATCATACCATGTGTGTTGAAGAAGACCCATGCATTAGCAAACACTAGATGATCCTAGATGATGCTAGATGATGCTTAGATGATGATTTATGCATGTGGAAATGGGTTGAGAGAAATAAAGATGTGATCTTTAAGCTTTTTCTCTCAAGTCTCTCTAAATATCTCTCTAGGGTTCTTGGGATGAAAGACTTGTGTTTTGAACCAAAGATAAGGATATATTTATAGAGAGTAAAAATGTTGGGTGAAAAGACAAAATTGTCCCAACTTTACGGGCCAATTCGGCGGCCTATTCTGCTGACCGTGACAGCATAATCAAGGGCGCATAAATGCACCTGACACATTCGGCGCCCATATTTTGCGGCCACGGTCCGCAGAAAACGCGACAGCGCATAACTCAAATTTGTGCGCACCGAAACATGACCAAACGACATCGAAACCTTTCATATGATATATCGTTGGAAAGGTATGGAAGTCTACTTTCTACTCCAATTTATGGAATGACATTTTGATGTCTGTAGAGAACGTTATGGTCAATTGAGTGACCAATGGTCAGATTCGGATAACAGCTGAGATGCCCTGTTTTAGTGGTCACTTTGGAGATTTTAAAACCAATCCAAACGGTCATGAAATATTACGAATAATATACCGTTGGAAAGGTATGGCTGTCTAGTTTGTCCAGAATTTTACAAAACCCAATTTCAATCTTTTTATAAAAAGTTATGGTCACAAGACCATACAAAGGTCAGTTTTGAAAAACATTTAAATCATTGAAATCCAATCTTTTGAAACTAGACACTTCACTCCAAAGAACCAAACCGAATCTACCACTTATCCAAGAGAAGAATGAGACCTTCTCAAGTGGTCAACCATCGTGCTAAGACATGCACACCATCATGCAAGCACGGACGTTTCCGATCACTCAAACGGAAACGAATTACACCACACCTACAACTATCATACATGAAGTGCATGTGTGGGAATTGAATGCATCCTAATGCCTAAACTTGTTATGGCATTTCAATAAACTAGATGCAATCAAATAAACATGCAAGAAGAGATGTTCAAGAACATGCAAGCACTCATATAAAACACACAACATACAAGAATAAGATTTATGCATGAGTTGTGTGTGTGTGCAACTAGATCTCTTCAAAGCAAGTAAGCACTAGAATTTACCTTTGGTGCTTCTTCTCTTGAGGTCTTGAGAGGGCCATTGGATGATCACCAATTCCTAAGCTACCCTTACAACAACCCCAACATGTGGTTTGTCCACAAAACAAGCCAATCAATAAATGGGAATCCTTACACAAATGCTTCTGAAAATGCTTGAGGTTTGTATCTCTCGTTGAGACCAACAATTTTGGCTTTTGAATCACTCGATTTCGAGTTCGTATGAAGAAGTTATGATCAAAGTAAGTAAACAAAAATCAAGAACATTTCTACAGAAAATCAGATTTGATGATGTTCAAGTGTGTTGAAAATGGAAGGAAGAGAGGTCATTTGAAGGAGAAGGAAGAGGGGCATTTTTGTCCAAAAAATAGACCAGGCCAGCCTTGCCCACGTGTGGGGTGTGTGTGCCACACGTGGCCAGAGAGCTGGCTGGGCCATGTGGCACACGGCCTCCACACGTGGAAGCCTTGCCATGGCCTTTGGCCACCAAGCTTCTCCTGCGCACCTCTCACGTTCTTTAGCCGTATTCGGGCATCCGAACTCCGATTTCGAATCCGTTTTCAGATTACGAATCATGACTCCCTCATGCATGACAATGACTATGAAACTTTGACAAATGGTTGTGAATTCATCTCAGAAAACGATGACGAACACAACTCAACGAATGAGAACAAAAAGTAGAGTAGCTACATCGTTTGGACTCGAAACTTAACATATGAGTAACCTAAATGACCGGGACTCAATAAGGAATCAAATAAGACAATGTTGAAGTCCAAAACACAAGAAACACAAACAAATAAACACTATACAACACAAGCATGCCATATCTAAGCGATAGTGAGAAAACATGCAATTCTACAAGATTGTTAACAATGAGATGAATGCATGTGCATACTAATTGTGTGTGAAAATGTTATACCAAATGTTTGAACTACGATACAGGAACACACATGCATGAATTGTGTGTGTGTGCGCTAATGCCTTGCAATAGGAAGAAGAATCTTGATACCTTAGCAACCAAGTAAGCGATGTTCCCCTTGAAGACGATATTTGCACAAGATGTTGCTTCTTCACCTTTAAGGCTCTTTTCTTCCAAGAAATACTTAAGCAACTACTAATACAAATATAGAGCGTTTTGTAATGGAATCAAGCCAATACAAATAACGGATCTTACAATCTTCCCCTTTGGCTATTCCATGGCAAAACCTCATCCTCACCATACATTGATCACTCCAATAAACTCAATGTTGATAGCATTATCTCATCCTCACATTACAAAGAGGTCCCTAGACTAAAAGGTCTTCAAGTCTTCTTAAGTCTTCAAGAATCACTTCTTTGAACTTCAAAGTACCTATGAGAAAAGAAACAACCAACAAGAGAACTTTTTCCAAAGAAGAATGATGAGAAACTATCACATAAGCAAAAATAAAACTTCCCTTATCTCAAGTGAATAAATGTTAACACATTAAAAACTCTCCCTTAAACACCTTAACACAAATAAGACAAGAATTCTTTTCTCCCCCTTAAGACAAAGTCTCTAATAAGTACAAAAGAGAGGTATACAAATCTCCCTTATGTCAAACATGGATTCCCCCATATTAAACAAGGTGAGGTATACAATTTCTCCCCCTTTTTGTCAAGGAATAGACAAAGGGCACAAGAGATAGTTAATGAGATATTAAGCAAACAAATCGTATAGAAAGCGTAGTTGAATAAACTAAAACTCCCCCTTAACATATGCTCCACATATTATCACCAAGTAGATTTGTTCATAAGGGATTCAAACATTCAAACATTCAAGCAATAAGAGAAAATATTTAATCACTTTTCAAAGTCCAAGAGAGAATCATAGATTTTCATTAATCTCTCAAAAATATTCTCACATTGCCAATGAATCAAGCACATAAGCAAAATATGTGTGTGTGTGAATGCTTCTCACATATATAGAAGGAGTAATTGTGATATCAACATGCAAACAATTTCCACAGCTATCCAACTAAAGCTTTTCCAAAAATAAGTCAAACTGATATTCATCCGTATTTTCGCTTTAAAAGAATAGTTATCAACATGTGAGCGTGTGTGTGCATGTGGCTCATTTTCTCGTTTCTGTTTGTCAACCCGAGCTTTTCACAATTCTCAACTATACACCATTAAGCCTTTTGTTTGTTTTTTTTTTTTTTTTTTATTCCTTTTAGGCTTAGAATCAAAGATTTTTTTTTAATGATTCTTTTCAACTCTTCTTTGATTTTTTCTAACAAAAAAAACATATACATCTCTTGGCGGCTTTCACTCATCACAAAGGCGTAGCCCTTTCCAACATTGGGTGGTTTCACAACCAATGCGTGTAGCCCTTTCTAAGAGGGTGCTCATCGAATACTATGTAGTGCCGAAGCAAAATGGATACATATCATAGGGCATTTATCATGTACTACGCAATAGGCTTCTAAATGCATCCACTATCTACACATATTCAAACACATATACTCAAAACTAAAACATATAAGAGAAGCATTTGTGCACTTTTCAAAATTCAAGCTCAAGTGCATGATCTAGAAACAATAGAAGTTATTAGCTTAAGATCATTGCTTCTCAAGTGAGTAGCTCTCAAAGATATTGATATACAAATAAAGTTTTGCTCATCAAGCCACCCACATTCACACAAGCACATCAATCAACACAAATCATGCCAATGGACATACTAAGAGTTTTAAACCTCTCTTTGTCCAAGGGCTTGGTGAACAAGTCCGCAAGTTGATTTTTAATAGGCATATGCTCTAGAGTTACAATTGAATGTTCAACAAGATCACTAATAAAATGATGCCTAATATCAATGTGCTTTGTGCGTGAGTGTTGAACCGGATTTTTAGAGATGTTAATGGCACTTAAGTTATCACAATAAAGTGTCATTTTCCTTGTTCTATCTCATAATCCTTAAGGATTTGTTTCATCCAAAGCAATTGTGTGCATGCACTTCCGGCCCAAGGCTTTGGAAGAAGAGAGGGAAACAGAGTTTTGTTTCTTACTAGACCAAGAAACCAAGTTATTACCAACATAAAAGCAACCACCCGATGTGCTTTTATGATCATCTATGTTACCCACCCAATCGGCAACACAATAGCCAACAATAATATCATTGGTATCAAATGAATAAAATAAACCAAGTTTATAAGTACCTTTGATGTACCTAATGATTCTCTTGACGGCTTTTAAGTGAGATTCCTTTGGATTAGCTTGGAATCTAGCACACAAGCCAACACTAAAACATATATCCGGTCTACTAGCCGTTAGGTAAAGTAGACTACCAATCATGCTTCTATAAAGGCTTTGATCAACACTTTTACCTTTTTCATCTTTGTCAAGTTTTAAAGTGGTGCTCATGGGAGTTTCAAAATCTTTTCCATTTTCTAGACCAAATCTCTTAACAAGATTGTTAACATATTTAGATTGACTCAACATTATGCCCATGCTAGTTTGCTTAACTTGCATCCCTAGAAAATAGTTTAACTCACCCACTATACTCATTTCAAATTCACTTGACATTACACTAACGAACTCATCAACCTTGGTTTTATTAGTAGAACTAAAAACAATGTCATGATCATGATGTTTAATGAACAAAGTTCTATCAATGCCACCTCTCCTATAATGGTTGTCAATGAGATATTGAGTCAACCTATCATACCAAGCTCTAGGAGCTTGTTTAAGGCCATAGAGAGCCTTTTTCAATTTAAACACATGATTAGGAGAGTGTGGGTCTACAAAACCCTTAGGTTGTTCAACATACACTTCTTCTTGAAGGTATCCATTAAAAAAAAAAACACTTTTGACATCCATTTGAAATAATTTGACACATGCAATGAACAACAAAAGTCTAATGGACTCGAGATGAGCAACCGGTGCAAAAGTCTCATCAAAGTCAACACCCTCAACTTGAGTGTAACCTTGAGCCACTAGTCTAGCTTTATTTCTCACTATCTTGCTACTTTCATCGGTCTTGTTCCTAAAAACCCACTTAGTGCCAATTACATTTATATCTTTAGGTCTAGGAACCAATGACCACACTTTATTCCTCTCAAATTGATTAAGTTCATCTTGCATAGCCCCAACCCAATATTCATCAACAATAGCTTCATTAATATTTTTGGGTTCAATTTGAGAAGTATAGCAAGCATAAGATATTCGGTTAGCAATTTGATTTCTAGTTCTAACCCCTTCATTTAAGTCACCTATGATGTCATCTTGATAGTGTAGATTTCGAAGTCTAGGATGAGGAGAATTTTCAACAACTTGAACATTTTGTTGATTATCATTTAAAACATTTTCCAATCCTTGACTTTGAACATCAATACTACTATCCTTGTCATCATCATGACTAGATTCACTACTAGTCACATCTATAGGTGAAATAATGTCATTAACATGATTTTCATTAGGTTCATTGACATCATTACCATCACACAAGTTAAGCATGCCAAGATCATCAATTTTAACATTTATAGACTCCATAATAGTCTTAGTGTTCAAGTTGAACACTCTATAAGCACGACTATTCAAAGCATACCCAAGAAAGAGACCAACATCACTTTTAGTATCAAACTTTCCTAAGTGATCTCTATCATTCAAAATATAACATTTACTCCCAAAAGTGTGGAAGTAACTCACATTAGGCTTCTTGCCTTTCCAAAGCTCATAGGATGTGTGTTTTGTGCCGGGCCTTCTAAAAACTCTATTCGACACATAGCAAGCGGTATTGACCGCTTCGGCCCAAAGGTTTCTAGGGACTTTCTTGCTATTGAGCATGACTCTAGCCATCTCTTGCAAGACACGATTTTTTCTCTCAACAACTCCATTTTGTTGAGGAGTTCTAGGTGCCGAGAACTCATGAGATATCCCCAAACCATCACAAAATTCACTAAATTTAGCATTTTCAAATTCCGTCCCATGATCACTCCTAATGGACATATTTTCTTAATATCAAGACCTTTCTCATTTTGCACTTGATTACAAAACTTTCTAAAGTAATAGAAAGCCTCGGTCTTGCTCCTAAGAAAATACACCCAAGTGAACCTAGAGAAATCATCAACGCATACAAAAATATACCTTTTGCCATTGATGCTCTCGGTTGGGATTGGCCCCATTATGTCCATGTGTACAAGCTCTAATGGTCTCTTGGTAGCTATATAAGAATTATTTTTGTGAGACATTTTGGTTTGTTTACCCAATTGACAAGGTTCACAAACAATCTCTAGCTTTCTACCAAGACTAGGAAGACCTTTAACAATGCTATGTTTTTCAAGCTTTTTCAAGTCTTTAAAATTCATGTGACCCAATCGTTGATGCCACAACTCAAGCTTGTTGCACTCATGTGCCATATTGCAAGTTAGAGGATCTACATTGAGACAATAACAATTGTCTATAGACCTCTTGACTTTTAGGACAACATTGTCCTCTTTATCGATAATAGTACACACATCTTTATTAAAGCTAACTTCTTTAAAGATTTCACACAAGTGAGTAATGCTTATAAGATTAGCTTGTAATCCATCAACAAACAAAGTATTGTGAAGTTTAGGCAATCCGGGGATACATATAGTTCCCTTGCCAAGAACTTGCTTCTTGGTGCCATCACCAAAGGTGACCCACCCTCCATCCTTTAACACAAGATTTTTGAAGAAATCTTTGTTCCCGGTCATGTTCCTAGAACAACCACTATCTAGGTACCAAGAGTAGGAGGAGTTGACATGTAAAGCATATTGTGTAACTAGACATTTAGATGTGTCTTTTCTAACCCATACACTTTTCACAACATGCTTCTCACTCTTAACTTTTTCATGCTTTGACTCAATGTTAGACTTTTTAACATGCACCTTGACCTCATTGGTCACATTCTTAAAAATATCAAACAAAGCATTATCAACTTTCTTATGCATAGTAGAGTGAGGCACAATACAAGATTTAACAAGCAAGTCATCAACACAATTCTTCTCAACATGCTTTTCCAAGGTCTTCCTAGGTCTAGTTCTAAATCCATACATGGATGATTGCCTAGGACCATTCAAAGACATATCATGAAAAGCATTATCAAATTTGCATTTCCGAATATATTCAAAGCACCTAGGTCGAATATGTCCTGTCATGTTACAATAATGACAAATAGGTATAAATTTGAGAAATTTACCATTTGTATTTGCTTCTAAAGAATTTGGCCTTCTCACAATTTTACCTCTTTGAAGAACACTCCTTGATGCTTCACCTTTTTCTTTTGAGGATGATGCTTTTTGAATTTGATCTTGTTGAGTTCTTTCATTGAACTTCCTTGTTCATGTAGAGGCACCTCCGGTAGCTTTCATTTCTTTACCTTGAGTGAGAGTACCAACATTTGGTTCAATACTTGCTTTGACAAAAATAGATTTGTTAGATGAAGGAGTCTCCTTCTCATTGATATAACCCAAACCCCTTTTGTCACTAGGATGCTTACCACTTTTAATGAGGGAATCAACTTGATTAGAACTAGATGACATCTTGTTAATCATCCTATTGGCCTCATTAAGTTTATCATTAAGCATCGTAATTTTAATGGCATATTCTTTTGCAATGTCATCACTAAACTTAACATCTTCACCTGATTATTAAGCCATTGTTCATACTTTTTCTCTTGAGTTAAGTGCTCACTAAGTTTGGCTCTAAGCAAGCTTTCTAGCCTTTTAGCACTAACAAGAGAATTATCCCTTCGCTCAATATCTTGCTTCAAGATACTAAGTCTATCATTGCTATCTTTCAAATTCATTTCAAGACTTAGAATCTTGTCTTTAAGATCATTAAAATCTTTTGAGCATTTTTCATGATTCTCTAACTTCTTGTTGAGAGACATATTGACTTTGGATAACCATTCATTTTCAAGAGTAAGATCATTAATCTTTTACTCATACAAGTCAATATGTTTAACAAAAGAAGCTACATAGGAACACGCTTCCTTAATCATGATTATCACAAATAAAACACAAACACTACAAATAAAGGATCTATCTAAGTGAGTTTAGACACCAGCTCTGATACCAATTGAAATTCCCATTAAAGCAATAGTGTTTTATACCTAGAGGGGGGTGAATAGGTATAGTTCCAAATTCTTCCGATATTCAAAAATTGCGGAATATAAGAATGAAATGAACACTTGATATGATATAACAATTGTATGATATGAATCAATTCATGTAAGCATCAATACACAAAAGAATCAATACAAGTGAACTTAAGGAAGATAAAGAAATATAAAGCGAAAATGAGACACAAGTTGTTTTAACGTGGTAAAACCTCAAAGAGGAAACATCCACGGGTTGAATCCACAACCACCGGCAAAGCAAATTCACTATACGAAAAGAACTTACACACTCAAAGTTATCAACACTATGATATCCACTTCAAGCTATCAAATCCTAATCACCTCTCAAAGGCCTAGTGAATTACCTAGCCTACTCTCTATCCAAGATGTATCCCACACCTCTAGAGAGCAACTTCCTATCCAAGACTAAAAAGCCTCTAGGAAGATTTCTTTGGTTAGCAATCTAGATCAAGAGATCCTAGTTAAGCTATCCTAGCTCAACCATCCGGAATATTAAACTCCTTGCTAAGACTTCTTGCTTGGCTATCCGGAAACCTTTCCTAGCCAAGTCTTCTTGCTCAAGTCAAATAGGCTTCACTCACCTTGACAAGAGACTTCAACCTATTGCAAGGCAATGATCTAAGTGATGCAAATGATGCAAGCACACACAAATAGAGTAAGTAGATCAAACACACTCTATGAACATGCTTAATGATAATCTAGAATATACTATCAACACACAATCACAAATCTATCTAGAAATCAAAGCATGTCAAAAACAATAAGAACAAGATTAAGATATTCAATATATGTCACAAAAATCTTAGTTCTTATATCAAGAAATTGAGCCTAGAAGATAACATGAAGCACATTATAAAAACAATTTCTAGAATCAATTTCAATCAAGCTCAAGTTTAGCAAAAATATGTTTAAGAAAAATCACAAAGCTAAACTGATCGAACCAAAATTGGTATGATTTTGGCCCTCATTTCCTTCTCCTTTTGCTTGATTCTTGGGCATTAACCTGTGATTTAATTGTGAAAATTAAGTGATTTCAGGTATTTATAAAGTTCAGGGGCATTGGAGTAATTTTGGTGAAATAGGGGCAAAAGTGTAATTATTGGAGGAAGAATTGAAGTTATCGCAAATATTGAAGAAAGCAGGGGACCTAATTGTTATTTGCCAGGCAAACCATACAAGAGCGCCACATCAGCATAAGTGATGCGGTGCGTTTTGAAGGTTAAAAGGGCTTTTAAATGCACCCCAACCAGCGCCTACATGCACCCCAAGGTCAATGAAGCAGCCCAAGTCAACAGGCCCACGTCAGCCTGACCCATTGCAGCAGCCCAATCCTTTAGACTTATTGAAACGGTGCGTTTCAATGATGTAGTGCAGCCCACACGCGTGGCCCAACTCGTGGCCCAACTTATTGTCCAAAGACTGATCACCAAAGCCCAACTGCACCCCGTTTCAACTCTAATTGCACCCCATTTGAGTCTAAACTGCAGCAGCCCACTACACCCCTATAACCTGCTGAATACACCCAAACCTCCTATTCATCATCTTCTCCATGCGTGAATCAGCCATGGCCAAACCCCCCCAAACCCTTGACCGACCGGAATGCCTACTAAACCGGGCTACCGTCGGTCGGTTTTCGACCGAAATCAACGGCTAGGTGACCGGCTCCTCCGTCGTTCCAATTCCGACGCTCCAAATGGCCGGATTCCGGCCACCCTCTTCATGCCCAAAATTACCTTAGGTCGCCCTCTAGTCCCAAATCACGACCAAACTGCGTAAATCGAGGTCGCGGTTTGTGTTTCGAGGTCGCCATGGCGACAGGGAGTTGTTTTGGCTCCAGATTCGTCGCCATTTAGGGTCGCTCTAAGGGTCGCCATTTGAACATCAAGCGACCTCTTTGCTGTGCAATTCTGATTGGTGGGGCAAATTACACAATGATCCCCTCTGTTGGACTAAATGGTAATTTGCCATAGTCAGGGGGTGTTTTGGTAATTTGCCACCCGAGACCTAATTTGAAAATCATATAAATTCATCACATTTTTCCTCTTTTGGACAACTCTTGACCACCAAGAAACCTCCTTTCTCCACCATTCCTTTTCTCTCCATTTTCTCTCCTACCTAAACTTAACATCTAGATTACCTCCCCTAATCATTCCTTTTCTTCCCATCTTCTCCACAAATCTCCTTAGTCACTTCCCATTTGACTCCACCTATCTAGACACCTCCTCATCATCCACTCTTTACACAAGGAGCATCAAAGGTAAGGAAAGGATCAAGCTTACAAAATGTGGCCCATGGGTGATTTCCTAATCTTTTACTTGCCTTCCCTTTGATTGTAATATGTGTAATTAAATCCCCTTTCTAGGGTTTTGATGTGAGAACATTTGGATTGGGATTTGCTTAAGCTTTAATATATTTTTAATTTCTATTTGTGTTCTATTCATTTTATAATTAGATTCTTTGCATTATGTAATTGACATGTATACCCACTAGTTGATTATAATCTTGCTTAGGATAATTTGTTATATAATCTTGATTGGATTGACAACCTTGATGGATTGAGAACATAGTGAATAGGATAGATTGTCGGAGGGTATATCAACCACGATAATCTAAGCCGTTAATTGTAACAAATCGATCCCGCCGTGACCCCCTTTCCTTAATCGGTTAGGCATTACGGTGGGAAGTTGTTTAGGGTTCATAGTGATGGCCTAAACACATTCTAGGAATCAATTGGTTAACATTTACGAGATCCGTTCACTAAAGTAGCTTGATAAGCATTTCCCGTAATTCATTTGTGATCCCATTAATTCCCTAGCTATTCTCTTAATTGTTAATTCCATTTATCTTATCTAGATTTGTTAAGTATTCTTTTATTAGTTATTAGGTTTATTTTTCATGTATGTTTGATGGCTTGACAACCCATTCACTCATCCATATTTTTATGATTTATTTTATTGCATATAGATTAGTTAATTTATTCAACTAATCACTCTAATTCCCTGTGGAACGAACTCTAAGCTTACCACATTACTCATTTTCAAATCTTAAAATATATTGCGTAAAGATTCATTTTGTAACATTCTTTTGGTAATTCGCAATTTGGTAACGACACAAAAAGCGAGTCATCATAAACCCAATTAACTAACAATCATACAACCCTAGCATATGATCTAACATAATTCTCAACATATTTCAACAATCAAATAGAAAGAATCATAGAGATGATCAAATGAAATTGCAAGAGAAGAAGTTTCACATACAACTAATGGACCTCGTACTGAAAATCAGAGTGCTGTGAAAAATGATGAAATCAAATGCCTTTGAAAATGCTTGGGGTTTGTATCTCTCGTCGAGACCAACAATTTTGGCTTTTGAATCACTCGATTTCGAGTTTGTATGAAGAAGTTATGATCAAAGTAAGTAAACCAAAATCAAGAACATTTCTGCAGAAAATCAGATTTGATGATGTTCAAGTGTGTTGAAAATGGAGGGAAGAGAGGTCATTTGAAGGAGAACGAAGAGGGGCATTTTTGTCCAAAAAATAGACCAGGCCAGCCTTCCCCATGTGTGGGGTGCGTGTGCCACATGTGGCCAGAGAGCTGGATGGGCCATGTGGCACACGGCCTCCACACGTGGAAGCCTTGCCATGGCCTTTGGCCACCAAGCTTCTCCCGCGCACCTCTCACGTTCTTCAGCCGTATTCAGGCATCCGAACTCCGATTTTGAATCCGTTTTCGGAATACGAATCATGACTCCCTCATGCAGGATGATGACTATAAAACCTTGACAAATGGTTGAGAATTCATCTCGGAAAATGACGACGAACACAACTCAACTAATGAGAACGAAAAGTAGCGTAGCTACATCGTTTGGACTCGAAACTTAAAATATGAGTAACCGAAATAACCGAGACTTAATAAGGAATCAAATAAGACCATTTTCAAGTCCAAAACACAAGAAACACAAACAAATAAACACTATACAACACAAGCATGCCATATCTAAGCGATAGTGAGAAAACATGCAATTCTACAATATTGTTAACAATGAGATGAATGCATGTGCATACTAAATGTGTGTGAAAGTGTTATACCAAATGTTTGAACTATGATGCAGGGACACACATGTATGAATTGTGTGTGTGTGCACTAACGCCTTGCAAGAGGAAGAAGAATCTTGATACCCTAGCATCCAAGTAAGCGATGTTCCCCTTGAAGACGATATTTGCACGAGATGTTATTTCTTCACCTTTAAGGCTCTTTTCTTCCAAGAAATAATTAGGCAACTACTAATACAAATATAGAGCATTTTAAAATGGAATCAAGCCAATACAAATAACAGATCTTACAAGATCGACGGCCCTGGCCGCCGAATGAAACAGCCATTTTGGACCAGAGGTCTCTAGTCTGATTCTGCGGTTAGATCGGTGGCCTGACCGCCGATTTGAAACCGCCATTCATACCTGATTGATTTTAATCTCTCGGGTTTGATTCTACGGTTAGATCTACGGTTTCGAAACTACCGAATGAAACCGCCGATGCTCCCTTGTTTCTCTTGGGACCATATCGGCGGTTGTGATCGGCGGCTTGGCCGCCGAATGAAACTGCCGAACATGGGTTTTCAGGGGCAAACTTGTCTTTTCACATGCCTTGTTCTTGATGCCTATAAATATCATGCTTTCTCATTTCTCTGTTTTAGTTCTTTGACTCCTTAGAACCCTAAAGCAAAAAGAGAAACCCTTGAGAGAAAAATCATCAAGATCTCACCTTTAAACACTAAAAGCTTTTCATATGATTCTTTAAGTTCATCTATGATCATTCATGCATAGCTTTACATCATCACAACTTGCTTGGTAAGATTTTGACTAACTTCATCTAATTTTAGTTTCTTTCTTATCAAGAAATCTCTTTACTTACTTGTATGTTTTATGTTCACATGCTAAATACAAGATAGAGATTGTTTGTGATGAATATGATTGAGTGTTGTATTGTGATAGCTAGCTAGGTTTTGCTTAATCTTGATTAGCTAAGCCTTATGATATGTCATTTAGCTTTTGATATCTAGGATTGATTTCATTGATATATCATCATTCTAGATGAGCATATAGAGTTGCCTTGCTCTTGTTGCATTTTGAGTATTTCACATATTCACTTAGGTTGCATTCTCTTCATTGAGAACTAAGTCTTGTGTTGCTTCCGGGATTAGGTTGCATAAATCACAAGCATTAGGACTAGATTCACTCATACCGGGATTAGGTAGGTGTGTGATTACTTCCGAGATTAGGTTGTAATCTTTCTCACATTTAGTGGATTCGAGGTTCGAGTGTGGCTCACTTATTAGCCCGTGGTTTTTCCCGTGAGGGTTTCCACGTAAATATCAAGTGTCATTTAATATTTCCGCACTATATTACACTTGCTATATTTGTATTGATTATTAGGGGTATTTTCGTAATCTTGCCTATTAACAAAAATTGGGTAAATTTGGTCAAAATCTATTCACTCCCCTTCTATATTAATATTGAACACACTGTAATTTGTTTCAATTGGTATCAGAGCAGGTTCCTAGATATACTTAGGTGATCCTTGCTCATTTTGGTGTGTTTTGCATTTGTGTGATCTTTGTTCATTCATACATTTTGCATTAATTTCATTTCATTTATATACACAATGAGTGGAAACGGTGGCAACAATGAGGGAGCTTCTAACACGCGTCCTCCTCTTCTCACCGGTTGAATTACTCCTCATGGAAGCGGAAGATGGAATCCTACATATGCCAAATTCATGACCATGCGTGGATGGCGGTTGAAGATGGATATGATCTTCCCATGATGACTCCCATGGGTGGAGGAGAAGAAGTTTTGAAGCCTAAGGAACAATGGAGTGCACAAGAGTTTGAGGCTTCAAAATGGAATAGGAAGGCAATGCCTGTCATCCTATGTGCAATGGATGAGAATCAATACAAGTTGATTCAGAATACTAGGATTGATAAGGAGGCATGGACAATCCTAGAAGTTGCACATAAGGGAATGATCAAGCCAAAATTGGTATGATTTTGGCCCTCATTTTCGATTCTTTTTGCTTGATTCTTGGGCATTTCCCCGTATTTAATGGTGTTAAAATGTGTATTTCAGGTTTTATCAAGTTTCAAATGCAATTGGGATGAAATGGAGGACTTGTGTGAAAAATGTCTCACAAATGGGAAGAAACAGGGCATTTTCCCCACTTAGACAAAAGGAGGTCGCTACATGAGCGCCATGGCGATAAAGGATTCTTCAAGTCATCAGAAGGTCGCCATTTGGTCACCACTTGGGCGCCATGGCGACAGAAAGTCTCCAAAAGCATTAGGTGGGTCGCCATTTGGGGGTCGCCATGGCGACCTACCTCTACAAATGGCGACCTCTCTCAAACAAGGCAAGGTCGCCACTTATGGTCGCCATGGCGACCTTGAGATGCAAGTGGTGACCTCTACAGAAATTGCACTTGGTCGCCACTTGCTAGATGGCGAAAAAGATGGTTCTCATGGCGACCTTAGCATCTAACCATTTTACCCACCCAGGGTCGCCATAGCTACGAAACTGCGAACTAGGCGCCACATCAGCGAATCAAGCAGTTATCAGTACATGTCCAAGAGTGTGTATAAATAGAACGACCATTCATTTTCAAAGGGATCCGAATTCTGAGAAGAGAGCAAAAATAACTTCCTTGAGATCTAGCTTTCTCATCCATGGCACATTATTCCTCATCCTCCATTTCTCTCCTTGAACTCATCTAATCCATCCAAACCTCAACACAAAGCCTTGATTCCTTCCCTACATTATTCCTAATCCCACCAATTCTCCACCAAAATCCTTTGTCACTTTCCATCAAAACACCCACATTCCAAGACATATCCTCTACTTCCATTCCTTGCATCTAGGAGCATAGAGGAGAAGAAGGATCAAGCTTAAAGAAGGTGACCCAAGGGTTATTTCCTTACTATTTACTTTTTTTCATTTATTGTAAATATGTGTAACTAAACCCCTAATATAGGGGATAGATTTGAGGATCAATTGGTTATGGGTTTAGCTTAGCTTGTAATGAATCTCTTATGTGTTCTATTCATTCAAATTATTAGATTCCATTCATTATGTAATTGACTTGTATATCACTTGTTAATTGCAATCTTGAGTGGAGTAATTTGTTATATATTCATATGTGGATTGACACTCCTTGTGTGATTAAGAACCCATTGGATAGGATAGATCAGTGGTGGGTATATCAACCCCACTAATCTAAGCCTTTAGTGGTTAACATAATGAGATTGGTACATTAATGTTGCTATAAGGCATTACCCACATTCAATTGTTAATCGGTCTATTCCTTAGCTATCTTGTTAGTTGATTTTATCACTATTCTTATCAAGGTGTTGAGTATTCTATTTTTCATAACATTTTTGTGTATTTTCATTTTAGTAGTTAGCATTGGTGGTTTTAGAAACCACACATCTATTAAACACTATGATTTATTTTATTATTTTAAGATTAGTCAATTTATCTAATTAACGCTCCATTCCTTGTGGAACGAACTTGCTCACTATTTTGCTATCAAATCATATTTTAAAAGGATTAAGTGGCTTAAAAGAGTTTTTCAAGAATCAACCAAAAACTATATTATTCTTTTGTTGATTACACAAATGACCTCATCAGGGAACCGAAGTTGTGAAGGACTCAAAGCTCCAAGTTCTCCAAACTCAATTTGAGATGCTCAAGATGGAGAAGAATGAGTACTTCAACGACTTTGAGATCAAGTTGATGGACATAGTCAATCAAAGTCATCAACTTGGTGATCCTTATTCGGATAGGAGGATTAAACAAAAGATTATGAGATCCCTATCTGATAGGTTTGAGTCTAAGGTGACAGCTTTAGAAGAAAATAGTGGATATAAGGATATGAAGCCGAGCGAGGTCATTGGAAGACTTCTCGCCTATGAGTCTAGGAAGGCTCCTAGCTCCACTCCTCCTAAAAAGCAAAAGGGAATTGCTTTGAAAGCATCTAAGGATGAAAAGGAGGTGAAAAATGACTCGGATGAAGACATGACCTTAATTGTGAAAAGGTTCAATAAGGTTATGAAATTCAAGAAGAAGGGATTTGGTTTGAGAGGCCAAGACTTGAAGAAAAAAGGTCATTTCAAGAAGTTTGAACCAAGGCAAGAGAGGACCAAAAGGAAAGGGGTCTGTTGCTTTGAGTGTGGCGGGATAGGTCACTTTGCTCCCGAATGTGCAAATCACAAGGAAAAGAAAAAGGGAAAAGTGATGGCCGCCACTTGGAGTGGAAGTAGTGATGACTCCAATGAAGAAGATGAGTCTTCGGATGATGAAGACATCATGGCTAACTTCCTAGCTTTTGCCTCCTCTCACAAGAGCAAAAGTAGTAGTGAAAAAGAGGAAGAGAGTCAAAGGGAAATGATCAAGCCAAAATTGGTATGATTTTGGCCCTCATTTCCGATTCTTTTTGCTTGATTCTCAGGCATTTCCCCGTGTTTAATGTTGTTAAATTGAGTGTTTCAAGTTTTATTAGGTTTCAGAAGCAATTGAGATGAAAGTGGAGGACTTGTGCGAAAATGACTCACAAATGGGAAGAAACAGGGCATTTTCACCACTTGGACATGAGAGGTCGCTACATGAGCGCCATGGCGACAGAGGATTTCTCCAAAGACATCAGAAGGTCACCACTTGGGCGCCACTTGGGCGCCACTTGAGCGCCATGGCGACAGAAAGTCCTCAAATCAACTAGGTGGGGTCGCCACTTGGGGTCGCCATGGCGACCTCCCTTGCAAATGGCGACCTAGTGCACTCAAGGCATGGTCGCCACTTAGGGTCACCATGATGTTGCAAGTGGCGACCTCCTCACATTTGCAGGGTTTCCACTTATGGTTGCAATGGCGACCTAGAGGTGCAAGTGGCGACCTCTACACAAAATACTCATGGTCGCCACTTGCCAAATAGCGAGAAAGATGGTGTTAACCGCCAAAACTGGCGAGGGACCAAAGAAGAATTTTCCACCTCGACATAAGAAAGATATAGGAGTACGAACACAATCCGGATACCTCGACAGATTGGATCCCGATTGGCCCAAATACGCACCTCCTTCAACGGGGTCCACCTCGCCAGCATCTTAGCTCAACAAAGTGGCTGAAAGCCGAAATACTCACCAGAACTCACAACGAGAGCAAACCCGATTATGACCGGGCTTCCTAGGGACCCCGCATCATCCCAACACTGCTTCCTATAGACCCCGCAGCACCCCGACACAGAGTTCTGCTGATCATCCTATAATAAAGTCAGCTACATATCCCCCAACTACCATCAGAAGGACGCTTACTAGATATAAACAGCCCGCTAAGTAAAAGCGCACTAGGAAGCAGGATTCTAACTCCAAGAACTCAAAACTCCACGAAGATCTAGTAAAAACGTCGCCGTACAAAGGAGTTATACTCCCTCCCGCCAAAGGATCCTATTTTGAACAGGTCAACACAGTAAGAGTCCAATTAGGAAGGGAAGAGATTGATTCCTCCTAGAAAGGAAAGACTGAATTCTGCACGTAAAAACTCCGAGATTACCTCCTAAAAATGAGAGGATCCTGCAGCTGCCCAAACCCTAACCCGAGATTGTAGGAGTGCATGGCAAGCAAAGCAGGACCTATATATACAACAGTTCATTCATCGAAGAACAGGCGGAAAAAGAGAGAAAAAACCCTACACACTACTTATCGACAGGCACAGTTCCTCCACCATCACCATCTCCATCTCCATCTTCGTGATTATGATCCATACACCATTGTAATCCATATGGGTAATAGTCCATGTATTGTATGAAAAGGGACAATCAAATTAAACATATTTTCGATTGATTTCAGATACATTATATGGCTCTTGCTTTGACAGGGACTTAGTCGGTATCGAACTACGTGATACCCCTCCGACCAAGGTCGATCTTGATCTTGGTCCCCTTTAAAGTTGTTATTTGGAATCCCGTCCCAATAATGATTTTTAGGTAACACTTTTGGCGCCGTCTGTGGGAATCATTATCCCAATCATCATTCAAAACGATCTTCGCACATCTAAAAATATCTAGAATGAGACTCCGATCCTCCTAGGGTCACCCGGAGCCATCAGGACTACAGTCCCTTGCTTCCACTGAAAGAGCCCAGAGGCGGGGTAAGGACACAAGGAACGAGAATCCTCCGCCAGTGCCCCCACCAGCTGTAGGCCCAGCTGTAGGCCTTGTCCCTCAAGACCCCGCTAGGCAGGAAGTCAATCGAGATATCTTAGAACAGCACGCCTGATCGGACTATTTTATACCTATTTGAGGTCCCCCATTTCCGATCATTTGTCTCGTTTTCGAGCGTATTTTTGTATATAATGTTTTGTTTGAGCCTTGTGTAGGTACATATTCCCTACAATAAGGTTTTGAGCTTAAAGATTAGTTTGGGAGGCAAAACGAGCCAAAAACGGAAGAAATTGTATATGCTCGTGCAGAACGTACACCTTGTGGGGGTCATATCATCCTACTCATATCGAACCACACTGATATCTTTATATATTCAGAAAGCCCCGGAAGTCTAGTTTCCAGAACATTTTACGGATTGCAATTCCGAGCTTTCTACAGGAAGTTATGCCCATTTCCGTAACGGTGCGCGATGCTGAAATGCTGAAATGCTGTCAGGTCTAATTCGGCGGGCAAAACGGCGGCCTGGCCGCCGAACCAAACCGCCGATTCACTCCAGAGAGTCGTTTTTTGGGCGAATTTCAGGGACAGTTTCGTCCTTTCACCCTAACTTTCAGCCCTAACCTCCCAACACTATATAAACACCTTATTCTCTTCTCTCCTATCAGATTCCACACCTCACACTTCTTCTTCTTCATCTTCTTCCACACCAAAAGAGAGAGAGAAGCTTTCAAGGGCATCCATGGAGGTTTTTCCTCCATGGATGCCTTCCATTTCATCTTCTACCCATCATCCACCCATTTAGGAGTAGATTGCAAGGAGAAAGGAGGGTCTTTTGACCAATTTCGAGCTAGGGTTCATGGAGGACTTGGAGGAGGTTTTCTTCAAGGGTTGTCTCCTTTAACTCATTCTCTTTGTATTTCTTGTTTTCTTAAATGTGTAATCCCCACTTGGGAATATTTGTAAACCTAATTTGTGCTCAATATATATATGTGGTTGTTTTTATATCTAATTTGTGTTTTGATTCATTCTTGCTTTTATTGAATATATCTCTATCTTGAAATGCTTGTGTATGGAGATTGGAAATTAATATGTATTCATGGATGGGATTAGGAGTAGATTAATGTAAATTAGGAGTAGTTGTAATCAAATATCCCATTTTGTGTTTGTATGTTGATGGAAGGTCGAAATTGCATGTCATGAATGGGTTTGAGTGACTTAGAGTTAGGATTGTGCCTTGGAGGGGCTCTCTAGGCATAGTCTTGGCTAATTAGCTAAGAAGAGTGGGTGAACCTATAAATTGCCATATTAGAAGGGTTTGGTTCATTGTTCTTGTTAACAATTGGACTTTAGCTATTTCTCACTCTAAGGGCTTTAGGTGAGTCATGGTTAGAGTTACAATTATTGGTCTTTGGCTATCTCTTACGCTAGGGGCTCTAGGTGAGTTATGGTTGGAGATACAATCACTCTTTCCACATTCATTAGACTTTCACGTTGCCATTTTACATTACCGTGTTAATATTGGGGCTCAATTTAGCATTGGTTTGTAGAATCGGTTCACATATGTTGGTTGCGGTTTCGTGTTTGAGAGGTTCTCAACACACTCTTCGACCGTTAGCTCTATGAATGGGTATAAATCGGATTGAGGCAAGAACGAACCCTTAACTAAAATTGGATGTCCTTAATGTCTAACAACCAACTATTTGTGCACTTATGTATGGTGAACTTGTTGAACCTTGTGTGACCATTTTCATGCATCTCTCCTATCCACCATTTTATTTATCACTTTAAACACCACTCTCACCATTCCATATTCTCTTTGTTTTTATTTATTTTCATTTTCATTCTATACACACACACATGCACACCGCATTGTACATATATTTCACACACACCATTCTCACCTTTTCGCATTCTATTTACATGCTTACAATAAACACTAGAACTTGAAATGGTTGACAAATCACACCTCCCTGCGGAACGATACCCTCGCTTGCCGCTTTACTAGTCTTTTGCTAGTTTAGAGCACATTGCGTAGGAAACCCCTTTTACAAACGTAATAATCTTTTGATCCTCGCGATTCTTTCAACGACGGAAAAAGCGGAGTATCAAAATGGCGCCGCTGCCGGGGAGGCGTATTCATTGATTGTTTCTTGTTTTAGTTTAGTTTCTGTGAATTTTTAGATTTATTTGCTTTGCGGATATATATGTATGTGTTTAGGATTTTTCTGAATCTTATTTTCATTTTTTTTATAGCATATGCGTTTAATGTTGTTTGAGTTGTGCTTGTGCAAGGAAAAGAAATTTCAGGTCGGATGGACCGCAGAACTCAAGAGAACCATATGGTGCGGTTATCGCGCCAAGACAACTCCCCAAGTGAAACGGCAGCGCCACAATGGCCTAGTTGGTTGCAGCCACAAGAGGTATTCTCTAAATTTTGAGTTTAAATGGAGCACTTGTGTATGTAGTTGTCAATTATGTGCTTATTGTTAAAATGCTATGCTTGTTGTGTTTGTAACTTTTATTTTTGTTTAGATCTAAGAGTGGATTTGTATTGTGCTTAGATCTTAGGATTTGTTGTGTTTTGTTGTTAGCTTTTTATTTTTGTTCTCATCTCCAAATTTTACTAAGCATTGTCCATATTTTATGATTTGAGCAACATTGAGGACAATGTTGAGTTTAGGTTTGGGGGTGTGGACACCTTCGTTGTTTATTTTGTTTTAATTTTTGTTACGTTTAGAAAATTTTCAAATCTCTGCACAAAACGATCAATTTCAAAAAAAATTTGGAAATAGAGTCCATTTTTGTTGAGTTGTTCTTCATTGCGTGCCAGTAGAGACACATGTATGCTTTTAGCTCCGTGTGTCGCTTAAATTTGCTTGTACAGTGCCAATCTTTTGATGTTGAGGTGGATGAGACTTTTATGCTTGTTAGCCTAGGAAAATAGTGGAGACTACCCGTGAGCTACACTGTGCCTAAATAACGAAAGTTTGTGGGTTTTGTTTCTACTCTTATACACTCTTCGATTGTTTTTCTTCATTGTGATCTCATTGTACATCAATTTTGCATTGATTGCCATAGAACTTCATCATGTGGATTGCTTGTTGAGACTTGTATTCCCTTGGTAGATGGACTTTTGGAAATGATTTTGAGCTTGAGTGTGTGCATAACTACTAAAATAGCCTAAACACTCCCATACCCCTATATTCATTGCAAATTGAAGCCAAACACATATCCATTCCCTAGTTATTGATCATGTTGAGGTGTATAGCTTAGGAGAAGCTAGCTCTAAATTTTGTAAAAGCGTGTACTTAGGCAAATATATGTAAATTGTGCTAGGCAAAGGCTTACAAAAAGAAAAGAAAAAAAAAAAGAAAAAAAAAAAAAGAAAAAAAATATAAGAAGTGTTGAAATATAAAACACTTAAGCCTACTAGTTCTTCAATGGTAAAGTTACTCACTAATAAGGGTACAATTGTAGCACAATAGTTCAATGTAAATTTTATAGCCTAGACACTTATATTGTAATATGTAATAGAGCTAATTTTGTTATAAAGTGTAATGTGTAAACACACCTTAGCATGGCTAATAACTTTATCCTTCCCGCTCCCACCATCTCTTCCATCCCAAACACTACCACAAGTCACCTTGGCCCCAATAAAAGTGAGGGAAAGCCCATTTGATCTCTTAGGAAATCTATCTTAGGAATGCGAGTCAATGCATGTCTTTCCACGTTCATGGCATTTCAATTCCTTCCATGAGATCCATTTTCAGAAAATGTGCGTTATTTGAAAATACTCATATGCAATTATATTTGATTCCATATACTTAAACTCCAAATTGCATATGTTTGCTATAGAGTGCGCCTAAGTTCTGAGTGAAAATATGACTGAAATCCGGTGAGGATTAGAGTCGAGGCGAATTTTATCTTGGGCATACGAGTGTAGTTGTTTTGTAACCCGAAAACATCCTAAGTATTGGCATACTTGCATTGTGTGATGCATTGTTATTAATTGGTATATTTGAGATTCTAGCATGCATGTGTTGTCTTTGCTTGGTATGTGTGGATTGCATCTCAACTTTTATTGCAGAGTATACGTTTGTGGGTGTCGTAGCTGTAAACCCTCAGGAGACTATAACTCCTCCTCTAGGGATCGCCTAGTGGTTTAAAGGCTTGTGGCACATGCTAAGTGCCACCGTGTTTCCTACGGAAGTGGATTAGCATAGTTTTTATCTTTTATTTGTTTTTATGTGTTGTTTTTATTTTTATTTTGTTATTTTTATTTTTGTTCTCTTTGTTTTGCTCGAGGACGAGCAAAAGATAGGTTTGGGGGTATTTGATCGGACTATTTTATACCTATTTGAGGTCCCCCATTTCCGATCATTTGTCTCGTTTTCGAGCGTATTTTTGTATATAATGTTTTGTTTGAGCCTTGTGTAGGTACATATTCCCTACAATAAGGTTTTGAGCTTAAAGATTAGTTTGGGAGGCAAAACGAGCCAAAAACGGAAGAAATTGTATATGCTCGTGCAGAACGTACACCTTGTGGGGGTCATATCTTCCTGCTCAGATCGAACCACACTGATATCTTTATATATTCAGAAAGCCCCGGAAGTCTAGTTTCCAGAACATTTTACGGATTGCAATTCCGAGCTTTCTACAGGAAGTTATGCCCATTTCCGTAACGGTGCGCGATGCTGAAATGCTGAAATGCTGTCAGGTCTAATTCGGCGGGAAAAACGGCGGCCTGGCCGCCGAACCAAACCGCCGATTCACTCCAGAGAGTCGTTTTTTGGGCGAATTTCAGGGACAGTTTCGTCCTTTCACCCTAACCTTCAGCCCTAACCTCCCAACACTATATAAACACCTTATTCTCTTCTCTCCTATCAGATTCCACACCTCACACTTCTTCTTCTTCATCTTCTTCCACACCAAAAGAGAGAGAGAAGCTTTCAAGGGCATCCATGGAGGTTTTTCCTCCATGGATGCCTTCCATTTCATCTTCTACCCATCATCCACCCATTTAGGAGTAGATTGCAAGGAGAAAGGAGGGTCTTTTGACCAATTTCGAGCTAGGGTTCATGGAGGACTTGGAGGAGGTTTTCTTCAAGGGTTGTCTCCTTTAACTCATTCTCTTTGTATTTCTTGTTTTCTTAAATGTGTAATCCCCACTTGGGAATATTTGTAAACCTAATTTGTGCTCAATATATATATGTGGTTGTTTTTATATCTAATTTGTGTTTTGATTCATTCTTGCTTTTATTGAATATATCTCTATCTTGAAATGCTTGTGTATGGAGATTGGAAATTAATATGTATTCATGGATGGGATTAGGAGTAGATTAATGTAAATTAGGAGTAGTTGTAATCAAATATCCCATTTTGTGTTTGTATGTTGATGGAAGGTCGAAATTGCATGTCATGAATGGGTTTGAGTGACTTAGAGTTAGGATTGTGCCTTGGAGGGGCTCTCTAGGCATAGTCTTGGCTAATTAGCTAAGAAGAGTGGGTGAACCTATAAATTGCCATATTAGAAGGGTTTGGTTCATTGTTCTTGTTAATAATTGGACTTTAGCTATTTCTCACTCTAAGGGCTTTAGGTGAGTCATGGTTAGAGTTACAATTATTGGTCTTTGGCTATCTCTTACGCTAGGGGCTCTAGGTGAGTTATGGTTGGAGATACAATCACTCTTTCCACATTCATTAGACTTTCACGTTGCCGTTTTACATTACCGTGTTAATATTGGGGCTCAATTTAGCATTGGTTTGTAGAATCGGTTCACATATGTTGGTTGCGGTTTCGTGTTTGAGAGGTTCTCAACACACTCTTCGACCGTTAGCTCTATGAATGGGTATAAATCGGATTGAGGCAAGAACAAACCCTTAACTAAAATTGAATGTCCTTAATGTCTAACAACCAACTATTTGTGCACTTATGTATGGTGAACTTGTTGAACCTTGTGTGACCATTTTCATGCATCTCTCCTATCCACCATTTTATTTATCACTTTAAACACCACTCTCACCATTCCATATTCTCTTTGTTTTTATTTATTTTCATTTTCATTCTATACACACACACATGCACACCGCATTGTACATATATTTCACACACACCATTCTCACCTTTTCGCATTCTATTTACATGCTTACAATAAACACTAGAACTTGAAATGGTTGACAAATCACACCTCCCTGCGGAACGATACCCTCGCTTGCCGCTTTACTAGTCTTTTGCTAGTTTAGAGCACATTGCGTAGGAAACCCCTTTTACAAACGTAATAATCTTTTGATCCTCGCGATTCTTTCAACGACGGAAAAAGCGAAGTATCAACGCCGCAGCCTACGTAAACGCAATCCGGCTCCGGATGATAGCCCAGGGGATTCCCTTTGAAGCAACCGGGATCCCAGGGGATGCTGGCCCAAGTGTCAGGGCACCTGTTTTCGACCGATTGGGCTCACGCCTCTTAGTCCGACAGGCAGAGCTCAGACCCAGGCTAGTGAAGTCCGCAATCGAGGTTCCTCCAAGGAAGGTTCAGTCTCCACCAAAACCAAGGGCAAAGGAGAGGGATTCGCATCCTGATTCAGAAGGAAGCGCCAAATCCCGAAAGAGTACCAGAGAAAAGAGTCAAAGAGCTAAGCGAAAGGAGGTAATCCTAGATTCGGATTCAACATATGAGGAAGATTCAATAGCCCGATCTGGAACCAAAAAGTCTCAACGCCTGGAGGATCAGATGACAAGGATGGCAAAGGAGTTGGAGCAGCTGAAGAAGGGAAAACATCAAGGGAGTCAGAAAAACCCCCTGGGTGAGATGAACGCACCATTCTCCAAAAGGGTGAGAGAAGCAGGATTGCCCCCCAAATTCAGGATGCCTTCAGAGAAGTATTCTGGAACCGAGGATCCCATCAGCCACCTAGAAAGCTTCGTCCACCAGATGGAAGTTCAGAGTGCAACCAGGATTGCCATGTGCAGGATGTTTCCCTCAACCCTGACAGACTGTGCCAAGACATGGTTCAGAAAATTACCACCAGGTAGTGTTGATTCTTTCTCCAAACTCACCAAAGCTTTCTGTGCACAGTTTCAGGGAATCAAACCCCGTCCCAAGGATCCTATCCTGCTGCAGTATGTAGTTCAAGAGCGGGGTGAAACTCTGAGATCTTACGTGGAGAAATTCCACAAAGAGGTCGTCCAGATGGGTGTGTTCAACGAGAAGGAAACTTTAGCCAATTTTCGGAGGAACTTGTGGGCTGGCAGGCTATTTCGGTCTTTTGCCAAGCATTCTCCTGCCAAGCATTCTCCTGAGACGTACTAGGAAGCCTACAATCGGGCTCTGGAACAGGTGGATATCGAGGAATAACTTCGGATCAAAATTGAACACGATGAAGCCCGATTAGCGCCGCGCCCAAAGAAGGAGGCTCCGAAGCCTGCACCAGCTAGGAAGTTTCAGAATCTACCTCCAAATCGGTCTACTTACAGGCAGCCTCCAATTCCTTCATACCAGGACAGATACCCAGTTAGGAGATCCCCTCCCAGAGAGCTTCCCTTGAAGGAGGTATCTAGAATAGCAAGAGAGGAAGAGGGGTATAACCACTACACCCCCCTAAATGCTTCACGAGAGACTATCTATCTTGCTGTTCGGGATAAGGGCCTACTCAGAAAGCCAGTCCCTATGAAGATCCCTGTGGACAGGAGGAATCAATATAAGTATTGCGACATCCATGAGGATATGGGACACAACACCTCAGAATGGTACAGTCTCCGCAATCAGATAGAAGCACTGGTAAGAGGAGGACTTCTAACTGAATTCTTACAACAGGTACGAGACAGCATCAAAGAAGGAAAGCAGGTTCAAAGTAGGATGCAGGAAGCAGCAGAAAAAAGAAGAGAAGGAGAGAAGGATCTAATGCAGCAGATCCAAGTGATCCACACCATCAGTGGAGGCCCCTGTAGGGAAAAATAACGTACCCGCAGCGGAAGCGAGACTAAAAATAGTTTTGAGTAGCTTTTAAAATTTTTCCAATTTTATGAACCTTAAACCCTTTTGATTAATTAAAGATATATAAAGAAGTAATAAAAGTTTAATACCTCTTATCGCGTGATCCGATTGACTTGCGTCGATGGTAATCCGCAAGATCTTCAATCCTAGCACGAACGTGGATCACCTAGGAGCGTGGTCTCCCTTCTCTTTGAATTGCAAACCTGTGATTGGATTAAACAAACTTTTCTCTCTTGTTCGTTAGTCACAAAAACAATCAAAAGAAACCTAAGATTATTCCGGTCACTTTTGAGTTCTCAATCTAATGATCGAAACTCGCGTGAACCTTGATCGATGTTGTATACACAAGCTTATCAATGATTAAGCAAATAGTACACCATCAAAGAATAATCTATGTTCCTTTTTCTTTTGTCTTAGTTGAATAAAATCTCTATCTATGAGTTAAGAAGAAGAAGAAGAAAAAAATTCTGCACCTTAGCACTAGGGCTGGCCGAAAATTATATGTATACATATATAGGTGGCCGAAATTTTTCTTCTTTCTTTTTAGGGTTGGCCGAATTCTCTTCCTAAATTAATTAGGGTTGCCGCAATTTCCAAACAAAATTAATTAGTTTGAATTGCACCCTAATTCCTATTTAGAAAAGATTTCCAAAACCTAATCAAACTCATAAATCTTTTTATTCTCATATTGACTAAAATAAAAAGACTTCCTGTTTGAATAAATAAAACTAATTATTTATTTCCTTGTCAAACAAGTCTTTCTATTTAATTATACTACTACCAATAGTATACCTTTAGGAAACATATTTCCTAATGACAAAAGATTTGTATCTTAATTAAATAATTAATTAATGAATTAATTAATTCTTATTTAATTAAATAATGAAAACAAAATAATATTTTAGGTTAATATATAACCTTGCCGCCCCATATGTGTATTGGGCCAAATATTATTTTTCCTATGTCATTTAATCCATAGGACTTAAAATAAAAAGCCCACATGTGAACTAGACCCAATCTTACTAAAAGAAACAAGCCCACATGTCATCCATTAATATATAAATATAATTGTGCAGCCCATTACATAAATAATGTGCAAATTATATTCTTAATATATTAAATTGCAATTCCAGATGGACCCTAAATTGGTCCGGTAGAATATATCAAGTGATCCATGAAAGTCCGTGTGGATTGGGGATCTTGGCGGGCTATCTAAATTTAAGCTACAATAGACATAACCTAATCACAATCAACAAATGATTCACTTAGGTCCGATCCATTAATTTTAGCTCATTCCACTAAAGAGCTAAAATTGAACTCTTAAATAAAGACAGAAAAGGAAGATGCTTCCTCATTCTTACCCTAGACAATCATATTGGAGATAGTGTATCCTCGTGAATAATATCAGTAATCGCCAAGAGTTCATAGACCGCCTATAACTCTCCAAGTTACCATATTTACTCATATGACCACGTTTTGAACTTGGATATTTTGACTTGTCCAGAAGCCATGTTTTCAATAGACACTATCGAAAACTCAACGTTGAGATTTAATATCCAATTACCTCAAAACATCCATACGATGATATTATACTCTCATTTGATAAATGGAGCCACGATGTCCATATCTATAAATGAAGTCCTCTATCGATTAACAAATGAATACCACCAAATTATCGAGGATAGACTATGCGATATAATCGTACTCATTGATAACTCAAATGATATCACTTGCAACCATAAGTCCATCATTTATCTCAGGATTAAGATAGACTCTCCGATTGTCCTGATAATGAAATTACCTTTATCTACTGAAGGTTATAGATAAAGTATTTCATTGTGATCCAGTTCAATGCACCCAGTGCACTAGATCCTTTTGCTCGAAGACACTCCAATGATTTTAGACTCATCATATCTCATTTGATCCCACTCAAATGCTAGCAAAAGAATTCTACAACTTTAACAAGATAAAGGTGCCCAACCTTTAACTTAAGTTGTGAACGATATTCAAGACTACCACATACATATCCAGATGTATGAACAATTCTTCTTTTCTCATAGTCTTTAGACCTTATGATTATTTACTTTAACAATTATAATATTCAACTATAAATGCTATAATATTTGTTTAAACCAGAAATCACTTTATTAATATGAATAAGATTGTTAATTACATTATTACACTCTTGCTATTGAGCATAATCCTAACAATCTCCCACTTGCGCTATAGCAAATGTGTCATATCTCTCAAGCCCATATTCTCTAGGTGCCGATCGAAACTCTTCTGAGGTAGAGCCTTTGTGAAGGGATCTGCTAGATTTTCCGCTGACGCGATTTTGGTAATCGTCACGTCACCTCTTTGAACAATCTCCCTTAAAAGATGATATTTCCTTTCAATGTGTTTACCTCTCTTGTGACTTCTTGGTTCTTTCGAATTAGCCACTGCTCCACTGTTGTCACAGTAGATAGTGATCTGCTTATTCGCACTAGGAACCACTTCCAAGTCAATCAAGAATTGACGGAGCCAAACAGCCTCTTTGGCAGCCTCGCATCCAGCAACATACTCAGCTTCCATGGTGGAATTAGCAATACAAGATTGCTTGATACTCCTCCATTTAACTGCTCCTCCTCCAATAGTAAACACAGCCCCTGATGTGGATTTTCTGGAGTTAGAATCTGATTGAAAATCAGAATCTGTATACCCAACGGGAATCAAATCCCCTCCAGAGTATACAAGCATATTATCTCTCGTTCTCTTGAGATACTTGAAAATATGCTTGACTGCCGTCCAGTGATCAGGACCAGGCTTCGATTGAAACCTGCTAACTATGCCAACAGCAAAACAAATATCTGGTCTAGTGCAGAGCATTGCATACATGAGACTTCCAACTGCCGAGGCATATGGAACTCTACTCATGAACTGCTCTTCATGCTCATTCTTAGGAACTTGTTCCTTAGAAAGCTTGATTCCATGTCTGAAAGGTAACATACCTTTCTTGGAATCCTGCATGGAAAACCTAGACAAGATTTTGTCTATGTATGAAGCTTGGGATAATGCAATCGTTCTATTCTTTCTATCCCTTATAACTTGGATACATAGAATAAAACTTGCTTCTCCTAAGTCCTTCATATCAAATTGTTTTGCTAACCATTCTTTTACTGATGTCAATACACCTACATCGTTTCCGATGAGTAGTATATCATCAACGTAAAGAATCAGGAAAACCAACTTGTCGCCCTTAATCCTCTTGTATACACAAGGTTCGTCAAGATTCTGAATAAATCCAAAGCCTTTGACAGCTTGATCGAACCTTATATTCCAGGATCTGGATGCTTGCTTTAATCCATATATGGATTTCTGCAACTTGCATACCTTTTCCATTTGGCCCTTTTCAATGAATCCCTCTGGTTGCATCATGTAGATGCTTTCGTCAAGACTTCCATTAAGAAAAGCTGTCTTGACGTCCATTTGCCAAATCTCTAGATCTAAAGATGCTGCAATGGATAAGAGTATCCTAATGGATTTAAGCATGGCCACAGGAGAGAAGGTTTCCTCGTAATCGGTACCTTCTTTCTGTGTATACCCTTTAGCTACCAATTTAGCTTTAAAGGTTTCCACCTTTCCATCCATACCTCTTTTCCTCTTGTATACCCACTTGCACCCAATGGGTTTTATTCCTTTAGGCAAGTCTACAAGGGACCAGACTTTGTTATTGAACATAGATTCAATCTCGGATTGCATTGCCTTTTGCCAATGGCGACTATCAACATCCTCCATAGCTTCCTTGTACGTATAGGGATCATCGTCGTCCGGGAGATTCTCTACAGATTCTCCCAGACCGATGTATCTTTCGGGTTGTGTTATAACCCTCCCACTACGACGAGGAATGGTAGGTTGTTGACCTTGTGTTGGATCGGAACTTACAATTGGGTTAGGTTGTATAACCTCTCGTGGAATTGCATCTCCTGACATCTCATTCAGGACAATTCTACTTTTAGGCACAAAATCATTCATATAGTCCTTTTCCATAAATTTAGCATTTGTCGAAACAAATACTTTAAGATCTCAAGGACTATAAAAATAATATCCTTTAGTTTCTTTCGGATACCCTACAAATATACATGTTTCTGAACGGGACTCCATCTTTTCTGTCTTTCCTTTTAACACGTGCGCAGGACATCCAAATATCCTTAAGTGTCGTAAACTAGGCTTGCGCCCAGTCCACAACTCATGCGGTGTTTTAGGAACAGACTTAGATGGTACATGGTTTAGAATGTATATTGCAGTTTGTAGAGCATATCCCCAGAAAGAAATAGGAAGTGTTGAATAACTCAACATAGACCTAACCATATCCAAAAGAGTTCTATTTCTCCTTTCTGCTACCCCATTTTGTTGAGGTGTACCAGGTGCAGAAAACTGAGAAACTATCCCATTATCAATAAGATATTGCTGAAACTCACCAGATAGATATTCTCCACCACGATCAGATCTCAAGATTTTTATGTGTTTCTCAAGCTGATTTTCCACTTCAGCTTTAAATGCTTTGAACATGTCAAAAGCATCCGACTTATGTCGCATGAGATACACATAGCCAAATCTTGAGTAATCATCTGTGAAAGTGATGAAGTACTCATATCCACCTCTAGCTTGAATGCTCATAGGTCCACATACATCAGTGTGTATCAATCCTAAACATTCAGAGGCTCTGGCACCTTTGGCAGAGAACGTCCTTTTGGTCATTTTACCTTCCAAACAAGATTCACAAGTTGGTAGATCATCAACCTTTAAGTCACTCAAAGGTCCGTCACTTACCAATCTTTTAATCCTATTAAGGTTAATATGACCTAAGCGTAAATGCCAAAGGTAGGTTTCATCTTTTGATAATTTAACTCTTTTATGATCAGGTTCCGTTATTTCTGTGTCTAACGAGTGAGAGATATTTCTATGCAAGAAGTATAGACCGTTTTCCAATGTACCTTTGCAAATAACTTTGTCATTCTTACTAATAATAAAAACTTTATTAAAAGTAACCGAATATCCAAATTTATTCAAACAAGAAACTGAAATTAAATTCCTCTTGAATTGAGGTACATAATAAACGTCTATTAAATCTAAATGCCTTCTAGAATCCAAACAAACTCTAATATCTCCCACTGCACTTGCAGACACTAACGTTCCGTTGTCCAAGCGCAAATTGATCTCATTCTTATTCAGCCTTCTCCTTTCTTGGAACCCCTACAAGGAATAACAAACATGATTAGTGGCTCCTGAGTCTATGATCCAAGAATCTGTAGAATCAGCCAAAAAACATGTTTCAAGATAATTCAAATTACCTTCTTCCTTCTTGTTCTGGGACTTTGGGCAATTTCTCTTCCAATGTCCCTTTTCACCACAAAGGAAGCATTTCCCTTTGATCTTGGTTACTTTCTTGGTCTTCTTCTTGGTAGGCCCAAGTTGCTTTTTCTTCTGTTGTTTCTTGACCTTTTGACGGGCCTTAACAGTAGCAACTTTACCAACCACATGAATCTCTTGACCTTTGCCTTTCACAAGGATCTTTTCAGCACTTTGAACATCTTGCATCAGGCTCTGTAAGGTGTATTCCTTTTTGTTCAAAGTGTAGTCCAATTTGAACTGATCAAAGGAATCTGACAATGAATTGACAACCATATCAATCTTTGTCTCACCATCTATCTCAGCGCCATGCAGTTCAGCAATGTTGAGATGTGCTATGACTTTCATCATGTGATCCTTCACAGCCTGTCCAGGTTTCATCCTAAGATTCATAAAAGCAGTCACTGCCTCTCTCTTAGTCGTCCTGGACTTCATAGCAAACATCTCCTCTAGAGACATCATTATATCAGCAGCAGACTCCATTCCTTCATGCTGCTGTTGCAACACGTCGGAGATAGTGGCCATAATATAATATTTGGCCATATCATCTGAAGTCTTCCACTGCTCATACTCATCTCTTTGCACTATGCTTGATTCAATATTAGGAGCAGGTGGTTTAGGAGTGGCTAGAACAAACTTATGTTTTTCACTTTGCAGCAACAACCCAATTTTCCTTTTCCATGTTACATAGTTATCTCCAGTTAAGGTGTTATCTTTCAGGATGTTCATAAGTGATGGGGTCATGATTTCTGAATGAAAACAAAACATATATAAGTAAATAATCATTATAAAGCACTTTTAAATATTTATCTTGAATTAAATGAATAACTCAATCAAAAATTCAACGGTGATCCAACACCCATAAATGTTACGCCTCCTTTGGGAGTTCGCACCATTTACTAGTTAGACTAGGTCCCACCTAATTGTTAACATAACAACCAGTGTTTTCAATTTTAGCCTTGCAATTTTACTGACAAGAACTCTTTGGAGGATATCAATAAAATTACATTGAGTGTGTTACCAAGATATCGACCCTCAATTTTCTCTCACGAAAATCCCTCCTTTGGGAGTAGATCTCGTTGAGTCCATTGTCTAGTCTATCCTTGTAAGGAAGTATATTGCTTAATTCCATTCATGGATGTCCCTTTGGGGAATTACCATAAAATAATTAAGCTCAACTAATCTTGGAAGCCATAGGTGTTACAAAAACACCTTCTCCCACTCAATTATTTAAGGCATGTGATTAAATTCCATAGAATGATTTACCAAGTTATCTAGATGCCAATTTAGATACCTAAATCATTCAATGCATGTTCATACCAAAAGAGATATATGAGTGGCACTCCTATTCTATATGACATGTTATCATACAATAACAAATATTGTAATATTTAAGCATAAAATAAAAAGCAACAATTTTGGCCCATCCTAGAAAAACAAGTAAATTACAATGAATTTGGAATATAAGATCTTCAAGTGGCCCATCAACCATACGCTCATCCTTCGGCCTCCACCCTTGGGATTGCACGGCCCACCACCCCACAAAGGGGCTGCCATGCGCAGCCCATAAGGCTTTGCATGGCTGCCATGCGCAGCCCACCAAGCTTTGGGCTTGCCATGCGCAGCCCAATCCACTCCTAGGGTGCGCAAGGTGCTCGTTCTCGGTTCCGGTTGCTTCACGTCTTCAATTCTTCGATGTAGAACGTGTTACAATTTAATTTAAACAAAAAAATAACTGCAGAAAATATATATATATTTTTTTTTTTAAACACAGCAGTAAAAATACTGCACTAAAATACTGCAGAAAAAATACTACACTTAAATTTTTTTAATACAAAAAAAACTGCAGCTATTTAATACATAAAAAAAAAAAAAAAAAAAAAAAATCCTAGCAACTACCAAGAAGGAATTATGGCGATGATAGACCACCCTTCTTGTTACAATTCCGAAACCAAAAATACATTGAAAATCTAGAGCCAAAATCGAGCAATAACAATCCACATAAAAACATATATTAATCCATACATCACATGTAATAATATATGCGAATACCTAGAGTGTCATCTCTTTCTAAACATGTTTAATCACAATAAAAAGAAATCGATCCACGTATATATACGTTAATTAATTAAAAGGGTTCAACCAGGCTCTGATACCAATTGTAGGGAAAAATAACGTACCCGCAGCGGAAGCGAGACTAAAAATAGTTTTGAGTAGCTTTTAAAATTTTTCCAATTTTATGAACCTTAAACCCTTTTGATTAATTAAAGATATATAAAGAAGTAATAAAAGTTTAATACCTCTTGTCGCGTGATCCGATTGACTTGCGTCGATGGTAATCCGCAAGATCTTCAATCCTAGCACGAACGTGGATCACCTAGGAGCGTGGTCTCCCTTCTCTTTGAATTGCAAACCTGTGATTGGATTAAACAAACTTTTCTCTCTTGTTCGTTAGTTACAAAAACAATCAAAAGAAGCCTAAGATTATACCTTTAGGAAACATATTTCCTAATGAGAAAAGATTTGTATCTTAATTAAATAATTAATTAATGAATTAATTAATTCTTATTTAATTAAATAATGAAAACAAAATAATATTTTAGGTTAATATATAACCTTGCCGCCCCATATGTGTATTGGCCCAAATATTATTTTTCCTATTTCATTTAATCCATAGGACTTTAAATAAAAAGCCCACATGTGAACTAGACCCAATCTTACTAAAAGAAACAAGCCCACATGTCATCCATTAATATATAAATATAATTGTGCAGCTCATTACATAAATAATGTGCAAATTATATTCTTAATATATTAAATTGCAATTCTAGATGGACCCTAAATTGGTCCGGTAGAATATATCAAGTGATCCATGCAAGTCCGTGTGGATTGGGGATCTTAGCGGGCTATCTAAATTTAAGCTACAATAGACATAACCTAATCACAATCAACAAATGATTCACTTAGGTCCGATCCATTAATTTTAGCTCATTCCACTAAAGAGCTAAAATTGAACTCTTAAATAAAGACAGAAAAGGAAGATGCTTCCTCATTCTTACCCTAGACAATCATATTGGAGATAGTGTATCCTCGTGAATAATATCAGTAATCGCCAAGAGTTCATAGACCGCCTATAACTCTCCAAGTTACCATATTTACTCATATGACCACATTTTGAACTTGGATATTTTGACTTGTCCAGAAGCCATGTCTTCAATAGACACTATCGAAAACTCAACGTTGAGATTTAATATCCAATTACCTCAAAACATCCATACGATGATATTATACTCTCATTTGATAAATGGAGCCACGATGTCCATATCTATAAATGAAGTCCTCTATCGATTAACAAATGAATACCACCAAATTATCGAGGATAGACTATGCGATATAATCGTACTCATTGATAACTCAAATGATATCACTTGCAACCATAAGTCCATCATTTATCTCAGGATTAAGATAGACTCTCCGATTGTCCTGATAATGAAATTACTTTTATCTACTGATGGTTATAGATAAAGTATTTCATTGTGATCCAGTTCAATGCACCCAGTGCACTAGATCCTTTTGCTCGAAGACACTCCAATGATTTTAGACTCATCATATCTCATTTGATCCCACTCAAATGCTAGCAAAAGAATTCTACAACTTTAACAAGATAAAGGTGCCCAACCTTTAACTTAAGTTGTGAACGATATTCAAGACTAACTAAAGAATTGTGTCTACCACATACATATCCAGATGTATGAACAATTCTTCTTTTCTCATAGTCTTTAGACCTTATGATTATTTACTTTAACAATTATAATATTCAACTATAAATGCTATAATATTTGTTTAAACCAGAAATCACTTTATTAATATGAATAAGATTGTTAATTACATTATTACACTCTTGCTATTGAGCATAATCCTAACAGCCCCACCCTAGCAGGAACCTCCAACAATTCAAGAAAGAACCACGCAAGGAAGATTCCCATACTCAACACTGAACATGAGTTGCTAAAGATCAATGGAGGACCCTGAGACCTATCCCGCTCCACCAAAATCATCTTTACGGAGGAGGATGTTTACAATACGGTACAGCCGCATGATGATCCCATGGTCGTAACAGTACAGATCGCCAACTGCTTAGTGCACCGCGTCTTGATCGATACAGGAAGCAGCGTGGATATTTTGTTCAAAGGGGCTCATGAGCAGCTCAACCTAAAGAACTCTTGCTTCAACAGCTGTACCTCTCTACTATACAGATTCACAGGGGACTCTGTAATGCCGATGGGAACAAAGATACTGCCAGTGATAGTTGGAGAGGCTCCTCTTCAGCAGAACATAATGACGGAGTTTATTGTAGTGGACACCCCGTCTGCATACAATGCAATCTTGGGAAGGCCTTTCCTATCAGGGATTAGAGGAGTGCTGTCTATCTACCACAACGTGTTGAAGTTTCCAGTAGGATCGGGAGTAGGAGAGGTAAGAGGAGACCAGCAGGCAGCCCGCAACTGCTATGCGGTGTCAACCAACCCCGCTGCGTTGGCTAAGCAATGCGCATCGGTGGCCAGCTACCCAGGTTCGAGAACGATAGAGCGGGATGATCATGTCTTTGAGGAAGAGGAGGTACCAGACATAATCGTGGAAGAATCAGAAGAAGAAGAGCGTGGTTGGAGCAGCGGATATCGATCAGAGCAATTAGAGGAGGTCCAGATCTGGTGCGAAGATCCAGCAAAGACAGTAAAAGTGGGAGAAGGTCTGGACCCGGAAGTGAAGAGGGATTTGATAGAGCTTCTCAGGGAGTACAATGATATCTTTGCATGGAGCCATGAGGATATGCCCGGCATTCCTCTTAGCCTGGCGACCCATAGGTTGGCAGTGGATGCAACCTTCAAACCGATAAAACAAAAAAGAAGGCACTTCAATGCTGAAAGCAATGCCGCGGTCCAAGAAGAGGTTGACAAACTCCTGAAGGCCGGGTTCATCAGGGAATCCCGGTACCCCGACTGGATCGCCAATGTGATTATGGTAACTAAGTCTAACGGGAAGTGGCAAATGTGCGTGGATTACACCGATCTCAATCGGGCCTGCCCCAAAGATAGCTTCCCCCTGCCTAAAATAGACCAGCTTATTGATTCCACTGCAGGAAATAAGCTCCTGAGCTTCATGGATGCTTTCTCAGGGTACAATCAGATCATGATGCATCCTTCAGACCAAGACAAAACTAGCTTCATCACCGGGCAAGGCCTCTACTGTTATAAGGTAATGCCATTCGGACTTAAAAATGCAAGTGCCACCTATCAGCGCATGGTGAACAAACTATTCAAGGAACAGATAGGGAAGTCCATGGAGGTATACATAGATGACATGATCACTAAATCTCCAGAAGCAAGACAGCAAGCAGGGGACTTACGCCAAACCTTCCAGATAATAAGGCAGAACTAGATGAGGCTGAACCCCGCTAAGTGTGCATTCGAGGTGGCAGCAGGCAAATTCTAGGGATTCATGGTACATGAAAGGGGAATTGAAGCAAATCCTGAGAAGATCAAAGCCATTTTAGATCTCGAGTCTCCTACAAACCTCAAGTAGGCACAAGGATTAACCGGGTGGATAGCGGCCCTGAACCGGTTCATATCTCGCTCCACAGATAAATGTCTCCCCTTTTTCAAAGTCATCAAGCAGGGGAAAAAGATGAAGTGGGACGAGCAGAGCGAGCAGGCTTTTCAAGCTCTGAAGGGATACCTGTCAAGCCCGCCGCTGTTGGTAAAGCCGACCCCGGGTGAAGAGCTCTTACTCTACCTAACAGTCTTTGAAGCAGCTACTAGTGGAGTCTTAGTGAAGGAATGCAGTGACGGAGTGCAGAGGCGGATCTATTACTTGAGCCAGGCCTTTACAAAGTCCGAGAAAAATTACACCTTACTAGAGAAGCTCGCCTACACTTTGGTGACCACATCCAGAAAGCTCCGGCCTTATTTTCAAGCTTACACCATCGCGGTGGTCACAGATCAGCCTTTGAGACAATTCCTCCAGAGGCCAAATGTGTCAGGCAGACTGGTCCTGTGGGCCCTAGAACTCACACAATTCGACATCAAATACAGAGCGAGAACCACGATTAAAGCTCAAGCCCTGGCGGATTTCATAGTGGAGTTTAGCCTAATCCTGGACCTAGGTGAATCAGTAGACCCCGATCCGAGTCAAACCCCTCTGGAATGGCCTGAAGACAGTAAGATATGGATACTTTACACGGATGGAGCTTCGAACCAGTCAGGATGCGGAGCTAGGGTCGTCCTGATCGATCGCACGGGAATCGAGGTAAGTCACTGTTTCAGGTTCGAATTCAGAGCCACCAACAACGAAGCAGAATATGAAGCTCTGCTAGCAGGAATGAGAGTAGTTGGAGCTCTGGGGGTTGAGTACCTTCAGATTAAAAGTGATTCTCAATTAGTGGTCAATCAGGTGACAGGGTTGTACCAAGCAAAAGGTGATAACATGGTGACCTATCCAGCTAAAGTTCAGGAGGCTATGAAGAAATTCAAGGGTGTAAGAATAGAGCAAGTGCCCAGGGAGAAAAATCACCGCGCTGATGTTCTAGCTAAGATTGCCACGGGAGAGGGACATGCGTTACCAAAAGGGGTACCCCTCCAATTGATTCCTTCCTCCAGCATAGCTAAAGAGGTAGAGGTCATTCCTGTGAACCGCTTCCCATGTTGGATGGATCCAATAGCAGACTATCTCTAAAGTGGCATTCTCCCCGCAAACCAGGATCAAGCCCGCCGGCTCAAGAGGACAGCTAGCCGATACTGTTTGGTAGAAGGATACCTATACCGCAAGGGGAAATCCCTTCCTCTACTCAGGTGTCTCCATCCCGATGATGCGTGCTGGGCGCTCAATGAGGTGCACTCGGGGGATTGTGGTAACCACGTGTCAGGGGAAACTTTGGCCAATTCCTCCAGAGGCCAAATGTGTCAGGCAGACTGGTCCTGTGGGCCCTAGAACTCACACAATTCGACATCAAATACAGAGCGAGAACCACAATTAAAGCTCAAGCCCTGGCGGATTTCATAGTGGAGTTTAGCCTAATCCTGGACCTAGGTGAATCAGTAGACCCCGATCCGAGTCAAACCCCTCTGGAATGGCCTGAAGACAGTAAGATATGGATACTTTACACGGATGGAGCTTCGAACCAGTCAGGATGCGGAGCTAGGGTCGTCCTGATCGATCGCGCGGGAATCGAGGTAAGTCACTGTTTCAGGTTCGAATTCAGAGCCACCAACAACGAAGCAGAATATGAAGCTCTGCTAGCAGGAATGAGAGTAGTTGGAGCTCTGGGGGTTGAGTACCTTCAGATTAAAAGTGATTCTCAATTAGTGGTCAATCAGGTGACAGGGTTGTACCAAGCAAAAGGTGATAACATGGTGACCTATCCAGCTAAAGTTCAAGAGGCTATGAAGAAATTCAAGGGTGTAAGAATAGAGCAAGTGCCCAGGGAGAAAAATCACCGCGCTGATGTTCTAGCTAAGATTGCCACGGTAGAGGGACATGCGTTACCAAAAGGGGTACCCCTCCAATTGATTCCTTCCTCCAGCATAGCTAAAGAGGTAGAGGTCATTCCTGTGAACCGCTTCCCATGTTGGATGGATCCAATAGCAGACTATCTCTAAAGTGGCATTCTCCCCGTAAACCAGGATCAAGCCCGCCGGCTCAAGAGGACAGCTAGCCGATACTGTTTGGTAGAAGGATACCTATACCGCAAGGGGAAATCCCTTCCTCTACTCAGGTGTCTCCATCCCGATGATGCGTGCTGGGCGCTCAATGAGGTGCACTCGGGGGATTGTGGTAACCACGTGTCAGGGGAAACTTTGGCTTACCAAGTAATCAGGATGGGTTACTATTGGCCAACTATACACCAGGATGCAAAACAGTTTGCACGATCCTGCGAGGCTTGTCAGAAAACAGCAAACCTTCATCATCCCCCACCAGAGAGGCTCTCCTCAATCAGTACTCCCTACCCCTTTGCCATCTGGGGACTAGATTTGATCGGGCCACTCCCCACTGCACCCGGCCAAGCCAAGCATGCAGTAGTGGCGATAGATTACTTTACTCGGTGGGTAGAAGCCAAGGCTCTTACTCGGATAACTGAAGAAAAGACCACCAACTTTGTCAAGGAACACATTGTCTGCCGATCTGGCACCCCGATGGCCATCATAACTGATTTGGGAAAGCAATTCGACAATGCCAACTTCAGGGAATTCTGTGAAGACCGGAGGATCAATCTCCGTTTTGCTTCGGTGGCTCATCCTCAAACTAATGGGTAGGTTGAAGCTACTAACAAGACCATCAAGAAGCTCTTGAAGAAGAAGCTCCAACAGAAGAAAGGATTATGGGTGGTAGAATTACCTCATGTACTATAGGCTTACAGAACAACTAGGCGGACAGCCACAGGGGAGACCCCCTATTCCCTAGTATTCGGGGCGGAAGCGGTCTTACCCATCGAGCATAAGCTTATATCTTTCCGGGTCCAAAATTACGAATCGGAATATAACGAGGCTAAGTTAAGAGCTAGCCTAGACCTGCTGGAGGAAAAGTAAAGCCGGGTTGCGGAGAAGGTGGCAATATACCAGAGCAAGATAGCCCGACACTTCAACAAGAAGGTGAGGGTCCGAAGCTTCAAAGAAGGAGACTTGGTTCTCAGAAAGGTGACTCAGAACACACGAAGAAGGTCCGACGAGGTGCTAGCTCCAAACTGGGAAGGGCCGTATCTGGTTAAGGCATCACTCCAGGGTGGTGCTTACAAACTGGTAGACATGGAGGGGTACCCAGTAGACCATACATGGAATGCTGATCATCTCCGAAAATTCTACCCTTAGAAATCTTGTTCGTATCAAGGGGAATATAACACCCCGATTTCATGTTTGTACCGTTGGGGAAAATCAATAAAAGCAGTTCTTTCTCCTATATGACCCTCTTGTGTCCACTGCTTGATGTCTCCTACTAGATTCTCCATCATCTCTTACTGAATGTACTTAATTCGCCATTACTAAAGCGCCTCAAGACCAGGAAATAGCCTAAAGGCGCTCCTGCTGCCTTGGTCGGGGAATACCCTCCTCCAAGAAGCCTGGTGCTAAAGTGACCTTAGTTGCCTACCAGGACAGATTACGGTAAGGATCGGGCTGCCTCAGGGTACCTGGTTTCTTACTTCACCTTAAGACTAGGAAATAGCCTAAAGGCGCTCCTGCTGCCTTGGTCGGGGAATACCCTCCTCCAAGAAGCCTGGTGCTAAAGTGGCCTTAGTTGCCTACCAGGACAGATTACGGTAAGGATCGGGCTGCCTCAGGGTACCTGGTTTCTTACTTCGCCTCAAGACCAGGAAATAGCCTAAGGGCGCTCCTGCTGCCTTGGTCGGGGAATACCCTCCTCCAAGAAGCCTGGTGCTAAAGTGGCCTTAGTTGCCTACCAGGACAGATTACAGTAAGGATCGGGCTGCCTTAGGGTACTTGGTTTCTTACTTCGCCTCAAGACCAGGAAATAGCCTAATGGCGCCCCTGCTGCCTTGGTCGGGGAATACCCTCCTCCAAGAAGCCTGGTGCTAAAGTGGCCCTAGTTGCCTACCAGGATAGAACAACAATGACATCGGGGAGACTCATCGGGATGCTTCGCCCTTCATTTTCCCCCTTACTACCATGACAAAGGACCAACAGTTAGAAAGAGACTTAGAAGTTTACCTTCAGCAAGTCAAATTGTTCACAAGTAGCAGGTTCCCTTGACTGACTGCTCTAAACACATTACACTATTACGTGTTTAAGGAAGTTCTATTGAAGGAAGAAGTAATCTGACCCCGCTGATTCTTACGGTTATGGGATATAATTATCACATGTTTTATCTTTGCTGCCCATTGGGGTCCGATCATTGTCCTTATTACCTATCGGAGTCCAGTTACTCATCAGAAGTCCGATTTATCAAACAAAATTATATGCTGTGGAAAGCTTCTAAGTACAAAAGCAAGAAGAACACAAGTACGAAGCAAGTAAGGAAAACAAGCTATATTGATAAAATGGGATGCCTGGGTCCCGATTCAGGCTACATTTTTAAAAAAAAGAAAGGCCAGGCTAATCTACTTTGTCTTCTATTTGACGCTCCCCCTGGCCAACTGCCCCTTCGCCCAAGGGCTCAGCATCAGTCTGGACTGTTTCCTCCACAGCAGAAGACCCAGTCGGAGCCCCTTCAACCCGAGAAACTGCGGATCCTGCTGCTTCCTCACCTTCCTTCACATTGATCACTCCAGTAACAGACTTGGGATCCACTCCTTGTTCTTCAATGGCAGGAGGATCTAGATTGGTTCCCTCAGTGCCATCAAGTTGGTCTTCAGCAGCCACGTCAACCTTTTGACCTGGATGTGCTACCTCCTGTGCAGGGACCGCAGTCTCGTGATCCCCTCTTGCTAACTGGGCAGCCTTTGCCATAATTTGCTCCCGGTCCCAGTTCAAGGCTGCATCGAGGTCGAAGGGAGGAGGCAAGGCTGTAGCTACCTCGTAGCAGGCTGTGAAATAACCATCATCGAATGAGGGCCCCTATTGAGCCTCCAAATCTGCTAAGGCATCCCGCAGAAGCTGGTTCTCATCTGACAACAACTTCTTCTCAACTTTTATGCGCTCCCTCTCCTCTCTGCGGCGCAAGGACTTGATGGTTTCTGTGTCTAGGCAACGCTCAAGGCGCCTGATAATCACCAAGCCCTCCTGTCGCGCTTCTTCAGATGCCCTGGCCTCCTGAAGTAAAGGGGCCACGCTTTGTTGGGTCTGGACCAGCTCCTGCTGAGTATCCTCCAACTTTGCTTGGAGGCTGATGTAAGCTTCCTTCAATGTCAGTAGCTGCCTCTCCATGGCCAAGGCAAATTTGAAGCCTTGCAAGAAGAAAGAGAGTCAATACTTGGCAGAAGGGGGAAATAAATAGCAAGAAATAAGTAAACGTTTACCTCAGCCATAACCGAAACCCCCTTGGTGACCAAGATGTCTGTAGGAAGCTTGGCCATATCTGTCAGACTTCCACCGGGGCAGGTGGCCGCGAATCTAGACACCACCTCGTCAAAGGTGGCATCCCTCGACCCCGATAAGGAGGCCACATCAGCAGCCAGAACAGGAGTGTGGATAGCTGCTTCCTCCACTAGGGCTCTCACAGGATCCACGGGAAGAGCTGCGGTAGGAGGAGGAGCAGGAGAGGTTTTTGTGGTGGAGGCGGTTTTCTTCTGGGCCGATCTTTTAGACCTTCGGGCCTTAGCCGCCCTAGCCAGCAATGCCGGGATCCTCAAACGGGTTGGAGGAGTAGAAGGATAGCGAGCTGGAGCCTTGGCCTTAGACCCCGTTGGAGCAGGAGTAGGTGTTTTTGAGGGAGCAAAGGGTGTGGGGCTGGATCCTACTCGGATGGACCCCGACCTAGTCTTGGCAGCTGGAGTAGGAGAAGGAACAGGGGAGGAATGGGGTAGCAGGGTCACATCCCTTGCCCCCGAAGAAGGATGAGGCCCCGCAACCATTAGGGAAGCCGATACTGCAAGAAGAGAGGATGTTCAGTGAGAATCAAAAGAAGGAATATATAAATATAAGGAAATAGAGATACAAGATGCAATCAACTCACCGGGAGAGGCGGGGGAGATCCTCAGGTACCGTTCTAAGCGGGCTCCCTCAAAGGGATCCAGAGAGGGATATTGTAGGTTGGTGTATCCTCTCTTTAGGATCCTTGTCAGAATCTCTCGGGACTCAGGAGCCAATGTCCCTTTTGCCCACTTGTCCCTCACGGTAAACTGAGTAGGGACGGGGTACTCATACCCCTCAACAAAAGCAGTGCGCCCCCAGTCGCCCTCGACCACCAGCCATTCCTCCTTCCAGGGTGCCGCGTACTTCACATTCGCCCCTGGGATGACGAACTTCAAATCATTTGAGGCCTTCAGGTAGAACTGACCCTGAGGCACCATGCTCGTAATATTGAAGATGAAGCGGAGCTCGTCCAACCCCGGCTCCCGCTAGACGCGATCTTTTTCGCACTGCTCCTTCCAGAGCACCAAGAACCCTGTTAGGTGCTTCTAGAAGCCCGACGAGAGTTGGAGATGGGCCAATTCGAGCGCGACGAGAGCTCGACGGAGAGTAGGATGCAGTGGGAGCCGAACTCCACACTCAAAAGCTGCTTTGTGGATCTGCAGGCGGTCTGGAGGCGGGGTATATACGTCATAACCCCTGTGGGGAAGGGAGAGAGTGATATATTCTGGAATCTTGTATTCTTCCCGTAGTTGGTTGAGCGTGTCCACCGTACAAACAGAGTCGGATATAATCCGACCGTCATGAAAGGCGGCGAAGGAACCCGTTTGGACCCCGACCAGTGTGACGTCAGGTCCGCCACTTTCCTCGTTGCTGCCAGACTGAGAGGCGCCCACCTCATCGCCAACCAGGACTGGGTCTTCAAGTTGATTGTGAAAACCCAACCCAATTTTTGGGTTTCAGGTAAAGCGGCGTCGCAGAACCCGCGGGGTTTCCTCAGCAACTGCGTCCCCCTCTCGACCCCGTTTCTTCCCCTCCGACGTCGGGGAATCTACCACCGCATCAGCTGCCTCTGTACTGAAAAGGGCGTCAATGCTATCGGACTGGGGAGAGGAAGCGGGATCAGGAGGGATGGGATTCCCCGTTGTGGAGGGGTTTTGATCGTTGAGGTTTTCTTGAGAAGAAGGAAGTTGGGAAGAAGAGGCCATTATAGGAGAAGAAGAGAAGAAGAGTTTCGAGAAGATTGGAAAGTAAGAAAGAAAGGAAGTCAGGAAGAATTTTGTTCTCGTTTGATCTTGAAAAGTCTGAAAGCTCGAAAGTGAGAAGCGCCAGTAGAGCCGGTCTATTTATAGAGGAGGAATGACGGTTACTTACTCGGAAACCAGAATCGGTGACCGGAAGGATGAGTTAAGGCGTTTTCCGCATTAATCGCGCCAAAACGGCTCTTTTTGAAAAAAGAGGAGTCCAATCAATTATCGACACGTAGTCGATTATAACGGACAAAATAAGGATTTCCTCCTAAGTGGAAACCTAGTCAAACAAGGAAGCAAGCGGATAAGGTAGAAAATCCTTCAAGCAAACAAAAAGATCCTGACTCCGACCCCGACCCCGACCCCGACCCCGACCCCGACCCCGACAAGGTATCAGTGTCCAAGTCAGGGGGGACTTCTGTTAACCGCTAAAATTGGCGAGGGACCAAAGAAGAATTTTCCACCTCGACATAAGAAGGATATAGGAGTACGAACACAATCTGGATACCTCGACAAATTGGATCCCGATTGGCCCAAATACGCACCTCCTTCAGCGGGGTCCACCCCGCCAACATCTTAGCTCAACAAAGTGGCTGAAAGCCGAAATACTCACCAGAACTCACAACGAGACCAAACCCGGTTATGACCGGGCTTCCTAGAGACCCCGCATCATCCCAACACTGCTTCCTATAGACCCCGCAGCACCCCGACACGGAGTTCTGCTGATCATCCTATAACAAAGTCAGTTACATATCCCCCAACTACCGTCAGAAGGACGCTTACTAGATATAAACAGCCCGCTAAGTAAAAGCGCACTAGGAAGCAGGATTCTAACTCCAAGAACTCAAAACTCCACCATCACCATTTCCATCTTCGTGATTATGATCCATACACCATTGTAATCCATATGGGTAATAGTCCATGTATTGTAATGAAAAGGGACAATCAAATAAAACCTATTTTCGATTGATTTCAGATACATTATATGGCTCTTGCTTTGATAGGGACTTAGTCGGTATCGAACTACGTGATACCCCTCCGACCAGGGTCGATCTTGATCTTGGTCCCCTTTAAAGTTGTTATTTGGAATCCCGTCCCAATAACGATTTTCAGGTAACAGATGGTTTTCGTGGCGACCTTCTCTTCTAACCGTTTTACGCACCAGGGTCGCCATAACGACCAAATAGCGACCAAGGCTCCACCTCAGCGAATCAAGCAGTTATCAGTACATGTCCAAGATTGCATATAAATAGATCGTCCCTCCATCTTCAAAGGCATCGAAAAATTAGAGAAAAATACAGAGAACAAATATGCGATCTAGCTCAATCATCCATGGCACACCATACCTCATCCTCCATTTCTCTCCTTGAGCTCATCTAATCCATTCAACCCTCAACACAAACCTTGATTACTTCACTACATCATTCTTCATCTCACCATTTCTCCACCAAAATCCTTAGTCACTTTCCACCAAAACACCCACATTCCAAGACATATCCTCAACCTCCATTCCTTACATCTAGGAGCATAGAGGAGAAGAAGGATCAAGCTTAAAGAAGGCGACCCAAGGGTTATTTCCTTATCATTTACTTCTTTTCATTTATTGCAAATATGTGTAACTAAACCCCTAATCTAGGGGATAGATTTGAGGATCAATTGGTTGTGGGTTTAGCTTAGCTTGTAATGAATCTCTTATGTGTTCTATTCATTCAAATTAATTAGATTCCATTCATTATAATTGACTTGTATATCACTTGTTGATTGCTATCTTGAGTGGAGTAATTTGTTATATATTCATATGTGGATTGACAATCCTTGTGTGATTAAGAACCCATTGGATAGGATAGATTAGTGGTGGGTATATCAACCCTACTAATCTAAGCCTCTAAGTGGTTAACATAATGAGATTGGTACATTAATGTAGCTAGTTAGCTTACCCTCATTCAATTGTTAATCGATCTATTCCCTAGCTATCTCATTAATTGATTTTATCACAATTCTTATCAAGGTGTTGAGTATTCTATTTTTCATAACATATTTTGTGTAATTTCATTTGAGTAGTTAGCATTTGTGGTTTTAGAAACCACACATCTATCAAAAAATATGATTTACTTTATTATTCTAAGATTAGTCAATTTATCTAATTAACACTCCATTCCCTGTGGAATGAACTTGCTCACTATTTTGCTATCAAATCACATTTTAAAAGGATTAAGTGGCTTAAAGTGTTTTCAAGAATCAACCAAAAATCTACACTAATATTAATTTTGTTGAGTACACAAACGACCTCATCAGGAAAGTGACTCTAGTGAAGATGACTCCGACTCTAACTCCACAAATGGATATGTGGAGAAAGAGGTGTTAGTTGAATACCTTAAGGAGTTTAGAGTCTTAGAGATGAAAACCACTAAGAAGACCAAGATGTTGAGAGAAGAAAATCTTGAGCTTTCATCTCACAATGACCACTTAAGTGAAGAAGTGGAGAGACTTAAGAAGAGAGAAGATAAGCTAAGAGAGGAGTTAGCTTTATCTAAAAGGAATGAAGAAGGATTGAAGAGGGATCTTGATGAAGCTAAGAAGTCACTTATTAGGATGGACTTTAGCACCAAGAAGTTAGATCACATACTTGGTGTTGGAAAGAGTCCATGTGACAAGAGAGGTCTTGGGTTTGAAGATAGTCAAGAGACCTCCTCCTCTAAGAAGACCGTGTTTGTTAAGGGCTTGGACAACATAGAAGCTTCACTGGTGCACACTCCTAGGAAGAAAATAAATCTAGGACAAAGCTCAAAAAGTGCACCAGTGAAGGTGGCGCCAAGTAGGCAACCTCAAGCCAACATTCCTCATCAATTGGCTCAAAACAGGAAGAGGCCAATCATGCAACTTCAACATTGGAAGCAAGATAGACCGGTTCAACAAAGGAGAAGGTTTGAACCTTCTCAACCACAAAGACAAGGGAAGGCTCCCATGCAAGCACAAGGACAAGGTATGACTCTCTATTTCATTCCTATTTGTCACTTTTGTGGTTTTGATGGTCATATTAGACCAAGGTGCTTTCGTTATATTAAAATGTGCAAAACTAGAAGCATGATTGAAAGAGAAAGAATAGAGCCATGATGCATGTTCCTAGGAATGAGAAGATTAATTTGCATGATTCTAGGACATCTAGAGCCTATGTACCAAAGACCATTAAGAAAGAAAATGTTGTTCTTAAATGGGTTAGAAAGAATGAAAATGTTTGCTGTTAACCGCCAAAATTGGCAAAGGACCAAAGAAGAATTTTCCACCTCAACACAAGAAAGGTATAGGAGTGCGAACACAATTCGGATACCTCGACAGAGTGGACCCCGATTGATCCAAATACACACCTCCTTCAGCAGGGTCCACCCCGCCAGCATCTTAGCTCAACAAAATGGCCAAGAGCCAAAGTACTCACTAGAACTCACAGCGGGATGAAATCCGGCTATGACCGGGCTTCCTATGGACCCCGCAGCACCTCGAGACGGAGTTCTACCGAGCATCCTGCAACAAAGTCAGCTACATATCCCCCCACTACCATCGGTAGGATGCTTACTAGATGTAGACAGCCCGCTAAGCAGAAGAGCACCAGGAAGCAGGATTCTAACGCCAAGAAATAAAAGCTCCACAAAAGATCCAGTAAAACGCCGCCGTACAAAGGAGTTATACTCTTTCCCGCCAGAGAATCCTATTTTGAACAGGTCAGCACAGTAAGAGTCCAATTAGGAAGGTGAGAGATTGACTCCTCCTAGAAAGGAAAGACTAGATTCTGCACGTAAAACTCCGAGATTACCTCCTAAAAAGAAGAGGATCCGGCAGCTGCCAAACCCTAACCCGAGATTGTAGGAGTGCATGGCAAGCAAGCAGGACCTATATATATCAGCTTATTCATCGGGAGGGGGGGGGGGGGGTCGCTTGGGGAAAAGAAAAAAACCCTACACTCTACTTATCGACAGGCACAGTTTCGCCACCATCACCATCTTCGTAACCTTTGTAGGATCTCCATACACCATTGTAACCCATATAAGAAATAGTTCACATATTGTAATGCGAAAGGACGATCAAATAAAATTTATTGTTGAGTGATTTTTTGTACTCTATATAGTACTTGCATCGATAGGGACTTAGTCGGTATCAAACAACGTGATACCCCTCCGACCAGGGTCAGTCTCGATCTTGGTCCCTTTAAAGTTGTTATTTGGAATTCCATCCCAATAACGATTTTCAGGTAACACTTTTGGCGTCGTCTGTGGGAAATATCCCAACCATCATTCAAAATTGTCTTCTTCCATCCAGAAATATTCAGAATGAGACTCCGATCCTCCCAAGGTCATCCCGAGCCATCAGGACTCCAGTCCCTTACTTCCACTGAAAGAGCCCAGAGGCAGGGTAAGGGCACCAGGCATGAGAATCCTCCACCAGTGCCCCCACCAGCTGTAGGCCTTGTCCCTCAAGACCACGCTAGGCAGGAAGTCAATCGAGATGTCTTAGAATAGCACGCCGCAGCCTACGTAGAAGCAATCCGACTCCGGATGATAGCCCAGGGGATTCCCTTTGAAGCAGCCGGGATCCTAGGGGATGCTGTCCCAAGTGTCAGGGCACCAGTTTTTGACCGATTGGGCCCACTCCTCTAAGTCCGACAGGCAGAGCACAGACCCAGGCTAGTGAAGTCCGCAATCGAGGTTCCTCCTAGGTGTTAGGATTATGCTCAATAGCAATAGTGTAATAATGTAATTAACAATCTTTTTCATATTAATAAAGTGATTTCTGTTTTTAAACAAATCTTATAGCATTTATAGTTTAATAATTGTCAAAGTAAATAATCATAAGGTCTAAAGACTATGAGAAAAGAAGAATTGTTCGTACATCTGGATATGTATGTGGTAGACACAATTTTTAGTTAGTCTTGAATATTGTTCACAACATAAGTTAAAGGTTGGGCACCTTTATCTTGTTAAAGTTGTAGAATTCTTTTGCTAGCATTTGAGTGGGATCAAATGAGATGATGAGTCTAAAATCATCGGAGTGTCTTCGAGCAAAAGAATCTAGTGCATTGGGTGCATTGAACAGGATCAAATTGAAATACTTTATCTATAACCGTCAGTAGATAAAAGTAATTTCATTATCAGGACAATCGGAGAGTCTATCTTAATCCTGAGATAAATGATGGACTTATGGTTGCAAGTGATATCATTTGAGTTATCAATGAGTACGATTATATCGCATAGTCTATCCTCGATAGTTTGGTGATATTCATTTGTTAATCGATAGAGGACTTCATTTATAGATATGGACATCGTGGCTCCATTTATCGAATGTGAGTATAATATCATCATATGGATGTTTTGAGATAATTGGATATTAAATCTCAACGTTGAGTTTTCGATAGTGTCTACTGAAAACATGGCTTCTGGACAAGTCAAAATATCCAAGTTCAAAACGTGGTCATATGAGTAAATATGGTAACTTGGAGAGTTTTAGGCGGTCTATGAACTCTTGGCGATTACTGATATTAATCACGAGGATACACTATGTCCAATATGATTGTCTAGGGTATGAATGAGGAAACATCTTCCTTTTCTGTCTTTATTTAAGAGTTCAATTTTAGCTCTTTAGTGGAATGAGTTAAAATTAATGGATCGGACCTAAGTGAATCATTTGTTGATTGTGATTAGGTTATGTCTATTGAAGCTTAAATTTAGATAGCCCGCCAAGATCCCCAATCCACACGGACTTGCATGGATCACTTGATATATTCTACCGGACCAATTTAGGGTCCATCTAGAATTGCATTTAATATATTAAGAATATAATTTGCACATTATTTATGTAATGGGCTGCTCAATTATATTTATATATTAATGGATGACATGTGGGCTTGTTTCTTTTAGTAAGAATGGGTCTAGTTCACATGTGGGCTTTTTATTTAAAGTCCTATGGATTAAATGAAATAAGAAAATAATATTAGGCCCAATATCTTATATGGGGCGGCAAGGTGACTTAATAACCTTAAATATTATTTTGTTTTCATTGTTTAATTAAATACGAATTAATTAATTTATTAATTAATTGTTTAATTAAGAAACAAATCTTTTCTGATTAGGAAATATGATTCCTATTGGTATACTAGTGGTAGTAGTATACTTAAATTAAAAGACTTGTTTGATAAGGAAATAAATAATTAATTTTATTTATTTAATCAAATAAGAAGTCTTTTTATTTTAGTCAAATAAGGAATAAAAGATTTATGAGTTTGATTAGGGTTTGGAAGTCTTAAACAAAATAGGAATTAAGGTGCAATTCAAACTCCTTTTTGTTTGAGAATTGCGGCAACCCTAACCCCTAATTGACTAAAGATTTCGGCCACCCTAGTTAAAAAAGAGAAAAGAAATTTTGCCACATATATAAGGCCACTTATAATTTTCGGCCATAGCAAGGTTTTGAGGTGCAGAATTTTATTTTTCTTCTTCTTCTAAACTCATAGATAGAGAGCTTTTATTCTACTAAAAACAAAAGGGAAACATAGATTATTCTTTGATGGTATTCTAGTTGCTTATTCTTCAACAAGCTTGTGAATACTACATCGAACATGGTTCACACGAGTTTCGATCACAAGATTGAGAACTCAAAAGTGACCGGAATAATCTTAGGTTTCTCTTGATTGTTTTTGTGACTAACGAATCAGAGAAAAGTTTGTTTTATCCAATCACAGGCTTGCAATTCAAAGAAGAGGGAGACCACGCTCCTAAGTGATCCACATTCGTGCTAGGATTGAAGATCTTGCGGATTACCATCGACGTAAGTCAATCGGATCACGCGACAAGAGGTATTCATCTTTTGTTATTTATTATATGTCTTCAATTAATCAAAAGGGTTTAAGGTTCATAAAAAGGAAAAATTTTAAAAGCTACTAAACTCTATTTTTTAGTCTCGCTTCCGCTGCGGGTATATTTTTCCCTACAATTGGTATCAGAGCCTAGGTTAAACCCTTTTAATTAATTAACGTATATATACGTGGATCGATTTCTTTTCATTGTGATTATGCATGTTTTAGAAAGAGATGGCACTCTAGGTATTCGCATATATAATTACATGTGATGTATGGATTTATATATGTTTTATGTGGTTTGTTATTGCTCGATTTTGGTCCTAGATTTTCTATGTAATTTTGATTTCGGAATTGTAACAAGAAGGGTGGTCTATCATCGCCATAATTCCTTCTTGGTAGTTGCTATATATTTTTTTTTTATGTATTAAATATTGCTGCAGTTTTTTTTAATGTATTAAAAATATAGTGCAGTATTTTTTTACTGCTGTGATTAAAAAAAAAAAAAATTTCTACAGTATTTTTATTTGTTTAAATTAAATTGTAACACATTCTACATCGAAGAATCGAAGACGTGAAGCAACCGGAACCGAGAACGAGCACCGTGCGCACCATAGGAGTGGATTGGGCTGCGTATGGCAAGCCCAAAGCTTGGTGAGCTGCGCACGGCAGCCTTGCAAAGCCTATTGGGCTGCGCATGGCAGCCCCTTATGTGGGGTTGTGGGCCATGCAATCACAAGGTGGGAGGCCGAAGGATGAGCGTATGGTTGATGTGTTAGGATTATGCTCAATAGCAAGAGTGTAATAGTGTAATTAACAATCTTTTTCATATTAATAAAGTGATTTCTGTTTTAAACAAATCTTATAGCATTTATAGTTTAATAATTGTTAAAGTAAATAATCATAAGGTCTAAAGACTATGAGAAAAGAAGAATTGTTCATACATCTGGATATGTATGTGGTAGACACAATTCTTTAGTTAGTCTTGAATATTGTTCACAACTTAAGTTAAAGGTTGGGCACCTTTATCTTGTTAAAGTTGTAGAATTCTTTTGCTAGCATTTGAGTGGGATCAAATGAGATATGATGAGTCTAAAATCATCGGAGTGTCTTCGAACAAAAGAATCTAGTGCACTGGGTGCATTGAACAGGATCACAATGAAATTCTTTATCTATAACCGTCAGTAGATAAAAGTAATTTCATTATCAGGACAATCGGAGAGTCTATCTTAATCCTGAGATAAACGATGGACTTATGGTTGCAGGTGATATCATTTGAGCTATCAATGAGTACGATTATATCGCATAGTCTATCCTCGATAGTTTGGTGATATTCATTTGTTAATCGATAGAGGACTTCATTTATAGATATGGACATCGTGGCTCCATTTATTAAATGAGAGTATAATATCATCATATGGATGTTTTGAGGTAATTGGATATTAAATCTCAACGTTGAGTTTTCAATAGTGTCTATTGAAAACATGGCTTCTGGACAAGTCAAAATATCCAAGTTCAAAACGTGGTCATATGAGTAAATATGGTAACTTGGAGAGTTATAGGCGGTCTATGAACTCTTGGCGATTACTGATATTAATCACGATGATACACTATCTCCAATATGATTGTCTAGGGTATGAATGAGGAAGCATCTTCCTTTTCTGTTTTTATTTAAGAGTTCAATTTTAGCTCTTTAGTGGAATGAGTTAAAATTAATGGATCGGACCTAAGTGAATCATTTGTTGATTGTGATTAGGTTATGTCTATTGGAGCTTAAATTTAGATAGCCCGCCAAGATCCCCAATCCACACGGACTTGCATGGATCACTTGATATATTCTACCGGACCAATTTAGGGTCCATCTAGAATTACAATTTAATATATTAAGAATATAATTTGCACATTATTTATGTAATGGGCTGCACAATTATATTTATATATTAATGGATGACATGTGGGCTTGTTTCTTTTAGTAAGAATGGGTCTAGTTCACATGTTGGCTTTTTTATTTAAAGTCCAAAGGATTAAATGAAATGAGAAAATAATATTTGGCCCAATTATACATGTGGGGCGGCAAGATGCTATAATAGCATTTAATATTATTTTGTTTCATTATTTAATTAAATAAGAATTAATTAATTTATTAATTAATTGTTTAATTAAGTAACAAATCTTTTCTAAATAGGAAATATGATTCCTATTTGTATACTATTGGTAGTAGTATAATTAAATAGAAAGACTTGTTTGACAAGGAAATAAATAATTAATTTTATTTATTTAATCAAATAGGAAGTCTTTTTATTTTAGTCAAATAAGGAATAAAAGATTATTGAGTTGGATTAGGGTTTGGAAATTTTAAACAAAATAGGAATTAGGGTGCAAAACATACTCCTTTTTTGTAGGAGGATTTGCGGCAACCCTAATTAATTTTGGGGAAGAATTCGGCCACCCTAGGGTAAAAAGAAGAAGAAATTCGGCCACCTATATAAGGCCACTTATAGAATTCAGCCACCTTCCTAAGGCTTGTGTGCAGAATTTTCTTCTTCTTCTTCTTCTCAACTCATAGTTAGAGATCAATTATTCTACTAAAAACAAAAGGAACATAGATTATTCTTTGATTGTATTCTAGTTGCTTATTCATCAATAAGCTTGTGAATACTATATCGATCTAGGTTCACGCGAGTTTCGATCATAAGATTGAGAACTCAAAAGTGACCGGAATAATCTTAGGTTTCTTTAGATTGTTTTTTTGGGACTAACGAATCAAGAAAAGTTTGTTTAATCCAATCACAGGTTTGCAATTCAAAGAAAGGGAGACCACGCTCCTAGGTGATCCACGTTCGTGCTAGGATTGAAGATCTTGCGGATTACCATCAACGCAAGTCAATCGGATCACGCGACAAGAGGTATTAATCTTTCGTTTATTTTTATATATCTTTAATTAATCAAAAGGGTTTAAGGTTCATAAAATTGGAAAAATTTTAAAAGCTACTCAAACTATTTTTTTTAGTCTCACTTCCGCTGCGGGTATAATTTTTCCCTACAATTGGTATCAGAGCCTGGTTGAACCCTTTTGTTACCTGAAAATCGTTATTGAGATGGGATTCCAAATAACAACTTTAAAGGGACCAAGATCAAGATTGACCCTGGTCGGAGGGGTATCAAGTAGTTCGATACCGACTAAGTCCCTAACAAAGCCGGAGCTAAATAATGATGTATATCAAATTGGTCAATCAATAAGCTTTATTGGATAGTCTCTTTTCTTTACAATATATGAACAAATTTCTGATTTGGATTACAATGGAGTACGGATCATAGTCCCGGCGATAGAGATGGTAATGGTGGAAGAACTATGCCTGTCGATAAGTGGTCCTTTTTCCTGAAGAAACTGTTTCGTATATATAGGTGTTTTTCTTGCCATGCACTCCTAAAATCTCGGTTTAGGGTTTGGCCAATGCAGGATCGTCCTCTTTCTAGGAGATAATCTCGGAGCTTTACTTGTAGAATCTCGTCTTTCCTTTCTAGAAGGAGTCAATTTCGTGATCAAATTGTTACCTTCCTAGTAAGATTCTTAGTACATCGACCTGCTCAAAATAGGACTCTCTGGTGGGAAAGTGTACTTCTCCTCTGTACGATAGCGTTTTAATGAGTCTTTTATGGGGTTTTTAGTTTCTGATATGAGAATCTTGCTACCCGGTATCTACCTGCTTGTCGGGCTAGTTATACTTGAAAGTGCGAGCCGGTAGACATCCAACTGATGGAGTTGGGGAATATCTGGCTAGTATTATAGTGGGATGCTCAATGGAACTCCATGTCGGGGTACTGCAGGGTTTATGAGAGACCAGGGTATGACGGGTTTGGACCTTGCTGCAGGTCAGGATGCAGGCGGGATGGATCCCGCTGAAGGAGGTTCATATTTGGGCTAGTCGGGCTCCACTCTGTTTGAGATAACCGGATTGTGTCCGCACCTGCTTCTTGTGTTAAGGTGGAAAATTCTTCCTTGGTCCCTCGCCAATTTTGGCGGTTAACAGAAGTCCCCCCTGACTTGGACACTGATACTTTGTCGGGGTCGGGGTCGGAGTCAGGATCTTTTTGTTTGCTTGAAGGATTTTCCACCTTATCCACTTACTTCCTTGTCTGACTAGGTTTCCACCTAGAAGGGGGGAATCTTTATTCCGTACGTTATAATTTGATTGCGTGTCGACTGTTGATTGGGTTCCCCGTTTTTCAAAAAGAGCCGTTTTGACGCGATGAATGCGGAAAAACGCCTCGACCCATCCTTCCGGTCACTGATTTCGGTTTCCGAGTACGTAACCGTCATCTCTCATCTATAAATAGACCGGCTACAAATAGCGATTCTCACCTTCAAGCTTTCTGACCTTTCAAAATCGAACGAGAACAAAAACTCTCCCTAACCCCTTTTCTTTCTTACTTTCCTAATTTTCTCAAACTTCTTCTTTTCTCCTTCTCCTTCAATGGCCTCTTCTTCTCAACTTCCTACTTCTCAAGAAATTGCTGCTGAACAAAACCCCTCTATAGCGGCGAACCTTATTCATTCTGACCCTGCCTCTCCTCACCAGTCTGATAGTATCGACGCTCTCTTCTATATGGAGGCGGTCGACGTGGTGGTAGATTCCCCGGTCCTGGAGAGGAAGAAACGGGGTAGAGAGGGGGATGGTGCTACTGTCGATACCCCGCTAACTCAACGCCATCGCTCCGCTCGAAACCCGCAAGTTGGGTTGGGTTTTCACAATCGACCCGGGAACCCGGTCTTGATCGGTGATGAAGTGGACGCCACCAAGTCTGATAATGGTGATGGAGGTAACGACGAGAGGGTTTCTCTAGTCGGGGTCCAGGCCGGCTCCTTCGCCCTTTTTCATGATGAGAGGATAGTCCCTGACTCCGTCTGCACTGTGGACACTCTAGCTAAGCTAAGGGAGGAGTATAAAATCCCAGATAACATCATTCTCTCCCTTCCTCATCGGGGTTATGACGTATACACCCCGCCTCAAGATCGCCTATTGATTCAGAAGGCGGCCTTCGAATGTGGTGTCCGTCTGCCATTACATCCTTCACTCCGCCGTGCTCTTGTCGCCCTGGAGTTAGCCCCCTTACAGATTTCGCCGGGGTTCTGGAAACACCTGACGGGGTTCCTGGTGCTCTGGAAGGAGCAGTGCGAGAAGGATCGCATCGAGCGAGAGCCGAGATTAGATGATCTCCGCTACCTCTTCAACATCACCAGTATGGTGCCCCGGGGTCAGTTTTACCTTAGGGCGAACAACGACATGAGGTTCATCGTCCCAGGAGCAAACGTGAAGTATGCCGCGCCCTGGAAGGAAGAATGGGTAGTGGTGAAGGGCGAGTGGGGGCGCACTGCCTTTATTGGGGGATATGAATACCCCGTCCCTACTCAGTTCACAGTGCGTGATAAATGGGCGAAGGGGGTGCTCACTCCTGAATCCCGGGGAATCCTTACGAGGATCATAAGGAAGGGGTATACTAATATGCAATATCCCACTCTTGATCCCTTCGAAGGAGGCCGATTGGAGCGGTACTTGAAGATATCCCTCGCTCTTCCTAGTGAGTTAATTGTATCTTACTTTCTTGCTTTCCTATGCATGTATTTTCCTTCTTCTGCTTTCATTGAACATCTTCTTTACTCGCAGTATCGGCTACCCCGATGGCAGCGGGATCTCCTTCTTCTACTGGGGCAGGGGAGATGGCTCTGCCGGCTCTTCCCTCCCCTGTTCCTTCCCCTACCCCTGCTGCCAAGATCGCATCGGGGTCCATCTGAGTGGGAACCGACCCCAACCCTCTTCCTACTCCCTCAAAAGCGCCTGCTCTTGCTCCAGCAAGGTCTAAGGCCAAGACTCCCCTTCCCTCCACTCCTCCATCGCGTTCAAAGATTTCGGCGATGTTGGCTAGGGCGGCTAAAGCCCGAGGTTCTGGGAGGTTGGCACAAAAGAAGGCTCCTCCTGCAACAAAGACTTCCCCTGCTCCTCCTCCTACTACAACTTTCCCTAAGGACCCCGCGTGCATCCTGGTGGAGGAAGCAGCTGTCCACATCCCTGCTCCTACTACTGCTGTTGCTTCTGGATCGGGGTCAAGGGGTACTACCTTCGACGATGTGGTATCCCGATTCGCGAACTCATGCCCTGGTGGAAGTTTGATGGATATGGCCCAGCTTCCTACTGACATTTTGGTCACCAAGGGGGCGTCGGTTCTGGCCGAGGTGAGCTTCCACTTCCTTCCCGCTATTTCTTTTTCTTTCTCTGGCCTAAGACTAACTTTTTTCCTTCTTGCAGGGCTTCAAGTTTGCCATGGCCATGGAAAGGCAGCTACTGACTTTGAGGGAGGCTTACATCGGCCTTCAAGCGAAACTGGAGGATAGCCAGCAGGAGCTGATCCAGACCCGACAAAGCGTGGCTCCTCTGCTACAAGACGCCAAAAATGCTGAAGAAGGGAGGTAGGAGGCCTTGGTGGCTCTTAGGCGTGCTGAACGCAGCCTAGACACCGAGACAGTCAGGTCTCTTCACCGCCGAGAGGAGAGGGAGTGCGTAAAACGAGAGAAGCAGCTGCTACAGAGCGAGAATCAACTCCTTCGGGAGACTATAGCAAGCTTGGAGGCTCAGCAAGGGCCTTCATTTGAGGATGGTTATTTTACAGCCTGCTACGAGGTGGCTACAGCTTTGCCTCCTCCCTTCGACCTCGAGGCAGCTTTGAACTGGGATCGGGAGCAAATTATGGCAAAGGCTGCCCAGTTAACAGGAGGGGATCAAGAGGCAGAGGCCCCTCCACAGGAAGTGGCCCATCCGGGTCACGAAGCTGACGTGGCTGCTGAAGTCCAACATGATGGCACGGTGGGAGCTGATCTACATCCTCCTGCTATTGAAGAACAAAGAGTGGATCCCGAGTCCGCTTCTGGAGCGGTCCTTGTGGAAGAGGATGAAGGGCCAACTAGATCCGAGGTCCCGGTGGTTGAGGGGATTCAAAATGGGTCTTCAGTTGTGGAGGAGGTTGTCCAAACTGATGCAGCTGCTGAGCTTATGGGGGAAGGGGCAGTTGACCAAGGTGATCATCCAGATGGGAAAAAAGAAGACTAGCCTGGCCTCTTTTTTATAATTTTTTGTAGCCCGATTTGGGAACTGGGCACCCCGTTTTATAAGTATAACTTGTAGCCCGGATGGGGATTGGGCACCCTTACTGTTAATATAACTGTTTTTCATTACCTGCTTCGTACTTTGTGTTCTTGCTTTTGTACTCAGGAACTTTTCATAGCATATTTCCATAGCATATAATTTTGTTGATACCTGGAACCCTGATGAGTAATAAGGAGGATGACTGGACCCCGATAGGTAGTAAAGATAAAACACATGATGTTTATATCCCGTAATCGTAAGAATCAACGGGGTCAGATCACATCTCCCTCTAATCGAACTCCCAACAGTATAAAATGCAAAGTAATCAGCCGATGACAGCTACTACTTACGAACAATTTGACTTGCTGACGGTAAACTTCTAGGTTTTTTCCTGACTGTCGGCCCTCTGTCGGGGTTGTAAGTGGGGAAATAAAGGGCGAAGCATCTCGATAAGTAACCTTGATGTTAGTGTTGACCTGTCCTGGTAGGCAACTAGGGCCACTTTAGCACCAGGCTTCTTGGAGGAGGGTATTCCCCGATCAAGGCAGCAGGAGCGCCTTTAGGCTATTTCCTGGTCTTGAGGCGAAATAAGAAACCAAGTGCCCTGAGGCCGCCCGATTTTTACTGTAATCTGTCCTGGTAGGCAACTAAGGCCACTTTAGCACCAGGCTTCTTGGAGGAGGGTATTCCCCGACCAAGGCAGCAGGAGCGCCTTTAGGCTATTTCCTGGTCTTGAGGCGAAGTAAGAAACCAAGTGCCCTGAGGCAGCCCGATTCTTACTGTAATCTGTCCTGGTAGGCAACTAAGGCCACTTTAGCACCAGGCTTCTTGGAGGAGGGTATTCCCCGACCAAGGCAGCAGGAGCGCCTTTAGGCTATTTCCTGGTCTTGAGGCGAAGTAAGAAATCAAGTGCCCTGAGGCAGCCCGATTCTTACTGTAATCTGTCCTGGTAGGCAACTAAGGCCACTTTAGCACCAAGCTTCTTGGAGGAGGGTATTCCCCGACCAAGGCAGCAGGAGCGCCTTTAGGCTATTTCCTGGTCTTGAGGCGAAGTAAGAAACCAAGTGCCCTGAGGCAGCCCGATTCTTACTGTAATCTGTCCTGGTAGGCAACTAAGGCCATTTTAGCACCAGGCTTCTTGGAGGAGGGTATACCCCGACCATGGCAGCAGGAGCGCCTTTAGGCTATTTCCTGGTCTTGAGGCGCTTTAGTAATGGAGATCCTCTTGGTGGGATGGTCCCGGCCCAAGGTATCAGGAACGCTATGCAACTTTCTGAGTCTCAAGGCGCTTTAGCAATGGTTAATTAAGTATATTTAGTGAGAGGCGTTGAAGGATCTAGTTGGAGACATCATGCAATAGACACAAGAGAGTCAAATAGGAGAAAGAACTGCTTTATTGAATTTCCTCAACGGTACAGACACGAAATCGGGGTGTTAGATTCCCCTTGATACGAACAAGATTTCTAAGGGTAGAATTTTCGGAGATGATCAGCATTCCATGTGTGGTCTACTGGGTATCCTTCCATGTCTACCAGCTTGTACGCACCACCCTGGAGTGACGTCTTAACCAGATATGGCCCTTCCCAGTTTGGGGCTAGTACTCCATCGGACCTTCTTCGTGTGTTCTGGGTCACCTTTCTGAGAACCAAGTCTCCTTCCTTGAGGCTTCAGACCTTCACCTTCTTGTTGAAATGTCGGGCTATCTTGCTCTGGTATATTGCCACCTTCTCCGCCACCCGGCTTTGCTTTTCTTCCAGTAAGTCTAGGCTAGCTCTCAATTTAGCCTCGTTATCTTTCGATTCATAATTTTGGACCCGGAAAGAAATGAGCTTATGCTCGATGGGCAAGACTGCTTCCGCCCCGAATACTAGGGAATAGGGGGTCTCCCTTGTGGCTGTCCGCCTAGTTGTTCTGTAGGCCCATAGTACATGGGGTAACTCTGCCACCCATAATCCTTTCTTCTGTTGGAGCTTTTTCTTCAGGAGCTTCTTGATGGTCTTGTTAGTAGCTTCAACCAGCCCATTTGTTTGAGGATGAGCTACCGAAGCAAAACGGAGATTGATCTTTCGGTCTTCATAGAATTCCCTGAAGTTGGCATTGTCGAACTGCTTTCCCAAATCAGTTATGATGGCCATCGGGGTGCCAAATCGACAGACAATGTGCTCCTTGACAAAGTTTGTAGTCTTTTCTTCAGTTGTCCGAGTAAGAGCCTTGACTTCTACCCACCGAGTAAAGTAATCTATCGCCACTACTGCATGCTTGTCTTGGCCGGGTGCAGTGGGAAGTGGCCCGATCAGGTCTAGCCCCCAGATGGCAAAGGGGTAGGGAGTACTGATCGAAGAGAGCCTCTCTGGTGGGACATGATGGAGGTTTGCTATTTTTTGACAAGCCTCGCAAGATCGTGCGAACTGTTTTGCATCCTGGTGTATAGTCGGCCAATAGTAACCCATCCTGATTACTTGGTAAGCCAAAGTTTCTCCTGACACGTGGTTGCCACAGTCCCCCGAGTGAACCTCGTTGAGCGTCCAATGCGCGTCATCTGGGTGGAGACATCTAAATAGGGGAAGAGACTTCCCTTTGCGGTATAGGTATCCTTCTACCAAACAGTACCGGGTCGCTGTCCTCTTGAGCCGGTGGGCCTGATCCTAGTCTACAGGGAGAATGCCACTTTGGAGATATTCTGCTATCGGATCCATCCAACACGGGAGGCGGTTCACAGGAAGGACTTCTACCTCTTTAGCTATGCTGGAGGAAGAAATCACTTGGAGGGGTACCCCTTTTGGTAACGCATGTCCCTCTCCAGTGGCAATCTTAGCTAGAACATCAGCGCGGTGATTCTTCTCCCTGGGTACTTGTTCTATTCTCACACCCTTGAATTTTTTCATAATCTCCTGGACTTTAGCTAGATAGGCCACCATGTTGTCACCCTTTGCTTGGTACAACCCTGTTACCTGGTTGACCACTAATTGAGAATCACTCTTAATCTGAAGGTAATCGGCCTCCAGAGCTCCAGCTACTCTCATTCCCGCTAACAGAGCTTCATACTCCGCTTCGTTGTTGGTGGCCCTGAATTCAAACTTGAAACAGTGACTTACCTCGACTCCGGCGGGGTCGATAAGGACAATCCCAGCTCCGCATCCTGCCTGGTTCGATGCTCCGTCCATGTAAAGTATCCATACCTTACTGTTTTCAGGCCATCCCAAAGGGGTTTGGCTCGGGTTGGGGTCTACTGACTCACCCAGGTTCAGGACCGGGCTAAATTCTACTATGAAATCCGTCAGGGCTTGAGCTTTAATCGTAGTTCTTGCTCTGTATTTGATGTCAAACTGTGTGAGTTCAAGAGCCCACAGGACCAGTCTGCCTGACACATCTGGCCTCTGGAGGAATTGTCTCAATGGCTGATCTGTGACCACCGCGATGGTGTGAGCTTGAAAATAAGGCCGGAGCTTTCTGGATGTGGTCACCAAAGCGTAGGCGAGCTTGTCCAGTAAGGTATAATTCTTCTCGGACTTCGTAAAAGCCCGGCTTACATAATATATCGGCCTTTGCACTCCATCACTACATTCCTTTACTAAGGCTCCACTAGTAGCTGCTTCAGAGACTGCTAGGTAAAGCAGGAGCTCCTCACCTGGGATCGGTTTTACCAATAGTGGTGGGCTTGACAGGTATCCCTTTAGAGCTTGAAAAGCCTGCTCGCTCTGCTCATCCCACTTCATCTTTTTCCCCTGCTTGATGACTTTGAAAAAGGGGAGACATTTGTCTGTGGAGCAGGATATGAACCGGTTCAAGGCCGCTATCCGCCCAGTTAATCCTTGTGCCTGCTTGAGGTTTGTAGGAGACTCGAGATCAAAAATGGCTTTGATCTTCTCAGGATTTGCCTCAATTCCCCTTTCATGCACCATGAATCCCAAGAATTTGCCTGCTGCCACCCCGAATGCACACTTAGCGGGGTTCAGCCTCATCTGGTTCTGCCTTATTACCTGGAAGGTCTGACGTAAGTCCCCTGCATGCTGCCTCTCTTCTAGAGATTTGGTGATCATGTCATCTACGTACACCTCCATGGACTTCCCTATCTGTTCTTTGAATAGTTTGTTCACCATACGCTGATAGGTGGCACCTGCATTTTTAAGTCCGAAAGGCATTACCTTATAACAGTAGAGGCCTTGCCTGGTGATGAAGCTGGTTTTGTCTTGGTCTGACGGATGCATCATGATCTGATTGTACCCTGAGAAAGCATCCATGAATCTCAGGAGCTTATTTCCCGCAGTGGAATCAATAAGCTGGTCAATTTTAGGCAGGGGGAAACTATCTTTGGGGCAGGCCCGATTGAGATCAGTGTAATCCACACACATTCGCCACTTCCCGTTAGACTTAGTTACCATAACCACATTGGCGATCCAGTCGGGGTACCGGGATTCCCTGATGAAACCGGCCTTCAGGATCTTGTCAACCTCTTCCTGAACCGCGGCATTGCGTTCAGCATTGAAGTGCCTTCTCTTTTGTTTTATTGGTTTGAAGGTTGCATCCACTGCTAACCTATGGGTCGCCAGACTGAGTGGAATGTCGGGCATATCCTCATGGCTCCAAGCAAAGATGTCATTATATTCCCTGAGTAGCTCTATCAAATCCTCCTTCACTCCCGGGTCCAAACCTTCTCCCACTTTTACTGTCTTTGTCGGATCTTCGCACCGGATCTGAATCTCCTCTAGCTGCTCCGATGGATATCCGCTACTCCAACCACGTTCTTCTTCTTCTGATTCCTCTACGACTATGTCTGGTATCTCCTCTTCCTCTAACACATGATCATCCCGCTCTGCCGTTCTCGGACCCGGGTGGCTGGCCACCGATGCGCATTGCTTAGCCAACGCAGCGGGGTTGGTTGACACCGCATAGCAGTTGCGAGCTGCCTGCTGGTCTCCCCTTACCTCTCCTACTCCTGATCCTACTGGAAACTTCAACACGTTGTGGTAGATAGACAGCACTCCCCTAATCCCTGACAGGAAAGGCCTTCCCAAGATTGCATTATATGCCGACGGGGTGTCTACTACAATAAACTCCGTCATTATGTTCTGTTGAAGAGGAGCCTCCCCCACTATCACTGGTAGTATCTTTGTCCCCATCAGCATTACGGAGTCCCCTGTGAATCCGTATAGTAGAGAGGTACAGCTGTTGAAGCAAGAATTCTTCAAGTTGAGCTGCTCATGTTCCTTTGAACAAAATATCCACGCTGCTTCCCGTATCGATCAAGACGCGGTGCACTAAGCAGTTAGCGATCTGTACTGTTATGACCATGGGATCATCATGTGGCTGCACCGTATTGTAAACATCCTCCTCCGTGAAGATGATTTTGGTGGAACGGGATAAGTCTCGGGGTCCTCCATTGACCTTTAGCAACTCATGTTCAACGATGAGTCTAGGAATCTTCCTTGCGTGGTTTTTTCTCGAATTGTTGGAGGTTCCTGCTAGAGTGGGGCCTCCACTGATTGTGTGGATCACTTGGATCTGCTGCATTAAATCCTTCTTTCCCTCTCTCCTTCTTTCTGCTGCTTCCTGCATCCCACTTTGAACCTGCTTTCCTTCTTTGATGCTGTCTCGTACCTGTTGTAGGAATTCAGTCAGAAGTCCTCCTCTAACCAGTGCTTCTATCTGATTACGGAGACTATAGCATTCTGAGGTGTTATGTCCCACATCTTCATGGAAGTCGCAATATTTATATTGGTTCCTCCTGTCCACAGGGACTTTCATAGGGACTGGCTTTCCGAGTAGGCCCTTATCCCGAATAGCGAGATAGATAGTTTCCCGTGAAGCATTTAGGGGGGTGTAGTGATTATACCCCTCTTCCTCTCTTGCTATTCTGGATACCTCCTTCATGGGAGGCTCTCTGGGAGGGGATCTCCTTAATGGGTATCTATCCTGGTACGGAGGAATTGGAGGCGGCCTGTAAGTAGACCGATTTGGGGGCAGATTCTGAAATTTCCTAGTTGGTGCAGGCTTCGGAGCTTCCTTCTTTGGGCGCGGTGCTAATCGGGCTTCATCGTGTTCAATTTTGATCCGGAGTTGTTCCTCGATGTCCACTTGTTCCAGAGCCCGATTATAGGCTTCCTGGTACGTCTCAGGAGGATGCTTGGCAAAAGACCGGAATAACCTGCCTGCCCACAAATTCCTCCGGAAATTGGCTAAAGTTTCCTTCTCGTTGAACACTCCCATCTGGACGACCTCTTTGTGGAATTTCTCCACGTAAGATCTCAGAGTTTTACCCCGCTCTTGAACTACATACTGCAGTAGGATAGGATCCTTGGGACGGGGTTTGATTCCCTGAAACTGTGCACAGAAAGCTTTGGTAAGTTTGGAGAAAGAATCAACACTACCTGCTGGTAATTTTCTGAACCATGTCTTGGCACAGTCTGTCAGGGTTGAGGGGAACATCCTGCACATGGCAGTCCTGGTTGCACTCTGAACTTCCATCTGGTGGACGAAGCTTTCTAGGTGGCTGACAGGATCCTCGGTTCCAGAATACTTTTCTGAAGGCATCCTAAATTTGGGAGGCAATCCTGCTTCTCTCACCCTTTTAGAAAATGGTGCGTTCATCTCTCCCAAGGGGTTTTTCTGACTCCCTTGATGCTTTCTCTTCTTCAACTGCTCCAACTTCTTTGCCATTTTCATCATTTGATCCTTCAGGCGTTGAGACTTTTTGGTTCCAGACCGGGCTGCTGAAATTTCCTCATCTGATGAATCTGAATCCAGGATGACCTCCTTTCGCTTTGCTCTCTGACGTTTTTCTCTGGTACTCTTTCAGGATTTGGCGCTTCCCTCTGAATCAGGATGCGGATCCCTCTCCTTGGCTCTTGGTTTTGGTGGAGACTGGACCTTCCTTGGAGGAACCTCGATTGCGGACTTCACTAGCCTGGGTCTGAGCTCTGCCTGTCGGACTAAGAGGGGTGGGCCCAATCGGTCAAAAACAGGCGCCCTGGCACTTGAGCCAGCATCCCCTGGGATCCCGGTGGCTTCAAAGGGAATCCCCTGGGCTATCATCCGGAGTCGGATTGCTTCTACGTAGGCTGCGGCGTGCTGTTCTAATACATCCCGATTGGCTTCCTCCCTATCGGGGTCTTAAGGGACTAGGCCTACAACTGGTGGAGGTACCGACGGAGGATTCTCGTTCCTAGCGCCTTTACCCCGCCTCTGGGCTCTTTCAGTGGAAGCAAGGGACTGAAGTCCTGATAGCTCCGGGTGACCCTGGGAGGATCGGAGTCTCATTCTGGATATTTTTCAGATGGAAAAAAATCACTTTTTGAATGACGGTTAGGATAATGGATTCCCCACAGACGGCGCCAAAAGTGTTACTTGAAAATCGTTATTGAGATGGGATTCCAGATAACAACTTTAAAGGGACCAAGATCAAGATTGACCCTGGTCGGAGGGGTATCAAGTAGTTCGATACCGACTAAGTCCCTAACAAAGCCGGAGCTAAATAATGATGTATATCAAATTGGTCAATCAATAAGCTTTATTGGATAGTCTCTTTTCTTTACAATATATGAACTAATTTCTGATTTGGATTACAATGGAGTACGGATCATAGTCCCGGCGATGGAGATGATAATGGTGGAAGAACTGTGCCTGTCGATAAGTGGTCCTTTTTCCTGAAGAAACTGTTTCGTATATATAGGTGTTTTTCTTGCCATGCACTCCTAAAATCTCGGTTTAGGGTTTGGCCAATGCAGGATCGTCCTCTTTCTAGGAGATAATCTCGGAGCTTTACTTGTAGAATCTCGTCTTTCCTTTCTAGAAGGAGTCAATTTCGTGATCAAATTGTTACCTTCCTAGTAGGATTCTTAGTACATCGACCTGCTCAAAATATGACTCTCTGGCGGGAAAGTGTACTTCTCCTCTGTACGACAGCGTTTTAATGAGTCTTTTATGGAGTTTTTAGTTTCTGATACGAGAATCTTGCTACCCGGTATCTACCTGCTTGTCGGGCTAGTTATACTTGAAAGTGCGAGCCGGTAGACATCCAACTGATGGAGTTGGGGAATATCTGGCTAGTATTATAGTGGGATGCTCAATGGAACTCCATGTCGGGGTACTGCAGGGTTTATGAGAGACCAGGGTATGACGGGTTTGGACCTTGCTGCAGGTCAGGATGCAGGCGGGATGGATCCCGCTGAAGGAGGTTCATATTTGGGCTAGTCGGGCTCCACTCTGTCTGAGATAACCGGATTGTGTCCGCACCTGCTTTTTGTGTTAAGGTGGAAAATTCTTCCTTGGTCCCTCGCCAATTTTGGCGGTTAACACCTTTTAATTAATTAACGTATATATACGTGGATCGATTTCTTTTTATTGTGATTATGCATGTTTTAGAAAGAGATGGCACTCTAGGTATTCACATATATAATTACATGTGATGTATGGATTTATATATGTTTTTATGTGGATTGTTATTGCTCGATTTTGGTCCTAGATTTTCAATGTATTTTTGTTATGGAATTATAACAAGAAGGGTGGTCTATCATCGCCATAATTCCTTCTTGGTAGTTGCTAGGTTTTATTTTTTATATATATGTGCAGTATTTTTTTAATACTACTGCAGTTTTTTTATTTTATTTTTAAGTGCAGTTTTTTTATGTAAAAATACTGCAGTGATTTAAAAAAAAAAAAAAAAAAGGAATACTGCAGTATTTATTATTTTATATCGCTGTAATATATTTGGGTGTTGAAGATTTGAAGACACGAAGAAAAACGAAGCAACCGGAACCGAGAACGAACACCGTGCGCACCCTAGGAGTTGATTGGGCTGCGCATGGCAGCCTTGTGTGGTCTCATTGGCTGCGCAAGGCAGCCCCTTATGTGGGGTTGTGGGCTGTGCAAGCCTAAGGGAGGAGGCCGAAGGATGAGCTTATGGTTGATGGGCCACTCGAAGATCTTGTATTTCTATTTCAATGTAATTTACTTGTTTTTCTAGGATGGGCCAAAATTGTTGCTATTTATTTTATGCTTAAATATTACAATATTTGTTATTGTATGATAATATGTCATATAGAATAGGAGTGCCACTCATATATCTCTTTTGGTATGAACATGCATTGAATGATTTAGGTATCTAAATTGGCATCTAGATAACTTGGTAAATCATTCTATGGGATTTAATCACATGCCTTAAATAATTGAGTGGGAGAAGGTGTTTTTGTAACACCTATGGCTTCCAAGATTAGTTGAGCTTAATTATTTTTGGTAATCCCCCAAAGGGGCGTCCATGAATGGAATTAAGCAATATACTTCCTTACAAGGATAGACTAGACAATGGACTCAAACGAGATCTACTCCCAAAGGAGGGATTTTCGTGAGAGAAAATTGAGGGTCGATATCTTGGTAACACACTCAATGTAATTTTATTGATATCCTCCAAAGAGTTCTTGTCAGTAAAATTGCAAGGCTAAAATTGAAAACGCTGGTTGTTATGTTAACAATTAGGTGGGACCTAGTCTAACTAGTAAATGGTGCGAACTCCCAAAGGAGGCGTAACATTTATGGGTGTTAGATCACCGTTGAATTTTTATGATTGAGTTATTCATTTAATTCAAGATAAATATTTAAAAGTGCTTTATAATGATTATTTACTTATATATGATTTGTTTTCATTCAGAAATCATGACCCCATCACTTATGAACATCCTGAAAGATAATACCTTAACTGGAGATAACTATGTAACATGGAAAAGGAAAATTGGGTTGTTGCTGCAAAGTGAAAAACATAAGTTTGTTCTAACTACTCCTAAACCACCTGCTCCTAATATTGAATCAAGCATAATGCAAAGAGATGAGTATGAGCAGTGGAAGACTTCAGATGATATGGCCAAATGTTATATCATGGCCACTATCTCCGACGTGTTGCAACAGCAGCATGAAGGAATGGAGTCTGCTGCTGATATAATGATGTCTCTAGAGGAGATGTTTGCTATGAAGTCCAGGACGACTAAGAGAGAGGCAGTGACTGCTTTTATGAATCTTAGGATGAAACCTGGACAGGCTGTGAAGGATCACATGATGAAAGTCATAGCACATCTCAACATTGCTGAACTGCATGGCGCTGAGATAGATGGTGAGACAAAAATTGATATGGTTGTCAATTCATTGTCAGATTCCTTTGATCAGTTCAAATTAGACTACACTTTGAACAAAAAGGAATACACCTTACAGAGCCTGATGTAAGATGTTCAAAGTGCTGAAAAGATCCTTGTGAAAGGCAAAGGTCAAGAGATTCATATAGTTGGTAAAGTTGCTACTGTTAAGGCCCGTCAAGAGGTCAAGAAACAACAGAAGAAAAAGCAACTTGGGCCTACCAAGAAGGAGACCAAGAAAGTAACCAAGATCAAAGGGAAATGCTTCCTTTGTGGTGAAAAGGGACATTGGAAGAGAAATTGCCCAAAGTCCCAGAACAAGAAGGAAGAAGGTAATTTGAATTATCTTGAAACACATTTTTTGGCTGATTCTACAGATTCTTGGATCATAGACTCAGGAGCCACTAATCATGTTTGTTATTCCTTGCAGGGGTTCCAAGAAAGGAGAAGGCTGAATAAAGATGAGATCAATTTGCGTTTGGGCAACGGAACGTTAGTGTCTGCAAGTGCAGTGGGAGATATTAGAGTTTATTTAGATTCTAGAAGGCATTTAGATTTAATAGACGTTTATTATGTACCTCAATTCAAGAGGAATTTAATTTCAGTTTCTTGTTTGAATAATTTTGGATATTCGGTTACTTTTAATAAAGTTTTTATTATTAGTAAGAATGACAAAGTTATTTGCAAAGGTACATTGGAAAATGGTCTATACTTCTTGCATAGAAATATCTCTCACTCGTTAGACACAGAAATAACGGAACCTAATCATAAAAGAGTAAAATTATCAACAGATGAAACCTACCTTTGGCATTTACGCTTAGGTCATATTAACCTTAATAGGATTAAAAGATTGGTAAGTGACGGACCTTTGAGTGACTTAAAGGTTGATGATCTACCAACTTGTGAATCTTGTTTGGAAGGTAAAATGACCAAAAGGACGTTCTCTGCCAAAGGTGCCAGAGCCACTGAATGTTTAGGATTGATACACACTGATGTATGTGGCCCTATGAGCATTCAAGCTAGAGGTGGATATGAGTACTTCATCACTTTCACAGATGATTACTCAAGATTTGGCTATGTGTATCTCATGCGACATAAGTCGGATGCTTTTGACATGTTCAAAGCATTTAAAGCTGAAGTGGAAAATCAGCTTGAGAAACACATAAAAATCTTGAGATCTGATCGTGGTGGAGAATATCTATCTGGTGAGTTTCAGCAATATCTTATTGATAATGGGATAGTTTCTCAGTTTTCTGCACCTGGTACACCTCAACAAAATGGGGTAGCAGAAAGGAGAAATAGAACTCTTTTGGATATGGTTAGGTCTATGTTGAGTTATTCAACACGTCCTATTTTTTTCTGGGGATATGCTTTACAAACTGCAATATACATTCTAAACGATGTACCATCTAAGTCTGTTCCTAAAACACCGCATGAGTTGTGGACTGGGCGCAAGCCTAGTTTACGACACTTAAGGATATTTGGATGTCCTGCGCACGTGTTAAAAGGAAAGACAGAAAAATTGGAGTCACGTTCAGAAACATGTATATTTTTAGGGTATCCGAAAGAAACTAAAGGATATTATTTTTATAGTCCTTCAGATCTTAAAGTATTTGTTTCGACAAATGCTAAATTTCTAGAAAAGGACTATATGAATGATTTTGTGCCTAAAAGTAGAATTGTCCTGAATGAGATGTTAGGAGATACAATTCCACGAGAGGTTACACAACCTAACCCAATTGTAAGTTCTGATCCAACACAAGGTCAACAACCTACCATTCCTCGTCGTAGTGGGAGGGTTAGAACACAACCCGAAAGATACATCAGTCTAGGAGAATCTGTAGAGAATCTCCCGGACGACGATGATCCCTTTACGTACAAGGAAGCTATGGAAGATATTGATAGTCGCCATTGGCAAAAGGCAATGCAATCCGAGATTGAATCTATGTTCGATAACAAAGTCTGGTCCCTTGTAGACTTGCCTAAAGGGATAAAACCCATTGGGTGCAAGTGGGTATACAAGAGGAAAAGAGGTATGGATGGAAAGGTGGAAACCTTTAAAGCTAGATTGGTAGCTAAAGGGTATACACAGAAAGAAGGTATCGATTACGAGGAAACCTTCTCTCCTGTGGCCATGCTTAAATCCATTAGGATACTCTTATCCATTGCAGCATCTTTAGATCTAGAGATTTGGCAAATGGACGTCAAGACAACTTTCCTTAATGGAAGTCTTGACGAAAGCATCTACATGATGCAACCAGAGGGATTCATTGAAAAGGACCAAATGGAAAGGGTATGCAAGTTGCAGAAATCCATATATGGATTAAAGCAAGCATCCAGATCCTGGAACATAAGGTTCGATCAAGCTGTCAAAGGTTTTGGATTTATTCAGAATCTTGACGAACCTTGTGTGTACAAAAGGATTAAGGGCGACAAGTTGGTTTTCCTGATTCTTTATGTTGATGATATACTACTCATCGGAAACGATGTAGGTGTATTGACATCAGTAAAAGAATGGTTAGCTAAACAATTTGATATGAAGGACTTAGGAGAAGCAAGTTTTATTCTAGGTATCCAAGTTATAAGGGATAGAAAGAATAGAACGATTGCATTATCCCAAGCTTCATACATTGACAAAATCTTGTCTAGGTTTTCCATGCAGGATTCCAAGAAAGGTATGTTACCTTTCAAAAATGGAATCAAGCTTTCTAAGGAACAAGTTCCTAAGAATGAGCATGAAGAGCAGTTCATGAGTAGAGTTCCATATGCCTCGGTAGTTGGAAGTGTTAGGATTATGCTCAATAGCAAGAGTGTAATATTGTAATTAACAATCTTTTTCATATTAATAAAGTGATTTCTGGTTTAAACAATTCTTATAGCATTTATAGTTTAATAATTGTCAAAGTAAATAATCATAAGGTCTAAAGACTATGAGAAAAGAAGAATTGTTCGTACATCTGGAAATGTATGTGGTAGATATAATTCTTTAGTTAGTCTTGAATATTGTTCACAACTTAAGTTAAAGGTTGGGCACCTTTATCTTGTTAAAGTTGTAGAATTCTTTTGCTAGCATTTGAGTGGGATCAAATGAGATATGATGAGTCTAAAATCATCGGAGTGTCTTCGAGCAAAAGAATCTAGTGCACTGGCTGCATTGAACAGGATCACAATAAAATACTTTATCTATAACAGTCAGTAGATAAAAGTAATTTCATTATCAGGACAATCGGAGAGTCTATCTTAATCCTGAGATAAATGATGGACTTATGGTTGCAAGTGATATCATTTGAGCTATCAATGAGTACGATTATATCGCATAGTCTATCCTCGATAGTTTGGTGATATTCATTTGTTAATCGATAGAGGACTTCATTTATAGATATGGACATCGTGGCTCCATTTATCGAATGAGAGTATAATATCATCATATGGATGTTTTGAGATAATTGGATATTAAATCTCAACGTTGAATTTTCGATAGTGTCTATTGAAAACATGGCTTCTGGACAAGTCAAAATATCCAAGTTCAAAACGTGGTCATATGAGTAAATATGATAACTTGGAGAGTTATAGGCGGTCTATGAACTCTTGGCGATTACTGATATTAATCACGAGGATACACTATCTCCAATATGATTGTCTAGGGTATGAATGAGGAAACATCTTCCTTTTCTGTCTTTATTTAAGAGTTCAATTTTAGCTCTTTAGTGGAATGAGTTAAAATTAATGGATCGGACCTAAGTGAATCATTTGTTGATTGTGATTAGGTTATGTCTATTGAAGCTTAAATTTAGATAGCCCGCCGAGATCCTCAATCCACGCGGACTTGCATGGATCACTTGATATATTCTACCGGACCAATTTAGGGTCCATCTAGAATTGCATTTAATATATTAAGAATATAATTTGCACATTATTTATGTAATGGGCTGCTCAATTATATTTATATATTAATGGATGACCTGTGGGCTTGTTTCTTTTAGTAAGAATGGGTCTAGTTCACATATGGGCTTTTTATTTAAAGTCCTATGGATTAAATGAAATAAGAAAATAATATTTGGCCCAATATTTTTATATGGGGCGGCAAGGTGATTAAATAACCTTAAATATTATTTTGTTTTCATTGTTTAATTAAATAAGAATTAATTAATTTATTAATTAATTGTTTAATTAAGAAACAAATCTTTTCTGATTAGGAAATATGATTCCTATTGGTGTACTATTGGTAGTAGTATACTTAAACTGAAAGACTTGTTTGACAAGGAAATAAATAATTAATTTTATTTATTTAATCAAATAAGAAGTCTTTTTATTTTAGTCAAATAAAGGAATAAAAGATTTATGAGTTTGATTAGGGTTTGGAAGTCTTAAACTAAATAGGAATTAGGGTGCAATTCAAACACTTTTTTGTTGGAGAATTGCGGCAACCCTAGTCTATTTTTGGCTAGAGATTTCGGCCACCATAGGAAAAAGGAAGAGAAAAATTTTGCCACATATATAAGGACACTTATAATTTTCGGCCACACTAGGTTTTTGGTGTGCAGAATTTTATTTTTCTTCTTCTTCTCAACTCATAGAAAGAGAGCTTTTATTCTACTAAAACAAAAAGAAACATAGATTATTCTTTGATGGTATTCTATTTGCTGATTCATCAATAAGCTTGTGAATACTACATCGATCAAGGTTCACGCGAGTTTCGATCATAAGATTGAGAACTCAAAAGTGACCGGAATAATCTTAGGTTTCTTTAGATTGTTTTTGTGACTAACGAATAAGAGAAAAGTTTGTTTTATCCAATCACAGGCTTACAATTCAAAGAAATGGGAGACCACGCTCCTAGGTGATCCACGTTCGTGCTAGGATTGAAGATCTTGCGGATTACCATTGACGTAAGTCAATCGGATCACGCGACAAAAGGTATTCTTCTTTTGTTATATATTATATATCTTTAATTGATTAAAAAGGTTTAAGGTTCATAAAAGGAAAATTTTTTAAAAGCTACTAAACTATTTTTTTAGTCTCGCTTCCGCTGCGTGTACTTTTACGGTGTATTTTTCCCTACAGGAAGTCTCATGTATGCAATGCTCTGCACTAGACCAAATATTTGTTTTGCTGTTGGCATAGTTAGCAGGTTTCAATCGAAACCTGGTCCTGATCACTGGACGGCAGTCAAGCATATTTTCAAGTATCTTAAGAGAACGAGAGATAATATGCTTGTATACTCTGGAGGGGATTTAATTCCCGTTGGGTATACAGATTCTGATTTTCAATCAGACTATGACTCCAGAAAATCCACATCAGGGGCTGTGTTTACTATTGGAGGAGGAGCAGTTATATGGAGGAGCATCAAGCAATCTTGTATTGCTGATTCCACCATGGAAGCTGAGTATGTTGCTGCATGCGAAGCTGCCAAAGAGGCTGTTTGGCTCCGCCAATTCTTGATTGACTTGGAAGTGGTTCCTAGTGCAAATAAGCAGATCACTATCTGCTGTGACAATAGTGGAGCAGTGGCTAATTAGAAAGAACCAAAAAGTCACAAGAGAGGTAAACATATTGAAAGAAAGTATCATCTTTTAAGGGAGATTGTTCAAAGAGGTGACGTGACGATTACCAAAATCGCGTCAGCAGAAAATCTAGCAGATCCCTTCACAAAGGCTCTACCTCAGAAGAGTTTCGATGGGCACCTAGAGAATATGGGCTTGAGAGATATGACACATTTGCTATAGCACAAGTGGGAGATTGTTAGGATTATGCTCAATAGCAAGAGTGTAATAATGTAATTAACAATCTTTTTCATATTAATAAAGTGATTTCTGTTTTTAAACGAATCTTATAGCATTTATAGTTTAACAATTGTCAAAGTAAATAATCATAAGGTCTAAAGACTATGAGAAAAGAAGAATTGTTCGTACATCTGGATATGTATGTGGTAGACACAATTCTTTAGTTAGTCTTGAATATTGTTCACAACTTAAGTTAAAGGTTGGGCACCTTTATCTTGTTAAAGTTGTAGAATTCTTTTGATAGCATTTGATCGAACCAAAATTGGTATGATTTTGGCCCCTATTTCCTTCCCCTTTTGCTTAATTCTTGGGCATTATTCTGTGGTTTAATGGTGTAAATTAAGTGTTTTCAGGAATTTATAGAATTCAGGGGCATTGGAGTAATTTTGGTGAAAAAGGGGCAAAAGTGTAAAATATGAAGGAAGTTTGGAGTTTACCGTGATTATAGAAGAATGCAGGGACTGAATTGCAATTGTTCAGATGGGCGTGCCACCTGGCAGTGTAAAACGGTGCGTGTTGGTGTGTGAGTAATTGCGGGCTACTAAGTACACCCACGCCAAATGCTGTACGCACCCAAATGTGCAAGCCCAAGGCAAAACGGTGAGCTTTGATTAGTGACCAAGGAACAGGCCCAGCAAGCGTGGCCCAAAACGCGCGCCCATTAGCCAGCTCAAAACGCTGCCGTTTTGTTTAAAAGAAGCAGATCAGATTTTGGGCCTAATACGTGGTCCAATTCACGCCCAAACCTGACCCAAATACAAAGCCATATTGCACCCCATTTTACCTCTATGTGCACCCCTTTTAGGCATAAAAGACAGCAGCCCAATACACCCCTATTCCCTGCTAATTGCACCCCAACTATTCATCTTCTTCTTCAAAGCATCAGCGACAGCCATGGCAGCCAAACCCTAAGTGCGCCGCCGGCCAGATGAGGCCCTTCCCGGACCTACCGGCGGCCGGTTCCGGTCCCAATCGGACGGCCACACGACCGGCTCTCCGGTCGTTCAACTCACGGCATCCCAATCGGTCGAAATCCGGCAGTCTCTCTCTCACCAAATTATTCCCATTTTGCCCCTTGTGTCATGCCCACGTCATCCTAGGTCGCCATTTGGCATTTCGAGGTCGCCATGGCGACAGGAAGTGATTTCCACACCTGATGAGGTCGCCATTTGGTCGCCCTAGAGGTCGCCACTTATGCAAACCGCGAGCTTCACGTTGTTCACCTCTGATTGGCCAAATTTGGCTGGCAAATTACACAATGACCCCCTCTGTTGGACTAAATGGTAAGTTGCCATGGTGAGGGGGTGTTTTGGTAATTTGCCACCCGAGACCTAATTTGAAAATCCTATAAATTCATCACATTTTTCCTCTTTTGGACAACTCTTGACCACCAAGAAACCTCCTTTCTCCACCATTCCTTTTCTCTCCATTTTCTCTCCTACCTAAACTTAACATCTAGATTACCTCCCCTAATCATTCCTTTTCTTCCCATCTTCTCCACAAATCTCCTTAGTCACTTCCCATTTGACTCCACCTATCTAGACATATCCTCATCATCCACTCTTCACACAAGGAGCATCAAAGGCAAGGAAAGGATCAAGCTTACAAAAGGAGGCCCATGGGTGATTTCCTAATCTTTTACTTGCCTTCCCTTTGATTGTAATATGTGTAATTAAATCCCCTTTCTAGGGTTTTGATGTGAGAATATTTGGATTGGGATTTGCTTAAGCTTTTATATATTTTAATTTCTATTTGTGTTCTATTCATTTTATAATTAGATTCTTTGCATTATATAATTGACATGTATACCCACTAGTTGATTATAATCTTGCTTAGGATAAATTGTTATATAATCTTGATTGGATTGACAACCTTGATGGATTGAGAACTTAGTGAATATGATAGATTGTCGGAGGGTATATCAACCACGATAATCTAAGCCGTTAATTGTAACAAATCGATCCCGCCGTGACCCCCTTTCCTTAATCGGTTAGGCATTGCGGTGGGAAGTTGTTTAGGGTTCATAATAATGGCCCAAACACATTTTAGAAATCAATTGGTTAACATTTATGAGATCCGTTCACTAAAGTAGCTTGATAAGCATTTCCCGTAATTCATTTGTGATCTCATTAATTCCCTAGCTATTCTCTTAATTGTTTATTCCATTATCTTATCTAGATTTGTTAAGTATTCTTTTATTAGTTATTAGGTTTATTTTTCATGTATGTTTGATGGCTTGACAACCCATTCACTCATCCATTTATCTATGATTTATTTTATAGCATTTAGATTAGCTAATTAATTCAACTAATCACTCTAATTCCCTGTGGAACGAATTCTAAGCTTACCACAATACTCACTTTCAAATCTTAAAATATATTGCGTAAAATTCACTTTATAAATATTCTTTTGGTAATTCGCAATTTGGTAACGACACAAAAAGCGAGTCATCAAAATGGCGCCGCTGCCGGGGAATTAAAGTGGTTGTTGAATCAATTAACTTTTCTTTGTTTAGGTTTTATTAATTTTTAGTCTTTTAGTTGTTTTTAGTCTTTTAGTTGTTTTTAGTCTTTTAGTTTCTTTTTACTTCTTTGGTAGTTTTTGTTTCTTTTGTTTCAGGATTCTATGGATTTCTTCATACAAAATCAAGGGCCTAGCTACGAGACTCATGGGAATGACCTCAATGCGGATTGGTGGATGAACCAAGATTCCTTCTCATCATGCCAATCAAATGCCATAGATGATGAGAGGAAAAATTTCATGGAGGATCACTTTCGGGAGATTGAGAGCATCCAAGCTTCTCAACGAAAGGCCATGGAGTTATTCCAATCCGCACAACGAGCACATGAGGAGAGGATGTCCAACCATGTGATCCCTAGTTGGCCGGATCAATCAATAGAATCGGATTATCCCAAGCAAGGGAGGACAAGGAGCCATGTGCATGCTCTTGTGCAAGTATTTGAGAAGAATGCGGAAGTTGTGGAAGAGCCGCCAAGGAACCAAGAGCAAAGCATGAAATTGGAGGAAAAATTGTCTTTGCTTCAAGAGAGATTGGTGACAACCTCCCAAGGAAAGGAAGAGTTGGAAAGGAAAATACAACTCATGGAAAAGGAGTTGGAAGAAAAGGAGGCCTTGGGAAAGGTGAAGATTGAAGAGCTTGAAGGGAAAAATGAGAAGCTCACTCTTGAAGTAAACATGCTCAAAGAAGAAAATGCTACCTTATGGAGGAAGGTAGGAGAAGTCTCCAACAAGAACAAGGAGTTGGAAATACAAGTTGGGAGACTTGAAGTTGAGAGGAATTCCACATTAAAGGAATTCAAAGACCTTGCAAGGCTATTTGAAGAATTCGAAGAAGAGTGTGCAAGGAAGATAAGAAAGATGCTTATGGAAGTGGAGCGGAAGGAAAAAGCTTTGGAAGAAACGAAGGAGGCACTTGGTAGGAAGGATGAAGCCCTCAAGATAGCAAAAGTGAAGGAGAGTGACTACATTGTCTATGTAGACAAGGTGGAAAAAGAGGTCAAAGAGCTACAATTGAAGCAACATCAAAGGCCACATAGTCACCAACCAAGAGGGAGTTTTCTTAACCATCCTCCTATTTGCTATTTTTGTTCTCAAAAAGGGCACTTCAAAGCTCATTGTTTTAAATTCCATAAGCATGAAAAATTGAGAAAGTCTAGGAATAGGAAGAGTCCACCTAGAGTTAAGCGAATTTGGGTAAGAAAAGACTTGGTTGATCAAGTTAGACCCAAAGGAAAAGAAAAGGGGAAATCAACTCAACTTGTTTGGGTTGTGAAAAAGAACCAATTTCCAAACTTGGTAAAACCTCCTTTAGTTGATGACACCCCTAGCACATGTACATAATTTTGAAAATTCTTTTTGTGCATTTTAATTTTTTATGCTTTATTTGTTTAGTTTATTTCTTTTGAATAAATGGTGTTCCAAACTCTTGTTGGCAATTACATGTATTGATTATATTTTGCCGGAACTTTCTAATGTGTTTAGTGTTTGTGTAGATTTTCTATTGCTTCTTAAGGAAGCAATTGTGTGTTGCTTGTGCGGCAAGGCAAGGTTCTTTATCTCTTGGGAAGAAACAAAGACAACTTGCAAGTCTTGGAGGGACAAGCAAGCCAAGAGTGCTCATAAAAAGGGCGAGGACCTTATCTTAAGGAAGCAATGTTGTGAGAGTTCAATGTGCAGGAGCACCATGCCACGTCTTGCCTAGACGTTAAATCGTGCGCTTGGTGGGAGGCAACCCACCTAGGTACATTTCTTTTCTAGTTTAAATTTCGTTTTTGTCTTTATTTTATTTTTGCTTAGAATAAGGTTGTGAGTTGTTTGTGATAGTGGATTTAGGCTTGAATGATCATATTTTATCCACATGGATTGTGATGATGACTCTTGATGAACTTGCATTGATATATCTCTTGAGTTGATTATGAGCATATAGGATATTCTTGAGCCACTTGATTTAATTCTTTGGATAATTTTTAAATGGACATTGAAATGTGTTTTTAAACTCTTTGATTGAGGATGTGTTGCACCGAACTTATCGGTATATGCCCCAAAGACATTGAGGACAATGTCTAATTTAGGTTTGGGGGTGTGTGCGCAACATCGTCTCTTGTTTGCAAATTGTGTGCAAATATTTTGAGCTTAAATTTTTCAAAATTTTTCGAAAATCTTGTGATAATGCCATGCTTGAGCATGTTTTGCTTGTTGAGATTGTGCCCTTGTGTGTGCAAGTGAGGAATTGTGTATCTTTGCCTTGCTTAGTTTAGATTAACTTCATGCCATTTAGGGTTGCATTGCTCAAAGCGCGCTAGTTCTTTTCTCTTGGTGTTGAGTGAATATTCAATTGTGCTTGAAGGTTAGGAATTAACAGTGGAGACTTCCCGTGAGGTTCACAAACACGGCCTAAAAAGCGTATTTTGAGGGAAAGTTTTCACTCTTTAAACACTCATTCAAACACACATGTTATGCATATTTAAAATGTCTCATTCGCACTTAAATGTTGTTTGCCATAGAACATATGGACTGCTTGTGGATGCCTTGATTGACTTTGTGGACAAACCTTTAGAAATGATTTTAGGCAATGCATGTGAAAAACCACCAAATTGGCCTAAATACTTCCTATCCCTCTAATGTGTGTGCTCCATAGCCCATTTGAAGCCAAACACAATTAAGCTTTTCATTCATGAACCACATTAACATAAACCATATAGCCTAAACACTAGACTTACCTTGTACCAAATGGTTTGCTAAGGCTTAGGGGTTGAATGTAAGCTTTGAGGAGTATTAGAATGTAAGGTGTGTACCTAGGCAAGTATGTATGTGCAAACACATGAAAAAGATGAAATGCAATGCTTGAAAAGAAAAAGAAAAGACAAGCAAAGAAAAGAAAAGAAAAGCATAGCAAAAGAAAAGAAAAAAGAAAAAGAAAATGATGAATGAGGCACAAAATGCCTAGATCAATTATGTGAAATTAAATGAGCTACTCAATGAAAATTAAGAGTAGAAAATGCACAAAGTAAATTGTAAGCCTAGACGCCTAAGTGTGGAATATGCAAGTTGTAATGAGTAAGTTGTGCTTAATTTAGAATGTATGCCTTAGTGTGACCTTTGGGTGTTTGAAATCCATTTTTCCTATTTATTGATTCACCATTCACCTTTGGCCCCATTACAACCAAATGAAAAGACCTATTTGATCTTTAGGGATGTCCACTTTGGAAATTTTGGTTGATGCATGTTCTTTCCGTTCATGGTTTTCAATTCCATTCATGAGACAAATTTTGAGAAATTGTGTTTTTAAATGATCATGTGCAATTATATTTGATAACTTGAACATAAACTCATATTGCATATGGATTGTGAGTGAAGCCTAGGAATCCGTGTGAAAATGAGAGAATCCGGTGAGGATTAGATGTCGAGGCGAATTATATTCTTATCCTAAAGGCACCTTAGTTTTGAAACTTAAGCATCTCGAATGTGGAATCGCGTTGCGTGCAATGTTTACTTAGAATGGCATGTCTTTAATCTTTATTTAGCATATCTTAGATGCATTATTTCCTAATGAGCTCAACGTTGGTTTAATCTCATCACTTTTGGTTTTGCAAGTCGAAATATTGGCTTTTGAGTCTTTTGCAAAGAGTTGGTGCCTTAATGTGATTATATGATTTTTAGATACATGTCCATTGTGTGCTTATGTTTGTTTTGCTCGAGGACGAGCAAAAGATAGGTTTGGGGGTATTTGATCGAACCAAAATTGGTATGATTTTGGCCCCTATTTCCTTCCCCTTTTGCTTAATTCTTGGGCATTATTCTGTGGTTTAATGGTGTAAATTAAGTGTTTTCAGGAATTTATAGAATTCAGGGGCATTGGAGTAATTTTGGTGAAAAAGGGGCAAAAGTGTAAAATATGAAGGAAGTTTGGAGTTTACCGTGATTATAGAAGAATGCAGGGACTGAATTGCAATTGTTCAGATGGGCGTGCCACCTGGCAGTGTAAAACGGTGCGTGTTGGTGTGTGAGTAATTGCGGGCTACTAAGTACACCCACGCCAAATGCTGTACGCACCCAAATGTGCAAGCCCAAGGCAAAACGGTGAGCTTTGATTAGTGACCAAGGAACAGGCCCAGCAAGCGTGGCCCAAAACGCGCGCCCATTAGCCAGCTCAAAACGCTGCCGTTTTGTTTAAAAGAAGCAGATCAGATTTTGGGCCTAATACGTGGTCCAATTCACGCCCAAACCTGACCCAAATACAAAGCCATATTGCACCCCATTTTACCTCTATGTGCACCCCTTTTAGGCATAAAAGACAGCAGCCCAATACACCCCTATTCCCTGCTAATTGCACCCCAACTATTCATCTTCTTCTTCAAAGCATCAGCGACAGCCATGGCAGCCAAACCCTAAGTGCGCCGCCGGCCAGATGAGGCCCTTCCCGGACCTACCGGCGGCCGGTTCCGGTCCCAATCGGACGGCCACACGACCGGCTCTCCGGTCGTTCAACTCACGGCATCCCAATCGGTCGAAATCCGGCAGTCTCTCTCTCACCAAATTATTCCCATTTTGCCCCTTGTGTCATGCCCACGTCATCCTAGGTCGCCATTTGGCATTTCGAGGTCGCCATGGCGACAGGAAGTGATTTCCACACCTGATGAGGTCGCCATTTGGTCGCCCTAGAGGTCGCCACTTATGTAAACCGCGAGCTTCACGTTGTTCACCTCTGATTGGCCAAATTTGGTTGGCAAATTACACAATGACCCCCTCTGTTGGACTAAATGGTAATTTGCCATGGTGAGGGGATGTTTTGGTAATTTGCCACCCGAGACCTAATTTGAAAATCCTATAAATTCATCACATTTTTCCTCTTTTGGACAACTCTTGACCACCAAGAAACCTCCTTTCTCCACCATTCCTTTTCTCTCCATTTTCTCTCCTACCTAAACTTAACATCTAGATTACCTCCCCTAATCATTCCTTTTCTTCCCATCTTCTCCACAAATCTCCTTAGTCACTTCCCATTTGACTCCACCTATCTAGACATATCCTCATCATCCACTCTTCACACAAGGAGCATCAAAGGCAAGGAAAGGATCAAGCTTACAAAAGGAGGCCCATGGGTGATTTCCTAATCTTTTACTTGCCTTCCCTTTGATTGTAATATGTGTAATTAAATCCCCTTTCTAGGGTTTTGATGTGAGAATATTTGGATTGGGATTTGCTTAAGCTTTTATATATTTTAATTTCTATTTGTGTTCTATTCATTTTATAATTAGATTCTTTGCATTATATAATTGACATGTATACCCACTAGTTGATTATAATCTTGCTTAGGATAAATTGTTATATAATCTTGATTGGATTGACAACCTTGATGGATTGAGAACTTAGTGAATATGATAGATTGTCGGAGGGTATATCAACCACGATAATCTAAGCCGTTAATTGTAACAAATCGATCCCGCCGTGACCCCCTTTCCTTAATCGGTTAGGCATTGCGGTGGGAAGTTGTTTAGGGTTCATAATAATGGCCCAAACACATTTTAGAAATCAATTGGTTAACATTTATGAGATCCGTTCACTAAAGTAGCTTGATAAGCATTTCCCGTAATTCATTTGTGATCTCATTAATTCCCTAGCTATTCTCATAATTGTTTATTCCATTATCTTATCTAGATTTGTTAAGTATTCTTTTATTAGTTATTAGGTTTATTTTTCATGTATGTTTGATGGCTTGACAACCCATTCACTCATCCATTTATCTATGATTTATTTTATAGCATTTAGATTAGCTAATTAATTCAACTAATCACTCTAATTCCCTGTGGAACGAATTCTAAGCTTACCACAATACTCACTTTCAAATCTTAAAATATATTGCGTAAAATTCACTTTATAAATATTCTTTTGGTAATTCGCAATTTGGTAACGACACAAAAAGCGAGTCATCAGCATTTGAGTGGGATCAAATGAGATATGATGAGTCTAAAATCATCGGAGTGTCTTCGAGCAAAAGAATCTAGTGCACTGGGTGCATTGAACAGGATCACAATGAAATACTTTATCTATAACCGTCAGTAGATAAAAGTAATTTATTTATCAGGACAATCGGAGAGTCTATCTTAATCCTGAGATAAATGATGGACTTATGGTTGCAAGTGATATCATTTGAGTTATCAATGAGTACGATTATATCGCATAGTCTATCCTCAATAGTTTGGTGATATTCATTTGTTAATCGATAGAGGACTTCATTTATAGATATGGACATCGTGGCTCCATTTATCGAATGTGAGTATAATATCATCATATGGATGTTTTGAGATAATTGGATATTAAATCTCAACGTTGAGTTTTCGATAGTGTCTATTGAGAACATGGCTTCTGGACAAGTCAAAATATCCAAGTTCAAAACGTGGTCATATGAGTAAATATGGTAACTTGGAGAGTTATAGGCGGTCTATGAACTCTTGGTGATTACTGATATTAATCACGAGGATACACTATCTCCAATATGATTGTCTAGGGTATGAATGAGGAAACATCTTCTTTTTCTGTCTTTATTTAAGAGTTCAATTTTAGCTCTTTAGTGGAATGAGTTAAAATTAATGGATCGGACCTAAGTGAATCATTTGTTGATTGTGATTAGGTTATGTCTATTGAAGCTTAAATTTAGATAGCCCGCCAAGATCCCCAATCCACACGGACTTGCATGGATCACTTGATATATTCTACCAGATCAATTTAGGGTCCATCTAGAATTGCATTTAATATATTAAGAATATAATTTGCACATTATTTATGTAATGGGCTGCTCAATTATATTTATATAGTAATGGATGACATGTGGGCTTGTTTCTTTTAGTAAGAATGGGTCTAGTTCACATGTGGGCTTTTTATTTAAAGTCCTATGGATTAAATGAAATAAGAAAATAATATTAGGCCCAATATCTTATATGGGGCGGCAAGGTGACTTAATAACCTTAAATATTATTTTGTTTTCATTGTTTAATCAAATAAGAATTAATTAATTTATTAATTAATTGTTTAATTAAGAAACAAATCTTTTCTGATTAGGAAATATGATTCCTATTGGTATACTAATGGTAGTAGTATACTTAAATTAAAAGACTTGTTTGATAAGGAAATAAATAATTAATTTTATTTATTTAATCAAATAAGAAGTCTTTTTATTTTAGTCAAATAAGGAATAAAAGATTTATGAGTTTGATTAGGGTTTGGAAGTCTTAAACAAAATAGGAATTAGGGTGCAATTCAAACTCCTTTTTGTTTGAGAATTGCGGCAACCCTAACCCCTAATTGACTAAAGATTTCGGCCACCCTAGTTAAAAAAGAGAAAAGAAATTTTGCCATATATATAAGGCCACTTATAATTTTCGGCCATAGCAAGGTTTTGAGGTGCAGAATTTTATTTTTCTTCTTCTTCTAAACTCATAGATAGAGAGCTTTTATTCTATTAAAAACAAAAGGGAAACATAGATTATTCTTTGATGGTATTCTAGTTGTTTATTCTTCAACAAGCTTGTGAATACTACATCGATCAAGGTTCACGTGAGTTTCAATCACAAGATTGAGAACTCAAAAGTGACCGGAATAATCTTAGGTTTCTCTTGATTGTTTTTGTGACTAATGAATCAGAGAAAAGTTTGTTTTATCCAATCACAGGCTTGCAATTCAAAGAAGAGGGAGACCACGCTCCTAGGTGATCCACATTCGTGCTAGGATTGAAGATCTTGCGGATTACCATCGACGTAAGTCAATCGGATCACGCGACAAGAGGTATTCATCTTTTGTTATTTATTATATGTCTTTAATTAATCAAAAGGGTTTAAGGTTCATAAAAAGGAAAAATTTTAAAAGCTGCTAAACTCTATTTTTTAGTCTCGCTTCCGCTGCGGGTATATTTTTCCCTACACTTGGAAGGTTCAGTCTCCACCAAAACCAAAGGCAAAGGAGAGGGATTTGCATCCTGATTCAGAAGGAAGTGCCAAATCCCGAAAGCGCTCCAGAGAAAAGCGTCAGAGAGCTAAGCGAATGGAGGTAATCATTGATTCAGATTCATCTAATGAAGAAGTTTCAGTAGCCCGATCCGGAAATAAAAAGTCTCAACGCCTGGAGGATCAGATGACAAGGATGGCGAAGGAGTTGGAGCAGCTGAAGAAGGGAAAACATCAAGGGAGTCAGAAGAACCCCCTGGCGAGATGAATGCACCATTCTCCAAAAGAGTGAGAGAAGCAGGGTTGCCCCCTAAATTCAGGATGCCTTCAAAGAAGTACTCTGGAACTGAGGATCCCGTCAGCCACCTAGAAAGCTTCGTCCACCATATGGAAGTTCAGAGTGCAACCAGGATTACCATGTGCAGGATGTTCCCCTCAACCCTGACAGACTGTGCCAAGACATGGTTCAGAAAATTACCACCAGGTAGTGTTGATTCTTTCTCCAAACTTACCAAAGCTTTCTGTGCACAGTTTCAGGGAATCAAACCCCGTCCCAAGGATCCTATCCTGCTACAGTATGTAGTTCAAGAGCGGGGTGAAACTCTGAGATCTTATGTGGAGAAATTCCACAAAGAGGTCGTCTAGATGGGTGTGTTCAACGAGAAGGAAACTTTAGCCAATTTCCGGAGGAACTTGTGGGCTGGCAGGCTATTCCGGTCTCTTACCAAGCATCCTCCCGAAACGTACCAGGAAGCCTACAATCGGGCTCTGGAACAGGTGGACATCGAGGAACAACTCCGGATCAAAATTGAACACGATGAAGCCCGATTAGCACCGTTCCCAAAGAAGGAGGCTCTGAAGCCTGCACAAGCTAGGAAGTTCCAGAATCTACCTCTAAATCGGTCTACTTACAGGCCGCCTCCTATTCCATCCTACCAAGATAGATACCCAGTCAGGAGATCGCCTCCCAGGGAGCTCCCCTTGAAGGAAGTATCCATAATAGCGAGAGAGGAAGAAAGGTATAACCATTACACCCCTCTCAATGCTTCATGGGAAACTATCTATCTCGCTATTCGGGATAAGGGTTTACTCAGGAAGCTAGTCCCTATGAAGATCCCTGTAGACAGGAGGAATCAATACAAGTATTGCGACTTCCATGAAGATGTGGGGCACAACACCTCAGAATGCTATAGTCTCCGCAATCAGATACAAGCACTGGTAAGAGGTGGACTTCTAACTGAATTTTTATAGCAGGTCCGAGATAGCATCAAAGAAGGAAAGCAGGTTCAGAGCGGGATGCAGGAAGCGGAGGAAAAAAGGAGAGAGGGAGAAAAGGATCTAATGTAGCAGATCCAGGTGATCCACACCATCAGTGGAGGCCCCACCCTAGCTGGAACCTCCAACAATTCAAGGAAGAACCACGCAAGGAAGATTCCCAGGGTTAACGCTGAGCATGAGATACTAAAGATCAATGGAGGACCCCGAGACCTGTCCCGCTCCACCAAGATCATCTTTACGGAGGAGGACGTCTACAATACGGTACAGCCGCATGATGACCCCATGGTCATAACAGTACAGATCGCCAACTGCTTAGTGCACCGCGTCCTGATCGATACGGGAAGCAGCATGGATATTATGTTCAAGGGGGCTCATGAGCAGCTCAACCTGAAGAACTCTTGCTTCAACAGTTGTACTTCTCTACTATACGGGTTCACAGGGGACTCCGTAATGCCGATGGGAACAAAGATACTGCCAGTGATAGTCGGAGAGGCTCCTCTTCAGCAGAACATAATGACGGAGTTTATTGTAGTGGACACCCCGTCTGCATACAATGCAATCTTGGGAAGGCCTTTCTTGTCAAGGATTAGAGGAGTTCTGTCTATCTACCACAACGTGTTGAAGTTTCCAGTAGGATCGGGAGTAGGAGAGGTAAAAGGGGACCAGCAGGCAGCCCGCAACTGCTATGCTGTGTCAACCAACCCCGCTGCATTGGCTAAGCAGTGCGCATCTGTGACCAGCGACCCAGGTCTGAGAGCGACAGAGCGGGATGATCATGTCTTAGAGGAGGGAGAGGTACCAGACATAATCGTGGAGGAATTAGAAGAAGAAGAGCGTGGTTGGACCAGCGGCTATCCATCAGAGCAGCTAGAGGAGGTCTAGATCCGGTGTGAAGATCCAGCAAAGACAGTAAAAGTGGGAGAAGGTCTGGACCCGGAAGTGAAGAGGGATTTGATAGAGCTTCTCAGGGAGTACAATGATATCTTTGCTTGGAGCCATGAGGAGATGCCTAGCATTCCTCTTAGCCTGGCCACCCATAGGTTGGCAGTGGATGCAACCTTCAAACCAATAAAACAAAAAAGAAGACACTTCAATGCTGAACGCAATACCGCGGTCCAAGAAGAGGTTGACAAGCTCCTGAAGGCCAGATTCATCAGAGAATCCCGATACCCCGAATGGATCGCCAATGTGGTTATGGTGACCAAGTCTAACAGGAAATGGCGAATGTGCGTGGATTACACCGATCTCAATCGGGCTTGCCCCAAAGATAGCTTCCCTCTGCCTAAAATAGATCAGCTTATTGACTCCACTGCAGGAAATAAGCTTTTAAGCTTCATGGATGCTTTCTCAGGGTACAATCAGATCATGATGCATCCTTCAGATCAAGACAAGACTAGCTTCATCACCGGACAAGGCCTCTACTGTTATAAGGTAATGCCATTCGGACTTAAAAATGCAGGTGCCACCTACCAGCGCATGGTGAACAAACTGTTCAAGGAACAGATAGGGAAATCCATGGAGGTATACATAGATGACATGATCACTAAATCTCCAGAAGCAAGACAACATACAGGGGACTTACGCCAGACCTTCCAGGTAATAAGGCAGAACCAGATGAGGTTGAACCCCGCTAAGTGTGCATTCGGGGTAGCAGTAGGGAAATTTCTGGGATTCATGGTACATGAAAGGGGAGTTGAAGCAAATCCTGAGAAGATCAAAGCCATTTTAGATCTCGAGTCCCCTACAACCCTCAAGCAGGCACAAGGATTAACCGGACGAATAGCGGCCTTGAACCGATTCATATCCCGCTCCACAGATAAATGTCTCCCTTTTTTCAAAATCATCAAGCAGTGGAAAAAGATGAAGTGGGACGAGCAGAGCGAGCAGGCTTTTCAAACTCTAAAGGAATACCTGTCAATTCCGCCGCTTTTGGTAAAACCAACCCCGGGTGAAGAGCTTCTACTCTACCTAGCGGTTTCAGAAGTGACTACTAGTGGAGCCTTGGTGAAAGAATGCAATGACGGGGTGCAGAGGCAGATCTATTACGTGAGCCGGGCTTTTACAAAATCCGAGAAAAATTACACTTTACTAGAGAAGCTCGCCTACGCTCTGGTGACCACATCTAGAAAGCTCGGGCCTTATTTTCAAGCTCACACCATCGCGGTTGTCACAGATCAGCCTTTGAGACATTTCCTCCACAGGCCAGATGTGTCGGGCAGATTGGTTCTATGGGCCCTAGAACTCACACAATTCAACATCAAATACAGGGCAAGAAACACGATTAAAGCTCAAGCTCTGGTGGACTTCATAATGGAGTTTAACCCGATCCTAGACCCAGGCGTATCAGTAGACCCTGATCTGAATCAAACCCTTCTGGAATGGCCTGTAGACAGTAAGATATGGATACTTTACACGGATGGAGCTTCGAACCAGTCAGGATGCGGAGCTGGGATCGTCCTGCTTGACCCTGCAGGAATCGAGGTAAGTCACTGTTTCAGGTTTGAATTCAGAGCCACCAACAACGAAGCAGAATATGAAGCTCTGCTAGCATGAATGAAAGTAGCTGGGACTCTGGGGGTTGAGTACCTTCGGATCAAGAGTGATTCCCAATTAGTGGTCAATCAGGTGACAGGGTTGTACCAAGCAAAAGGTGATAACATGATGGCCTATCTAGCTAAAGTTCAGGAGGCTATGAAGAAGTTCAAAGGTGTAAGAATAGAGCAAGTGCCCAGGGAGAAAAATCACTGCACGGATGTTCTAGCTAAGATTGCCACTGGAGAGGGACACGCGTTACCAAAAGGAGTACCCCTCCAATTGGTTCCTTTCTCCAGCATAGCTAAAGAGGCAGAGATCCTTCCTGTGAGCCGCCTCTCGTGTTGGATGGATTCAGTAGCCGACTATCTCCAAAGTGACATTCTCCCTGCAGATCCGGATCAAGCCCGCCTGCTCAAGAGGACAGCTACCCGGTATTACTTGGTAGAAGGACACCTATACCGTAAAGGGAAATCTCTCCCTCTACTCGGGTGTCTTCATCCTGATGATGCGCGCTGGGCGCTCAACGAGGTGCACTCAGGGGATTGTGGTAACCACGTGTCAGGGGAAACTTTGGCTTACCAGGTAATCAGGATGGGTTACTACTGGCCGACTATACACCAGGATGCAAGGCAGTTCACGCGATCATGCGAGGCAAGTCAGAAAACAGCAAACCTCTATCATCTCCCACCAGAGAGGCTCTCCTCAATCAGTACTCCCTACCCCTTTGCCATCTGGGGACTAGACTTGATCGGGCCACTCCCCACTGCACCCGGCCAAGCCAAGCATGCAGTGGTGGCGATAGATTACTTTACTTGGTGGGTAGAAGCCAAGGCCCTTACTCGGATAACCGAAGAAAAGACCACCAACTTTGTCAAGGAACACATTGTCTGCCGATTTGGCACCCCGATGGCCATCATAACTGATTTGGGAAAGCAATTTGATAATGCCAACTTCAGGGAATTCTGTGAAGACCGGAGGATCAATCTCCATTTTGCTTCGGTGGCTCATCCTCAAACCAATGGGCTGGTTGAAGCTACTAACAAGACCATTAAGAAGCTCTTGAAGAAAAAGCTCCAGCAGAAGAAAGGATTATGGGTGGTAGAATTACCCCATGTACTGTGGGCCTACAGAACAACTAGGCAGACATCAACAGGAGAGACCCCATACTCCCTAATATTTGGGGCAGAAGCAGTCTTGCCCATCGAACATAAACTCATATCTTTCCGGGTCCAAAATTACGAACCGGAAGATAATGAGGCTAAGTTAAGAGCTAGCTTAGACCTGCTGGAGGAAAAGCAAAGCAGGTTTGCAGAGAAGGTGGCAGTGTACCAGAGCAAGATAGCCCGGCACTTCAACAAGAAGGTGAGGGTCTGAAGCTTCAAAGAAGGAGACTTGGTTCTGAGAAAGGTGACCCAGAACACACGAAGAAGGTCTGACGGGGTGCTGGCCCCTAACTGGGAAGGTCTGTATTTGGTTAAGGCATCACTCTGGGGTGAAGCTTACAAACTAGTAGAATTGGAGGGGTACCCATTTGACCATACATGGAATGCTGATCATCTCCGGAAATTCTACCCTTAGAAATTTTGTTCGTTTCAAGGGGAATATTCACCCCGATTTCATGTTTGTACCATTGGGGAAATTCAATAAAAGCAGTTCTTTCTCCTATATGACTCTCTTGTGTCCATTGTTTGATGTCTCCTACTAGATTTTCCAACATCTCTCACGGTATGTACTTAATTCATCATTGCTAAAGCGCCTCGAGACCAAGAAAGCTATATAGCACTCCTGATGCCTTGGACCGGGTCAACCCAGACAAGAGGATCTCCATTACTAAAGCGCCTCAAGACCAAGAAATAGCCTAAAGGCGCTCCTGCTGCCTTGGTAGGGGAATACCCTCCTCTGAGAAGCCTGGTGCTAAAGTGGCCTTAGTTGCCTACCAGGACAGATTACAGTAAGAATCAGGCTGCCTCAGGGTACCTGGTTTCTTACTTCGCCTCAAGACCAAGAAATAGCCTAAAGGCGCTCCTGCTGCCTTGGTCGGGGAATACCATCCTCTGAGAAGCCTAGTGCTAAAGTGGCCCTAGTTGCCTACCAGGACAGATTACAGTAAGAATCGGGCTGCCTCAGGGTACCTGGTTTCTTACTTCGCCTCAAGACCAGGAAATAGCCTAAAGGCGCTCCTACTGCCTTGGTAGGGGAATACCCTCCTCCGAGAAGCCTGGTGCTAAAGTGGCCCTAGTTGCCTACCAGTACAGATTACAGTGAGAATCGGGCTGCCTCAGGGTACCTGGTTTCTTACTTCGCCTCGAGACCAGGAAATAACCTCGGGGCGCTCCTGCTACCTTGGTCGGGGAATACCCTCCTCCAAGAAGCCTGGTGATAAAGTGGCCCTAGTTACCTACCAGGACAGATCAATAATAACATTGGGGTAACTCATCGGGATGCTTCGCCCTTTATTTCCTCGCTTACTACCCCGACAGCGGACCAGCAGTCAGAAAGAGACTTAGAAGTTTATCCTCAGCAAGTCGAATTGTTCGTAAGTAGCAGGTTACCTCGACTGACTGCTCTAACACTTTAAACTATTATTTGTTTAAGGAGGTCCGATTAAAGGAAGATGTGATCTGACCCCGCTGATTCTTACGGTTACAAGATATAAGCATCACATGTTTTATCTTTATTACCCATCGGAGTCCAGTCATTGTCCATATTACCCATCGGGGTTCAGTTTGTTAGGATTATGCTCAATAGCAAGAGTGTAATAGTGTAATTAACAATCTTTTTCATATTAATAAAGTGATTTCTGTTTTAAACAAATCTTATAGCATTTATAGTTTAATAATTGTTAAAGTAAATAATCATAAGGTCTAAAGACTATGAGAAAAGAAGAATTGTTCATACATCTGGATATGTATGTGGTAGACACAATTCTTTAGTTAGTCTTGAATATCATTCACAACTTAAGTTAAAGGTTGGGCACCTTTATCTTGTTAAAGTTGTAGAATTCTTTTGCTAGCATTTGAGTGGGATCAAATGAGATATGATGAGTCTAAAATCATCGGAGTGTCTTCGAGCAAAAGAATCTAGTGCACTGGGTGCATTGAACAGGATCACAATGAAAATACTTTATCTATAACCGTCAGTAGATAAAAGTAATTTCATTATCAGGACAACCGGAGAGTCTATCTTAATCCTGAGATAAATGATGGACTTATGGTTGCAGGTGATATCATTTGAGCTATCAATGAGTACGATTATATCGCATAGTCTATCCTCGATAGTTTGGTGATATTCATTTGTCAATCGATAGAGGACTTCATTTATAGATATGGACATCGTGGCTCCATTTATTAAATGAGAGTATAATATCATCATATGGATGTTTTGAGGTAATTGGATATTAAATCTCAACGTTGAGTTTTCAATAGTGTCTATTGAAAACATGGCTTCTGGACAAGTCAAAATATCCAAGTTCAAAACGTGGTCATATGAGTAAATATGGTAACTTGGAGAGTTATAGGCGGTCTATGAACTCTTGGCGATTACTGATATTAATCACGAGGATACACTATCTCCAATATGATTGTCTAGGGTATGAATGAGGGAGCATCTTCCTTTTCTGTCTTTATTTAAGAGTTCAATTTTAGCTCTTTAGTGGAATGAGCTAAAATTAATGGATCGGACCTAAGTGAATCATTTGTTGATTGTGATTAGGTTATGTCTATTGGAGCTTAAATTTAGATAGCCCGCCAAGATCCCCAAACCACACGGACTTGCATGGATCACTTGATATATTCTACCGGACCAATTTAAGGTCCATCTAGAATTGCAATTTAATATATTAAGAATATAATTTGCACATTATTTATGTAATGGGCTGCACAATTATATTTATATATTAATGGATGAGATGTGGGCTTGTTTCTTTTAGTAAGAATGGGTCTAGTTCACATGTGAGCTTTTTATTTAAAGTCCTATGGATTTAATGAAATAAGAAAAATAATATTTGGCCCAATATATACATGTGGGGCGGCAAGGTGCTAAAATAGCATTTAATATTATTTTGTTTTCATTATTTAATTAAATAAGAATTAATTAATTTATTAATTAATTGTTTAATTAAGTAACAAATCTTTTCTAAATAGGAAATGTGATTCCTATTTGTATACTATTGGTAGTAGTATAATTAAATAGAAAGACTTGTTTGACAAGGAAATAAATAATTAATTTTATTTATTTAATCAAATAGGAAGTTTTTTTATTTTAGTCAAATAAGGAATAAAAGATTATTGAGTTGGATTAGGGTTTGGAAATCTTAAACAAAATAGGAATTAGGGTGCAAAACATACTCCTTTTTTGTAGGAGGATTTGCGGCAACCCTAGTGAATTTTGGGGAAAGATTTCGGTCACCCTAGGGTAAAAAGGAGAAGAAATTCGGCCACTTATAGAATTCGGCCACCCCCCTAAGGCTTGTGTGCAGAATTTTCTTCTTCTTCTTCTTCTCAACTCATAGTTAGAGATCTATTATTCTACTAAAAACAAAAGGAACATAGATTATTCTTTGATTGTATTCTAGTTGCTTATTCATCAATAAGCTTGTGAATACTATATCGATCAAGGTTCATGCGAATTTCGATCATAAGATTGAGAACTCAACAGTGACCGGAATAATCTTAGGTTTCTTTAGATTGTTTTTGGGACTAATGAATCAAGAAAAGTTTGTTTAATCCAATCACAGGTTTGCAATTCAAAGAAAGGGAGACCACGCTCCTAGGTGATCCACGTTCGTGCTAGGATTGAAGATCTTGCGGATTACCATCGACGCAAGTCAATCGGATCACGCGACAAGAGGTATTAATCTTTTGTTTATTTTTATATATCTTTAATTAATCAAAAGGGTTTAAGGTTCATAAAATTGGAAAAATTTTAAAAGCTACTCAAACTATTTTTTAGTCTCGCTTCCGCTGCGGGTACAATTTTTCCCTACACAGTTACTCATCAAGAGTCCAAGTATCAACAAATTTATATGTTGTGGAAACTTTCTAAGTGCAAAAGTGAGCAAGACACAGTATGATTCAGAAAGCAACTATATTTATAATCAGGGTACCCAATCCCCATTCAGGCTACAAGTTGTGTCGATAAAACGGGGTGCCCAGCTCCCGATTCGGGCTACAAAAATTTTAATAAAGAGGGGAGGCCAGGCTAGTCTTCTTTTTCCTCTTCTGGATGCTCTCCTTGGCCAACTGCCCCTTCTCCCAAAGGCTCAGCTGCTGCATCAGTTTGGACCGCCTCCTCCACAACAGAAGACCCAGTCTGAATCCCTTCAACCACAGGGACCTCGGATCTAGCTGGGCCCTCATCCTCCTCCACGATGACCACTCCTGTAGCAGACTCGGGATCCACCACTTGTTCTTCAATGGTAGGAGGATCTTGATCGGCTCCCTCAGTGCCATCAAGTTGGACTTCAGCAGCCATGCCAGCTTCTTGATCCGGATGAGCTACCTCCTGTGGAGGGGCCTCTGTCTCTTGATCTCCTCCTGCTAGCTGGGCAACCTTTGCCATAATTTGCTCCCGGTCCCAGTTCAAGGCTACCTCGAGGTTGAAAGGAGGAGGCAAGGCTGTGGCTACCTCATAGCAGGCTGTGAAGTAACCATCCTTGAATGAAGGCCCCCGTTAAGCCTCCAAATCTTCTATGGCATCCCGCAGAAGCTGGTTCTCATCAGACAATAGCTTCTTCTCAACTTTTATGCGCTCCCTCTCCTCTCTGCGGCGCAAGGACTTGATGGTTTCTGTGTCTAGGCAATGCTCAAGGCGTCTGATAACCACCAAGCCCTCCTGCCACGCTTCTTCATATGCCTTGGCCTCTTGAATTAAAAGGGCCACGCTTTGTTGGGTCTGGACCAGCTCTTGCTGAGTATCCTCCAGCTTCGCTTGGAGGTCGATATAAGCTTCCCTCAATGTCAGCAGCTGCCTCTCCATGGCCATGGCAAACTTGAAACCCTGCAAGAAGAAAGAGAGTCAATACTTAGCAGAAGGAGGAAATAAATAGCAAGAAAGCATTAGAAGTTTACCTCAGCCAGAACCGAAGCCCCCTTGGTGACCAAGATGTCTGTAGAAAGCTTGTCCATATCTATCAGACTTCCACCAGGGCAGGAGGCCGCGACTCTGGACACCACCTCGTCAAAGGAAGCACCCCTTGACCCCGATCCAGAGGCCACATCAGCAACAGGAACAGGAGTGTGGACAGTTGCCTCCTCCACTGTGGTTCTCACAGGATCCACGGAAATAGCTGCAGTAGGAGGAGGAGCAGGAGAGGTCTTTGTGGTAGGGGCGACTTTCTTCTGTGCCGATCCTCCAGAACCTCGGGCCTTAGCCGCCCTGGCCAGCAATGCCGGGATTCTCGAGCGGGATGGAGGAGTAGAAGGATGGTGAGCTGGAGTCTTGGCCCTAGATCCCGCTGGAGCAGGAGCAGTTGTTTTTGAAGGAGCAGGAGGAGGGTTGGGGTCGGTTCCCACTCGGATGGACCCCGACGCAGTCTCTGCAGCAGGAGTAGGAGAAGGAACAGGGGAAGAATGAGCTAGCAAAGTCATATCCCCTGCCCCAGAAGAAGAAGGAGATCCCTCTACCATCGAGGTAGCCGATACTGCAAAAAGAAAAGATGCTCAGTGAGAATCAGGAGAAGGAGAATATATACAAAAAAAAAATAGAAGATCAAGATGCAGTCAAACTTACCAGGAAGAGCGATGGAGATCCTCAGGTATCGCTCTAATCGGTCCCCTTCGAAGGGGTCAAGAGTGGGATATTGCATATTAGTATACCCCCTATTCATGATCCTCGCAAGGATGTCCCGGGATTCAGGAGATAGCACCCCCTTTGCCCACTTGTGTCGCACTGAGAACTGAGTAGGGACGGGGTATTCATATCCCCCAATAAAGGAGGTGCGCCCCCACTCGCCTTCCACCACAAGCCATTCTTCCTTCCAGGGCGCGGCATATTTCACGTTTGCTCCGGGGAAAATAAACCTCATGTCGTTGTTTGCCCTCAGGTAAAATTGACCCCGGGGCACCATACTGGCGATGTTGAAAAGGTAACGAAGTTCGTCCAATCCTGGCTCCCGCTCGATGTGATCCTTCTCACACTGCTCCTTCCAAAGCACCAGGAACGAACCCCGTTAGGTGCTTCCAGAACCCCAGTGAGATCTGAAGGGGGGCTAACTCCAGCGCGACAAGAGCCCGGCGGAGCGTGGGGTGTAGTGGCAGGCGAACACCGCATTCGAAGGCCGCCTTGTGGATCAACAGGCAATCTTAAGGTGGGGTATAGACGTCGTAGCCTCGATGAGGAAGAGAAAGGGTAATGTTGTTTGGAATTTTGTACTCCTCCCTCAGCATGGCCAGGGTGTCCAAGGTGCTGATAGAGTCTGGAATTATTCTCCGTCATGGAAGAGGGCGAAGGAGCTGGCCTGGACCCCGACTAGAGAAACCCTCTCGTCGTTGCCACCATCACCACTGCTCGACTTTGGGGTGCCCGCTTCATCACCGATCAAGACCGGGTCTTCTGGCTGATTGTGAAAACCTGACCCAATTCGGGGGTTTCGGGTAGAATGGCGACGCTGAGCCCGTGGGGTTTCATCAGCGACCCCGTCCCCCTCTCGACCCCGTTTCCTCTTTTCCGAGGTAAGAGAGTCTTCCTCCACATCGCCTTTCTCCATGTTGAAAAGGGCGTCTATGCTATCGGACTGGGGCGAAGACGCGGGGTCAGGATGGGTGGAAGCTACCACTGGAAGGTTTTGTTCGCTAGTATTTTCTTGAAGAGTAGAGAGCCTAGAAGGAGAAGTCATCGAAGAAGAAGAAGGGAAGAGGAATTTCGGGAAGATTGAAAGCAAAGAAAGAAAGAAAGTAAGACAGGAAAAGTTTTTCCTTTTTGTTCTCGTTTGATTCTGAAAAGTCCGAAAGTTGGAAAATAAGAGAGAAGCGCCAGTAGAACCGGTCTATTTATAGAGGATGAGTGACGGTTACCTACTCGGAAACCGGAATCGGATCTTGACTCCGACTCCGACTCCGACCCCGACTAGGTATCAGTGTCCAAGTTAGGGGGGACTCATGTTAACCGCCAAAATTGGCAAAGGACCAAAGAAGAATTTTCCACCTCAACACAAGAAAGGTATAGGAGTGTGTAAGGATTCCCATTGTTGATTGGCTTATTTCGTAGACAAACCACAAATTGGGGGTTTGAATTGTAAGGGTAGTTAGGTGATTGAAGATCATGCTCAAAGGCCCTTTTCAAGACCTCAAGGGAAGAAGCACTCCAAAGGTATAATAATTAGTGTTTCTTACAATGAAGAGAAATAGATGCACACACACACAACACTTGCATAATTCTTATTCTTGAATGTGTTGTGTCTTTATTGTGTGTATGCATGAATTGCTCATTTAATCTCTCTTCATTCTTGTCCATATGGGTGCATCTTGCTTGGAATTACACATCATATTTTTCTTTTTAGGAAACACCATCAGGTGCAATTTTGCGCCCTGTTCTGCGGCCAAGGCCGCAGAAATAAGGGCGCAGAATAAGGATCAGAATTCATACTCTCTGTCCTCTTTTCTGCGCCCTTGGTTTTTGCGTTTAGGGGCCGCAAAATCTGTCAGGTGCATTTCTGCGCCCTTGTGTTCTGCGGTCAAGGCCGCAGAACAGGGCGCAAAATGGGCGTTCTTTTGCAAATTTTTTCAAAACGACGTCATTTCATCTAGGGGTCCTATATAAGTATCATCTTCTTCCTTGCTCGTTTTTTAGAGCTCAAAATCAGACCTTAGAGTGAGAAACTCAAACCCTAGAGAGAGAAGCTCCCAAGAACTCACCTTTACTCAACCAAATCACTTCCCATGTGCATCTAACTTCTTCCTAGCATCATCCAAGCATGGTTTTTGTTGATTTCTTTGACTAGGTAATCTCTACATGTTCTACATCTCTTTGTTTCATATATATGACATGTTTTGCCTAGGATTAGCATTTAGTGGTTAATTAAATGCATGACTCTTTACTTAATGTTGTTTATAACATGTTTGAGTCTTTGATTTTGGTTGAGATGAGTTGTTTGTTGATAGCTAGCATTTAGGACTATTTTGCCCTCTAGCTAAGTCTATATGATTTTCATTTAGACATTGATGTGTAGGACTCATTGATTGGCATTTTGATTGACAATTCCTTGATTGCACTTGTTAATTGCATTTATTGTCATTGCCATGATTATTGACAACATTGTTGAATTGAGTGTTGTATTGTGATAGCTATTTAGGTTTTGTTGAATCTTGATTAGCTAAGCTTTATGATATGTCATTTAGCTTTTGATATCTAGGATTGATTTCATTGATATATCATCATTCTAGGTAAGCATATAGAGTTGCCTTGCTCTTGTTGCATTTTGAGTATTTCATATATTCACTTAGGTTGTTATCTCTTCATTGAGAAGTAAGACTTGTGTAGCTTCCGGGATTAGGTTGCATAAATCACAAGCAATTGAAGTCTTGTGTGATAGACCGGGATTAGGTCGGACACCGGGATTAGGTGGTCACACAAGCAAATTGGACTAGGTTCACTTATACTGGGATTAGGTAGGTGTGTGATTATATACCGGGAGTAGGTTGTAATCGTTTAACACATTTAGTGGATTCGAGGTTCGAGTGTGGCGCACTATACAGCCCGTGGTTTTTCCCGTGAGGGTTTCCACGTAAATATCAAGTGTCATTTATAATTCCGCACCATATTACACTTGTTATATTTGTTGACTAGATTGGGGAATTTTCGTAATCTTGATTAACGCGAAAATTGGGTAAAATTGTTAAAATCTATTCACCCCCCCCCCCTCTAGATTAATATTGAACACACCATAATTTGTTTCAGAGTGCGAACACAATCCGGATACCTCGACAGAGTGGACCCCGATTGATCCAAATACACACCTCCTTCAGCAGGGTCCACCCCGCCAGCATCTTAGCTCAACAAAATGGCCAAGAGCCAAAGTACTCACTAGAACTCACAGCGGGATCAAATCCGGCTATGACCGGGCTTCCTATGGACCCCGTATCACCCCGACACAGCTTCCTATGGACCCCGCATCACCCTGACACAGCTTCCTATGGACCCCGCAGCACCCCGAGATGGAGTTCTACTGAGCATCCTGCAACAAAGTCAGCTACATATCCCCCCACTACCATCGGTAGGATGCTTACTAGATGTAGACAGCCCGCTAAGCAGAAGAGCACCAGGAAGCAGGATTCTAACGCCAAGAAATAAAAGCTCTACAAAAGATCTAGTAAAACGCCGCCGTACAAAGGAGTTATACTCCTTCCCGCCAGAGAATCCTATTTTGAACAGGTCAGCACAGTAAGAGTCCAATTAGGAAGGTGAGAGATTGACTCCTCCTAGAAAGGAAAGACTGGATTCTGCACGTAAAACTCCGAGATTACCTCCTAAAAAGAAGAGGATCCGGCAGCTGCCAAACCCTAACCCGAGATTGTAGGAGTGCATGGCAAGCAAGCAGGACCTATATATATATCAGCTTATTCATCGGGAGGGGGGGGGTGCTTGGGGAAAAGAAAAAAACCCTACACTCTACTTATCGACAGGCACAGTTTCGCCACCATCACCATCTTCGTAACCTTTGTAGGATCTCCATACACCTTTGTAACCCATATAAGAAATAGTTCACATATTTTAATGCGAAAGGACGATCAAATAAAATTTATTGTCGAGTGATTTTTTGTACTCTATATAGTACTTGCATCGATAGGGACTTAGTCGGTATCAAACAACGTGATACCCCACCAATCAGGGTCAGTCTCGATCTTGGTCCCTTTAAAGTTGTTATTTGGAATTCCATCCCAATAACGATTTTCAGGTAACATTTGCCATGTTGCTCAAATTGCCTTAAAGGCTAATTCTTCTAACATGTGATACTTGGATAGTGGGTGCTCTAGGCACATGATGGGAAACAGGAGTTTCTTCGAGAGTCTTGTTATGGAGGAAGGAGGATGTGTCACCTTTGGTGATGGATCCAAAAAGAGAGTTGATGAGGTCATTTATGTACTCAACAAAATAGTAATAATAATGGTTTTTGGTTGATTCTTGAAAACTCTTTTGAAGCCACTTAATCCTTTTAAAATGTGATTTGATAGCAAAATAGTGAGCAAGTTCGTTCCACAGGGAATGAAGTGTTAATTAGATAAATTGACTAATCTTAGAACAATAAAACAAATCATAGAGTTTGATAAATGTGTGGTTTCTAAAACCACCAATGCTAAACTACTCAAATGAAAATACACAAAAATGTTATGAAAAATAGAATACTCAACAGCTTGATAAGAATAGTGATAAAATCAATTAATGAGAGAACTAGGGAATAGATCGATTAACACTTGGACGTGGGTAAGCTAACTAGCATCATTAATGTACCAATCTCATTATGTTAACCACTTAGAGGCTTAGATTAGTGGGGTTGGTATACCCACCACTACTCTATCCTATCCAATGGGTTCTAAATCACACAAAGATTGTCAATCCACATGTGAATATATAACAAATTATTCCACTCAAGATAGCAATCAACAAGTGATATACAAGTCAATTATAATGAATGGAATCTAATTAATTTGAATGAATAGAACACATAAGAGATTCATTACAAGCTAAGCTAAACCCACAACCAATTGTTCCTCAAATCTATCCCCTAGATTAGGGGTTTAGTTACACATAATTGCAATAAATGAAAAGAAGTAAATGATAAGGAAATAACCCTTGGGTCACCTTCTTTAAGCTTAATCCTTCTTCTCCTCTATGCTCCTAGATGCAAGGAATGGAGGTTAAGGAAATGTCTTGGAATGTGGGTGTTTTGGTGGAAAGTTACTAAGGATTTTGGTGGAGAAATGGTGGGATGAGGAATGATGTAGTGAAGTAATCAAGGTTTTGTGTTGAGGGTTGGATGGATTAGATGAGTTCAAGGAGAGAAATGGAGGATGATGAATAATGTTCCATGGATGATGATCTAGATCTGAAATGAAAATTCTCTGAATTTTTGCTCTGATTTTCGATGCTTGAAGATGGAGAGACGCTCCATATATATACTCACTCATGGACATGTACTGGTAACGACTTGATTCGCTGATGTGGAGCCTTGGTTGCTATTTGGTCGCTATGGCGACCATGGAGCGTAAAACGGTTAGATGAAAAGGTCGCTCTGAAAACCATCTTTCTCGCTATTTGTCAAATGGCGACCATGACCAAAATGTGTAAAGGTCGCCACTTGTATCCTCTAGGTCGCCATGGCGACCATAAGTGGCGACCTTGGAAATGTGAAGAGGTCGCCATTTGTACCATCAAGGTCGCCATGGCGACCCTAAGTGGCGACCATGCCTTGAGTGCACTAGGTCGCCACTTGCAAGGGAGGTCGCCAGAGCGACCCCAAGTGGCGACCCCACCTGATTGTTTTTGTGACCTTCTGTCGCCATGGCGCTCAAGTGGCGCCCAAGTGGCGACCTTCTGATGCCTTTGGGAACTCTTCTGTCGCCATGGCGCTCAAGTGGCGCCCTCTTATGTCCAAGTGGCGAAAATGCCCTGTTTCTTCTCATTTGTGAGACATTTTCGCACAAGTCCTCCACCTTCATCTCAATTGCTTCTGAAACCTAATAAAACCTGAAACACTCAATTTAACAACATTAAACACGGGGAAATGCCCGAGAATCAAGCAAAAAGAAACGGAAATGAGGGCCAAAATCATACCAATTTTGGCCTGATCAAGAGTCATAGGGAAAGGAACCATTTTCGTTCCCGGCTTACCTTCCTTATCCAATGCTTTATTTGTTGATGGCTTGAAAGCCAATTTGATTAGCATTTCTCTTCTAAGTGATGAAGGATATTCCGTCTTGTTTAGCAAAGATAATTACTCTATCCTAAAGCCTGATGGACAAACCTTGTCGAAAGGTATGAGATCTAGCGACAATTGGTATTGTCTTGAAGCTAGAATAGTCTCAAACAATGTGTCCAAGGATGAGCAAATTGAGTTGTGGCATGAAAGACTTGGCCACATGAACTTTCGGGATCTACGAACCCTTGGAAAGTTTGAATGTGTGCGTGGCCTCCCTAAGCTTGGGAAGAGAGCCAATGGTGTTTGTGGACCTTGTCAACAAGGAAAACAAACTAAAAGCATGCACAAAAAGGGCAAGTATCTCTCCACCAAGGAGCCCTTAGAGCTTCTCCACATGGATCTTATGGGTCCTATGCAAACTGAGAGCTTAGGTGGAAAGAGATACATTTTTGTTTGTATAAATGATTTCTCTAGGTTCACATGGACAAATTTTCTTAGAGAAAAATCTGACACTTTTGATAAGTTTAAAATGCTTTGTACTAAACTTCAAAATGAAATGAATTATAATATTAAAAGCATAAAATGGATTAGAAGTGATCATGGGAGGGAATTTGAGAATGCTTCTTTTAAAACCTATTGTGATAGTATAGGTATCTCCCATGAGTTTTCGGCTCCTAGGACACCTCAACAAAATGGAGTTGTTGAGAGGAAAAATAGGGTCCTTCAAGAGATGGCCCGTGTGATGTTGCTTAGCAACAATGTGCCTAGGAATCTATGGGCCGAAGATGTCAACACGGCTTGCTATATAGGAAACAGAGTTTTCCTAAGGCCCGGAACTAGGAATACCTCCTATGAGTTATGGGAAGGTAAAAGGCCAAATGTTAGCTACTTCCACACATTTGGAAGCAAATGCTACATTTTAAATGACCGAGATCAACTTGGCAAATTTGATGCCAACAGTGATGAGGGTATCTTTATTGGCTATGCCTTAAATAGTAGAGCATATAAAGTTTTTAATTTGAAGACTCGAAGCGTTATGGAATGATCTAATGTTGTATTTGATGATGAAAGGCTCAAAACTATTGACCATGAGGAGGGGATTACTAGAGTTGATGACTCTACCTTGGAGAAGGTTGTGGTGACTCCTAATGTTGAGACACCTAACCTAGATAAAGATGTCACTCAACCTCTTGATAGAGTTCCTCTCTTGGACTCTAATGAACCCGCTCCATGGGTTAGAAGACTCCATAACAAAGATGATGTTATTGGAGATGTGAATGAGGGTGTTAGGACTAGAAGTCAAATAGCTAATCTTATTAGCTTTACTTGCTACACCTCTCAAATAGAACCCAAAAAGATTGATGAAGCTCTAAATGATGAGTTTTGGGTTCTTGCCATGCAAGAAGACCTAAACCAATTCGAAAGGAATGAGGTTTAGACTCTAGTTCCTAGGCCTAAGACCACTAATGTCATAGGCACAAAATGGATATATAGGAACAAATCCGATGAGGTTGGCAACATAGTGCGTAACAAGGCAAGACTTGTTGCACAAGGGTACTCTCAAATTGAGGGTATCGACTTTGAGGAGACATTTGCAAATTAGGCTTCTCTTGTCCATCTCTTGTGTGCACAAGTTCAAATTGCACTAAATGGATGTAAAGGGTGCCTTCCTCAATGGCTTCTTGCAAGTGGAAGTGTTTGTTGAGCAACCCAAGGGGTTTGTGGATGCACACCACCCCAACCATGTCTATCGCCTCAAGAAGGCTCTTTATGGGTTGAAACAAGCACTGAGGGCTTGGTATGAGTGCCTTACTCAATTCCTTGTCAACAATGACTACACAAGAGGTAGTGTTGACAAGACACTATTCATCAAGAAAGACAATGATGAGCTTTTTATAGCTCAAATATATGTTGATGATATAGTGTTTGGCTCCACCAACAACACCAAGGTTCAACAATTTGTTGATGTTATGTCTCATGAATTTGAGATGAGTCTTGTTGGTGAGCTTAGTTACTTCCTAGGTTTGCAAATTAGGCAATTAAATGATGGGATTTTTATATCTCAAGCCAAATATGCCAAAAACCTTATGAAGAAGTTTGGTCTTGAAAAAGCCAAACATTGTGATACACCCATGAGTTCCACTTTGAAACTTAGCAAGGATGCTAGTGGTAAAAGTGTGGAACAAACACTATATAGGGGCATGATAGGAAGCTTGTTTTATTTGACCGCAAGTAGGCCCGATATATCCTTTAGTGTGGGTATGTGTGCTAGGTACCAATCCGATCCCAAGGAGTCCCATCTCTTTTCCATTAAGAGAATCATTCGCTATGTGAATGGGATGTCCAACTATGGGGTTTGGTACTCCTTTGACACTAATGCTAGTCTTGTAGGCTTTAGTGATGCGGATTAGGCAGGAAATTGCGATGATAGAAAGAGCACATCGGGCGGTTGCTTCTTTCTAGGCAATAATTTGGTATCTTGGTTTTGCAAGAAGCAAAACTCGATTTCCTTGTCCACGGCAGAGGCCGAGTACATAGTCGCGGGGAGTGGATGCACACAACTCCTATGGATGAAGCAAATGCTAGTAGACTACGGATTCAACCAAGGTACACTCACTCTCTTTTGTGATAACATGAGTACTATTAATATTTCCAAGAATTCGGTACAACACTCTAGAACTAAGCATATTGACATCCGCCATCATTTCATTAGAGAAATAATTGAAAATAAATGCATAGTACTTGAGCATGTAGGTACTAATGATCAACTAGCGAACTTATTTACTAAACCCTTAGATGCTACTCGATTTAAAACTCTTAGTAGATCTATTGGGGTATGTCTTGTGGAGTGATGAGTTTTTGTTATTGACCCCATAAGGGGAACTCAAGCAAAGAGCGCTTTTTGTATAATTGATGCATGCAAAATATTTGAAAGATCTTGTGCTTCTTTTTTAATTGCTTGAAGTAAGCTGAGTTGGACATATGTATATATGCTTTTATCTCAATAAGTGTGAACCTTGCTTTGTTTTCAATCCATGTCATATTGATGTTCAAACATGCATTTTTGGACTAGGAAATTTACATAGGAAGTATGATTTGAATGACCTATAGTTATTTCCATGACATGATGATTCTTAATTGACATGCTAATGACATATGAAAAGCATGAAATTCAAATGACATGCTAGATTGAAAAAGCATGAATTGATGATTGCAAGTTCTTAAATGCAAAACATTGTGTGAAAAAGCTAGTGAGAATAAAAATGATAAAGGATCATGTATCCATTCAAAGGATGTTTCAATCCAAATGTCTCTCTTTCTTTATTTGTTGAACGTGGCTACTATCATATGGGTTTCACACCTAGAAAAATCAAATAGGGTGCAAAGTCGCTCATGCCATGTTTCGCTTATAAAGTTGGATATAGTTACTATTAAAATTGAAATCAATGAAATCTCTATATCCTTGCTTCTCTCATGAAAAATGGTAAAATTGGTTTGAATTCTATTGGAAACCTTTATCATTTGCTTTGCCAAATACCATTGTATTTTAGACTTGAATGCAACATGTTTTGTTTGCAAAGCATTTTTAACTCACACATTTTCAATAAAATAAATCTCCTTGTTTTCTCTTCAATTAATTGAGTGCATAAAGTGGCTTATTTGATTATGCATTAGTTGAGTGCATAAAGTGACTTCTCCTTTGCCTATATCATGACAAAATGGGGGAGTAGGATGTGTTAAGGGGAGTTGCTAATTGTAGTAGCAAATGTGCATATTGGGGAGTTTATGGATTGAGGGGGAGTAACCCATTGAGGGGGAGCATTGCATTCATTTTCATTCATTGCATGAAAATTTGCATAATGTTGTACTTAAATTTCGTAAATGCAATTGCTTGTTTATTGTCACTTGATCATCTCACATACACTTTCTTTCGAAAGTGTAATTTTCTATTTTGAAGGGTTGATAATTCTACAAGAGATTGATGCCGTGAAGACTTTTTACTTTTTATACATCTCTTTGTAATGTAGATTATCTTTGATATCCCGTAGCTTAATTTTTGTTGTGAGGATCAATTTGAGAGTTGGTTTTGTCACGAAATAGCCAAATGGGGAGATTGTAAGGATTCTCATATTGATTGGCTTATTTCGTGGACAAACCACATGTTGGGGTTTGACTTGTAAGGGTAGTTTTAGGTGTTTAAGGATCAAGCTTAATGCCCTCAAGACCTCAAGGTGACAAGCACACTAAAGGTATATCTCTTGTGAATAGTTTTACATTGAAGAGATTTAGTAGCACACACTCACTTATCATATTCTTGTATGTGTGCATTCTCTTCACATGTCACTTTCACACATGCACTTTTATGTATTGTATCTTGTTGTGTGTTTGTGTCTTGTAATTCGTTTTCCGTAGATGTTCGGAAACGTCCGCGCTTGCACATAAGTGTGCTTGGTGTTGCGCGAAGACCGCTCTCGGAGAGTGCCTTGGCTTCTCCTTAGATTCACCACTTTTGGTGAATCGGCGGTTAGATCAGTGGCCCTGGCCGCCGAATGAAACCGCTGTTTTGGACCAAAGGTCTCTGGTCTGATTCTGCGGTTATATCGGCGGCCCCAACCGCCGAATTGAAACCGCCGTTCATACCTGATTGATTTCAATCTCTCGGGTTTATTTTGCGGTTAGATCAACGGTTTTGAAACTGCCGAATGAAATCGCCGTTGATCCCCTGTTTCTCTCGAGACCAATTCTACAGTTGTGATCGGCAGCCTAACCGCTGAATGAAACTGCCGATCGTGTGTTTTCAAGGGAAAACTTGTCTTTTCACATGCCCTGTTCTTTATGCCTATAAATATCATTCTTTCTTATTTCTCTGAGTTAGTTCTTTGACTCCTTAGAACCCTAAAGCAAAAAGAGAAACACTTGAGAGAAAAATCATCAAAAACTCACCTTTAAACACTCAAAGCTTTTCATTTGATTCATCAAGTTCATCTAGGATCATTCATGCATAGCTTTGCATCATCACAACTTGCTTGGTAAGATTTTGACTAACTTCATCTAATTTTAGTTTCTTTCTTATCAAGAAATCTCTTTACTCACTTGTATGTTTTATGTTCACATGCTAAATATAAGATAGAGATTGTTTGTGATGATTATGATTGAGTGTTGTATTGTGATAGCTATCTAGGTTTTGCTTAATCTTGATTAGCTAAGCTTTATGATATATCATTTAGCTTTTGATATCTAGGATTGATTTCATTGATATATCATCATTCTAGATAAGCATATAGAGTTGTCTTGCTCTTGTTGCATTTTGTGTATTTCACATATTCACTTAGGTTGCATTCTCTTCATTAAGAACTAAGTCTTGTGTTGCTTCCGGGATTAGGTTGCATAAATCACAAGCATTAGGACTAGGTTCACTCATACCGGGATTAGGTAGGTGTGTGATTACTTCCGAGATTAGGTTGTAATCTTTCTCACATTTAGTGGATTCGAGGTTCGAGTGTGGCTCACTTATTAGCCCGTGGTTTTTTCCGTGAGGGTTTCCACGTAAATATCAAGTTTCATTTAATATTTCTGCACTGCATTACACTTGCTACATTTGTAATGATTATTAGGGGTATTTTCGTAATCTTGCCTATTAACGAAAATTGGGTAAAATTGGTTAAAATCTATTCACCCCCCTCTAGATTAATATTGAACACACCGTAATTTGTTTCATAGAGGAACAGCTCCGGATTAAAATCGAGCACGATGAAACCCGATTAGCGCCATGCCATAAGAAAGAAGCTACGAAGCCCGCACCAGCTAGGAAGTTCTAGAATCAGCCTCCAAACCGGTCTACCTATAGGTTGTCTCCTATTCCTTCGTACCAGGAAAGGTATACGGCCAAGGGATCACCCCCCAAGGAGATTCCCCCGAAGGAAGTATCCAGAGTAGCAAGAGAGGAAGAGGGATATAATCACTACACCCTTCTCAATGCTTCGCGAGAAACCATCTATCTCGCCATTCGGGATAAGGGCCTACTCAGAAAGCCAGGTCCCATGAAAGTCCCAGTTGACAGGAGAAATCAGTACAAATATTGCAATTTCCCCAAAGATATAAGGCACAACACCTCTGAGTGCTATAGCCTTTGCAATCAGATTGAAGGATTGGTTACAGGAGGTCTTCTAACTGAATTTTTATAACAGGTACGCGACAGCATCAAAGAAGGGAAACAGGTACAGAACGGAATGTAGGAGGCAGCAGGAAGAAGGAGAGATGGGGAGAAGGATTTGAAGCAGTAGATCCAGGTGATCCACACTATCAGTGGAGGCCCTACCTTAGCTGGAACCTCTAATAATTCAAGAAGGAATCACGCAAGGTAGATTCCCAGGTTAAATGCTGATCACAAGGTACTTAAAGTCAGTAGTGGATCCCGGGATCTATCCCGCTCCACCAAAATCATCTTCACGGAGGAGAATGTCTACAATACAGTTCAACCACATGATGATCCCATGGTAATCACAGTACAAATCGCCAACTTCCTGGTACATCGCGTCCTGATTGACACGGGAAGCAGTGTTGATATTAAGTTCAAAGGGGCTCATGAGCAACTTAATTTGAAGAACTCTTGCTATAACAACTGTACCTCCCTTTTGTATGGTTTCACAGGGGACTCTGTAATGCCAATGGGAACAAAGATTCTACTGGTGATAGTTGGAAAAGCTCATCTTCAACAGAACATAATAACGGAATTCATTGTAGTAGATACCCCGTCTACCTGTAATGCAATTTCGGGTAGGCCATTCCTGTCAGGGATTAGGAGGGTGCTATCCATCTACCACTATGTGTTGAAGTTTTCGGTGGGAATAGGAGTAGGAGAAATTAGAGGGGATCAGCAGACAGCCCACAATTGCTATGCGGTGTCCACCAACCTCGCAGCATTAGCTAAGCAATGCGCACACATGACCAGTAACCCAAGTCAGGAAGTGTCAGAGCAGGATCACTATGTCTTGGAAGAAGGAGAGGCACCAGACATAATCATGGAAGAGCCAGAGGAAGAAGAGCAGGGTTGGACCAGTGGGCACCCCGCTGATCAGTTAGAGGAGATCCTGATCAGGGGCAAAGATCCGACAAAGACAGTAAAAGTTAGAGGAGGTTTGGACCCCGAAATCAAGAAGGACTTGGTATAACTCCTTAGAGAGTACAACGACATCTTCGCTTGGAGCCATGAGGAGATGCCTGGCATTCATCTTAGCCTGGCTACCCATAGGTTCGCAGTGGATGCAACCTTCAAACCAATAAAGCAAAAAAAAAGACACTTTAACGTCGAACGGAATGCCACTGTCCAGGAAGAGGTTGAAAAGCTCCTAAAGGCCGGGTTCATCAGGGAATCCCAATACCCCGAATGGATTGCCAACGTGGTCATGGTTACCAAATCTAACGGGAGGTGGTGAAAGTGTGTAGATTACACCGATCTCAAACGGGCTTGCCCCAAGGACAGCTTCCCCCTACCTAAGATAGATCAACTCATTGACTCCATTGTAGGAAACAAGCTCCTAAGCTTCATGGATGCTTTCTCGGGGTACAATCAAATCATGACGCATCCCTCTGATCAAGACAAGACAAGACTAGCTTCATCACCAGACAAGGCCTCTACTGCTATAAGGAAATGCCATTTGGACTCAAAAATGCAGGTGCCACGTACCAGCGTATGGTGAACAAGTTGTTCAAAGAGCAAATAGGAAGATCCATGGAGGTGTACATAGATGATATGATCACAAAATTTCCGGAAGCTGGACAACATACAGGGGACTTACACCAGACTTTCCAGGTAATAAGGCAGAACCAGATGAGGTTGAACCTCGCTAAATGTGCATTCGGGGTAGCAGCAGGCAAATTCTTGGGATTCATGGTGCATGAAAGAGGAATTGAGGCTAATCCTTAGAAGATCAAAGCTATCCTAGACCTCGAGTCCCCTACAACTCTTAAGCATGCATAATGATTAACCGGCCGGATAGCGGCCCTGAACCGGTTCATTTCTCGCTCCACAGATAAATGCCTCCCATTTTTCAAGATCATCAAGCAGGGGATGAAGATGAAGTGGGACAAGCAAAGCGAGCAGGTTTTGCAAGCTTTAAGGGAGTACTTGTCAAGTCTTCCTCTATTGGTAAAACCAACCTCGGGGGAAAAGCTCCTACTCTATCTAGCAGTTTCAAAAGTTGCTACTAGTGGAGCCTTGGTAAAAGAATGCGGTGATGGGGTGCAAAGACCAGTTTACTATGTGAGCCGGGCTTTCACTAAGTCCGAGAAAAACTACACCCTCTTAGAGAAGCTCGCCTACGCCTTGGTAACTACATCCAGAAAGCTCTGGTCTTACTTTCAAGCTCACACCATCGCGGTTGTCATTGATCAACCCCTGCTGCAATTCCTCCAAAGGCCAGATGTGTCAGGCAGATTGGTTCTATGGGCCCTAGAACTCACCCAATTTGACATCAAATACAAGGCAAGAACCACGATCAAGGCCCAAGCCCTAGCTGACTTCATAATGGAATTCAGCACAATCTCAAATCCGGATAAGTCAGTAGACCCGGATCTGGATCAAGCCAATTCAGATTGGCTCGAAGACAGTAATATTTGGGTCCTCTACACGGATGGAGCTTCAAACCAGTCAAAATACGGAGTCGGGATCGTCGTGATTGACCCTGAAGAAGCTGAATGCAGTCATTATTTCAGGTTTGAATTCAGAGCCACTAATAACGAAGCAGAGTATGAAGCTCTACTAGCAGGAATGAAAGTAGCAGGGGCTTTGGGGGCTGAGTACCTTCTGATCAAGAGTGACTCCCAATTAGTGGTCAATTAGGTGTCGGGATTGTACCAAGCAAAAGGTGACAACATGGTGGCCTATCTGGCTAAAGTTCAGGTAGCAATGAAGAAGTTCAAGGGTATAAGGATAGAACAAGTGCCTAGAGAGAAGAACCATCGCGCAAATGTCCTGGCCAAGATTGCCATAGGAGAAGGACATGCTCTTGTATAGTCATTGTTGACAAGGAATTGAGTGAGGCGCTCATACCAAGCCCTCGGTGCTTGTTTCAACCCATAAAGAGCCTTCTTGAGGCGATAGACATGATTGGGGTGGTGTGCATCCACAAACCCCTTGGGTTGCTCAACAAACATTTCCTCTTGCAAGAAGCCATTGAGGAAGGCACTATTTACGTCCATTTGGTGCAATTTGAACTTGTGCACACAAGAGATGGACAAGAGAAGCCTAATGGACTCTAAACGGGCAACGGGAGCAAAAGTCTCCTCAAAATCGATACCCTCAAATTGAGAGTACCCTTGTGCAACAAGTCTTGCCTTGTTACGCACTATGTTGCCATCCTCATCGGATTTGTTCCTATATATCCACTTTGTGCCTATGACATTTGTGGTCTTAGGCCTAGGAACTAGAGTCCAAACCTCATTCCTTTCGAATTGGTTTAGCTCTTCTTGCATAGCAAGAACCCAAAATTCATCATTTAAAGCTTCATCAATCTTTTTGGGTTCTATTTGAGAGGTGTAGCAAGTGAAGCTAATAAGATTAGCTATTTGCCTTCTAGTCCTAACACCCTCATTCACATCTCTAATAACATCATCTTTGTTATAGAGTCTTCTAACCCATGGAGCGGGTTCATTAGAGTCCAAGTTAGGAACTCTATCAATAGGTTGTGTGTCATTATCAACAACATTTAACGTCCCCACATTAGGAGTCAAATCAACCTTCTCCAGAGGAGAGTCATTACTAAAAATTACCTCCTCCTCATGATTACTAGACTTGAGCCTTTCATCATCAAATATGACATTGGATGATTCCATGACATTTAGAGTTTTCTTATTGAAAACTCTATAGGCTCTACTATTTAAGGCATAGCCAATAAAGATACCCTCATCACTCTTGGCATCAAATTTGCCAAGTTGATCTCGGTCATTTAAAATGTAGCATTTGCTTCCAAATGTGTGGAAGTAGCTAACATTTGGCCTTTTACCTTTCCATAACTCATAGGAGGTATTCCTAGTACCGGGTCTTAGGAAAACTCTATTTCCTATATAGCAAGCCGTGTTGACGGCTTCGGCCCATAGATTCCTAGGCACATTGTTGCTAAGCAACATCACACGGGCCATCTCTTGAAGGACCCTATTTTTCCTCTCAACAACTCCATTTTGTTGAGGTGTCCTAGGAGCCGAAAACTCATGGGAGATACCTATACTATCACAATAGGTTTCAAATGAAGCATTCTCAAATTCCCTCCCATGATCACTTCTTATCCGTTTTATGCTTTTAATGTTAGAATTCATTTCATTTTGAAGTTTAGTACAAAGCATTTTAAACTTATCAGAAGTTTCGGATTTTTCTCTAAGAAAATATGTCCATGTGAACCTAGAGAAATCATCTACACATACAAAAATGTATCTCTTTCCACCCAAGCTCTCGGTTTGCATAGGACCCATAAGATCCATGTGGAGAAGCTCTAGGGGCTCCTTGGTGGAGAGATACTTGCCCTTTTTGTGCATGCTTTTAGTTTGTTTTCCTTGTTGACAAGGTCCACAAATACCATTGGCTTTCTTCCCAAGCTTAGGGAGGCCACACACACATTCAAACTTTCCAAGGGTCCGTAGATCCCGAAAGTTCATGTGGCCAAGTCTTTCATGCCACAACTCAATTTGCTCATCCTTGGACACATTGTTTGAGACTATTCTAGCTTCAAGACAATAGCAATTGTCGCTAGATCTCATACCTTTCAATAAGGTTTGTCCATTGGGCTTTAGGATAGAGCAATTATCTTTGCTAAACAAGACGGAATATCCTTCATCACTAAGATGAGAAATGCTAATCAAATTGGCTTTAAAGCCATCAACAAGTAAAGCATTAGATAAGGAGGGTAATCCGGGAACGGAAATGGTTCCTTTCCCTATGACTTTCTTTTTGGATCCATCACCAAAGGTGACATTTCCTCCTTCCTCCATAACAAGAGTCTTAAAGAAACTCTTGTTTCCCGTCAAGTGCCTAGAGCACCCACTATCAAGATACCAAAGATTAGAAGAATTTGCCTTTAAGGCAATTTGTGCAACATGGCAAACATTTTCATTCTTTCTAACCCACTTAAGAACAACATTTTCTTTCTTAATGGTCTTTGGTACATGGGCTCTAGTAATCCTAGGATCATGGAAATTAGTCTTATTATTCCTAGGAACATGCATCTTGGTTCTATTCTTTCTCTTTTCAATCATGCTTCGAGTTCTACACATTTTTATATAATGAAAGCAATTTGGTCGAATGTGACCATTAAAACCACAAAAATGACAAATTGGAATGAAACGAGAAATCATACCATTGCCTTGAGCATTTATGGGAGCCTTCCCTTTTCTTTGTGGTTGAGTGGGTTCAATCCATCTCCTTTGTTGAACCGGTCTATCTTGCTTCCAATGTTGGACTTGCATGATTGTCTTCTTCCCTTTTTGAGCCATATGATGAGGAATGTTGGCTTGAGGTTGCCTTCTTGACACCACCTTCACTTGTGCACTTTTGGAACATTGTCCTAGATCTATCTTCTTCCTAGGAGTGTGCACCGGTGAAGCTTCTATGTTGCCCAAGCCCTTAACAAACAAGGTCTTCTTAGAGGAGGAGGTCTCTTGACTATCTTCAAACCCTAGACCTCTCTTGTCACATGGACTCTTTCCAACACCAAGCATGTGATCTAACTTTTTGGTGCTAGAGTCCATCCTAGTAAGTGACTTCTTAGCTTCATCAAGCTCCCTCTTCAAACCTTCTTCATTCCTCCTAGATAAAACTAACTCCTCTCTTAGCTTATCTTTTCTCTTCTTAAGTCTTTCCACTTCTTCACTTATGTGGTCATTGTGAGATGAAAGCTCAAGATTTTCTTCTCTCAACATCTTGATTTTCTTAGTGGTTTTCATCTCTAAGCTCCTAAACTCCTTAAGATATTCAACTAACACTTCTTTCTCCACATATCCATTATTGGAGTTAGCATCGGAGTCATCTTCACTAGAGTCACTTTCCCTTTGACTCTCTTCCTCTTTTTCACTACCACTTTTGCTCTTGTGAGAGGAGGCAAAGGCTAGGAAGTTAGCCATGATGTCTTCATCATCCGAAGACTCATCTTCTTCATTGCAGTCATCACTACTTCCACTCCAAGTGGCGGCCATCACTTTTCCTTTCTTCTTTTCCTTGTGATTTGCACAATCGGGAGCAAAGTGACCAATTCCACCACACTCAAAGCAACAGACCCCTTTTCTTTCGGTCTTCTCTTGCCTTGGTTCAAACTTCTTGAAGGGACCCTTCTTCTTCAAGTCTTGGCCTCTCATACCAAATCCTCTCTTCCCAAACTTCATAACCTTATTGAATCTTTTCACAAATAAGGCCATGTCTTCATCCGAGTCATTCTTCACCTCCTTTTCATCCTTTGATGCTTTCAAAGCAATTCCCTTTTGCTTTTTAGGAGGAGTAGAGATAAGAGCTTTCCTAAACTCGTAAGCGACAAGTCTTCCAATGACTTCGCTCAACTTCATATCCTTATAGCCACTATTTTCCTCTAGAGCCGTCACCTTAGACTCGAATCTATCGGGGAGAGATCTCATAATTTTCTGCTTGATTCTCCTATCCGAATACGGGTCTCCTAGTTGATGACTTTGATTTACAATGTCCATCAACTTCACTTGGAAGTCATTGAAGTGCTCATGCTCTTCCATCCTAATGGTCTCAAAACTTGTTTGGAGGACTTGTAGTGTTGAATCCTTGACCACTTCGGTTCCTTCATGAGCCGTCTCTAGGATTTCCCTTGCCTATTTGGCAATCCTAGTAATTTGAACCAACTTGTATTGGTTCTCATCCATGGCACATAGGATGGCATGCATTGCCTTCCTATTCCACTTAGAAGTCTCAAACTCTCCATTAGTCCATTGTGCCTTAGGCTTGAGAACTTCTTCTCCACCACCCATGGGAGTCATCATGGGAGGAGCGTATCCGTCTTCAATGGCCATTCATGCCCTATCATGAATTTGGCATAAGTACGCCTCCATCTTCCCCTTCCATGAGGAGTAGTTATCACCGGTGAGGAGAGAAGGACGCGTGCTAGAAGCACCCTCGTTGTTGCCACCGTTTCCACTCATTTTGAATATGAATGAAATGAAATGAATGCAAAATGTATGAATGAACAAAAATCACACAAATGCAAAACACACCAAAATGAGCAAGGATCACCTATGTATGTCTAGGAACCCGCTCTGATACCAATTGAAACAAATTACGGTGTGTTCAATATTAATCTAGAGGGGGGGTGAATAGATTTTAACCGATTTTACCTAATTTTCATTAATAGGCAAGATTACGAAAATACCCTTTACTAGTCAATACAAAATAGCAAGTGTAATATGGTGCGGAAAATTAAAAGACACTTGATATTTACGTGGAAACCCTCACGGGAAAAACCATAGGCTATGTAAGTGAGCCACACTCGAACCTCGAATCCACTAAGTGTGAGAAAGATTACAACCTAATCCCGGAAGTAATCACACACCTACCTAATCCCGGTATAAGTGAACCTAGTCCTAATGCTTGTGAATTAAGCAACCTAATCCCGGAAGCAACACAAGACTTAGTTCTCAATGAAGAGAATGCAACCTAAGTGAATATGTGAAATACTCAAAATGTAACAAGAGCAAGGCAACTCTATATGCTTACCTAGAATGATGATATATCAATGAAATCAATCCTAGATATCAAAAGCTAAATGACATATCATAAAGCTTAGCTAATCAAGATTAATCAAAACCTAGATAGCTATCACAATACAACACTCAATCATATTCATCACAAACAATCTCTATCTTATATCTAGCATGTGAACATAAAGCATACAATAAGATAAAGAGATAACTTGACAAGAAAGAAACTAAAATTAGATGAAGTTAGTCAAAATCTTACCAAGAAAGATGTGATGATGCAAAACCATACATGGATGAGTCCTAAATGGTCATGAATGATCCTAGATGAACTGTGATGATCAAAGGAAATGGTTTGAGTGTTTAAAGGTGAGTTCTTGATGATTTTTCTCTTGAAAGATTTTCTAAGTGAAAAATATGATATTTGGAACTCTTCCAAACGACCTAGAAATGAAAGAGACATATATATAGTATGCCAAAGTGAAGTGGTGCCGTTTTGTAAATTTTGCAAAAGACCGCCAATTCTGCGCCATTGATTATGCGGCCAGGGACCGCAGAACATAGGGTGCAGAAATGCCCCTGACAATTTTGCAGCAAGATTATGCGGCCACGGACCGCATAACACAAGGGCGCAGAAATGCACCTGACAGTTTTACGGCCCCTAAATGCAAAAACCAAGGGTGCAAAAAAGAGACCAGAGAGTATGAATTCTAGTCCTGATTCTGCGGCCTAATTTATGCGGCCTTGACCGCATAACAGGGCGCAAAAATGCACCTGATGCAGCATCCTAAAATGAAAAGTATGATGTGCAATTCCAAGCAAGATGCACCCATATGGACAAGAATGAAGAGAGATTAAATAAACAATAATGCATACACACAATAAAGACACAACACATTCAAGAATGAGAATTATGCAAGTGTTGTGTGTGTGTGCATCTACTTCTCTTCATTGCAAGAAACACTAAGTATTATACCTTTGGAGTGCTTCTTCTCTTGAGGTCTTGAAAAGGGCCTTTGAGCTTGATCTTCAATCTCCTAACTACCCTTACAATTCAAACCCCCAATATGTGGTTTGTCCACGAAATAAGCCAATCAATAATGGGAATCCTTACATTACCCATCGAGAATAAACTCATATCCTTCCAGGTCCAAAATTTTGAACTGGAAGACAATGAGGCTAAGTTAAGAGCTAATCTGGACCTACTTGAGGAAAGACAAAGTAGGGTTGCTGAAAAAGTGGCTGTGTATCAAAGCAACATAGCCCGACACTTCAATAAAAGGGTAAAGATCCGGAGGTTCAAAGAAGGAGACTTGGTGCTCCGGAAAGTAACTCAGAACATACGAAGGAGGTCTGACAAGGTGCTAGCTCCTAATTAGGAAGGCCCTTACCTGATTAAAGCACTATTACAGCATGGCGCTTACAAACTGGAAGACATGGAGGGATACCCAGTGGATCATACATAGAACGCTGATTACCTCAGGAAATTCTACCCTTAGAAATTTAATTTGCATCGGGTGGTAAACACACCCCGATTTCATATTGTATTGCTTGGGGAAAATCAATAAAATCAGCTTCTTCTCTTATTTGATTTTCTTGGGTCCATTGTGCACTATCTCCTACTTGGTTCTCCAATATCTCTAACATGATGTCCAGCCTATAGATTTTCGCCATTACTGAGTCGCCATTTCAAGACCAGGAAATAGCCTTATGACGATCCTACTGCCTTGGTCAGGGAATACCCTCCTTTAAGAAGCCTGGTGCTAAAGTAGCCTTAGTTGCCTACTAGGACAGACTTACAGTAAGATCAGGATGCCTCATCGGGGTACCTAGTTCCTTACTTCACCATTTCAAGACCAGGAAATAGCCTTATGGCGCTCCTGCTGCCTTTGTCGGGGAATACCCTCCTCCAAGAAGCCTGGTGCTAAAGTGGCCTTAGTTGCCTACCAGGACAGACTTACAGTAAGATTGGGATGTCTCATCGGGGTACCTGATTCCTTACTTCGCCATTTCAAGACCAGAAAATAGCAGTATGGCGCTCCTGCTACCTTGGTCGGGGAATACCCTCCTCCAAGAAGCTTGGTGCTAAAGTGGCCTTAGTTGCCTACTATGACAGACTTACAATAAGATTGGGATGCCTCATCGGGGTGCCTGATTCCTTACTTCGCCATTTTAAGACCAGAAAATAGCTTTATGGCGCTTCTGCTGCCTTGGTCGGGGAATACCCTCCTCTTAGAAGCCTGGCGCTAAAGTGGCCTTAGTTGCCTACCAAGACAGACATACAGTAGGGTCGCCATACTTTGTCAGAGTACCTGATTCCTTACTCCACTTTTTCTCCTAGAAGGTTGACAGTTAGAGGTGATTGAGAAGTCCATCAAGTCAAATTATCACAAGTATAAGGTTACCTTGACAGGATACTCGATACCTTATATTATTACATGTTCATGAGAGTTCGATTAATTAGGACATAGTGTCAGATCTCGCCAGTTTTTTACATTTTGAGGGTCACCACTTATGGTTGCCATAGCGACTTTGATGTGCAAGTGGCAACCTCTACACCATTTGCTCATGGTCGCCACTTGCTAAATGGCGAAAAAGATGGTTTTCATGGCGACCTTTGCATCTAACCGTTTTACGCACCAGGGTCGCCATAGCGACCAAATAGCGAACTTGGTGCCACATCAGCGAATCAAGCAATTATCGGTACATGTCCAAGAGTGTGTATAAATAGAACGGCCTTCCATCTTCAACACAATCAGATCCTTAGAGAAGAGAGCACGAATTTGCATCTAGCTTTCTCATCCATGGCACACCATTCCTCATCCTCCATTTCTCTCCTTGAACTCATCTAATCCCATCCAAACCTCAACACAAAACCTTGATTCCTTCCCTACATCATTCCTATCCCACCATTTCTCCACATAAATTCCTTTGTCACTTTCCACCAAAACACCCACATTTCAAGACATATCATCTACTTCCATTCTTTGCATCTAGGAGCATAGAGGAGAAGAAGGATCAAGCTTAAAGAAGGTGACCCAAGGGTTATTTCCTTACCATTTACTTCTTTTCTTTTATTGCAAATATGTGTAACTAAACCCCTAATCTAGGGTATAGATTTGAGGATCAATTGGTTATGGGTTTTAGCTTAGCTTGTAATGAATCTTTTATGTGTTCTATTCATTCAAATTAATAGATTCTATTCATTATGTAATTAACTTGTATATCACTTGTTAATTGCAATCTTGAGTGGAGTAATTTGTTATATATTCATATGTGGATTGACACTCCTTATGTGATTAAGAACCCATTGAATAGGATAGATTAGTGGTGGGTATATCAACCCCACTAATCTAAGCCTTTAGTGGTTAACATAATGAGATTAGTGCATTAAAGTAGCTATTTGGCATAACCCACATTCAATTGTTAATCGATCTATTCCCTAGCTATCTTATTAATTGTTTTCATCATTACTCTTATCAAGGTGTTGAGTATTCTATTTTTCATAACATTTTTGTATTTTCATTTTAGTAGTTAGCATTGGTGGTTTTAGAAACCACACATCTATCAAACACTATGATTTATTTTATTGTTCAAAGATTAGTCAATCTATCTAATTAACACTTCATATCCCTGTGGAACGAACTTGCTTACCATTTGCTATCAAATCACATTTTAAGAAGGATTAAGTGGCTTAAAAGGGTTTTCAAGAATCAAACAAAAACTATATAATTTTTGTGAGTGCACGATGGCTCATCAAAAATTGGCGCCGCTGCCGGGGAATGGTAGCATTGATTACATAGATTGACTTTTCTTATTGTTTTATTAGTATTGTTAAGGTTGTTAGTTTAGTATGCATTTTCTTTAGTTGCTCATATTGACAAGTGGTATTAAACTATAGACTTCATTGGAATTCTTTACATGGTAGTGTTGTGTTGTGCGAATTTCAGGAGATGGATTCTCTTGCGGAACAAATGGCAAATTTCAATAGAGAGATGACGACATTTGCCACAAAGACCTCAAGGGGAGTGGAGAGCCAAGTAAGAGCACCCGAGGAGGTGGAATTCCATGAAGAAGGTATGGAAGACAAGATGAGACAAAATCTTCAAGTAACACAAGCAACCTATGAGAAGCTCTTGAATGGATTCATAGATGCTAGTCAAAGTAGGTTCTTAAAGCTAGAAGAATCAATTGGTAGACTTGAAGGGCATGTAGGAAGGATTGCGGATAAGGTGTTAAGTGGAGAGGTAATAGGCTCAAGTGACTCTCTCAATTTTGGTAGTGCAAGAGCCATTTTAAGAAGTGGGAGAGTAGTGAATGATGGAAGAAATGAGGGGATGACTGTTGATAACAACAACTCACCTATAGAAGGTAATGATGAAGAAGAGGTAGTGCCAGCTAGAGAGATCGTTGGTAGGGAGAAGGCTCTAATTCCGGAAGAAGTAGAACCACCAAAGGAAAATCCTAGTAACAACACACCTCTTCACACTAGTTTCTCTAGAGTACCATACTCGGGAAGGTTGAAGAAGGATAGGATGGAACAATTGTTCAAGGATATCTATGATGTGCTTTCTAAAGTAACAATCAATCTACCTCTTCTAGAGGCAATTTAGAAGATGCTGGCGTATGGGAAGTTTTTCAAGGAGTTGAATAAGGAGAAGTACAGGTTTTGAACAAAGAATCAAGAGAGACTGGACGAGAATGCAAGTTCGGTCATTCAGAAGATACTCCCACCAAAGCTTAAAGATCCAGGAAGTTTCATTATCAACATAACAATTGGTGGAGAAGGACAAGTGAGAGCTATGCTTGATTTAGGGGCAAGCATTAACTTGATGCCTTTCTTAATTTACAGAAAGTTGGGGTTGAATGAGTTAAGACCAACAAAAATGTCTCTCATTTTGGCGAATCAATCAGCTAGGCAACCTAGAGGGATAGTTGAGGATGTCCTTATCCAGGTTGATAAGCTAATCATTCCTACAGACTTTGTAGTACTAGAAATGGAGACCGATCCGGATGAAAAAGACTCTGTAATACTTTTGGGACGCCCTTTATGGCTATAACAAAGGCAGTGATTAATGTGCATGAGGGTAAGTTGACATTTGAAGGTTCTTGATGAAGTGGTGGAGTATAAAGTATTTGAGTCTTTGGCTTGTCCAATTGGGGCACATGATTGCTACAGTGTGGATATCTTGGATGACATTAAGGAATAAGCTAATATGAGGGCGTGTTATCAAGAGGTAGTAGATGAAGTGATTACTGAGGACAGTGGAATAGAGAATGGTTTGGTTGAACAAAGGGGGAGCGATAAGGATGAACCCTCCCTGAAGAAACTCGAGTTGAAAGAACTCCCTTCAAACTTGAAGTATGCATTCTTAGATGATAGTCATGCCTTCCCGGTTATCATTGCGGCTAACCTAGACCCAAGTGAGGAGCAGAGATTGCTTGTGATCTTGAGGAAATACAAAAAAGCTATAGGGTGGACACTAGACAATATCAAAGGAATTAGCCCGACATTGTGCTTGCATAAGATCCTCTTGGAAGAAGACACAAAGCCAACTAGGGAGGCACCACGTAGGTTGAATTCGGCTATGCAAGAGGTCGTCAAAAAAGAGGTGTTGAAGCATTTAGATGTCGGAATCATCTACTCGTTTTCGGATAGTAAATGGGTAAGCCCCATACATGTGGTACCAAAGAAATCCGGAATCACAGCTGTGAAGAATGAGAAGAATGAGTTGATTCCTTAATGGTTACAGACAGGATGGAGGGTGTGTATTGATTATAGGAATTGAACACAAGCACTTGAAAAGACCATTTTCCTCTTCCCTTTATTAACCAAATGTTGGAGCGTCTAGCAGGTCATAGCCATTACTGTTTTCTAGATGGCTATTCTGGGTATAACCAAATAGCCATAGCCCCTGAAGATCAAGAGAAGACTACATTTACATGTCTGTTTGGCACTTATGCTTATAGGAGGATGCCCTTCGGGTTATGCAACGCACCGGCCACTTTCCAAAGGTGCATGACCTCAATTTTCTCAGACATGGTAGAAGACATTATAGAGATTTTCATGGATGACTTTTTAGTATTTGGGGCTTCATTTGATGAATGTTTGAAGAATTTGTCTTTGGTACTCCAGAGATGTGAAGAGACAAGTCTAGTGCTTAATTGGGAAAAATGTCACTTTATGGTTAAAAGTGGTATTGTTTTAGGCCATGTGATTTTCGAAAAGGGCATTGAGGTTGACAAGGCAAAAATTGAAGTAATGAAGAGTTTGCCTCCTCCTAGATCGGTCAAAGACATTAGATCATTTCTGGGTCATGCGGGGTTTTATAGGCGGTTCATAAAGGACTTCTCAAAAATTGCAAGACCATTGTGCACCTTCCTCCAAAAGGATGTAGAATTCAAGTTCGATGAAGAATGTAGCATTGCTTTTAAGATTTTGAAAGAAGCGCTAACCTCGGCTCCCGTCATCATGCCACCACGATGGAGTATCCCCTTTGAACTTATGTGTGATGCCTTTGATTATGCCATAGGGGCAGTTTTGGGACAGCGCATAGAGAAACTTTCGCATGTCATTTATTACGCATCAATGACTCTCAATGATGCTCAAATGAACTACTCAACTACGGAAAAGGAGCTATTGGCGATAGTATTTGCCTTGGAAAAGTTTAGGCAATACTTGGTGGGTGTTAAAGTTGTTGTATACACGGATCATGCCGCCATCCGGTACCTACTGCATAAAAAGGATGCGAAGCCTAGGTTGATTAGGTGGATACTTTTATTGCAGGAATTCGACCTTGAAATTAGAGACAAGAAGGGGTGTGAGAATGTGGTGGCGGATCATTTGAGTAAACTAACTCAAGGAACTCTTATGGAGGAAGATGTGATACCGTTAAGAGAAAGTTTCCCCGATGAATAATTGTGGGCAATACATGATAAAGATCCATGGTATGCGGACATAGTCAACTTTTTAGCATCAAATGTGGTCCCTTCGGAATTGAATCTGTAAGGACCTCTATTTTGTGATTGACTTATTTCATGACATACCACATTGGGGATGATTGTGTTGTGGGTAGCTTAGGTCATCTTGATGATTATCAAGGCAAGCTTCCAAGCATCCTGGTGACTTCAAGATCAAGAGCTTTAAAAGGTATATCACTTGACCTTGATTCTTGAAGAGATTAGGTGCACACACACACTTGCATGCATCTTTATCTATATTGCATTTGTTACCATGCATATGTGTTTCATTGATTTGTACATCTATGTCTTTTAGCACACACTCACTTTCATTGCATTTATATGATTGCATTTGTGGTTCTCGTAATTGTGTGCTTATATGCTTTATCATCACACTTATGCATTTTCATATATTGCATATCTTTTGTGTGTCACATGCTTGGTGATTTTTCATGATGTTATCCTTTCCCATGCATGTTATTTATTCACAACCACACTTGCACTTCATGTTAGTCTTAAGTGTGGTTTAATTCGTTTCCTTTTGTGTGATCGAAAACGTCCGCGCTTGCACGATGGTGTGCATGTCTTAGCGCGATGGTTGACCACTTGAGAAGGACTCATTCTTCTCTTGGATAAGTGTTAGATTTGGTTTGGTTGATTGGAGTAAAGTGTCTAGGTTCAAAATATTGGATTTCAATGATTTAAATGTTTTTCAAAACTGACCTTTGTATGGTCTTGTGACCATAACTTTTTACAAAAAGTTTCAAATTGAGTTTTGTAAAATTCTGGACAAACTAGACACTCATACCTTTCCAACAATATATTATTCGTAATATTTCATGACCGTTTGGATTGGTTTTGAAATCTCCAAAGTTACCACCAAAACAGGGCAACTCTGTTGTTGTCCATTTCTGACCTTTGGTCACTCCATTGACCATAACTTTTTCTACAGACATTTAAATGTCATTCCATAAATTGGAGTAGAAAGTATACTTCCATACCTTTCCAACGATATATTATACGAAAGGTTTCGATGTCGTTTGGTCATGTTTCGGAGTGCTCGAATCTTGAGCTGGTGCGCTGCCGCACCTTGCGCTGGTGTGGCGCTACTCGACCAGCGCTTTTGGTCCAGAGAAGTACCGCTGGTGTGGCGCTGGTGTAGCGCTGGTGTGACGAGCAGCGCAATGCTCCGACCCTGTTTCGTAATTTGGCCTTATCTCACTCATTTGGAGTCCGATTTGACTCATTTTTGAAGCCAAATTCTTGTATTTGATAGGGCTATCATCTAAGCACTATAAATACATCTTTTTCTCTCATTTGTATTCAAGGAAACAAAAGATACAAAACCCTGGAGAGAGATTAAGAGTTTCCTAGAGAGAGAAAGCTTCAAGCTTGCTTCTTTAACTCTCCAAACCCAAAACCCATGTGCATCTAACATGTTTCATGCATCAATCTTCCATGGTTCTTCTTCATTTATGACTTGGTAAGTAGAACAAACACAACATCTTCATTTATTGTTCTATCTTAGTCAAGACATGTCTTTTATTGCTTAGTTTAGCAAATCTTCACTCTTATTGCATATTTAGTGAAGTTATGACATGATTGGGTTTTGTTTGTGGTAGCTTACATGATTAGGATGATTTTCCCTAAATAGCTAACCCTAGAACATTCTTGTAAAATTGGTTGATGATTAGGTTGATAGATTAATGTTTATTTATCTAGTCAAGCTTAATTGAATGTTCTTGTGGATTTAATTGACAATTATGTTGTTAGAAATTCTCTACAACTAATTGAGTTCACATGTTTGGACATGTTGACATTGTTTGATAGCTAGGATTGTTTTGTGATTGATAACTGATCGGTCTATTTCTATATATGTTTTAGACCCCTATTTCCTAGTCTTTGTGCTTTGTTCTCGAGTATTTTTTTTTTTAGGTTGTTTGATGTGTTTGTTGAGCTGTGCAGGTCTCGTTATCAGAAGTGGTGCAAATATTCAAATATGGGAGAAAAGATGCCAAAGTGGATCAGATGTTAATTTTCTGGAGCTGACCGCCCCCTAGGTAGTGCCTACCTAGCGGTCCTATGTGGCGGTCAGAGCAAGTTGAAGGCTCGAGAGAAATTTGTAAAGGACCGCCCCTTAGGTAGTGCCTACCTAGCGGTCCTACCTAGCACCAAACTCCAGAGAAGTTGATCAGAGATGACCGCGGCCTAGGCAATGTCCTACATAACGGTCCTAGCTTGCACTAAACTCCAGCCTTGTGTCATTCATGTGACCGCCCCCCCAGGCACTGTCCTACATAGCTGTCCTACCTAGCGGTGGTCTCCAGTGATGTTGCAAAAAGAGTACCGCGGGGTAGGCAAGGTGCCTACCTAGCGGTCCGTGCAGCGAGTGTTTAAGTTATCTGTTTCGTTTAGGTCAGCGAGAGACGAGGTGGCGAGCCAATATAAATAGAACATCAGAGGGTTTTCAGAGGAGGGAGAGAGACGGTGAAATTGAGAGCTACATCACCATCCATCCTTGGAAGAAACCGAAAAGCACGAAGAAGACGAAGGATTCGAAGCAAGATTAGAAGACAACAATGGGTTCTATCTTCTCTTCTTCTATATTTTTGTTTCCTCCATTGATGTGTAACTAAATCTTTACTAGGGATTCAATGTGAACCTCTATGAATACTCTTTGTTAGAATTGACTAAGTTTTAGTAATTCAAGTTTTGTTTCATTCAATTTGGGATTTCTTCTTGTCTATGCATGGTTTGTGCTAGTCTTGAATCTAGGGTTTATATGTTAAGGTTGAGATATGTGTGAGGTTCACCATTCTTAGCCAATATTCAATTGAATGAATGAATTTACTGTTGCAGGTTGCACGTTATTTTTGGTTCTCTTGTTCTTGTGCTTAATGGGTTCTCAATCATAGTTTCTATGCAAGGTTTGCTGTTGACTGTGATTGAGAATACTTGATTGTGTGTTTTGTGGGTTGTACGTTATAGTTGATATGCAAGGCTTGCTATTTACTCAACTGAGAAACGCTTGGTGTATGGTTGATGTATTTTCTGTTATAGTTTGTATGCAAGGTTTGCTATTGATTGTAGTAGAAGTACTTAATTTATCCCAAGACCACATAGCACTAATTATACATAAGTTAAGAACGAACCCTTGACTTGATTAACATTCTTTGTGAAAGTCAATTCGAAGCATTGAGTAAACGTAGTTGGGGATCATTGATGACCTAGTCTTCTCACCTCTTGATCGCATTCTCATATTCTTGTTAACTGTTTTCTTAGTTTAATCTAGTTTTAATCTCAAATCAATCAAATCAATTTGAAATCTCTTGGTTACTGTTAATTGCTTAGCTTTAATTAGAATTGGTTTTAATCGATAAATCTCTTTTCCTCGTGGGAACGATCCCTACTTGTCGCTGTACTTATCTCACGATTCGTGCACTTGCGAGTTAGGTTTTTATAACACGATTTTACACATCAAGTTTTTGGCGCCGCTGCCGGGGATTAGTGAATTTATTGGTTATTTCTAGTTTTAGTTTTAGTTAATAGATTTATTAGTTCAGGTAGTCGAGTCATTAATTTAATTTTTCTTTTTATTCATTCTTTTTCTTTTTCTTTTCAGAGTTTACTAGTGATTTGTTTGTCTCATTGCAGATTTTTGACAGCAGATGCAAGGTAGAAGATCTCAACAGGGAGAATTACTACCTTTGAACGATAACATAGATCGTATCAGAAATTTAGTAATGGAAGACGAGCAAAATCAAGAACAGAATCAAGAGAGGGTGCAACAGGCCCCTAACCTTGTTCCTAATCCAGTGTATGAGCCAGAACCGATCAGAACTATGAAGGATTACAGTAGACCAGTTGTGAGCAATGATCCTTTGTGTATTGTGCTAGACCCTGCAGCAAGGAATTATGAGCTGAAGAGTAGCCATTACAATCAGCTACCCAGTTTCCATGGATTACCAGATGAAGATATACTCTTGTTCTTCAGAGAGTTTTATGGAGCAATTCAGTCCTTCCCTAACTACAGGATAACAGAAAATCAGCTGCGTATGAGATGCATTCCACATGCATTGAAAGGAGAGGCGAAAGCTTGGCTGTTAACTTTGCCTCCTGCATCTTTGAGGACGTGGGATGAAGTGCGAGAAAAGCTGACTGATCAGTATTATGCACCTCAGAAAACCAGTGAAATCCGAGCCAAAATTTCGAGTTTCATTCAGCAAGACAACGAGACTTTTTATGAGGCATGGGAGCATTTCAAGAAATATACCAGGGACTGTCCTCAGCATGGGTTTCTGACAAATCAGTTGTGTCAATGGTTTTATGATGGTCTGACTGAAGTTTCGGGACTTCTAGTGAATAATGCCTGCGGTGGATCTATGTATGACAAGCAGCCTGATGAGGTGTACGAGATCTTTGAGAAGTTAGCTCAGAATTCTCGTCATAAGAACTCCAGAAGAAAGAAGGGAATCTACACACTGGATGCTAGCACAAAGAGTTCCATTCAAATGACACAGATAATGAAGAAGATAGATTCTTTTGCTTCTGAAATTGGTCAGCTGAAACAAAAGGTGTTTATGGGAGAGCACCAGGCAGCAGGTCCTGGACCTGAAGAAGAAGAAGTTCATGCCATGAACAACTACAACCCCAGACCTAGGAATGATCCGTATTCCAACACCTACAATCCAGGGTGGAGGAATCATCCTAATTTTTCGTGGTCGAACAATCAGAACACCGGTGACCAATGGGGTAACAACAACAGCAATCAGAGACAGATTAACACCGGTGCTCAGCAAAACTTCGAATCTCAACCAAAGAAACCTTCAATGGAAGAATTACTGGAGCAACTGCAGCAGCAAATCAAGCAGCAATCACTAGACACGCATCGGCAAATCCAGCAATTAGGGCAGCGTATGACACAAACTGACCGAAGGAATGAGGTACAATTTCAGAATATTCATGCCTCAATAAAGAAGACAGAGATTCAAGTTGGGCAACTAGCTGAAGCTCAACAAAGAATGGAACAAGGAAAATTTCCAAGTTACACTGAGCAAGCTAAAGCTATAACAATTCTCCGAAATGGTAAGGTGCTAACTAAAAACCAACCTGCTGAACTTTCTGATGAATATATTACTGTTTCAGGTTCTTCAAAAGAAAAGCTCAAACACCAGGAGGATGAGATAGTGGTGGAAAAATCCAAGGATTCACCACTCCTACACAAGTCAGCAAATCCTTATGTGCCACCCATTCCATTTCCAGGGAGACTGCAACAGAGCAAGTTGGAAAAGTCTTACAAAGACATGTATGACATCCTTTCAAAGGTCAATGTCAACTTGCCTCTGTTAGAGATGATTCAGAAGATGCCTGCATACGCTAAGTTTTTCAAAAGTCTTCATTCCAACAGACAGAAGTTTGGTCCGAACCATAAGGAATATATAACAGGAAATGCGAGTGCAGTTCTACAAAAGGAACTTCCTCCAAAGCTTGAGGATCTAGGCAGTTTCTGCATCAACATCACAATTGGGGGTACTAAGCTCGAGAAGGCGATGTTAGACTTGGGAGCTAGCATAAATCTGATGCCCTTCTCCGTTTACAAACAAATTGGGTTGAATGAGCTTAAACCAACAACAATGTCACTTTTGTTAGCAGATGGATCAGCCCGGTATCCGAGAGGAATTGTGGAAGATATATTGGTACAAGTGGATAAGCTCGTCATTCCTGCAGATTTCGTAGTTCTAGACATGGATGATGTGAGTAGAGAGACAAACATGAGACCTATCCTTTTAGGTAGACCATTCATGAAGACAGCAAGAACAATCATTGATGTACATGAGGGAAAACTTTCTATGACTGTCTTGGATGAAAAGGTAGAATTCAAGGTCTTCAAATCAGACTTGCAGGACATCAGCTCAATCGATTGTTTTGTCATGGATACACTACAGTTAGAAGACCGACGAAAGGATGTGAGCGAGTTTTTTCTATCACTACTTAAGGACAGGGAAGAAAATGGTGTTCTTAAAGGGGAGACTTGTGAAGCACAATCGTCATCAGAAATTAGTAAACTGAAGAGTGACAAAGCCAACTTGATAATGGAAGTGGAGGTCCTTAGGAAAGAAAGGGATGAGGCAATCAAGAAGGCAGAAGAGCTTGCAAGGTTGGTCGAAGAACAGGAGGAAGATTTTGCCCATAAGACAAGGAAAATCCAAAGGCAAGCAGAGTTGAAAGACCAGGCAATAGATGCCATGAAGGAGGAATCATGCAAAAATGAGAATGCATTGAGAATTGCAAGGGTGAAGGAACGTAATTACTTAGTGGAACTTGAAAAGGCAGAAAACACTATCAAGTTCCTGACCGAGGAGCTAGGCGTTACCAGAAAGTCCTTAGAGCTTGACCCCGTCAATGAAGTTTCAAGCTATTCCAAAGCAAAGGTTAGTAAAATCACATGTGGTCATTCGTTTTTTCCTTACAAGTGTTATTTTTGCCATACTAGGGGTCATAAAAAGGCCCAATGTGCGGAGTTTATTAAAAGTTGCAAAAAGAAGCAAAGGAAGCCTAGAGGACAGCCAAGGAGAATTCGACAAGTTTGGGTCCGCAAGGACAGATTGGACCCAATGAGGGAAACCAGCATTGATGGAAGGAAAGTCCTTGACATAAAAAAGTGTTCTGAACTCTTCGACACAAATGGTGGTAGTAAGAGCGACGAGGTTGCTCAGTTGGAAGTCATTGTGCTATCAGAGCCGTAAGGCTCTTTTGCGTCTTGCCCAGACGTTAAATAAAGCGCTCAGTGGGAGGCAACCCACCTAGGTAATATTTTCTTATTTTATATTTTTGTCTATTTTTGAGTCAGTTTTTTTTTATGGGTCTCGAACGTTCTTAAACCCGTTGAATATGGTTATTGGATATAGAGTTTTACAAAAATATTATTCAATTCAGGTTTGGGGGTGTTCGATCAATTAATTTTTCTGTTTTAGGAGAGAGCTGGTATGTTTTATGCGTGTTTTACTTTTGGCCAGGTATCAGGTATGAAGGAAATTATTTTTCGCGGGATAGGGCCACCCCTTAGGCACCTGCCTGGGCAGCGGTCTCTCTAAAGGGGTCTCTCTGGAGTTGACCGCCACTTAGTCCCGCTGGATGTGCACGTTCCTGGCCAGCTGAAAATCCTAAAGAGCGTCTCTGGAAATCAGTGCAAGGTGGGACCGCCCCCTAGGCACATGCCTGGGCAGCGGTCACTCTTAAAGGGAATCTCTGGACTTCAGTGCAAGGTGGGACCGCCCCCTAGGCACATGCCTGGGCAGCGGTCCACACGTAAGTAAAACGGTGCGTTTTGCACCTTTGGGATTGCATGCATGTGTTGACCGCTGGGTAGGACCGCCCCCTAGGCAGTGCCTACCCCGCGGTTATTTTAACAAAACCCTATTGAACTTATTTAAATGGGACCGTGCGCAGCCCCTTTCTTCTTCCCTTGGCTGCGCACGTTCTCTCTCCTTTCTTTCTCTCTCTAATTTTCTCTCATTCCTCCATTGTTACTCTCTCTCTCCAACAACTCACAAGGTATGGTTTCTACCTCTCTTCTCTCAATTTTCTTCATGATTCCATTATTTTTAACTTGAGATATTTTTATTTATGTAATTTTTGATGGATTTTGGGATTATTTTGTGTGCAAATTTCGAATTCCCTTGCTAGAATCATTATGTTTCTTGTGAAAATTGATTATCTTGTTGGATTTGAAACATGCATGGTTGGTTTTTCAGTTGTTTTAAATGGGATTTGAGATTATTGGCATGGGTGATTATTGTATTCATTGATATAATGTTTTTTTGACATTGATATTATTAGAATTTTGATGTTATTGTTAGAATGCCCAATGTGGATTATAAGGAGTTTGATACCGTTATAATGATGAGTTTTTATTGGTAATATGTGTATTTGGACACTTACTTTGAAACGAAGTGCTGCCAATTTCTGTTCAGAATATCTGTGGATTTATTTTGATTATTTATTGTGACAGATGGCAAAAACTCATATTGGCAAGTGCCCTCGGATTAGTGCAGCAGATAAAGGAAAGCGTCCAGCCACTCCAAGACTGGCGCAACACAAAGAATTCCGAGATAGGGTGAACAGGTTCTAGGCACGGCCCTGGATTATTGAGAGGGGCATTGATCTAGAGAGTATGGCACAGACGCCCATTCCAGCCGCCGTTGCTGCCCGCCAGTGGGAGAGGTACGTTGCTAGGCCGACTAGGCCTAATAGGAGTCTCGTGATCGAATTCTATGTCAGTGCCATGGCAGGGAGGCTCCAGGATGGGGGAGTTGTTGTGGTCCAGGGGGTTGAGATCCTGATCAATCCCGAGATAATAAATCAGTTCTTTGAGGTTCCTGATTTTGACATTGAAGGCGGAGGAGGGGTGGAGTGTTAGGATTATGCTCAATAGCAAGAGTGTAATAGTGTAATTAACAATCTTATTCATATTAATAAAGTGATTTCTGGTTTAAACAAATCTTATAGCATTTATAGTTTAATAATTGTTAAAGTAAATAATCATAAGGTCTAAAGACTATGAGAAAAGAAGAATTGTTCATACATCTGGATATGTATGTGGTAGACACAATTCTTTAGTTAGTCTTGAATATCGTTCACAACTTAAGTTAAAGGTTGGGCACCTTTATCTTGTTAAAGTTGTAGAATTCTTTTGCTAGCATTTGAGTGGGATCAAATGAGATATGATGAGTCTAAAATCATCGGAGTGTCTTCGAGCAAAAGGATCTAGTGCACTGGGTGCATTGAACAGGATCACAATGAAATACTTTATCTATAACCGTCAGTAGATAAAAGTAATTTCATTATCAGGACAATCGGAGAGTCTATCTTAATCCTGAGATAAATGATGGACTTATGGTTGCAGGTGATATCATTTGAGCTATCAATGAGTACGATTATATCGCATAGTCTATCCTCGATAGTTTGGTGATATTCATTTGTTAATCGATAGAGGACTTCATTTATAGATATGGACATCGTGGCTCCATTTATTAAATGAGAGTATAATATCATCATATGGATGTTTTGAGGTAATTGGATATTAAATCTCAACGTTGAGTTTTCAATAGTGTCTATTGAAAACATGGCTTCTGGACAAGTCAAAATATCCAAGTTCAAAATGTGGTCATATGAGTAAATATGGTAACTTGGAGAGTTATAGGCGGTCTATGAACTCTTGGCGATTACTGATATTAATCACGAGGATACACTATCTCCAATATGATTGTCTAGGGTATGAATGAGGAAGCATCTTCCTTTTCTGTCTTTATTTAAGAGTTCAATTTTAGCTCTTTAGTGGAATGAGCTAAAATTAATGGATCGGACCTAAGTGAATCATTTGTTGATTGTGATTAGGTTATGTCTATTGGAGCTTAAATTTAGATAGCCCGCCAAGATCCCCAATCCACACGGACTTGCATGGATCACTTGATATATTCTACCGGACCAATTTAGGGTCCATCTAGAATTGCAATTTAATATATTAAGAATATAATTTGCACATTATTTATGTAATGGGCTGCACAATTATATTTATATATTAATGGATGACATGTGGGCTTGTTTCTTTTAGTAAGATTGGGTCTAGTTCACATGTGGGCTTTTTAATTAAAGTCCTATGGATTAAATGAAATAGGAAAAATAATATATGGCCCATTATTAATATGGGGCGGCAAGGTTAAATAATAACCTAAAATATTATTTTGTTTTCATTATTTAATTAAATAAGAATTAATTAATTCATTAATTAATTATTTAATTAAGATACAAATCTTTTCTCATTAGGAAATATGTTTCCTAAAGGTATACTATTGGTAGTAGTATAATTAAATAGAAAGACTTGTTTGACAAGGAAATAAATAATTAGTTTTATTTATTCAAACAGGAAGTCTTTTTATTTTAGTCAAATATGAGAATAAAAAGATTTATGAGTTTGATTAGGTTTGGGAAATCTTTTCTAAATAGGAATTAGGGTGCAATTCAAACTAGGAAACTTGGTTTGGAAATTGCGGCAACCCTAATGCATCAAGGAAGAGAATTCGGCCAACCCTAAAGCTAAAAAGAAAGGAGAAAAATTAGGGCCATATATATATGCACATATAATATTTTCGGCCACCCTAATGCTTAGTGCAGAAAATTATTTTTCTTCTTCTTCTTAACTCATAGATAGAGATTTTATTCTACTAAAAACAAGAGAAAAAGGAACATAGATTATTCTTTGATGGTGTACTACTTGCTTAATCATTGATAAGCTTGTGTATACAACATCGATCAAGGTTCACGCGAGTTTCAATCATTAGATTGAGAACTCAAAAGTGACCGGAATAATCTTAGGTTTCTTTTGATTGTTTTGTGACTAACGATCAAGAAAGAAAAGTTTGTTTAATCCCATCACAGGTTTGCAATTCAAAGAGAAGGGAGACCACGCTCCTAGGTGATCCACGTTCGTGCTAGGATTGAAGATCTTGCGGATTACCATCGACGCAAGTCAATCGGATCACGCGACAAGAGGTATTAAATTTTATTACTTTGTTATATATATTTAATTAATCAAAAGGGTTTAAGGTTCATAATTGGAAAAATTTTAAAAGCCACTAAACTATTTTTTTAGTCTCGCTTCCGCTGCGGGTACTTTTATGGTATTTTTCCCTACAATTGGTATCAGAGCCTAGGTTGAACCCTTTTAATTAATTAACGTATATATACGTGGATCGATTTCTTTTTATTGTGATTAAACATGTTTAGAAAGAGATGACACTCTAGGTATTCGCATATATTATTACATGTGATGTATGGATTAATATATGTTTTTATGTGGATTGTTATTGCTCGATTTTGGCTCTAGATTTTCAATGTATTTTTGGTTTCGGAATTGTAACAAGAAGGGTGGTCTATCATCGCCATAATTCCTTCTTGGTAGTTGCTAGGATTTTTTTTTTTTTTTTTTTTTTTTTGTATTAAATAGCTGCAGTTTTTTTTTTGTATTAAAAAAATTTAAGTGCAGTATTTTTTTCTGCAGTATTTTAGTGCAGTATTTTTACTGCTGTGAGTAAAAAAAAATATATATATATATTTTCTGCAGTTATTTTTTTTGTTTAAATTAAATTGTAACACGTTCTACATCGAAGAATTGAAGACGTGAAGCAACCGGAACCGAGAACGAGCACCGTGCGCACCCTAGGAGTGGATTGGGCTGCGCATGGCAAGCCCAAAGCTTGGTGGGCTGCGCATGGCAGCCATGCAAAGCCTTATGGGCTGCGCATGGCAGCCCCTTTGTGGGGTGGTGGGCCGTGCAATCCCAAGGGTGGAGGCCGAAGGATGAGCGTATGGTTGATGGGCCACTTGAAGATCTTGTATTCCAAATTCATTGTAATTTACTTGTTTTTCTAGGATGGGCCAAAATTGTTGCTATTTATTTTATGCTTAAATATTACAATATTTGTTATTGTATGATAACATGTCATATAGAATAGGAGTGCCACTCATATATCTCTTTTGGTATGAACATGCATTGAATGATTTAGGTATCTAAATTGGCATCTAGATAACTTGGTAAATCATTCTATGGGATTTAATCACACGCCTTAAATAATTGAGTAGGAGAAGGTGTTTTTGTAACACCTATGGCTTCCAAGATTAGTTGAGCTTAATTATTTTATGGTAATTCCCCAAAGGGACATCCATAAATGGAATTAAGCAATATACTTCCTTACAAGGATAGACTAGACAATGGACTCAACGAGATCTACTCCCAAAGGAGGGATTTAAGTTAGAGAAAATTGAGGGTCGATATCTTGGTGACACACTCAATGTAATTTTATTGATATCCTCCAAAGAGTTCTTGTCAGTAAAATTGCAAGGCTAAAATTGAAAACGCTGGTTGTTATGTTAACAATTAGGTGGGACCTAGTCTAACTAGTAAATGGTGCGAACTCCCAAAGGAGGCGTAACATTTATGGGTGTTAGATCACCGTTGAATTTTATGATTGAGTTATTCATTTAATTCAAGATAAATATTTAAAAGTGCTTTTTAATGATTATTTACTTATATATGTTTTGTTTTCATTCAGAAATCATGACCCCATCACTTATGAACATCCTGAAAGATAACACCTTAACTGGAGATAACTATGTAACATGGAAAAGGAAAATTGGGTTGTTGCTGCAAAGTGAAAAACATAAGTTTGTTCTAACCACTCCTAAACCACCTGCTCCTACAATTGAATCAAGCATTGTGCAAAGAGATGAGTATGAGCAGTGGAAGACTTCAGATGATATGGCCAAATGTTATATTATGGCCACTATCTCCGACGTGTTGCAACAGCAGCATGAAGGAATGGAGTCTGCTGCTGATATAATGATGTCTCTAGAGGAGATGTTTGCTATGAAGTCCAGGACGACTAAGAGAGAGGCAGTGACTGCTTTTATGAATCTTAGGATGAAACCTGGACAGGCTGTGAAAGATCACATGATGAAAGTCATAGCACATCTCAACATTGCTGAACTGCATGGCGCTGAGATAGATGGTGAGACAAAGATTGATATGGTTGTCAATTCATTGTCAGATTCCTTTGATCAGTTCAAATTGGACTACACTTTGAACAAAAAGGAATACACCTTACAGAGCCTGATGCAAGATGTTCAAAGTGCTGAAAAGATCCTTGTGAAAGGCAAAGGTCAAGAGATTCATGTGGTTGGTAAAGTTGCTACTGTTAAGGCCCGTCAAAAGGTCAAGAAACAACAGAAGAAAAAGCAACTTGGGCCTACCAAGAAGGACACCAAGAAAGTAACCAAGATCAAAGGGAAATGCTTCCTTTGTGGTGAAAAGGGACATTGGAAGAGAAATTGCCCAAAGTCCCAGAACAAGAAGGAAGAAGGTAATTTGAATTATCTTGAAACATGTTTTTTGGCTGATTCTACAGATTCTTGGATCATAGACTCAGGAGCCACTAATCATGTTTGTTATTCCTTGCAGGGGTTCCAAGAAAGGAGAAAGCTGAATAAGAATGAGATCAATTTGCACTTGGGCAACGGAACGTTAGTGTCTGCAAGTGCAGTGGGAGATATTAGAGTTTGTTTGGATTCTAGAAGGCATTTAGATTTGATAGACGTTTATTATGTACCTCAATTCAAGAGGAATTTAATTTCAGTTTCTTGTTTGAATAAATTTGGATATTCGGTTACTTTTAATAAAGTTTTTATTATTAGTAAGAATGACAAAGTTATTTGCAAAGGTACATTGGAAAACGGTCTATACTTCTTGCATAGAAATATCTCTCACTCGTTAGACACAGAAATAACGGAACCTGATCATAAAAGAGTTAAATTATCAAAAGATGAAACCTACCTTTGGCATTTACGCTTAGGTCATATTAACCTTAATAGGATTAAAAGATTGGTAAGTGACGGACCTTTGAGTGACTTAAAGGTTGATGATCTGCCAACTTGTGAATCTTGTTTGGAAGGTAAAATGACCAAAAGGACGTTCTCTGCCAAAGGTGCCAGAGCCACTGAATGTTTAGGATTGATACACACAGATGTATGTGGACCTATGAGCATTCAAGCTAGAGGTGGATATGAGTACTTCATCATTTTCACAGATGATTACTCAAGATTTGGCTATGTGTATCTCATGCGACATAAGTCGGATGCTTTTGACATGTTCAAAGCATTTAAAGCTGAATTGGAAAATCAGCTTGAGAAACACATAAAAATCTTGAGATCTGATCTTGGTAGAGAATATCTATCTGGAGAGTTTCAGCAATATCTTATTGATAATGGGATAGTTTCTCAGTTTTCTGCACCTGGTACACCTCAACAAAATGGGGTAGCAGAAAGGAGAAATAGAACTCTTTTGGATATGGTTAGGTCTATGTTGAGTTATTCAACACTTCCTATTTCTTTCTGGGGATATACTTTACAAACTGCAATATACATTCTAAACCGAGTACCATCTAAGTCTGTTCCTCAAACACCGCATGAGTTGTGGACTGGGCGCAAGCCTAGTTTACAACACTTAAGGATATTTGGATGTCCTGCGCACGTGTTAAAAGGAAAGACAGAAAAGATGGAGTCCCGTTCAGAAACATGTATATTTGTAGGGTATCCGAAAGAAACTAAAGGATATTATTTTTATAGTCCTTCAGATCTTAAAGTATTTGTTTCGACAAATGCTAAATTTCTGGATAAGGACTATATGAATGATTTTGTGCCTAAAAGTAGAATTGTCCTGAATGAGATGTCAGGAGATACAATTCCACGAGAGGTTACACAACCTAACCCAATTGTAAGTTCCGATCCAACACAAGATCAACAACCTACCATTCCTCGTCGTAGTGGGAGGGTTAGAACTTAACCCGAAAGATACATTGGTCTGGGAGAATCTGTAGAGAATCTCCCGGACGACAATGATCCCTATACATACAAGGAAGCTATGGAGGATGTTGATAGTCGCCATTGGCAAAAGGCAATGCAATCCGAGATTGAATCTATGTTCAATAACAAAGTCTGGTCCCTTGTAGACTTGCCTAAAGGGATAAAACCCATTGGGTGCAAGTGGGTATACAAGAGGAAAAGAGGTATGGATGGAAAGGTGGAAACCTTTAAAGCTAGATTGGTAGCTAAAGGGTATACACAGAAAGAAGGTATCGATTACGAAGAAACCTTCTCTCCTGTGGCCATGCTTAAATCCATTAGGATACTCTTATCCATTGCAGCATCTTTAGATCTAGAGATTTGGCAAATGGACGTCAAGACAGCTTTTCTTAATGGAAGTCTTGACGAGAGCATCTACATGATGCAACCAGAGGGATTCATTGAAAAGGGCCAAATGGAAAAGGTATGCAAGTTGCAGAAATCCATATATGGATTAAAGCAAGCATCCAGATCCTGGAACATAAGGTTCGATCAAGCTGTCAAATGTTTTGGATTTATTCAGAATCTTGACGAACCTTGTGTATACAAGAGGATTAAGGGCGACAAGTTGGTTTTCCTGATTCTTTATGTTGATGATATACTACTCATCGGAAACGATGTAGGTGTATTGACATCAGTAAAAGAATGGTTAGCAAAACAATTTGATATGAAGGACTTAGGAGAAGCAAGTTTTATTCTAGGTATCCAAGTTATAAGGGATAGAAAGAATAGAACGATTGCATTATCCCAAGATTCATACATAGACAAAATCTTGTCTAGGTTTTCCATGCAGGATTCCAAGAAAGGTATGTTACCTTTCAGACATGGAATCAAGCTTTCTAAGGAACAAGTTCCTAAGAATGAGCATGAAGAGCAGTTCATGAGTAGAGTTCCATATGCCTCGGCAGTTGGAAGTCTCATGTATGCAATGCTCTGCACTAGACCAGATATTTGTTTTGCTGTTGGCATAGTTAGCAGGTTTCAATCGAAGCCTGGTCCTGATCACTGGACGGCAGTCAAGCATATTTTCAAGTATCTCAAGAGAACGAGAGATAATATGCTTGTATACTCTGGAGGGGATTTGATTCCCGTTGGGTATACAGATTCTGATTTTCAATCAGATTCTGACTCCAGAAAATCCACATCAGGGGCTGTGTTTACTATTGGAGGAGGAGCAGTTATATGGAGGAGTATCAAGCAATCTTGTATTGCTGATTCCACCATGGAAGCTGAGTATGTTGCTGCATGCGAGGCTGCCAAAGAGGCTGTTTGGCTCCGTCAATTCTTGATTGACTTGGAAGTGGTTCCTAGTGCGAATAAGCAGATCACTATCTACTGTGACAACAGTGGAGCAGTGGCTAATTCGAAAGAACCTAGAAGTCACAAGAGAGGTAAACACATAGAAAGGAAATATCATCTTTTAAGGGAGATTGTTCAAAGAGGTGACGTGACGATTACCAAAATCGCGTCAGCGGAAAATCTAGCAGATCCCTTCACAAAGGCTCTACCTCAGAAGAGTTTCGACAGGCACCTAGAGAATATGGGCTTGAGAGATATGACACATTTGCTATAGCGCAAGTGGGAGATTGTTAGGATTATGCTCAATAGCAAGAGTGTAATAGTGTAATTAACAATCTTATTCATATTAATAAAGTGATTTCTGGTTTAAACAAATCTTATAGCATTTATAGTTTAATAATTGTTAAAGTAAATAATCATAAGGTCTAAAGACTATGAGAAAAGAAGAATTGTTCATACATCTGGATATGTATGTGGTAGACACAATTCTTTAGTTAGTCTTGAATATCGTTCACAACTTAAGTTAAAGGTTGGGCACCTTTATCTTGTTAAAGTTGTAGAATTCTTTTGCTAGCATTTGAGTGGGATCAAATGAGATATGATGAGTCTAAAATCATCGGAGTGTCTTCGAGCAAAAGGATCTAGTGCACTGGGTGCATTGAACAGGATCACAATGAAATACTTTATCTATAACCGTCAGTAGATAAAAGTAATTTCATTATCAGGACAATCGGAGAGTCTATCTTAATCCTGAGATAAATGATGGACTTATGGTTGCAGGTGATATCATTTGAGCTATCAATGAGTACGATTATATCGCATAGTCTATCCTCGATAGTTTGGTGATATTCATTTGTTAATCGATAGAGGACTTCATTTATAGATATGGACATCGTGGCTCCATTTATTAAATGAGAGTATAATATCATCATATGGATGTTTTGAGGTAATTGGATATTAAATCTCAACGTTGAGTTTTCAATAGTGTCTATTGAAAACATGGCTTCTGGACAAGTCAAAATATCCAAGTTCAAAATGTGGTCATATGTGTAAATATGGTAACTTGGAGAGTTATAGGCGGTCTATGAACTCTTGGCGATTACTGATATTAATCACGAGGATACATTATCTCCAATATGATTGTCTAGGGTATGAATGAGGAAGCATCTTCCTTTTCTGTCTTTATTTAAGAGTTCAATTTTAGCTCTTTAGTGGAATGAGCTAAAATTAATGGATCGGACCTAAGTGAATCATTTGTTGATTGTGATTAGGTTATGTCTATTGGAGCTTAAATTTAGATAGCCCGCCAAGATCCCCAATCCACACGGACTTGCATGGATCACTTGATATATTCTACCGGACCAATTTAGGGTCCATCTAGAATTGCAATTTAATATATTAAGAATATAATTTGCACATTATTTATGTAATGGGCTGCACAATTATATTTATATATTAATGGATGACATGTGGGCTTGTTTCTTTTAGTAAGATTGGGTCTAGTTCACATGTGGGCTTTTTAATTAAAGTCCTATGGATTAAATGAAATAGGAAAAATAATATATGGCCCATTATTAATATGGGGCGGCAAGGTTAAATAATAACCTAAAATATTATTTTGTTTTCATTATTTAATTAAATAAGAATTAATTAATTCATTAATTAATTATTTAATTAAGATACAAATCTTTTCTCATTAGGAAATATGTTTCCTAAAGGTATACTATTGGTAGTAGTATAATTAAATAGAAAGACTTGTTTGACAAGGAAATAAATAATTAGTTTTATTTATTCAAACAGGAAGTCTTTTTATTTTAGTCAAATATGAGAATAAAAAGATTTATGAGTTTGATTAGGTTTGGGAAATCTTTTCTAAATAGGAATTAGGGTGCAATTCAAACTAGGAAACTTGGTTTGGAAATTGCGGCAACCCTAATGCATCAAGGAAGAGAATTCGGCCAACCCTAAAGCTAAAAAGAAAGGAGAAAAATTAGGGCCATATATATATGCACATATAATATTTTCGGCCACCCTAATGCTTAGTGCAGAAAATTATTTTTCTTCTTCTTCTTAACTCATAGATAGAGATTTTATTCTACTAAAAACAAGAGAAAAAGGAACATAGATTATTCTTTGATGGTGTACTACTTGCTTAATCATTGATAAGCTTGTGTATACAACATCGATCAAGGTTCACGCGAGTTTCAATCATTAGATTGAGAACTCAAAAGTGACCGGAATAATCTTAGGTTTCTTTTGATTGTTTTGTGACTAACGATCAAGAAAGAAAAGTTTGTTTAATCCCATCACAGGTTTGCAATTCAAAGAGAAGGGAGACCACGCTCCTAGGTGATCCACGTTCGTGCTAGGATTGAAGATCTTGCGGATTACCATCGACGCAAGTCAATCGGATCACGCGACAAGAGGTATTAAATTTTATTACTTTGTTATATATATTTAATTAATCAAAAGGGTTTAAGGTTCATAATTGGAAAAATTTTAAAAGCCACTAAACTATATTTTTAGTCTCGCTTCCGCTGCGGGTACTTTTATGGTATTTTTCCCTACATGGAGTACCTTGATACTCTCGACCCGTTTCGAGGACGAATGGCTGCAATCCTTAGGATGGATGGGCTTGACCAGTGGGACCTATTGCGGAAGTTGTACCAGCGTGACACGCATGTGGACGTCGCCTTTTGGAACATTTTTCTGACGTGTTCGCTGCTACCTACTCAGCACCGCACAGAGATTTTCTATAACCAGGCTCGTATATTGCTCCGATTGAGGACTGGTGGCTCCATCAACATTGGGAGGGTGATTTTTGGTGCTATTCGTGAAGCCTGTGGCACTGATGACTTATCCATGGTGTTTCCATATTTGATCACGGCTTTCTGCAGTCGGGCAGGAATTGATGTGACTGCAGGTTTGGAGCACAATGACCCATCTATGCTCACCCGGACTAGATGGAACCAACAGTTAGCTCTTCGGGGTTTGCCTCCTGTCGGAGATTATGCGCGACGCAGACGTCGCAGAGAGGAGCGTGCAGCAGCAGCTGCCGCGATGGCACAGGACCAGCCTGAGGAGGATCCAGCTGCAGACCAGCCCGAGGAGGATGCACCTGCAGCACAGCCCGGAGGTGATCAGTTTCACACTCTTTTGCAGGCTATGAAGGCTCACATGGACTTGCGCATCAGGCAGATGGAGGTTCGTATGGAGGAGCGTTTTGACGATGTCGAGACGAGCATAGATGATTTGCGCACGATGATGACTAGTCGGTTTTCTGTGGCTAGTGGGAGTGGAGCTCCATCTCAGCCTCCTATTCCTGATCAGGATCCTTATGCAGCTAATGGATCGGGATTTGAGCAGCAGTTTGATGACCAGAGGACCCCGATCATGCAGTTTGATGATGTGGAGCAGCAGGATGACCAGATAGACTCTGACCAGAACACCGAGATTTTGCACTTATCAGATGAGGATGGCGGAGATTGACAGGATATGATTTCTTTTGACTTTTTATTTTATTTTCTTTTTCTTTTATTTTTCTTTGGATATTGTAGTTTATTTGTTTTTATGTCTGTCCCTACCATAATTGTCTTGACTGTCAACATTGGGGACAATGTTAAGCTCAGGTTTGGGGGTATTTAGCGTCGTTTTGGTTTCTAGTTTTATTTTCGTTCTGAGTCTGTCGTTCCTCCTGAATCTTTGATGGGATGCTTTGATGTGTGCTTTAGAACCAGTATGCTTTATTCAATGTGTTTAAACTAAAGTCTAGCCACTTAGAGTATTGCGTTGCATTTTTTTCAAAAATTATGACATGCTCTTGATATGATAGTGGATAGGATGCTTAGTTGGATTGCCATGATTAATAGTGGAGACTACCTTGGTGAGTTCACTAAGCCAAAAAGCGTACATAAATGACATTATATGAGTGATTAATTGTTTCTACTCTTTAAACACTACATAGGTTTTTAGCACTAGACTTGATCTCTATAGGTTTAACATTGAGCATTATAGAACGTTCATCATAAAAGATTTCACATGCTATCTTTGATCTTGAGTAAGTTGAACCAATGGAAGTGATTTCAGACTATGTGTGCTTGATCTACTTAAAAGGCCTTAAATATTTCCTACCTTATGTGTGTGCTCCATAGCCCTGTTTGAAGCCAAACACTGATTAGCCTTTTTTTTTCTTTCTTCACCACACTGACTTTAACCCATGTAAGCCTGAATTATAGCCTTACCTTTTTATCTTGGGATCATACATTGAGATTGTGAAGAAGACTTGAGATTTCGCCGCAGGAAAATGTGCGAAGGTAATGAGTAACAAGTGAAGAAGAGCTGCATTCAATCCAAAGCTGAGAGGAACTGTATTTGTATTCAATTTTTAGTAAAAAAATAAAAAAATAAAAAAAATAAAAAAATAAAAAATAAAAAGAAAGAAAAAAAAGAAAAAGAAAGAAATATAAAAAAAAAAAATGGTGCAACAGAAATATGCACGGTTTAATGAATTCAACCAGTCAAATGACTGGTAGTGTTGTATCTACTCTTAAAGGAGTTATCAAGAATTTGGTGAAAGAGGTGGTTTGAAATTAATGGTGAGTGGTGTCATTCCACCTGCAAGCAGGAAGAAAGGATGGCCTAAAAGAAAGCAAGGCCTTGAAGACGAAGTGAAGACTCTCATTGAATGATCCTAGGGTTTTTGAATTCCTTTTTTTCCTGTTCTTTCTTAGCCCCTACCCAATAGCCCCATTACAACCATAATGAAAGTGTGATTGATCTGCTGGTTATCCTTGCAATGAAAGTAGAAGGTAAGAGTGTGCTTAATCGTGTTCATAATGCCTGATTCTTTTCATGAGATCTTTTGCTTACAAATCAAGCGTTCTTTCAATGATATATTCATATGCGATAATAACTTGAAATTTCTTGTGCATAAATTCCATTCGCATATGCTTGATGAGTGAAATTGCCTAGGTTCTGTGTGAAATATGAGCGATATCTCGTGAGAAGTAGAGTTGAGGCGAATTATATCTATGGCGTCTGGCAAAGGTGTTTTTGATGCTAGATTGTCTTGAGCATGGGCTTTTCATTTAAAACGAACAATGTTTTCAGTTTTGTGGCTTAATTTTAGTCTTTACATATTGACTTTAGCATGCATTGTTTCGTTATGGGCGCTAGTCGATTGCATCTCGAATGATGGGATTTTGTTGGATATGTTTGTGGGTGTCATAGCTGTAAACCCTCAGGAGACAAAACTCCTCCTCTAGGGACACCTAGAGGTTCAAAGGCTTGTAGCATCTGCTCAATGCTATCGCGCTCCCTGCGAAAGTGGCTTAGCTAGGATTTAGTTTTTCTTTTTAGTTGGTTGGTTGGTTTTGCTCGAGGGCTAGCAAAAGTTAGGTTTGGGGGTATTTGATCGGTCTATTTCTATATATGTTTTAAACCCCTATTTCCTAGTCTTTGTGCTTTGTTCTCGAGTATTTTTTTTTTTTAGGTTGTTTGATGTGTTTGTTGAGCTGTGCAGGTCTCGTTATCAGAAGTGGTGCAAATATTCAAATATGGGAGAAAAGATGCCAAAGTGGATCAGATGTTAATTTTCTGGAGCTGACCGCCCCCTAGGTAGTGCCTACCTAGCGGTCCTATGTGGCGGTCAGAGCAAGTTGAAGGCTCGAGAGAAACTTGTAAAGGACCGCCCCTTAGGTAGTGCCTACCTAGCGGTCCTACCTAGCACCAAACTCCAGAGAAGTTGATCAGAGATGACCGCGGCCTAGGCAATGTCCTACATAACGGTCCTAGCTTGCACTAAACTCCAGCCTTGTGTCATTCATGTGACCGCCCCCCAGGCACTGTCCTACGTAGCTATCCTACCTAGCGGTGGTCTCCAGTGATGTTGCAAAAAGAGTACCGCGGGGTAGGCAAGGTGCCTACCTAGCGGTCCGTGCAGCGAGTGTTTAAGTTATCTGTTTCGTTTAGGTCAGCGAGAGACGAGGTGGCGAGCCAATATAAATAGAACATCAGAGGGTTTTCAGAGGAGGGAGAGAGATGGCGAAATTGAGAGCTACATCACCATCCATCCTTGGAAGAAACCGAAAAGCACGAAGAAGACGAAGGATTCGAAGCAAGATTAGAAGACAACAATGGGTTCTATCTTCTCTTCTTCTATATTTTTGTTTCCTCCATTGATGTGTAACTAAATCTTTACTAGGGATTCAATGTGAACCTCTATGAATACTCTTTGTTAGAATTGACTAAGTTTTAGTAATTCAAGTTTTGTTTCATTCAATTTGGGATTTCTTCTTGTCTATGCATGGTTTGTGCTAGTCTTGAATCTAGGGTTTATATGTTAAGGTTGAGATATGTGTGAGGTTCACCATTCTTAGCCAATATTCAATTGAATGAATGAATTTACTGTTGCAGGTTGCACGTTATTTTTGGTTCTCTTGTTCTTGTGCTTAATGGGTTCTCAATCATAGTTTCTATGCAAGGTTTGCTGTTGACTGTGATTGAGAATACTTGATTGTGTGTTTTGTGGGTTGTAGGTTATAGTTGATATGCAAGGTTTGCTATTTACTCAACTGAGAAACGCTTGGTGTATGGTTGATGTATTTTCTGTTATAGTTTGTATGCAAGGTTTGCTATTGATTGTAGTAGAAGTACTTAATTTATCCCAGGACCACATAGCACTAATTATACATAAGTTAAGAACGAACCCTTGACTTGATTAACATTCTTTGTGAAAGTCAATTCGAAGCATTGAGTAAACGTAGTTGGGGATCATTGATGACCTAGTCTTCTCACCTCTTGATCGCATTCTCATATTCTTGTTAACTGTTTTCTTAGTTTAATCTAGTTTTAATCTCAAATCAATCAAATCAATCTGAAATCTCTTGGTTACTGTTAATTGCTTAGCTTTAATTAGAATTGGTTTTAATCGATAAATCTCTTTTCCTCGTGGGAACGATCCCTACTTGTCGCTGTACTTATCTCACGATTCGTGCACTTGCGAGTTAGGTTTTTATAACACGATTTTACACATCAATAACATCTAGCTAAGTCTTTATGTTTTGCATTTAGACATTGTTGATTAAGACTCCTTCATTGCATTTGTTAATTGCATGTTTTTAGTCCTTTCCATGATTATTGACAACTTGTGTTGACTTGGCTTTGTTTGTTGACAATTAGGTTGTTAGACGTCTCTACAACTAATTGAGACCTCATGTATGTGCATGTAGGTTTTGTTGATAACTAGGATGTTGATTTGCATTATAACATCTAGTTAAGCATATAGTGTTTAGTCTAGCACTCATTGCATTTGTGCATCATTGCCTTACTCACATAGACTTTTAATTCTCTTCATGAGTCAAAGTCTTGTGGCTTCTAGGTGAAGTTGCACAAGCAAGGAAAGTCTTGTGGCTACCGGTGTGTAGTGCTCAAGCAATTGGTCGAGTGCCACTGTGCCCGCCGGGTAGATTAGGAGTTGCTCACACCAAGAGTAGTGTATCAGGGGATATCACTAGGGATTGAACCAAGAGTGACGAGTGGTAGTGTCCATAGCCTGAGGTTATCTAGGGTGAGAGTCCGAGAATCACTTGAGGGTGTAAATTCCTTTTCATATAGTGGATTTCGTTGACCGTGTGTGGCGCACATAACAGCCCGTGGTTTTTTCCCCGTGTGGGTTTCCACGTAAAAATCAAGTGTTCTTTAATTTCCGCAACTTATACTTGATTTTATTGTTTGTTGAATTGGGTTTATTTTTGAATATTGACTAATCCGAAAAATTGGTAACTAACCGGATTAACAACCCATTCACCCCCCCTCTAGGTTGTTTAGACACATGTATAGAAATATTTTCAGAATCCTCAAGCAAGAAAGAGGTGTTAGGATTATGCTCAATAGCAAGAGTGTAATATTGTAATTAACAATCTTTTTCATATTAATAAAGTGATTTCTGGTTTAAACAAATCTTATAGCATTTATAGTTTAATAATTGTCAAAGTAAATAATCATAAGGTCTAAAGACTATGAGAAAAGAAGAATTGTTCGTACATCTGGATATGTATGTGGTAGACACAATTCTTTAGTTAGTCTTGAATATTGTTCACAACTTAAGTTAAAGGTTGGGCACCTTTATCTTGTTAAAGTTGTAGAATTCTTGAGTGGGATCAAATGAGATATGATGAGTCTAAAATCATCGGAGTGTCTTCGAGCAAAAGAATCTAGTGCACTGGGTGCATTGAACAGGATCACAATGAAATACTTTATCTATAACCGTCAGTAGATAAAAGTAATTTCATTATCAGGACAATCGGAGAGTCTATCTTAATCCTGAGATAAATGATGGACTTATGGTTGCAAGTGATATCATTTGAGTTATCAATGAGTACGATTATATCGCATAGTCTATCCTCGATAGTTTGGTGATATTCATTTGTTAATCGATAGAGGACTTCATTTATAGATATGGACATCGTGGCTCCATTTATCAAATGAGAGTATAATATCATCATATGGATGTTTTGAGGTAATTGGATATTAAATCTCAACGTTGAGTTTTCAATAGTGTCTATTGAAAACATGGCTTCTGGACAAGTCAAAATATCCAAGTTCAAAATGTGGTCATATGAATAAATATGGTAACTTGGAGAGTTATAGGCGGTCTATGAACTCTTGGCGATTACTGATATTAATCACGAGGATACACTATCTCCAATATGATTGTCTAGGGTATGAATGAGGAAACATCTTCCTTTTCTGTCTTTATTTAAGAGTTCAATTTTAGCTCTTTAGTGGAATGAGTTAAAATTAATGGATCGGACCTAAGTGAATCATTTGTTGATTGTGATTAGGCTATGTCTATTGAAGCTTAAATTTAGATAGCCCGCCAAGATCCCCAATCCACACGGACTTGCATGGATCACTTGATATATTCTACCGGACCAATTTAGGGTCCATCTAGAATTGCATTTAATATATTAAGAATATAATTTGCACATTATTTATGTAATGGGCTGCTCAATTATATTTATATATTAATGGATGACATGTGGACTTGTTTCTTTTAGTAAGAATGGGTCTAGTTCACATGTGGGCTTTTTATTTAAAGTCCTATGGATTAAATGAAATAAGAAAATAATATTTGGCCCAATATTTTTATATGGGGCGGCAAGGTGATTAATTAACCTTAAATATTATTTTGTTTTCATTGTTTAATTAAATAAGAATTAATTAATTTATTAATTAATTGTTTAATTAAGAAACAAATCTTTTCTGATTAGGAAATATGATTCCTATTGGTATACTATTGGTAGTAGTATACTTAAATTGAAAGACTTGTTTGACAAGGAAATAAATAATTAATTTTATTTATTTAAATCAAATAAGAAGTCTTTTTATTTTAGTCAAATTAAAAGAATAAAAGATTTATGAGTTTGATTAGGGTTTGGAAGTCTTAAACAAAATAGGAATTAGGGTGCAATACAAACTCTTTTTTGGTTAAGGATTGCGGCAACCCTAGTTTATTTTGGACTAGAGATTTCGGCCACCCTAGTGCAAAAAGAAAGAGAAAATTTTGGCCACATATATAAGGATACATATAATTTTCGGCCACACTAAGAATTTGGTGTGCAGAATTTTATTTTTCTTCTTCTTCTCAACTCATAGAAAGATAGCTTTTATTCTACTAAAACAAAAAGAAACATAGATTATTCTTTGATGATATTCTATTGCTAATTCATCAATAAGCTTGTGAATACTACATCGATCTAGGTTCACGCGAGTTTCGATCTTAAGATTGAGAACTCAAAAGTGAGTGACCGGAATAATCTTAGGTTTCTTTTGATTGTTTTTGTGACTAACGAATAAAAGAAAAGTTTGTTATATCCGATCACAGGTTTGCAATTCAAAGAAAGGGAGACCACCAATAGTATACTACTACCATGTCTTTCAATTTATTTCCTTGTCAAACAAGTCTTTCAATTTAAGTATACTACTACCAATAGTATACCAATAGGAATCATATTTCCTAATCAGAAAAGATTTGTTTCTTAATTAAACAATTAATTAATAAATTAATTAATTCTTATTTAATTAAACAATGAAAACAAAATAATATTTAAGGTTAATTAATCACCTTGCCGCCCCATATAAAAATATTGGGCCAAATATTATTTTCTTATTTCATTTAATCCATAGTACTTTAAATAAAAAGCCCACATGTGAACTAGACCCATT